>OX401415.1:25952729-26645229 GCA_947846245.1 Cerastoderma edule
CATAAAACTGTCATGTTATATGATTAGAGAACATGATTTATCACCATTATTCGGATAAATAAACGCCGCCAATTACTGTATAATGGGAATATGAAACGTGATGGACGTTTATCGTTACGTATTAATTATATAAATGATCAACAAGATGAACGGTAATGAGAGTCCTCACCGGCAGATGCAGTTTTATCAATACCTGCCCGGAAACACCAAACTGACGTTGCTAATAAGTTTCTTATTTTTTTATAGCTTCTTCTCACGCGTATACGTTAGAATCAAGTTTAACCAATTACCAAACAATAACGACATTTTACTTTTATGATGCAGACGACTTTGGAAAACATTGTGGGAAAAGGAGAAATTGCTCGTCACGAGCAATTATTCCTTTTCTCACAATGTTTTCTGCCCTATCAGAAGATTGTTTTCCAATTTCATCACATTTTAAAATGTCGTCTGCAAACTCTTTCAATTTGGGAAAATTGAAAAGTTGGCTTTTGTAATGGGGGTTAGCTTTCTGAAACCATTAATATCAAAATCTCTACACCCCTCTTCGTTCGAGTTCGATGCAATTGGTTTCTTTTTACTTTTGTGAGAGATTACCTTTCGTCCAACTTATTGAATGCATATTGTTTTGCTCAATTGGCAAGATATTTGTTGGTCTTTCGTTATCATTTATCTAAAAGAAATCGCAAAATTGCTGAAGCACCATTAGCGCAATGAGGAAACACCACAAAACATCCTACAATCAAACAAAAAACTGTCGTAGGTTGATCTATTAACAGATATGGACAGCAATCGGATACGTTTGAATACTGCAAAAGAAGTTAATACGTTACGTAAATGAATCATTTGTCAAAATACACTTTTCAACAAATTTTGCTCTTCAGCTATCATTTGTGCTCTTACGTGTTTTTTGTCATGTAATGACGGTATTTTATTGAAACTGCTATAAACTGTAATTGTTTTCGCAATAAAAGATAATGTAATGCTATGTTTACACATGTGAATGTGCAGTGAGTGATGCATTTTAAGCATGTCGACCATTTATGCTCCCCCACTCAATCATGATGTAAATCCCCAATATCCCCAACAAAAACATATCAATCTATTATGCAAGCCAGACACGACGTAAACTCAACACAAACTTGTTGCATGGCAGCGTGAAAAAAAACCCGTGCATATATGATCCTTTTAACTACGAAGTTTGCTTTGTCTTTGCCCCAAAACGCTTTCTGATTAGGTTCATGGTCTATAATTGAGGCAGATCACATATAAATCCATATATGTCCTTTTAACTAAAATAAAACCAGCACATTTTGGTACAAATATGGTCTTTGACCCACCCTTTAAGAAAAATTAGCAATTCAACTAAAATTCCAAGAAAGCCACCATTTTCAAAGATGGCCGTTTCGTCAAATTCTCAAAGCAATCCAACCTGGTTTGGCCGTAAAACTAATTCAAACAGAACCATATAGATAATTCAAAGATGGCATTGATGTATATATATGTTATTGATTATATAGATATATCTAGCCTAGGCAATTTCAATGGTTTGATTATCTTTCTAATATACCAGAGACATAGATAACAGAGATTGGCAACTCCGGGATTATCGCCAAACTCTCGCGTGCCGCGAGGTTCTGCGAGATAAGGAAAGTGCGTACCTGTTTATCCGTTGCCACGGGAGATGTCAAGCTAAATCAGAGACATAGATAACATGTAATAGTTATCTATGTCTCTGAATATACCCACCAATTTCACAATTTGTAATGCAGCTATAACAAGATTCATCATTAGCGTTTTCCGTGTAAGTTTCAGATAAAAAATATTGTACATTACCCATTGCCGTTTATTGCAATACTGGTTTGTTCAATTTCATATTCGAGTGTCGTTAAAGCTCGTTTGGAATTCGAGCACCGCAATCGTTTCTCTACATAAGAGAATGCAGAACATCCGAAATAAGTTTCACCCATTTCTACCCCAATCCTTTAAAAGAAAGGATGTCTTTGTTTGTTTCCTTTTTATGTAGATTTTATCTAGACAAGAGCAAAATATGCCCACGGTAATTTCGACTTACACAATTTAGTCGAAAAGTAAATTAAAAAAATGTTGATAGTAGTAATAAAAATAATAACAAAGATAATACATGTACTAATAGAACTCTATGAGTATGCAAGCAAACGGAATAAAGCATGTTGGATCTCTGACTAGATGACAAGAGTTGTCTAGGTTGTGACTTCTTGTCGTTTATCTATCATTTGCCGCCATTTTGATCTTTATACTGTCACTTACCATTAATTAGACAGCCTATTGACCGATTAATGCCCATTTGTTTAACGCCATGTGTAGTGTTTACAAGGGAAGTACGAGACATCAAACGATAGCAACAGTGCTTAGTAAAAGAAATATTTGATATAGTGATATTTTACATCGCGTCAACATTATTTTCTTCATACCGCGATGTCAGTCTCTAACATGAAGACAAATACCCCCGATGACTTAACAGTGTACATGAACTGTCAAGAACCCGAGTTGAATAAAGTTGAGCGACCCCAATTATGTCTCCTTTTTTCTATTTTCGTTCAAAACCCGATTTTGTGTTTAGTAATGTAGATACACGAAGTGTTTTGTTACATAATGGGGAAAATGTTACATCACACATAACTGTAAGGTCATAAAAGGCTGTTTATTCGACCGGCTTAATATTCGTTTGGTATCATTGCTTAATTGGGGTTCAACATTGCACCAACAACTTTAAAGCTATATTGTGATGCCCCGCATTTGATAAATGGAGATTGCCTCCCTAGGAAACAGTTGTTGGTCGGTTTGAAAGGCATACTACATGTATCTCGCACTGAGGGCTGATTAAAACAAAGGATCACCTCTCACAAAGATTCAAACATACTTTGATTTGAGGGACACCGTCAGTTTTAGATTAGGGTATGGTTTTACTAAACTAAATTCGAGTGTACTTTGAGTTGAGGGTCATCGTCTTGAAATGTGCGTAACTTCAAAACAAAATTCCCTCTTATTTCAATATTAAGCTTTAGATATACAATGCTTTAGATATTGCAAAGTGACACGTCATTGGAACCGTCTCTGATAAGATAGTATCCATGTTTATTAGTTTTGACTTACGCAAGTACTGTCCTGAAGACGTTTAGTAAAACGGTATCCTGTTCTCTAACCATTATGCCACATCTCAAATAGCACGACTAGATACAATACAACAATACAACGCACGGGGCCAAACTGGATTAACCTTCACTATAAACAGGCAGTTTCAAAAGATTTATATCTACGTAAATTTATATAAAGAGATAAACGTTCTAAAATTCATACACAGCTGTTTTCTTTCGGCGATCGATCAAAAAATATAAAAGGATATATCAAAAATATGATAAGTTAACAGTTTTAATGGGTTGTTATTTAAAAGGTGCTTGTTCACGGATCTGAGGAAATTTGGATGTTAAAAATAGTGTCTTTAAAACTGCACAGCAACTGTATTGTTTTATGATACTCACTGATGAATAGCCATTTGAAATAAAGTTTCAAAAATGTGTAAATAATGACTTAACGTGTATTATGATTCAAAACGTGACGTCGCTTTTAAGATCTACCACATATAAACTGTACCTACAGTGATGTCTTGTTAATCCGAACACGGCCGGTCCCAACAGAATGTCCGGATTACCTAATCATCCGGACTAATAAAGCAGAGCATGTTCTTATACACATTAAGACATAAACGGTCTGCATGCACGTGTATACTATAACCCTTTAGCAAACGCCAAATGTTCGACTGTCCCAAATTCAAAGAGTTTGCAGACGACATTTCAAAACGTGATGAAATCCAAAAATAATCTTCTGATATGGCAGAAAATATTGTGGGAAAAGGAGAAATTGCTCGTCACGAGCAATTTCTCCTTTAACCACAATGTTTTCAAAAGTCGTCTGCAACAAACTGGTCAAATTATTCCGTTCCCTTACACTTTCGTTCGGATTGCGAGACATCCGGATAATCGGGGTCCGGATAAACGAGGCTTCACTGTATACAACTTGACGCTTCCTGAATTAATTATGCTTTTAATAGCTACTTTTTATTGCACATCAAACAGCAATAGAAACACTGTATTTTTCAACAACATTTCATTTTAACTTTAACATTTTCACATCTGTGAACAAACTTCTTTAATATAAGTATCTTTTTGACAGACCCAATTCATTTTCTTTTTGACAGACCCGATTCATTGAAACTATTATAAATCACACATGTATGGTCTGGTATACCTTGAACAATGACTATATTGTTCTCAACTCTATGACATATGATGTCAATATCAGAATTGGAAACATCTGTTTTAATTTTGTTTTATTATCAGTTATACAATGACTGTCCTGGATTTATCAATAATTTCCTAGCGTCCGACAAGTCTGTCCGAAGGACACGCCCACCGCTCATGAGGAACCCACTGGGCTCGAATCAGGCACTCCCGAGATCTAAGGCTGACACATCAACCACTGAGCCATGCAATTAACCTTACATTATGTACGAAGCGTTTAAATGAGTTAAACTGTCCATCTTTCATCATTTATGTGTATATGTTGTAATGACGATGAACCTTAAGTGTTCAAATCATGAAATAAACCTCTGTTCTGCTTAGTCATATTCTATTGTTTTATGGTTCTCTCCCTATTGGAGATTTTGACAGAATTGAAGGCACCATTATATGACAAAATCAAAACGAAAATTTTCAGTGCATCGAACCCACAGTTTGCTTGCTTATGACTTTTTTATGCACCAACTTTTTGTATATAGATGTCAAATTATGACGGTTTCTTGGTTGAGATGCTGCTTTTCTATTCCAAGCAAGGACTTTTGATGACAATGAGGTCATCCTTTATTTTGTATGCACCCCGACCCAGCTTTTATTATTGCAACAGTATTGTATTTGAATAGGAATTGCTTTATTGTCATTTATTTTGAATAGTAATTGGCCAGACCTCAATCAACTATCTACTTCTTTATTATTTATGTATCTATTATGGAAAAAAGAGCTACGTCAAGACAGATTTTCATAACTTGTATACCGATAAGAACTAAGGTCGTTTTGTGGACAAAATTACTTTGTATTCATGACATTTGGTCGAAACCATTTGTGACATCGGGATAGATAACTGGTAATTAGCTATTCATCCTTGAGTAACAGTGACTTCTTTATACCGTTCAGCAGATGTACAGAAATGGGGTTCCAAAGAGGGTGCGACATCTACCATTTTCGACATCCTTGCTGTTAAATATTGTTTTTGTAAGCTACAACCATTGTCAAGTTTAACTTATAGTTATCAAAATATTGTCAAAATATTGATGTCCAAGTTACGAGTTTACACGTTTAACTGGGCATAAGTCCGAGCAATGGCAAACGCGTAGGTTACGGTACTATCTGAGAGTGTCCGATTCTAGCCTATTGCCAACCGTTTGACATTCGTCAACGTTACTTTTCTTTTTGTAGCTGCTTTCATGATGTCATTCGAATTCTCTAAAATATATGGATTGTTTTCGCCATTAGTTACTTTTTTTCTGATTTATTATATTCAGACTGACTGATCGTTTGGGATAAAGTTTATTAACCCAACAATAAGCCTTTGACTTTGGAAATTGATTAAAACACGTTTTCTGAAACGTGTGCGGCTGCTTGTTAGCTTGTAAGCGGTCCAAACACTTGTTATAGTTCCATAACATTTTGGACATTTACTGGCTGATATATTTTGTATGTATCATTCGGAAACCTCTACAAACCTATTCAGCGAGAATGCTCCCGTAACGTTGTGGGGCAGGAACACCTGCTGTGCACAAAACATAAATGACACTCTTATCCACCTAACCAACGTTTAACACGATACTTCAGTTAACCCTTTCTCAAACAACAAATGTTTGACTGTCCCAAATTGAAATAGTTTACAGACGACTTTTCAAAATGTGATGAAATTGGAAAATATTCATCTGATAGGGCAGACAACATTGTGGGAAAAGGAAATATTACTCGTTACGAGCAATTTCTCTTTTTCCCACAATGTTTTCTAAAGTCGTCTACAACAAAGTGGTCAAATGCACAGGGGCCTGAATCAATGCGTACCTTATGTATATACTATAATAAAGAGACAGTATCTTATATAGTATATATATAGGGATTTGGGAGGTATGCATTGATTCAAGATCCTGTGGTCAAATGTCGTCAATGTTTGGGAAAGGGTTAAATATCTAAATCATTTTTACTGGCCAAATGTACATATATCTGTAAAGTTTACGTTTGCTACATTTTCAAACAAATAATAATAATCTGTAAATAACATATTTAACTTATTACTTAGTTAGAACGGTAAGAATACATTGGGAACTCAGTTCTGTTCAGTTCATTGTTTATTAAAGTCTCATCGTATGAATATTTCTATATACAACATACCACATACGTATTTTCTATCAGATGTACAAAAGCCCCTCTTACACGGGTATAGGATACTGTAAAAACATAATTAAAAAAGGAAAAGAAATATAGCCTAAGAAATATCCCCGAGCAATTAAACAGTAACATCAAACTTAATTTGGCACTAGTGACAAAAGTACTTCACTCTCAACATGCATTGATGCCAGGAAGTCATTTAAGTGACAATACCCACGGGTGTACCCAATGATAGCAACGTCTGGAAATATTGTGAAAACAATTCATGTGCTCATCAGAGACAATCCTAAAGCAGTAAAACCAACCACGGGGTACATAGGACCATTGAATAAACCAAAGTTGTAAAAATAAATGCTGCTTATTTTATCACCATAAAATAAAAGTACACTGATCAACAACGTATTGACATGTTTTCTCGTTTTGATAAATCTGTGCTTCTAACAAAAAAAGAGATAAAAAATAAAAAGAATCTCGAACTGGTAAACGTTTAATCTATATCTAATGGCCAATACATCGTAAATGGTAAGTTGTTAATTAATCACGACTTTTCAAACAACAGAATAACGAAATGTCTGCATTCCTCACAAAAAATGTCTTTTCAGTTTTTTAGGCGTCAGTCTACTCAGACGAGATTAATATCAAATGAGATTATTATTTACCCAATCGGTTTGGAAAACGCTTCATAATAGAAATTGTGTTTAACGCCGTGTCAACCATTTTTCGGTTATGATACAACGTTTCCTGGGATCGCCAGAACTAGGACAGGGCTCTGAAGTATGTTCCCAAATGAAGCCCTACGTAAAGAGCGGTTCCGATTGGGCTAGATCTCAGGCTACCGTTTTAATAATCATTTTATTCTAAAATCGTTTATATGTTTAGAACAACATTCCCTTTTATTTCGATTTTGGACTAAACTTTAGTGCAAGTTAATTGTGATATAACATGTTTGCTACTCTGAGTATATTTCCACATCAAATTTAGCATATATTTTAAGGTTTTGAAAAGCAGACGACGCAAAAATCCATCTAGACAATTACCCAGCATTCTAAGGGTTATGAGTCTTACGTACACTTGTCTGCCCTGAGGAGCTAAACATGACCAAAAAGTATTTTAAAATCGTACAAAACCTTAAAATGGTGCAAGACGACTTTGCTAGGTGACAAAACCTTTTTTGGTTATGCCATTTTGTCTATTTGCGTTTATGCTACAATGCCCCCCCCCCCCACCCCCCACCCCCCACCCCCCTGTGATGTCAAATCGACATCAGACAACACTGTTAACCCTTAGAATGCTGGGTAACTTTCTAAAGAATAGATTTATGTGTCGTCTGCCTTTCAAAACCTTAAACATCTGCTTAAATTCAGTGAGAAAAGATACCCAGAGTAGCAACAAGTTTGATCACAGGCCAGCCGCAAATTTCCTTGGCGGCCGACCTCTGATCCAACCTGTTTGCAAGAGAATGATTAGCACCGTAATGGTTGGTATCGTAGGAAAGAATCGTTAACTCGTTAATACCTTGAAACGGTGCAATGTGACTTTGCTAGGTGACAACACCTTTTGCGGTTATGCTTTTTTCGTCTATTTGCGTTTTACGCTGACCCCCTTTGATGTGAAATCGACATGAGACATGACAGACAACACTGTTAAGTGACCGCGTTGTTATCAATCATTTAACCCTTATAGTGCTGGAACGGACTTCATGCTTGTGCAAACAGGTTAGATCCAGGCCAGCCGCCAAATAACTTAGAGGCTGGCCTGTAATCTAACCTGTTTGCTGCTCTGAGTATCTTTCCTCATTAAGATTAAGCAGCTATTTAAGCTTTTGGAAAACAGATGACACAAAAATATAATTTCAGAAAATTACCCTGCATTCTAAGAGTTAATAATTCCCGTTCCCACATACATCTAACTCATTTTTCTCGATTCCAGTGTTTGAGTTTTTTCATCAGTTCAATGTTCATATCCTGGTTAAGGGATGGTGATTTTTTTTGCGCCTGTCCGTATGATAATCATATTTTTCAGTAGTTTTCAGTATAACGACACTTGTCCGTAAAGGCTTTTGGACAAGCATGGCAATACGGACGATTAAATTTGCCACCCTTGGGTTTTGCGGAGATCTACTGCCATATATAGCTTTCTGGGTAAACATATCGAGACTTCCTACTTTCTTTGTTTTATCATTTTTCAATTGTTTTAGTTTTCTTGTTATGATGCGATGCCCGGCTCAAAATGTTGGAGGAAGACCTCACACTCGATCATAAAGACTGGATGCCAGATAGAGCCGTCGGCGTTTCGTAAGTCAGCTGAGAGGCTGGCTGTGCTTCCTCTTGTAAACAGTCTCTTCTAGACGCTTCCAATGATGTGTCACAACACTTACCATGTTTATTATCAGTTTTGACTTACGCATATATTTTCCTGAAGTCGTTTTGTAAAAAAGTAACCTCGTGTGGAAATATAAGGAACCTTTATGGAAACGCGTATTATCGCAGTAAAGCTGAAATACTGTTAAAAACGACATACAGCCCGACAAAACCTACCAACTGTATAAGTATAACACTGTTTTCAAACAGTCGGCAGGATTTGAAGAGTCTAACTGTCACGTCAGATAAAGGGTCGTCGTGATATTCAAGATAGATGTACTGGATACTAAAACAAATGTTTAATCATGATACAGCAATTTAAGCATACAATAGCCGCGATTTCAACCCCTGACACGAAAAGCGACGTCTCAACCAAGAAAGGGGCATTTGACTTATTTGCTAAGTTTCTCCCTCGCCACGGTAACTGGCAATTATACAACATGACTATGACACGTTCCGTTTAGTTGTCAATACAATGCCAAATTTATGTATATACTACATCAAAATGGAAGAGAAACGGTGTTTGGGGTTTGCCGCGACGACCTAGATAAATCAGAATTGATCGTTTCATAAACCATTTTAAATACCTTTTGTGACAACAAGTCATCGCAAAATGATACGACATACATGGACTACACAAAAGTACCGTGAATTTTATGTTTAAGATGCATTCCTCATTCTCGCCGTTTGGCGTATTTTTGTATTTTTGAGATGGGTATCTTATAACGGACGCATATCTGAAAGGGCATTACAACAACAAGTCGTCTTATTCAAGTTGCGATGACTTTTGGTTAGATTCATATGACAAATTATTTCAGATGTCTTTGAACATATCATAATACCGCACAATATGTTTTAAATGTATATGGCAGCTTCTTCACAGAAAGGAATCAGTTAGGTCTAGAAGTTCAGGCTTTCCATGCTTTTCTGAGGTACTCTTTTCCTTTATATATTTACGTTTACGAAGCTATCTATCTAACATACGTCTGTGAGACAGGCCCTATGTTTAACCATTAAAATGCTGGAACCGGCTTCATGCTTATTCAAACAGGTTAAATCACAGGCCAGCCACCAAGTTAATTGGCGGCTGGCCAGTAATTTAACCTGTTTGCTACTCTGAGTATCTTTCCTCATCAATATTATATTAAGCAATTGTTAAGGTTTTGGAAAGCAGATGAGACAAAAATCTATTTTAAGATAGTCACCCAACCTTCTAATCGTTAACCAGTTCCTAAACTGGTTCCCCGCTGGTCACTGATTCCACTACGCGCCACAAGATATATACGACACAATGTATTTGATAGATGAGATACTGGTTCCCAGTATAACAAGGTCCCAGCGCATACACTACGGGCCATTAACCACCGTCTACATACGCGTAAATACAGTCCGTGTTGTGGAACTGTGCACAGTTCGGTATCACCAGTCGCCGAATACGGATAGCGTTGGCCGAACGCTCTAGTGATGCGTTGGGATACATTATTCGAGGATTTTGTTAATTAGCGAAAGTTTAATTAAACAGTCCGTAAGTGGTTTATCTTCTGTGTGTTCGGAAATATTTTGAGACGTATATTTTACTGTGTTACTTGCAAATGTTAACGATTAAACATTTCTTGGTTGGGTTTGGTTGGTAAAACATGACATTGTTTCAATGGTATCGTTGCTATTCAATATAGAAAACAGTGTTATTCATATCGTTTTCAATTAAGAAAATATGGCAATAAAAATAAGGTTTCAAATTACATGTATTCGCTCAACCCAGATGATGCGAAAATTATTTACCTTCTACGCGGCCAATACAGATTTTTATTAGATCATAGACGATTGTCCCTGTGCATAACTCTTGTCTCGTATTAAATCAACGTGGAACAAGAGACATGGTAAGGGAATCGTAAGAAGGTATAATAATAATACTATTGATTAGAATATCCTTAAGTTCAGGTTAACGACCAAATGGATTTTAAGATTTCCAATTGTTTATCGTTAGTAAGTATATTTACCATCGCCGCCCCTCACTGATATTGCGCAATTTTCTTTTGAAACCACTGTCCAAAACTGCACACTCAGAGGTTGCTGAGGGGTTGGCATACCACGTTTACTTTGTTAGATGTCCAAAGGAATATGTTCCAACCTTAAGGTATGATAGGAATAATAGTTTCCCTGTAGATCGCTGTAACTCCTACAGGAGCTTCCTAAACTGAACACCTTGTGTACGTATTGAGCCGTTGGTTATTTTATACATCACGATTCTGTTTTCTTGTTCTGCGGTCCCTTTAAACAAGATTGACTTTATATGTTTAACCAGAAACCTTTCTGTGATGTATCTAATGAACCATAAGACAAGGACAAACGTGGATGAGTTTGACCAGTGTGTACAGACTATACTTATTTCAATTCCTTTTTGGCAATCATCGACAAAATTTGTCAATGACCATTTACAATAACATAGAATATGGCTTAGACAAAAGAAGATGATCAACAAACATTGAGCACCACAATATACAAAAAATGAAATTTCAAGAATGTAGATACTATAAGAAATAAGAAAGTCGGTGGTTAAGGAACAGCAATAGTGTTTAAAGTTTCATTACGAATAGCAAAGCTCTCCGAAAGATATCTACAAATGCTTATTATAGTCTTTCTTTTTGACGACGATATAAAAGTATTGGAATAAGTCCGTAGTACGCTACAAAGATGCTTTCTACGTATTTGAGCGTACTTGGAACATTCTAGTAGAAAATGGTATTCATTTTCAACAAATCCTGAGATACTAATGATCTAAATTGACAATGTATATCAAGGTTATACAAAATAATTAATATAGTCACATATGACGTACCATTGTGTATGTGCTTGTACAATATACAGACAACATTGACGACTTCCTCAATAGATCGAACATTCACCTCGTTTACGGTCATAATTATCGTAAATCATTACCTGTCATCAGCTGTCAATGTTAGTCGCTTATAGAGGCATCTGTTCTACTTGTTATGTATTGTTGACATAGCTTCGACCACTTTTTTTGTCTTATACAACGGGATATTCTCCATCGTTTCTTTTGAATAGTGAAACGAAAGTTAGAAATTCAATTTATTTGCACATTTTGATCTTCAGCTAAAATTTTTGCTTTAGTCGTTCTTTGTTAAAAAATAATTGTATTATTTGTTTCTTGCTAATGTATGTTATTTATACGTAAATAACATTTCATTACAACGTCAATGAATTTTATACTAACAATTTCAGTATCTCGGATGTTACTTGACTTTTGTGACGATATAATATCTATCTATGCAGTATGTGGTTTTAATCGAGTTTAATGCATTTTCAACTGAATTTAAACAATACTGGTAGTAAAAGATCAATGCAGCATACTTCCTTTGAACCCGTCTGATTTCTAATGTGCTGCCTTTCTCAGCATGGGTTCAATTTTCAGTGACAGCTCTGGGATTTTCATGAGAGGTGGTCTCCCGACCAACTTACTAAATACTGTTGACCAGCTTGATCAGCCCCGATAGGCGATAAAGTATTGGGTCTTCCTACATCATAAAGAGTATGACATCAAAAGATAAAATAACATTGATATTCATAGTCTTAGCACACTATTTGAGAATCCATCCTTTCAATGTATAGCAATAAAAGGACATATCTTATATTTTCAGACTTGTATATCAAATCCTAACTTGAGTATTCATTTCTATTTTAAGAGAGAATGGTGCCCGTATTCCAAGGTCACGTGTCTCGAGTATGCGCACTGGTTGGTGCCCTGTCCCTTCTACAAGCGGTTATGACACAAAGTTTATTCAGCGGGTACCCAAATATGTTGTATCCACGGGGCCGACCGAATTATGCACCACCGTTTTATGGAGGCTTTAATTCAATCAACAACTTTCATCCTTTCTACATGGAGCCATACTATCAACACCAACGGTCCCTTAATCGACCCCTTTCCGGTGGCTTTAGACCCAGATTCGTAAATGACATCTACAGACAACCAGCTTCGGTCATTCGGAATTCACTGGCCGCCAGTTCGACCAATGACATTCGCTCACACCCATCGATGTATACGCCGATGCCTCTCATTGGTCAGACGCAACGTCACGTGATTCAAAGTGCGAGGCATCACCAGGAGAAGAAGTTGAGGCACCATCAGGAGAAAAAGCGAGTTCATGCGGCGATAAACGCTGGGATTTTTCCCGCCGTGTACCCCCATCCAAAAATACAAAGGCACATAGACCGCAAATCGAAGAAACGAGCTAAGATCAGAGGGATCCCAAAAGCGAAAAGTTTCAACGGAATCTTGAAGGGAACCGCTTTGGACGTATCGTTTTAAAAGAATGCAGGACTATATACTTATTGTAGAGGCTAACGTGAAAAAGTCAAGTGTCTCTTTGATGACCAAAACCACCCCTCACCTCTCACGCTATTTCACCGTCTTACAGACTCCTGAAACTCTTAAGGGTCAAGCAATTACACCAAGAGCTAAAAGCAATGTTTAATGTCAGATTGGCGAAACACTGGCGGCGATGACTTTTGCTCTTCGAGGGCGAACCTTGGGATACCGACGTTCTTGTTTTTCGCATTGTCTGGTAGCAAGCGTAAAATAGCTCTTGAATCATTTGTTAAAAAAGGGTTTGTTCATAATAATCAAGTAATGGCATATCGGAATTATTCTTTGGAAAGAAACTTAGATAAGCATTTTTAAAAGGCAGGCGATAATCATGAATATCTTAAGCATTTTTTATCGTCAAAATCGTTTCTAAAATCGTTTTTATGTTGTGAGTGAGATCGGTTTTAGATAAAACGCATTTGACTGAATTAGCGAATTATGATTACAATGAACCTGCTGTGTTAACATTTAGACTCATTGCCTATTTATTTATCTATTTATTACACATACAACCTTAATTTTCACCTTTTATCTAAACCTGATGCATCATATCTAAAACTTGCTTCTTTTCTCGGAGTCAAAATGGGTAATTCACCGAGGGACTATTCCTATGCATGCATCCATTTAAGGGCTTTAGGAAGAACTGCGTGATAAGCAAATGGACCTCTGTATTTATCGTCAAAACTTTCACATGTAAGACAATGTTTTCCTAGAAATATACAGCATAACTACGATACAAATTTACCAAAAACCTAATGACATGATTGCATGTGTAATCTTTAAAAAGGCATGTCTACACGTCTATCTATAATTCAAGAGCAAATATGCACAATTCATATACTACGTTATAATGATAAACATCCATGTGAAGCCATCTTGTCTAAAGGTATCCCACTGTGTTACCTTATCAGTAAAGCTAAAAACATGTTTATGATGTTAATAATGCTGAATAAAATTATATTATTTAAGTTATGTTATTTAAACAGTACTGCAACATATGTAAAGAAACATTACAACTTTAACGGTTTCTTAGATGTTCAAGTAGAATCAGTTTTATCGAACTTTAAATACGTTTAAATTACTTAGGGTAGGTTGTCGCCCTTGGACAAAGACCTTGGGTCGACACAGGAGAGTAACGTGTCCATACTGCGATTTCTCTTTAACCTACATTTGTTGTAATGTATAAGTATCCAGAGCACCGAATCGACACAGTGATAAAGATGAGCAAAAGGTAACTTTTAACTAAATGGATAGCATGAGTAACGATAAACTGTGATGGATCGTTACTACAAGTGCTTTTAATTTCAATAAATTACCTTACTTCCTTCCACGTATAAATCCCCCGTGTGTGTCTATCTTTCAAATTGCATGTACGCAGTTGTTCAAATGTGTATCATTTGTTTTAACACATTACCAAACAATAACTACATTTAACCTCTTTGTTCCGACGAATTAGAAAACATTGTAGGAAAGGAGGAATTGCTCTTAACGAGCAATTTCTCCTTTTCCTGAAATGCTTTCTGCCACAACAGTAGATTGTTTTCCAATTTTATCACATTTTGCAATTTCGTATGCAAACCCCTTCAATTTGGGACAGTCGAAAACTCGTCGTTTGGGAAAGGGTTAAAACGACTGAGGCTTAACGAGTGAATGAGTTGTTCTCTGTATGTGTGAAATAGAATGGTTCGATTTGATTTTAAATACCTTTCAACAGTTTTACAGTCATATGGCGGTAGACGGAACCTGTTTAATCTTCTTGTATTCCCTAACACGTACAAAGGACTGAACAATTGTCTTCTCTTTTCGGGGCCTCAGATGAATATGGCTCCAAGAGGACGAATATGTCTTTGAATCATCTATCGATAGTAAATATTAGTTTCTCAGATGTATAAGCTCATAGCGAGTGTATTTATTAAACGTGTTATGCTTCATTGTTGATAGTTTGAAAGTGTTTTCTAAAATGAAAATTAAATCCTTTAACACCAAATGCGTTTCAGTTAATTGAACCCCGTCAGAAAGTGGATTTGTGATTTCTTATCTAGGACTTTTATCACCAAGACACGGAGCCCTCCTTTAAAGGTTTTGATTTCAAGCCCTTCTTCACACAGTCCCATAATATCTCACGCAACACTGAAATCATCTTCAACATTATACTTCATAAACTGATGTGACACAAGAGACGTTGCTCGTCATGAACAATTCCGCCATTGGTCACAATATTATACAACAATGGAGGAAATGTTCACCTTGTAAAGTAACACTAAAACCGCCTTCATCGTCATATTTTGGAAAAATATGTGTCGAAAAAAGAAATTGCTCTTAACGAGCAATCTCTCCTTTTCTCACAACAGTTTAATTCCAAACCTAGAGGGAATATTATCAATTCTCTTGTAAAGTTGTATACTGTTGTTTGAACTGTTGTTATTCTTAATTTTTCAGCAGTTGCGAAATTCCACATGGTTACTAAGACGGGGGGCGTTCAATTTTACGCTCAACTCGATTCGTCATTTGCCGTTTTTTTGGTAACCTTTTCAAATGGATTTTAGATGAAGAAATAATCAACCCTTAAAATTTATGAGCCAATGTGAAACTATAAAGACGGGACATGTGTACATCAATGTGACGCCCGTAACGACAAAGAGACGCCCGTCTTGTTATTACGTAAGACATCTCCTGGATACCGTTTTACTAAACACCTTATACACTGTATTTAAAATTTGGGTAAGTTCAAAGCAACGTTCCCCTTTATTTCAATATTTTGCAAGGCAATGTTGCAAAGCAACACATCGTTGGAATCGTCTCTCCGAGACTCTTCCAATGACGTTTCACATAGCAACAGTGTTTATGTACTTTCATTATAAACACTATCCATGATGATCAGTTTTGACTTACTCAAATAGCCTCCTTAAGTTGTTAAGTAAAGCGGTACCATGGACCCGGTTTTACTCTGTGGCCCAGTTATCGGAGAAGAAGGTACCACATTTTGCAAAACGTATTGGAAAACAATTCTGGTCAGTAAATAATAAAATGAATAAGCTTAAAGCCTTATATCTTAAACAAAATTCGCATTGCGACATGCCATTGAAAGCGTCTCGAAGAGACGAATCCAATGACGAGTTGCTTTATGAATCGCTAGTCTCAATATCGAAATAAAAGGGATGTTGTTTTGAACTTACACCAATATCTATCGTAAGCTGTTTAGTAAACGCTTCTCAGGGACCTGTTTCACAGATATTCGTAGCTTTACGTCTTTGTTTACAAAATTTTCGTGGCCTTTGAATATCAAAGCTAACTATGTTTTTGTAAATGAAGAAAACATACATGTTTTCGAAAGCAGGATACGGAATTCATTGCTAGGACTCTCGTTCCGTTTTCGCCTTTGTAAAAGGTTTTTCTAAAGTACTCTTTTCATCTTTGTATCTATGTTTTCGAGGAAATCTGCCGTAAAAACCCTTTTCTGCGACTGGCTCCTTACCTTGAAAGCACATAGACCCTCTTCGCGTGGGTTTAGACCTCGGTAAATGTTGATCTGTATTTCATGAGAGGTAGTCTCTCAACTGATTTACGAAATGCCGATGGTTTTACCCAGCTTGTCAGGTCGTTTATGGCAGTTGAAGGGTCTTTCTACATCCATGAGTAGTTGGCAATTGTAACGAAACTGACATGAACAATTATTGATGCGATGTAAAATCAACACCACGATTTATGAGCTGCTTCAAGACATTAATTAAAAGCGAAAATTACTATAGATATAAGTCAGTTTGTATTGTAAAAAGGCATAAATATTCGTTATTTTATATTGTATTTAGGCATATCTTGACATTGAATCATATATTGTTTCCTTGAACAAGGGGCCGCAACCAGTGATACAAAGCATCGTTGTTTTTTATTGTTCCGTCCCTTTAAAATGAAATCGGTTTTCGATATCAAAACCTATAAAGATAACATTGCTGTCTCGTGTGCTTCTTTAATTGGGTTATGACATTGTATGGCATTTTCTCAACAATCTCACAGTTATTCTAAAACGCTTTGCTTATAATGGATGACTGATGTCACCTAACTCCTTCCTGCCATTAAGGACCATTCAAGAAGGGTAGACCATCGGCATTTCGTTATTCAGCAAGGAGACGATCTCTCTTGATAATCAAAAACTTTCGTTGTTGCTTTGCAGATTACTTTTAGATATCGTCCCTTACTTTCGATAAGCTAACGAGTTGCGGCCTTGAGAACTCACGAGTAATTCCATTTATGCTTATTGAAGAATATCAATAATTCGCCATTTTGATACCCATTCTTTCGTCGGATTACTGATGCTGTCCTCGGTCGGAACCGGAACTTTTCGGTTCAACACGAATAGGTCCCGTGCTCTTAACTCAGTATTCTAAGCATACGCTCTACCAACTGAGCTAAAGAAGTTTGGCTGAGTGTCACATCATTACAAAGGGAACAGAAAAGTGTTTTAATAAACGACATGTGTGGAAACATTTGCCTGAGTAAAACATAAAGAAACATGAACATTATCGTAGAAAAATGTGCAATATGACCATGTGACATGTTATTGGAAGCGTCTCTGAGAGAAAATTATTTTAACATGTTACTATACAACTGCACTAACTTAAATATTAAAAGTAAAGTAAATGTAGTTTATGCTTACGCAAATTATTAGCATAATATGTTTTGAAAAACCCGACACGTCTTCACAAACATAATTATAGAAATTTCTCCTTTGTTCATCTCTATGAATAAATCATAATCAATGACGCGTTCCAGACAAAACTATGCCACATTTCAAGTAATAATTGCTCAAACTCCTTATTATCTACTCATTAATTGAATTTAAGGAAGTATTCTGTCTCCAGTTTCTGGTAAAAGATTTCCCGAAACGAAAATTATCTTAGGAGTAATGAGACATTTTGTGTTGTGGTAATTAAACGATGAAAAACAGATGCCGTTTTATTGGTTTAATGCATTTAGGATACATTTAAATACCATCCAAATTGAATTTCAATCGGATACCGCGAATATGTTGATACATGGAATCTCAAGTAAACTGAATTAGACGCTGTTGCGGCAAAATGATAAATTGCTTGATTCCTTGCAATAACCTTCAATTCCATAATGGAGTGTCACTGAGCAAGACACGATTTGCCATACATGACCTTAAAGATCAAATGAATGACTGGGAATGCATCTATAAGGGAACTTTTGTCATGATATAAAGTGAAGTGCAATAAGTCGTACTTGGTTATTTGAAAATCCACCATGAATAAATTAAACAATATTTTCGTTTCTATCGACAAGTGTAAGTCATGATAAATAGAAAGTTAACAAACCATTTAATTGGTTAAATTATCCGTTTTAATGACTTAATATTCTCTTCAACACAACCTAATAATCTCGTTATATCGACTTGCTTTCTCGATATAATGCTTAGTTATAACGAGTTAGTGAGTCGTTATAAAGTTACAACAACAACAACACCAACAACAATACCACCACTACCAACACCAACACCACCACCACCACCAACGACAACAACAACATCAACAACAACAACAATAACAACAACAACAACGACAACTACAACATCAGCAACAACAACAACTACAACGACAACAACGGCAAAAATCAGCAACAACAACAACACACATCTCACCTCAGCGATACTGTCAACATACTCTGGGTTATTGAAAAATACAACATTTGTTATATCGAATTAATAACTCGTTATACGATAGAGGAAGAAAACAGGTACACGTCACCTCTGTAGCACCGTACTAGTTCGTGTTTTTTATCTTATATCCTGCACTCAGAGTGCCACGGTATCTGGTAACAAGATCGACAAAGGCAACACCATTATTATATCAGGATTAATTTAATCAAGACCTGGTCATAATTAAGTACGGATTTCTGCGAACGTGCCACTTTCAAAATGTCCCCTATAGTGCTAGAACGTACTTCACGCTTACGCAAGCAGGTTAGATACAGGCTAGCCGTCAAGCAAATTGGCGTCTAGCCCGTGATCTAACCTGTTTGCTACTATGAGCATCTTTTCTCAGCAAAATTAAGCAGATATTTAAGGTTTTGGAAAGCAGACGACACAATTATCTATTTTAAGAAAATGCCCAAATAATCTAAGGGTAACCAGACTACGATACTGATACAATAACAGCAAGCTTGAAGGGACTATCTAACAGAACCAGCTATGGGCTTGACAAATCAATGGAAAGCGCATGTATCGATCAAAGACATGAGGCAAAATAACTGCAACGCTCTTTAACATCAGTCAAAAGGAGTCTGGCAAACTGATGGATCCAGGCCATTGGTCAAAGCATCTTGTCAAATCGAAAACATGTTGGAAACAGCATTACGAAGCAAACAAATAAAGCTTCAAAGCTGGTTCCATGGCATTGGTCAAAGCATCTTTTCAATTCGAAAACCAGTTAGAAACAGCAAAAAAAAAAAAGCCTCAAAGTTGGTTCCCGGTCTTTGGTCAACGCATCTTGTCGAATCGATTTCTTATGGAAACGGCATCATTAAACAAACAAATATTAAATCACAAAGCTGGTTCCAGGTCATTTGCACACGCCTCTTGTCAAATGGAAAACATGTTGGAAACGGCATTATATAGCAAACAAATAAAGCTTTAAAGTTTTTTTACGGTTATTTGTCAAAGCATTTGGTCAAATCAAAAATATGTTAGTAACGGCATTATATAGCAAACAAATAAAGATTCAAAGCTGGTTCCCGATCATTCATCAACGCATCTTGTCAAATCGAAACAGTATTGGAAACGGCATTATAAAGAAAAAGATGAAGCTTCAAAGCTGGTTCCTGGCCATTCGTCAACGCATCTTGTCAAATCGAAAAGTATGTTGGAAACGGCATTATAAAGCAAACAATTTTAGCTTCAATGCTGGTTTCTAGTCTTTTGTCGATGCATCTTGTCAAATCGAAAATAATGTGAGAAACGTCTTTATAAAGCAAACAAATAAAGCTTCAAAACTGGTTCCCGGTCATTCGTCAACGCATCTTGTCAACAGTCATCAGCGAGCCTCGTTCCGGTTAATGAAGGACCGAGTCCTGGCTAATGTCTATCATTAGGTCGGAGCTAATTCGATCCTCTGTGTGTTATAATGACAGACAAAAACACGCCGCATACAAACGATGGAAACCGGTGTTTTAGCCGAGTTATGGACACATGGTGCGTTTGTGTTGGTTTACTTTTTGTAATATTTGGTTTTGTTTGCATCGCGTATATTATGTTGCCCGAATCATGGTCGTTATAAAAGATTACAAGCTTTAACTCTTAGAATGCTTGATTATTTTCTGAAAAAAGAATTCTTGTGTCGTCTGCTTTCCAAAACCTTAAATATCTGCTTACTTTTGATGAGCAAAGATATTCAGGATAGCAAAGAGGTTGAATCATGGTCAGTCACCAACTCATACCAATTTCTTTTACCATGAATATGACGGAACAAAGAGCAGTTAATGGATTAAATAGTATTCATATATACATAGTGATTATTGTTTTCCCCATTTCATTCATGTAGGGACTCTGTTTGATATACTGTTTCAAAACCTGTATGCCACCTCTGATTTTCACTATATGGATAGTCAGTCATGGTATAGACTTTTTCCTATAATGTCCCATTCAATATCACTAAAATATGCTCGGCTTAATTATATGAAAAACTAACAAAAGAAGAAAAACAGTTGGAGAAATTTGGTGCTTCCTTTGGCAAATAATCTCTATCCTAAAGTCTACATTTACACAAACAATCTTCATATGCACATACACCTTTCTCGTGCTCCCAAGCATTGCTTTCTGTTATATCAAATCAAATTCAAAGCTAAAACAAATCGTCACTTTCGTAATTATTGTTACATGACCGTACCTTAGTTCATTAAAGACACCTTTCGTTTGTCTTGATTTGCTTAGCGCAAAGGGTGGACAATATTCATGATAAATCTGTGTCAAAGCTTTAAAGGCAAACGTAACCCAGTGCGCAAACGTTCCCTCCTAAATCACATTTTGGCTTCCCTATTTGACGTTCATTTAATCTTGTAGGGCTTTGTAGTGGCTAAAATAGAATCTTTATTGGATATCAAAACTCTATCTTAGGCTTCTCTCAGATAACGTCTAATGAAATTAGTCTACGAAAGGAAAGTCTACGTAAACGAAAATCCCACCTCGCCCGTGCATTTGTTCGAGACACGTGTATTTTTGTATATAGAAATTTACTGTCTTCCCTTGACTTTCACAGCGATGAGTCGTCTAGATTAGACCCATCATTAGGCAAAATTCTTCCATAGAAAATTTACAGGACCAGTCCAGATATAAGACAACTGATCGTTAAATACGCCAGAAAGAACCAGCGTTCTTCACGACGGAATGACTGACAGTTTCCCGAAACCAGCAAACCTTACAAGACAGGGGTTGACAGATTATTGCTAAGATGGCGTTTTCTGTCGATGCTCTATTTCCGGCATACATACACGTGCGCTGACATATGACAAAATTAGATTCCTTTCCATATATGATTAAGAAAAAATTATCTTTCTATTCTAATACTTGCAAAATCACAAAGGGTCAGACAATGACCCCTAATCCCAACGGACTGGGTCTTTGGTTTACGCGTGAAAAAATGAGCGAGGGACATCTTTATTCCGGAATGTGATACATATCGTTATATTTCTGTTCATTAATCAATGCTGAAATAGGCACAACTCTCATGGGCATTTAGTTTGTGTTTTCAGTGAATACCGAGATGCTGTGATTGAAACAAAACAAGGTGGACCTTAGATTGGATTTATATGCTGATTTACAAATATTGAAATTGAAACAATACATGTCTAAAGTTCAGTTACATGCTCATATACCAATGTTGAAATTGAGACAATAGGTCGTATATGTCTAAATCTTAGTCTAGTATTATCAAACGGAAACACCATTCTACTCAAGGTTTTGCTGTTTAAGAAAACAACAACCAAACTCATTACAAGAAATATACTAAACGAATTTGCAAATGAACTTCCTTATTAAAACCAGCTCTACTCTTACGCTCCTTTTTGATTCGGATCACATAGGCTCTCAACTATCGATCCTTCAAAAGAGACTAGCCATCTGTACCTAATTTATATTTCTACTTAAGATTATGTCAACCTAAGGGATATGGGCCCTAATAAGAGTGTTGCATATCTCAACACTAAATGGTAGCGACTTTATGAAACCTTTGTACATTCATGATCATCACAAATGAAAAGGTTTTACAGAGAAACTTTTTCATTATAACCTCAATTAAGAGTGATAATCAATTCCAAAATTAACATTGAAGCCTATGGGGAATTCAATCGTTCGAACGAATTTAAACAAGAGGCACTATATTGTGATTGTGTTAACTGCTTTATACGTTAAAGCTATTACATGATTTTAATGCATAGAATCATTGGAAATCGTTTGATTATTAGAGGCCATATACATAAATAGCATTTGGATGTTGATTGATTTTGATTGGTAAGCATTCGATATTGTCAATAGTTGGCTAATCGGAATTTAGAATAAACATTTGAATAGGTCTGATAATAGAAACCTAATGTTCATGGTGGAATCTTTGGAGTACAAACAGGGCGAGGGTACGGTATTTCACACAAGCTCGTTAATGGCTAATTCCTGCACATTTCCTGGGATTTACCCTAACTTCGTGTCTTCAAAATTTACCGCGTTGTATCTGGTTCAAATCAAACGGTTTTATCAAGCGACGTAATTACAGTTAACGAGGTATTTTGTAGCCTTAAACCCACCTAACCCTGAGAACATAATGTGTCGCAAGTGCGTGTTATCTTGGAATCAAACGAAATACTTGTTGTTGCCTCTAGGTTTTGTTCGTGACATTCCAAATAGCTAATTCCATTGGATTGCACAGCAACGACGAGGAGTTTTCACTTTTTTTAGTGTAGGCTTTGCCTTACTCAAACTTGGTGGTACCCGTTTATCGCTGATGATTGGACCAAAAGAGAATCTGTCCATTTTTGTGACTAAAGAGTATCTCCTAAAAGATGTACTTTATTTACGTGGCATATTTGAACAGACTTAGATTACGTACATGACTTAATATATCAAGCCCTTTCCAATAGGCCAGGTTGGCCTTTAAGTCAGATAAGTAAAATTTATATTACAGCAAGACCTCCTTTAGGCGCGAAACGACCACTTTGTACAGGTTCTTCCTAACCATTGTACATGGTATATGAAAAGAACGATTTATGTATGATAATGCATTATCTTATGTTGAAATACTTTTAAAATAATATTTTCCATATGGCATGCGAACAATGTCTTCTCTGGCTGACTGCTCAATTTAGAGCATTCACCTTATCAAACGTTATAGGTTGGAGACTACAGCTGATTTTAACAAAAGAGTTAAAAGACAATCATGTATTGATATCACTCTTCCATGGTAATTTGAACAAATAATGCAGGCTCACGAAAAGAAAGGTAGTTGTAGGTCAAAGAAGGGTAATGCACGTACGGCCCAAAAGTATCCATTGCTAATCTTAAAAACAGCCTCAAATATAGAAACAGAATGCGTATATTTTCGATGTGTTAAATAAATCGGCAGCATTTGAAATAAAAATATATGGATATGTGCAGTACATATGGAAATACTGTGTAAAAAAAGAAAAGAAAAAGAAAAGAAAAAAAAATAAGTAGCTGGAACCATACAAAAAGTAATTTCACTTGGCTTATATTATTTTCGTCTGCAATTATTTCTCACTTCCAACTTTCTTCAAGATCACATATGGTTGGGTATAATGAATGTCACGTGTGAGAGCACGTGAACGTATGCCGGAAGTAGACCTTTGAGGCGAACCCCCAATTAGAAGAGCGCTGTCAAACGCTTTCTCTCAGGGTGTCTGGGGCTCGGGAATTTGTCAATCACTTTGTTGCGAAGACGATTATTTCTGGTGCATTTAACGATAATCTTAGGTCCCTCCTGATTGTGTATGTCTTAACCCTTAGAATTCTGGGTAATTTTCTTAAAATGCTAGGTAATTTTCTTAAAATAGATGTTTGTGTCGCCTGCTTTCCAAAACCTTAAATATCTGGTTTATTTTGGTGATAAAAAATTGTTAAGAGTAGCAAACAGGTTAGATTCAAGTAAATTAGCGGCTGGCCTGGATCTAACCTGTTTGCATAAGCATGAAGTTTGTTCCAGCACTATAAGGTTTGAACGATAGAATATTGCCTTATGGCGTGTCTAAATCAGACGACTGAATCGTCGCTCAGAATATCCCAAAAAAGGCCAATAATTTCTTTTTACAAATATACACGTGTCTCGAACATATGCAGCTGCGAAGTGGGACTTTCATTTACATAAACTTCTTTTCGTGGACCAATTTCATTGGACGTTATCTGAAAAATCATAAAAAAACAAAACAAATGCGAAACGAATAGTTTTCGCTATTGAACTTAAATTTTGTCACATAATTATAATACCATAAGCCATTTTTCATATTTGTTTAAATTTGTTTTGGTTAAACATGGAAAACAATGGAGAATACTGAGACAAATCAGTGCATAATGACACATAGTTCATGTAAAGGTAGGCTTTATTAGAATATCTAGCTATAGTGGAATCCCAATTAATGCTTTCATTTGCATTTCATTTCGTTTCAGTTAAACCTAAAAGACACACTAGGACAAAAGCTATAACATGACTGTCCACAAAATAATATCAAAGGTGACTTGAAATATGGCATCAGTTTATTTACTTAATTATGGATCAAAACTGACATAAATAGAATATCTTGCCAGTGTGTGCTAATTTAATTTCTACAATTACTTCGATATTATGTGACACTGTACATGCACTTGATTTGGTTGAAAGTATAGGTCTTCATCGTTTGCACGATGTTTATAAACACTCGTTCAGGCAGCACGAACAAATTAAGGGTTCATCAAACCTGAAAGTGGGTGGGGTACCTGTCAAAAATGTTTCTTTAATTTTCTCTGTTTTTTTTTTAACTTTGTTCGCCTAAATATTAACCACTTTGATAAAGTAACTCTATGAAAGTGTGTTGCAAGCACCTATTACTCAAAATTTGCAATTAAAACAATAAATAACATACCCAATAACAAGGCACCTCGTTGCCAATCAAACAACACTTTCTCACACTTTTCTGTGAAAAAAAATGAGGAATGAAATCTTAGAGTATTAACAAAAAAGTCCTTGTAATAAAAAAGTGATAGCCATTTCATTCTGCATCTCCAAAGTGATTTCATTGTCCTTATTGTATATACATGTTATATGAAAGTAGTACCCTTAAAAAAGTATGGTGTGTAAGAAATGCCAAATAGCTATGGTTAGCAGTTTATTGATGTATTCTTTTGGGTGTGTTTTAAATGATCAATGCTTTGGCATGCAAAATGGTTACTTTCAAAAAGTACACATGTAAACATGTATAGGGTTTAACAGTGTGTCAACATTATTTCAGTTTTATTATTGTACATGACATAAGTTTCCAAAAGTTACAAGTATGAAAGTTATCTGCATTTACACCACTACTATTTAAAACAAACTGCATTTCTAAAATAGCCCAGTTAATGTCATATTTATAAAGAAAATATAATTAGGCAATATATATTACCTGGTTACAAATCCTTAAATTTGACAGATCCTTTAAGGTAATCAGTCAATAAGTCCTCAATTTCATAAGAGGTGTCATCTTCCTTGTAATATACATTGTAGATTTCCCCTGGGTGTCCATCCCTACCTATAACATAAATTCATAATAATGCCCTAGAAAAGAAATTTGTATTATACAGAGCTGCAAATAAGAGGGTGTACCAGGGTGTTAAGCATGCAACATCATGAATTACATAGTCATTGCAATAATTTATATTTTATTTTTTTAACCCTCTCCATGAGATAATTGCAATGAGCCAACACATTGCATTCTTTAGCAAAATTGTTAAGGTTATAAATACTGTATCTTCATTCAATGAAGCATAATGTTTAAAAAAAATCTGATAATAACTGTTATCAGATGAATTGTAATTAGTTGGGATTGTTTGTTAATGTTTGTAGTTTTTTCTTTTCATTTTGACAATGTTATACATGTAAATGAAAACTAATTAAATCTTTGTACTAAATACCATAAATATTAAACCTATTTATTACAAACAATCATAACAAGTATAGACAAACAATGTGATAATATTGTAATTTAGCTGGTTCTATCGTTAGGATAAAATAATGTTTGTTAAATGAAATGAAAATAGTCTGCTTTTTTACCTCTAACAACATCTGTTACTATTCCTGTGTACCACTTAGTTTCGGTAGTATTTTCATCGATCTGCCATTCATGTAATATTCGTCTCCCTATAAACTTGGTTGTAGTGGTACGTCTAGATCGAGATGTGGACTGTAATGGAATGTCGGGCACCTACAATAAAATTGTTGAGAATAAAGTTTTGAATATGTGTGTTATAGTCTTTGAAAACAGAAAAGTTTGTTTGTTTACAATTATTCATATAAAATTATATGGAAGATGATATATTTTTCCTCAAACCTTGATTAATGAACACTCTGGACATACTGTAAACTATTTCCACATTTCCCCATCATCAAAAAGGAAACAAATCATTCCTGTGTCCATGTTTTAAGACAATAAATTGAAATGATCAGTGAATTTTATGCTTAATAATGATATTCAGGTTGGCTACAATTGTTTTTTCAGAGTTAACAATTAAGAGACGGGTATATTTGGCTCCAAATAAATTATCCATTTCATAGTACAATATTTAGTCTCAAGTAAAATGTGTAACACTACCTGGCTGGTTGATGGGACAGGCGATGATGGTCTATCAAGATTTGGAGGAATTGATGTTGCTTGGTCAGGGGTGATCTTCTGTTTTTCTTTTATCGTAATTGGAGGAATACCAGTGTACTGAAAAAAATATGCATAAGTTATACATGGGTTGCATACAGGGTAGGTAAGTGTCAAATATAAGAATAATACTCAAACAAAATATTCCAAAATGATTTTAACCAGCATATTCCATTTGTATTAGGTAGGTAGTCTGTTCTTCCATTTAAAATGTGTTTAGTAAAGACAAAAATACAACACTCAATCAAATTACACTTTGTCTTTTATGTACAATGTATTTGTTTTGAAAATTTAGCCCATTAGAAACAGCATTTGACCACAATGTACATTCAACACTCTTGATCAAGTGACTGGGAGTGATTATACCATATGTTCTAATAAGGGATTTTCCTACAATTTCATCTTAAAAGAAAAAAAAAATTGCCAGTTTTTATGTATGATAATACCTTAGCTTATTAATATTGCTTCAAAACAGTTATGACAAAGAGTAGAAGTGCTTGTTAACAACAAAACATGTTTAAGTGGTCCAACCTAGTTTATATAAAATTTGTTTAGAAGAATAATCATAATGTTATATTTATATGGTTTTTTTTTGCCATACCAAGTATAGTATTAATATACGTTATTTGTACAATATACAATATATCATTTTACATTGAAATTTATGATATCTTACCCATGGACTGAGAGGTTGTCTTATGCCTGAAATAGTGCCGTATCTTGGAAAGACAAGTTCCGGTAAAAGGAATTTCATATAAAATTCCTTCAACTTTGGGACCATGGTGTTTTTCCATAAATCGTGGTCTCTATGAATCCTCTGAATAAATATGTCATATGGATTTGTACGTCGCAGGACAAAATCACACCATTCCATGTTGAAAATATTTAACTGTCCTTGTATTTGGTAATAAATGTTATGTGTTGCTTTCAATTTAAGCACCCCAGAAGCTTTCATCAAACAGAACTGAGGTACTTTATCATTAGCATCTTTTATGAGGTAGTGATTATTCTGAAGGAAGTTCTTTATTTCAATAAGTCCTTTGAAAACATGGTCACCATCTCTTTCAATCACTATACCATCGGTGGATGCTCCAAGAAACTGGTATTCTTGACATATTTTTAATCCAGCTTTCTCAATGGAAATGTTATCTCCTTTGATATTCTTATATTCAATGATCGAGTTATGTTCCTCTGTCAAGCCCTTAATAGTGTTCATACTTCCTGCAAAGTTTGAATAAAGTTGATTCCGTACAAATGCAGAGGACACATTATTTGGTCTTCGTAAAACTATCTTTCCAAAATTGGAGCTGGTCAAACGAATTCTTCGCTCTTTCTTCCATAATTCTGATTTTGACTGATCAACAGTATCTGTCTGTAATTTTCCTATTTCATCTGTGGTTTTTGAAAAGTGTGTATATAAAAACTTGTCACATAAATGTTGTAATTCTGTTTCTTGTATGTCTTCGGAATCATCTAAGTTAGCGCCATACGATTCCTTTGCTTTCTTAGATGTCCCTACAGCAAGGTCTGAAAGCTTGCGTTTGTTGCGTAAGAGTTTCTTTTCAGGGTTTTCTTTATACCTTTTGGCACTGAATATTTTCTGGAGTTGCCTTTTTGTCCCCTTGTAAAAGAATTCTCCAGCTGGCATATTTGTTGCAGTCTGGAAGGTCATTGGTGACCATGCACTTCCCAGGTTTTTACGCAGGGCTCCTCCATAACAGCGCGTTTCCCATGATCCACGACCGCACCGATTTATAACTTTTCCCCCGTCAAATTTCGCTCTAATGGCCATCCAGCTTTCTGCAAGGTTAGTTGTGAAGTTGCCAAGAAGGCGATGGGATCTGTTTGCAAGTCTATTTAGAAACACTTGCACATCTTTTATAATTTCCTTCAATTCTTCGAGAGGAACTTGATTTTTCACTGGTATCCGTGACGATTCTAGTTCGCTATCTGAAGGAATATTCCAGAAGTCATGTTGTTCATCAACAATATCGTCAAAAGTTTCTGCATCAATACTTCCCTCTGTTTCATCAACATTTTCAGGATTTACAACCTTGCGCTTTTTGCAAAAGTCACTACACCTAGCGTGAAAACCAAACACATGATAAATTGAATTAATAATGTCATGCCGTAGTTTTGCAGCGTCATTGGTCTTGGTTCTCATTTTAATGGCACAACGAATAGCAGTTGTCAGCCTCACACGTAACAGTCGTGTCAATTTACCCTTTCCTTTATACTGAGGTTTTTCACTTACAAGTTTTTCTAAGTTAGACCTTAAACACTTGCATGAATGGTTGGCACATTCTAATTTTGTTATGTCTTTACCCCAAATTGGTACCTTCTCCTGTAAAGTTGAAAACACCGAACTGTCACCATCAGCAATGATTTTGGTATACCTCAGACCATGCTCGGATTCAGCCTTTAAAAATCCTTCTAATATAATGTCGGACTCCATAGCCTGGGAACTTTCTGTCCAGTTTTTGTGGCAGTTGTGTGGAACTGGTTCTGCAGTTGAATTTTCACAGCGTCGACACATTAAACAATACTTGTTCCGGACTCCAATATGAAGGAGTTTTTGAGTTGCTGCTCCAAAAAATAACCGCGACACCTCCTGCTGCATTATACGAATGTTTGTGTGTTCTTTTAGACCAACCTCCATCACATATGACGGTTATCGCAGGTATTCCATTGCTAAAACTATCTTTCTCAACAGCGATTCTTTTTTCTTCGGCGGCTGCCTTTCGTATTTCCAACATTAGAGATTCATGCCACCATTTTCCTATTGTATTCTCTAGAGAGGTGAACATATTTTCATTTATCATAGGTACATTCATTGATGACAAGACCTCGTTTAAGCTGGCAGATCCGCCACCACTTGAAACACTTCCCCACACAGCACGTACATTTATGTCTATGAGTCCATTTGGTTGTTATGGGCTAGTTTCCATTTTGTAAATCTTTTTACATCCATTGCATTTTCCTTGCAGGACACTGAAAAGACTATTTCTTTTGATTTCTGACTGCAGCACTAATGGGGGTTTCCCTTCTGATGTGAGAGCTTGTGCTTTGTCACAAAAACAAGCGTGCATTGTCAATTCACTAATATAGTTTTTCAAGTTGTCCAGGTTTATTATTCTGTATCCATCCAATTTCTCAGCATTTTTCATTTTGAACTTCAATGACGTGTTCCCTAGCTGGAGGAGCTTTGTTTTTACATCTCTAACAATCGGAATTCTCCTAACAGTGATCTTTGTTACGAGTTTCCCTTTTTGACACTGCTGTCTCTTTACTTTTTGGTATGGAACATACTTCTTTCGATCAGTCTTGAACAGTTTCATCTTTTCTTCCTGTTTAAGAGTTGTTTTTTTTTCATTAAGAATCCGAGATCTACTGTGCCTTCCACATGGTTGACCAAATCTCCTACGTTTTCCCTGTTTTCTCCCCATTATGTTTCTTTATCAACTATCACAGTTTATAAATTCAACAGTTGAACATGGAATGGCGTTTCAAAGAAATTCCAATCAGCACAAAGCTATAAAACCACAAATTATCACAAATAAATGTACAGGTTGGCCACCATACAGATAATTTCAGACCACGAGTTTCCAACTAACTGAACATCGTGCGCCCCGTGCATTAAAGCACGAGACAACACTATAAACAAACAAACGTCAGATGGATAAACCCAATGTTCAACATGTAAAACCAGACAATCGGTGGGTTGATCAACCAAGATATTTATTTCTTTTGTTAATAAAACATAATTTGTTCAATATAAAACAGTTCTACTTACCAAGCAATCAGTAGGTCGGACACATTTAGATGATTTCCTTAGAAACTCTATGTAGAATTTCCTTCTTCCTTTTCTAATGTTATTTCCGGCCGATTTATCAACTTCCGGTTCTGATATTAGATAAAAAGTAGTTCTATATGTGCCTATGCATATGACCATTAAACACGATAGAAATATGTAAATATTTTATTTGACTCTTTAAGAAGTATTCTTAAATATTTTGGAAGTATTTTTCAATCGAAAGAGTATAAATTCCCTATTTTGAAAAACTTTTGTATTAATGCACGAGCCAATATCTTCTCGTGGTAATTTCAAAATGGATTCCTATCGAAAGAAAACATTTGACAGCGATAGAAAAATGATAGAGATTAAAACATAGACGCAATTATAAAACGATCGAATGTCACAAGGTAAACAACAGACACTTTAAGTGTTCATTATGAAAATCCGATTGTTTTGAAACCTCATAGAAAATTTATGATGACCAATAGAAGGTTTGTTTACATGATATTGAAGAATAAAAATGGCGATTTGAAGAATTTCAGTGACAAGCGTGCAGAAAATTACGAATTTCGAAACCATGCGTTGATGTATTTACATTATACTCTAAGACTTTGTTCCACGAACATGTACGGTGTTGTTGGTACAAGTACATTTTCTCTTAACGTTTTCAAAGTAACGAATGAATGTCTTTTCTTAAACATTTTAATTCTTTCATTAACAAACTTATTGTTAAAAAGACAAGTTTGCAAATTCGCATTTGGTATGGGGATTCATAATACTTAAAGGTGAAAATACTAAAATTGACATTTATTACATATTTTTTGACAGGTACCCCACCCACTTTCAGGTTTGATGAACCCTTAAACGGTGTGTACACAAGCACATATTCCTCATGCATTCTTAATGACATATATCGGATAAATCATTGAAGTGTGCATTATTTAACGCAATTCCGTCGCAAAGAGCCATATAAAGTCAGTGCGTGTTTTCTGTTCTAGAATCGGACATAAAATGGGTTGGACCTACGCGCAACATGTAACTTCCTGTGGGAAATTATGTTCCATGTACGTATGTGGATTTAGTCAAAAGTGTTAAAAGGTTTCAGCAGTAAATGGACTTAGTTAAGTTTAAACTTATTTATTTTACATCGATTGTGAAAAATGTTCTTACAAGTTAAATTAATCACTCTCGATTCTGCTTCCTGGATACATAACCAGTACTCGCACCGAATGTGGATTAACGAAAGGTCGCAAGGCAGATCCCGGTAAATGGACTGATGGCCATGGATGGAAGGTAAGTGTAATTTTGAGGTTTTAAAAACATGTTTATAGCTGGTAAAAATATCTCGGTTACCATGGTCTTGATATAGTGTAAGACCTTTAATACTGATCCCATACATCTCATACGGGCGAAAAGAAGGCAGTTGTCATGTCAATGTCATAAAGCAAAGCGTAAGCGTGAAGTGTGTTGAATGAGTTATATTAATTTGAAATACAGGAAAAAGCTAACAAATAACAAGGTATGCTTTAGTCAACAACATAGGACATTTCAACAAAAACAAAAAAGGTTTTAGTCAACAAATTGCATTTTAACAAATACCAATGCACGCTTTAATCAACGCAGGACATTCTAACAAAAAGCAAAGCTGGCTACTAACATAAAGGCATACTTACAAATTCAAATGGATATTTCAATTAATATAGGACATACTATCAAATATCAAGGAAGGTTTAAGTGAACAAAGGGCATTTCAACAAATACCAATGGACGCTTTAATCTATTCAGGACATACTAAAAAAAATACCAATGAAGGCTTAAGTCAACATAAGGCATACTTTCAAATTCAAATGTGTGTTTCAGCCAATGTAGGGTATATTATCAAATACAAATGAAGGCTTAGCCAACATTGGGCGTACTAACACATTCAAATGGATGTTTCAATCAATATAGGGCTTACTAACAAAGGCCAATGAAGGCTTTAAAAGTCTTTGTTCACACATGAGACAATATGAAAGTGAAATTAGAACGTCGTTGAAACAATACAGGTTTTGTATTTCGGTACGAGTATACTATGTCATAAGAAATAGCTTCTGAATACAAAATTTATGCAGAATGTGTCAATATTTCTAAGTATGCACAGACGGTATGCAATCGATTTCAAAATCGTTGAAACCCTTTTTAGTCAAAACTTATTTTCGCTAAATACTAAAATACAAACTTATTTCAGTTCCAATGGCGATTCTTTAGAAAGTCTTTATCAACAGTATAACTGCTGTACAATTCTGAAGGAGTCGTATCTTGAAACAAATTTCCTCAAATCTGTGAACAAGCACCTTTAATATTTGGACAGAAAATAGTACTACATCTGGCATCTCAATTCTATGTACGGGAGCGTGTAGAATGTAATTATGATACTGCTTTCGACAACACATTGTTTTCTTAACAACATATATGATACAAGGGCGAATGCATGTCTGCCACATCTCTGTGAAGAATCGATGGAGCGGAGATGAAATGTGGAATTTTTATTTATAGTTCTGTCACCGCGCTCATGAATGTTTAATTTCACCACTATGTATGTGTTCTGACAAACTTCAGGATAACATGCATGTTTGATACGCAAACTTCTTTATTTCTAAACCCTATAGTGTTGGTACTCACTAGAATTGTCTCGACGAGACGATTTTAATGATTTTAATGAGTTCCAACAAAATAGATTCCGTTGTACAAATCACAAAATTTTGTATGAAAAGGACTCCATTTTTATCTGGATCATTTAAATGACTGCCCGCAACGCGCTTTCCTTAGAAATGTGCTGTTATTAATGGTTATTAATGGAATAGTAGAAGACACAGGGGTAAAACTCGTATGTCGAGAAAATTATTATGTTATTCTGATCTTAAGTTCCAAACATCATGATCGTTGTATTTGGGCGAAGATCGGCATTTGCAAAAAGAAAACATTTCTAGTTGGAAGTATTTGTCATGTTGACAGGCTATGTGAAATCGAAAAATTTGCTTACTCACAAAATAAACGCCAGAGACATTCAATTTAGTTTTGTGGTTTAATCATTCTCAAAATTGGGTATGCGAAGAGCTTGGGTCTCATGTTTATCACATTACTTTATATTTCTATGTGGAAATTACATACATTGACACTTGTTGCTGATATAGAAAGGCACTTCATAAGCGTTAAGCTTTCGTCCCAATACTATTATTTTGTTGTATATGAATGTGTTGTACTCAAACTAATCCATACTTTGCGTGACCTTTCACCAATACAGACCTTACGTAGTCTAGCACTATTTTTTTATCCCGGAAGGTGCACACCCTTGTTACGAAAGAGAATGTGTTGCAATAAATCATAAAATGACAATTGACCTTCACATTGGCTTACCAGAAAGCGCCGCAAGAAAGCGTTAAAATAATCTACGTTAACGTACCATATGTGATTTTATAAGAAAACAGTGTGTCTAGAAAACAAATTGCAACTCATTCTGTGCCACATGTCATGGAGCTAAACTATTAACTTAAAAGTACGTGCTGCGACTTTGTTTTAAACCAGTGTTGAAAAAGAAGGTGTTGTAAATCGTTAAGTGCACTATGCCATGAGGCCAGATCATATGACATCCTACTCCATTATAACTTGTTTTGACTTTGTTGCGAATTTGTTTGAAGACAGTGTTGCAAAAGAAGGCATTGCAACTCGTCTAGTTCCATTGGTTCCATTTGCCATGGAGCTAGATAGTGTGACACCCTACCCCATCATACCATGTTTAACCTAAATAATGCTACTTTGTTTGAAGACAGAGTGGCAAAAGAAGGCATTGCAACTCGTCTAGTTCCATTGGTTCCATTTGCCATGGAGCTAGATAGTGTGACACCCTACCCCATCATACCATGTTTAACCTAAATAATGCTACTTTGTTTGAAGACAGAGTGGCAAAAGAATGTATTGTAACTCGTTTAATCCACATTCCATGGAGCTAGATCATGGGACACTATACTCCATGATTGCTTACTTTGACGTTCCTGCAGCCACTTTATTTGAAAACAGTTGCAGAAGAATACATTGCAACTCGTTTTGTGACATATACCAAGGGGACCAACATAACGGACACAACTTAAGTGCATGTTGATTTGAATCGAGGGCTTGCACGGATTCAACTGAAAATATTTAAAGACGACGTCTAATCTCTTACAAACAAAACTACGAGTACACCAAGAAACCACGCTTTATAATGATTAATTCATATTCAATGGTTGTGCGTTGGTATCTTTTCGTATGGAACGGCCGAAGAACTTCGCGACTAACTACGGTTATTGCCAATGCTAACAAGGGGATTATAGCAAGAGAGCTAATAATCAAAAGTGCCGAGAGAGTCCGGGGCCATTTTGTCCGCTTAAGTCATGTAGAACGAAAGGCAATAAAAAGGTGGTACCAATATTGATTCGCGTTCTCTGAAGAAAGGATAAAAAGCGACGAGAAAAACCCATGCTTCAAGCCGTCCTCTTATGAGGCCAAAAAGTGACGCCTTTTGGAACGTTTTGTCGTTTTGATATATGTTATCCATGGAGGGGTCTTCGTGTCCTATTGGTTAGTGAACAGTACTTGAAATCGTATAACCCTTTTCCGTGTGGATTCAAATCCCACTGACGACACTTAGATTTTCACGAAAGGAAGGGTCCCATTGGCTAAGGGAATGCCAACCCTTTAAGGCTGTCAAGTTTGGGATATTAAGTAGGTTTCGAAAACGCGTGACTAAGGCACCAATTTTGCATAACGTCAACGGCATGGCCCTAAAAAGCTGGTTGAAGGAAACGCTGTAGCAAAGCAAGCAGGAAATTGCTCTTAGCGACGGTACCTCAAAAAAAGCGCATATGCAACGTGGTTGTGACCATACATTAAAGTCATTGAATACAACCGCTTTTAATTAGATGCTGTTGCTTTGTACATTGACAAGTTAAAGAATAGCATAAGATGGAAAGGCCGTTTATAAAACCCACACCTTAATTCTTCCTATAAGTCTGCTCTTTACGTAATTAGAATGGCAGTCAAACTTTTCCCGCCAATTTCCCAAGGGAGGCAAATCCCAGGGACTGCGGAACCTTTACTTAAGTGTATTAACCCTTATAGAGCTGAAACCGACTTCATTCGTATACAAACATGTTAAATTAAGGCCAGCCGCCAAGTAAATTGACGACTGAAAGCATACGACACAAATATCTATTCCTAGAATATTACCCAGCATTCTAATTGTTATTGAAAATTGTGTAAAGCCTCGTGGTACCTGATGTGCGGTGTCTAGGTTTAAGTGACTGAATGCCCTTGAGTAACTTCAAGGGAAAGATTGCAAGCCGTATGACAAAGTTGGGCAATCATTCCAACATACATCATCTGCGTTAACTTGTTTAAGATACTACCTTCATGGGGACTGTAAAACACAGATTTGTAACTTAACATCTACGTTTACAAACTTGTCGTAATCATCGAATCTCAAAAGTACCTTTGTTTTATGACTGAACATCGGAAACGCGTTTACAAGTATGATAACAATTACACTGGTAGGAATCGTCGTACGTTCTCTTCTGACTAGACGCGTTTCTTAGGTACTCTTTTCTTCTTCATATTTATGTTTACTAGGAAATTTCCCGTACGCACCTATGTAAGGCAGACATGTCTATAACTTATCGAACACCGTATTGCTTTCACGAGAGGTAGTCTTCCGACTGACCCACAGAATTCCGATTATCTAGTTTAACCAGTATTTAATGACAGTTGAGTACATTTTAGTTGGTCTTCTTCCTTTACTGACAGTCGGCCTTTATTATTGAAATGATTTTGACGCGATATAAAACACATATGAATGAAGAGAAGGATAAGTTAGATAAATAATGAATAAAATTCAATTAATGAATATACAAAAAAATGAATGCATAAATTAGCAATGAATAGCATTTCGGTTTTGCAACCCACGGTAGTTGTTACTTTGACTTGCATTGACAAAAAGTCTGCTTTGGTTGTTGCAAACAATGAATCACGGGAATGTGATTGTGTTTGTTTCTGGTTTTTGTACTTGCTGTCGTTCTCTGGATCATTGCATTCTGACCAATCAATTAGCACAGAGTTTGTAGGCTATTTGTCCGTTGTCTATATTGTGGAACATAATGGAGCCAGAAGACAGCGGAGAACCAGTTTACAGTGCTATCTGAAATGCGTTCGGAAACCTCTGCTCACTCTGTGAGACACTCACAGCACGTCCGTCATATTGCGTAATTATAATTTGAATACTTCCTTTATTGGTAATGCATATCCTCCCAACGCTGTTTTTATGTTTTGTTTACGTTATTGGACTAGACGGTGTACTTTTATAATCAAGTGATTCAAAACAAAGTCAGGCCGCTTGTTACAACATCTAACCGCCTGTTGCTCTTCTTTTTTGTTTGTATGTGTTGAAAAGATTGTCTCCCTCATATGTCTAATCATCGTGCATCGGCCTTTTTGCCATTTATGGTGAAAACGGACCACAGAAGCCTAGAACAACAGCACTGCTTAATTAGGCTGCATATCCCTTTTTCAGCAAACCTTGACAAGATGAGTAACAACCAACATTGCTTTCATTAACTGTATCGTTATGAATGCCACCTTAAAGAGTGAACAAGGAGAGGAACCTTATAAGCTTTTAGCTGTCGTTCCAATCCGTTTCACAAAATTGTTTGTAATCTATATAATGGAGTGTTTTTTCCCATGAATAAAATATGTTTAAACTAAGAGCGAACGCATTGCACGATAAAGATAGATTAGATATTATAGTGATTAACTGACACAGGTACCCTAATATGGGTCCTCTTCGTCAGTGCCGTACCTACATTTTCATTTCTGGAACGGCTATGGAAGAATATGCAGTACGATACTTGTGATGGCTTACTGGAACCATAAAAAGATGCAATGATCAGGCTAATGATTTAGCGAAGAACAGAATGCCTCTATTCTCTCTTAACCATTTATTCCAACAAGTTACTTCTTAATGTGTCGTGAAATAACTATCACATACCTAGCCGTATAGTATATTTAAAATACTCATTCGGTGTAATGGCGTGTAGACCGTTTTCTCACCCCCTAGTCCCAGAATGATATTCGATGCCTCCCTTGTACAGTTTATGACCAACCAAGTGCCTCAGTGAGAAACAAAATAAGACGAGACTAGCATTGTCTGTTACCATACCATTCCATTTACACGTACTGCTAATCAGGCTGACAAGATTGTAACAGACTGTTCCCTAAAGTATATGGCGGCACACAGAAATAATCGACCTAGGTAGAATGTGTATATGTATGTCATTGACTAATCCATCGCTGGATCATTATTTTATGTGATGAAAAGCATAGATAGCTGCACTTACCGGAAAAAATAACTGAACTTTTTGGTAACGGTTTACTTAAAGGCACATAAAAGGAGATGAGTACAAATATATGACTGAAAAAATATATGGAGTTATTTTATTATGTTCATAAAAGTCATGAGAATTAATTTACAAACGCATCAAGACCCTAGTAAATCCTTAAACATAAGTTATTTTGTGCTTGAAATATAGTTGTCTCCAATTCAATCATGTTTATCAACAACCTGTTTGTTTACATATTCAAAATAATGAATTCTGATTGGTCGGATCAAACATTTGTGTATCAACTGTCAAAGTCAGAGGTAAATAATCGCACAATCTGAATTGTCAAACTTGCTAATCTGGGTCATTACTCGTTGGCTTTCACGTTTAAACTGTGCCGATGTTTTTTATTTTTGGTGTTAACTATTTGAATCTGACCAAATAATATAGTTTGATATAGCAGTAATCTCCTTTTATGTGCCTTTAACAACTTATATGGACAATATTTGCATAAGTCAAAACTGTTATGCATCAATATTGTCTTAGATAGAAGTGAAGTAGTGTCAAGTTATGCGTCATTGGAAACGTCTTGAAGATTTTGGTGATATGGGGAAAGTGTATCCATTAAGTTGCTGTATTGGGAAACCAAAGAAGCTGAAATGTCTTTGAATCTTTCGGAATTCTGCATGCTTTTAAAGACATTTTCAATTGGAAGGTACGTTTAATGGATCCCTTTTATATAGCAAGAAATGGTCCAGACTTCTACTGACATTATACTTTGCAATATTGCCTTCTTGGTTCCTGCTTAAGATGGAATGTTATTTTTGAACTTTCGCAAACTTTTCTAAAGCACCAAACAAAGGTTAAGTAGAACGCTTCCCTGTTAAAAAACGGCTTGTATTTCCTGTACCATCATTCCAACCAATCAAAGACAAAGACCGACTAAGAATCGATTCTGTGTTTTCGTCATCACCTAATGCATGACGGGATTAATGTCAAGCGGTGACGAGAAAACCGGAAGTAGATTGCGTGATGGGATAACGACTTTCTATCTTTGTCACATGGAGACGTCTTTTTATCTGCTGGCGGCAATCTACGCTTTTTATTTGGTTGTATTAGGGATTCGCCCGGATTATTTCGGATTATAGTCCTTACTTTATGGATTGATTGACTTATTTGATAAAAAGATACAAGATAACATGACAAACCCAAACATTAGAAATGTAAAAACGTGTATCACAAGTGCAATAATGCTGATTTATTCTATATGAGTCGTACGAGGCGTCATCTTTATTTTAAGTTATGCTGCGATACCTAGCTCGTTATGAAAGGTGAAAGGCTCAAAACTAACCTATAACCTGCCCATAAGTGTTAATTTAGCCAGGTGGATCTCTCCGAGACGCTTCCAATGATGTGTCACATTGCATTATTGTACTTTCATCTAAAATACTAGCAATATTGATGAGTTTTGACTTACGCAAAACGTTCCTTAAAATACTCAGTAAAACGATACCGGATGTGTTCGAAATGCATCCAGACACCTCTTTTAACTTCGTTGAATATTGTACGCCCGAATCATCTCAGAATCGTTACAAGTCTTCTCATTTTGGTAGTTAATGTTAAAGTATCGTTTAAACGTTTTAAAAGGTTTGAAAAATCCCCTTTTCTCTCTGGTAGCAGAAGGAACCAAAGCCGGACACTGCACACAGAGATGAACGTTTTCCGATGCGAAGTAATAAAAATGACTGACCAGCAGCAACGCTCTCTAGAGGAAGGCGTTGTAAACTTGCTTTAAATACGAGATTTCAACAAACGATTTATACGTGCGACGAATAAAACTATTTTGATTTCATATATTAATCAATTGAGTTAGTTTAGATTGTCGTGGCACAAAAAATCAGGGAAAGCAACCACGACTGTTGTTGTCGTTTTTGAAACGTTCATGCTGACCAATCAAATCGCTAAAAATGTAAAGAACACTCATTATCTATCTTATTGCACATAGGACAGCAGGGAACCAGTTTGTAAAGAGGTTCAGACAAAAACAGTTTCTTGACCAATCTTTTGATTCTCGTAGATAAGAGAATGACGTGATCTGAATAGTGACCGGAAACGGAAATTGCTTCGCTTACCGGCCTTGCCCGTGGTTTATCCTTTTGTTTGTGAATGGCGGAAAAGTGCCTTTGGACATTCGTCTTACCACTCGTCATGGATACGCCTTGCCAACCAACAATGTCCTGGGCTTCTTTGCTATATGTATCAGGAGCCCATTAACCCTTAGACTGCTTGATAACTTTCTAAAAAAAAAAGATTGTTGTGTTTTCTGCTTTCCAAGGCCTTAAATACCTCAATAATTTTGATGACGAAAGATACTCCGAGTAGCAAGCAGATTAGATCACAGGACATTCGCCAATTAACTCGCCTCTATCTAATAAGTTTGCATAAGCACTAAGTCGGTTTCAGAACTATAAGGGTTAAAGTCCCCTTTCAAACTGAAAATTTCATTTAAGTCATGCAGTTTTCCAAATAAATCAAAGTCACACCAGCTTTTTGGTTTCGCAATTAAGCAATTTAATCAATACTTTTCCAAAAAGTAGCAGGCCTCCTACCCATCTTCGCAATTTGAAGGGAACACAGCCTCGAGGTTTCATCTTTAAAGTTAAATATATATCTACATCATCATAATGCCCACTAAACGGTGTAAGCTGTTGGCGCACCTTTTAAAACACCAGTCCATCCATCCGCTATCCAAGTCGTCTTGTGTTAGGCGCCCTAACACCCTTTCAGGAAACGTGTACATAGGTAAAACATTTCCCTAACCCATGGCGATGTGGGAAGGCAGTCTCTCAATTAGAAAAAAGTATTGAGCAGTACTGATGCGAAACACACTGAGAACGATCACTTACATCAACTTAGCATTATGTTGAATCAACAAAGACTGAGTCAATGTTTTAAAGGCCATAACGTAAGTTCCGGTTTGATATGAGTTTATACAATGTTTCAGTTACACCATATCAAGTCCAACCGTACTTTATCAACTTTAAATCTCAGCTTCAGCCATAGTTGATTCAATACTACGATTAGGGACCATAATCAAAGATACAAAAGGTGAATCGCACTCTGATAGTTATGGCCAGGTTGCGTGGCGTGTAACAATAACACCGGGGACTTCTTAGTAACTTGAGAGCCACAGCGAACCGCGGACATGTGTTTCCAATTGTTCCACGTGGACACTGGGCCTGGCGGAAACTTCATAGGAAAAGTTTCCTCGCCGCTTTAGAACAAGACCTTCTTATCAAGATTTAACAAGCGTGTAACTGTTTTAACATGTAAGCAATGGATGTAGCTGAACCCCCAACCATATCATTCTGTTTCGAAACAAGGTTTGATTGATTTGGTTGTCTTCATAGCTCTACGAACAAATTAGCAATACTACCATTGTCGATAACAAACGTGTTAGGACATTGCACAGATTGGAATGACAAAAAGTTATAAAAGAAAAACATATTTAATGGCGCAAAATTAATTGAAATGAGAGATATTCTCATTAAGATATCGACACAAACTTCTAGTGCCACATTTGTATGAAACCTTCTCGTACGAACACAGAAAAGATACTTCTTCATTTCGTTAACAAACAAATAAATCAGGGCAAAATGTTGATTGGACAAAAACCGTTCATGTCGAGTGGAGGCCTAATTTGACACGTCAATTGATTGGTTCCCCGTATGCATGCGGCGACCCAATTAGTTTATGTGAAACTTTGTGTGAAACGGGAACCTTTTACGGCATTGGAATCTGTTTCCGGTTGGGTAAATGCACTTGTTTTGCCGCTACAGAACTAGGTTTATATCGTAAACGGGGACCCTAATGAAGACGGGTTTTAGGCAGTTTTTGCATACAAAACCCCCACAAATTATTGGTTGTGGCTGCTTCGAATTAATCACGAAACCATTTAATTAGACATTTGATATTGTGTTTCATTCTTCACTACTAAATACATTCTACTTGATTTCATTGATTTTCAAAGAATTTGCTCTAAATACTTTCATGTTGACACTTTCTATAAGCTTTTTTGAGACTGTCAGTCAACCATTTTATTTCAAGTCATCACTATCATTATTTTCCATATACAGCATTGCATATATCTTATCATTCACTCATTGTAAATAATTCATTTAGTATTATTCTCTCATTTCAAATTTTTATTTCTGTTTCCACAAATCTTTTTTACACCTTCCAGTGTGTAAATAGTTTAAAATACCTTTATCGACATAAAGGCCTGAGTCAGAGACATAGATGTTATCTATGTCTCTGGCCTGAGTGTTGTATCTGAATGTTCACAGGAGGCAGTCTTCCGGCTGACTAATGGGAATCCGATGAAACTTACCACATCGATTTTCTCTTTCGGAGCATGCAGTTAAGGGGTTTCACCAATCGAAAATGATCTGGGCATAAAAAACTAACTAACACTGTTGACTCGTTGTAAAACCTTAAATGACACTCTGACAAACCTCGAACCGACAACATTACAACCACTTTTCTCCGACGCCACATATTTTTCCCTGTGCGAAATTGTTAAGAAAGCATTAAGGCGTCCGACTGACAAATCCGTCTTTACTCTCACGGGTCGTTAAGCTAATCACGGGAAAATTCTTTTAGCAAACGTTACAGTTCGTAATGAGTTTTTTTTACCGTCATTCATTCATATCAAGAGATTAAACGAAAACAATCGTGATAAGATAGACCAGCCCATCTGTAAGAAATACGATGTAAATAAGGTTTAGTGAAAGAAGGGGAACGCATTTGTCCAGGTCTAATTCCTTCCCATCTGAGCCATGCTAGATACATCCATTTTGGGCAGTTACTTGTAACAAATGCTCAGGGTTTGCACTTTCTCGTGTTCGTCTTTCCTATCACAAGTCATCTAGAGGGATAAAAGGACCCTGTAACCTATCTGTGTTAATCACTATAGGCGAATTTGGAAGGATGGGGTGGAACAATTCTACTGGCAGAGGTTAAACATGCATCGGATTAAGGTATGATGTAGCGAAGGGCTTTGGCCTTATGTTCGTGGTCGTAAAAATATTCCCTTGCTGACACCCTCAGAACATTTCCCTTGCTGACACACCAAAAGAATTCCCCTGCTTACACCCCAGAACCCCTTGCTGACACCCAAGAACAATTTCCTTGCTGACACCAAAGAACAATTACCATGCTAACACCCCAGAACAATTCCCTTGCGTACACCCGAGAACATATCCGTTGCGTACAACCACGAATATTTCCCTTGCGTACATCCCCGAACAACTCCCTTGCGTACACCCTTGAACAATACCCTTGCGTACAACCCCGGACAATTCCCTTGCGTACAACCCCGAACATTTCCCTTGTGTACTACCCCGAACAATTACCATGCATACAACCCCGAACAACTCCCTTGCGTACATCCCCGAACATTTCCTTTGCGTACACCCTCGAACAATTCCCTTGCGTACAACCCCGAACAATTCCCTTCCTGACACCCAACATCCAATAACAGGCAAGATTTTCCAAGTATCTCTGACAAGTGCAGCAGGCATTCAGTTATTGAAAATGAGTTGCATTGTTGAAGCTTCCTATTAATGATACAAGCGATCCTTCTTCTATATGATACAAGCGATCTCTATAATGCATACAAAGGCTCCCAGGAAACCATTCCGTCATTTCCTAAAGAGGCGTAGGTGTAATACCGTTTATCGAAATTATAGACGCTACAGCAGTCCAAGCCGTTATTTTCCCAAAACCGTCTAAAATGTTTCTCTTCTCGCATCCTCCTTATTAGCTTCATTTCACCTCAACCCACTTTTCTTGCCGGATGATCTTCGTAATGCATTATCAGCGCATTGCTGGGTTTATCCTTTTTATTAAGAAAATGGACCAACATTAATTTTGTTTAAAATGACTCGACCCCTTTGCCAAAACGTGTTTATTACATCTTTATCAAGTGTGTTGGTATATTCACAGCAACTTGTTTTTAACTTATAAGTACATATTATAAATCGATAATGTCTTTTTGAATCATTCCTGGATAGGTCTTTTGGTCTTGTTACGTTGAGCAATCGAGATTTAACCTGCCTCGGTACTATTTTCATGCGCATCTAACAATTCAGTGTCTAGTATCAATGCACTTTGTGCTATCCTTGTACTCGAGGCTTTACCAAGAATCATTTATACGACAAATATTACCGTCACAAGACTGAAATTCGATTGAAAACGACGCTATACCCATTCATAGCTTTCATTTGGTTTAGGGGTGTCCATTTAGATGCCAGTTATGTAACAATAAAAACAGAAACAGCGGAATGAGAAAACAAATCAATTCGTGGCGTATTGATACAATTACAAACTGGGGAAATGTAGTCCGTCTCTAAGCCGGCAAATGAGAAAGTAATTTGGCTTGGAAGTTTTATCTTCTGATATCGAAGAACATAAGGCGGACGTTCATGAATATGATAATTGCTTATGAATGGTGATTCTAATAAACTTTACGAGAAAAGATTTCGGATCTCCCAGGTTATTGCAGTGTAAATATGGCAACATTCATGTATAAACCTGGACACATTTGGTTTGATGAAATCGATTGATACAGTTCATAGCTCCGCGTGGGTTCAAATCCCGGTGACGGCATTTTGATTTTCACGAGCGGTAGTCTCGCCGATTGATACAGTTCGTAGCTCTTCGTTGGTACAAATCCCGGCGACGACATTTTGATTTTGACGAGAGGTAGTCTCCCTACTGACTTATAGAATGTTGATTGTTCTACACGGTTTGATCATATCTTGTAGGCAGTTTAGTATGTTGTCTTCCTTCATCATCAAGAGTCGGGCATCGCAACCTAGCTGAAATAATATTGATGAGATCTAAAACCAGATATAAACAAATTTCCTTTGTGTTCCTATTTTACAGAGGAAACAAACAAATAAATTGAAAGGGAATTACCTATTACCTCTCGGGGTTTTTAAATTTGATTCTGGTCAAGGCGGAAATTAAGTTTGTGAAAGACTGATGTGAACTTACAAAAGATTCTGACTAAGGCTTTCATCTAATGTCATATCCTCCCCGCACACAGCGGGGTTGACATTTCGCATAAAAAGTACCAGCATGATAGATATTAATCTTTGAAGGGAAATGTTCTACTTCTTTGAAGCAACTCGGCCTTGACTTATCTCTTCATTATAACGCATAATCGGAAGATTAAGTTTTTGGATTAATGTATTAGTTAATAAAAACCACTGGCCCATACAATTAATATACATAAACAAATTAAACCAAAGTGTCCCAGACAGGAAATATCTCAACAACTTCATGATAGGTCGAAAAATAATAAAAAGATAAAAATTAACCGAATAACGGCATTTGGATTAATTTTAATGATAATACTGGAATACATTCTATATGAGTGAGCTTATCACATTAGAACATTGTTACAGACCAAGGGAAATGCTAACGATATGTATTCACCTACAATAACGCATAACGAATTGCTTGAAGCAAAGATAATGCCGTTTTTACTCGAATGTATGTATGATAATAAAAGTAGAATAAGTGAATTCCAGTAAAGCAGTAGTAATCGTTTACACGGCATTAAACACAGACAAATATGAAATGATTTGTTGTTTTCAATCACTTCACCTACGCCTTAAGACATGAAGACAAGAAACGATATTTTAGTTGAGCTATAGGCCATATCCCATATTTGCTCTTATTTCCCATGTTCCCTTGACGTTGGTAAATGCTTTTGTGAATGAGTTCCTAAACAATTTGTGAATATTTGACAGATGAAGTGTCTAGAGACGCTGACACTGATACGTGTGTACTGTTCATTGTTAATCAGCAAAAGTGTGAGTTATTTATCACCAACTTATTTTGGCATCCCGAGTGCTTTTCTACGAAGGGGGCATCTGCGAATTTGTTTATTTTATCATCTTTTACGTTTTGTTAATTAGCAGTGTTTCTGCCATTGTCCGGCTCATAATGCTAAATAAAAGTGCCCCTCACAACCAAGCACACAATACCTATTTATCTGTGATCAGGTTTGATGAAATCATCATTTTAACGAATGCCATCACTCTTTAATGAATTGCCGTTAAACTGAACGATAAACATTTTCAGTGATGCGGAATTTAGCAGGAATTGAGCATAGTTTGCAAGAGTGTTGCCGTGATTCTATAACATCATCGAAACCTTCCTTAAAACCCTTATAGTGCGGGGACCGACATCATTCTCATGCAAATAGGTTAGATCCAGGCCAGTTGCCAAGTAAATTGGCGGCTGGCTTGGACCTAACCTGTTTGTTAATCCGAGTATCTTTTCTCGTCAAAATTAAGCAGAAATGTAAGGTTTCGGAAAGCAGACGACGCAAAAAATATGTTTTAAAGGAAATTACCCAGCAGCCTAAGGGTTAAAGGAAAGTGTTAGAATAGGTATTCTAAAGTCTCGGCTATTAATTGAAATTCATTATTCATGGCGCTTCTAAACGCTATGCCAAATACGGCGTCGATTTAATTACCGGTCTTTCACCATACTTCCTCTCTTCCCCGTACAATTTACTGATTTTTGAAGGTGGGAAGACGAAGAGGAAATGAGCTGGGCACATGTACATGTAGAGCAGATCCTTTTTAGTTTGAGTTTAAACTTATCTATTTTACATCGATTTGTAAACAAGTTCTTACAACTTAGATTAATCACTGTCGATTCTGCTTCCTGGATACATAACCAGTACTCACGCCGAATGTGTATTAATGAAAGGTTGCAAGGCAGATTCCCCTGCTACTTGCAGAATTCGAACCCATGAGTAGTGGGATCTGCTTTGCAATCTTTCATTTAGTATTGCAGATGAAAATCTACACGCGTATTGTGTAATCTGTTTATTATATCATCAATGAAACCATGTTGTACCTTTAAATCTCGAAAGGACAACTTCGAGAGCATACTTTCTGTGAAAAAAGTGAGCCATGTCCAGTACAATAAGTATTTGTTATAAACCTTTACCAAAACGCAAAATGTATGACTGTCCCAAATTGAAAGAGTTTGCAGACAAAAGTTCAATATGTAATGCAAATGAAAATATTTCTTCCGGAAGCGCAGAAAACATTGTGGGAAAAGGGGAAATTGCTCGTTTAGAGCAGTTTCTCCTTTTCCAACAATGTTTTCCAGAGTCGTCTGCAACAAACTGTTCAAATGTCGTTATTGTTTGGTAATTGGTTAAGCGCAGACTATGTCGTAAAAGCTAGTATAGATTACCGTAACTCGTTGATCGCTATGGAGATTAACAGCACGGGGCTTATCGTAAACAACATTAGATGTGAATCCCACATCATAACAACTTTTTATTTGTCATTTGATAAACATAATACATCTTAGCCCGTAAACAACTCAATTCATTTTTTTTATACATTATCACAATGTACGCTTATATAAACGATCCATTTACATTTTTTTCGCTTTCTTTTTAATTTCTATTATCCATCCATACGCCTGGAACTGTCATATTTCGTACTTTGAACATTAACATGCTAAATGTTGTCTTTAGTATGAAATGCAACTTAAAACTATCAACAGAATTAACTGCTTTCAACCTTCATTGATTTCCCTCTTGCCGCCACAATGGTTCTAAACGCTTTCTGCTACACGTATTTGGTCCGAATGTAAATGTGTGGTGCATGACGTGATAGGCTAAACATATGTAGCTCCTAAAATTGCTGTTGGTGTTTCTGTCTCGTTTTCCTAACCACTAACGTTGTCATTGTTCACATCCTACCTACCAATCGGAACTACTCGGGTATTACCGTAAGCTGTGAAATACCCCTCGGATATCGGTGTAGGGTTACAAATATTTCGGGCAAACGACCCCCGCTTATAACACGTTTCCTGTAAGCGACCACTTTAAGTAGTTCAATGCATACGTAACTGTTGAGCATCATTTTAAATAGTTTATCGGTAACTCATACATTGTAAGTGACATTTTAAGTTTTCAGATAAATGTGATTAACCATTTCCCTCATTAGAAAAATGACTATACAGATTCTAAATTCAAGAACTATATTTGGAAACGAAAATACAATAACGTTAGTTTCATGAGAAACGCATAGTCCCTCAAAATGTCGTTTGGCCATACAAACATGTTTCTGTGTCGTTTTCCTAACCACTTGGTTTGTTATTGTTTACATCCTTTCTACGCAAGTCCTCAGGATGTTCTATTTTCGTCGTCGAACAAAAGCCTCTCAAAGACACCTACGTATCGATGACGTATGAGCTGATAATTGTATCCCATTTTCATACAGACAGAATTGAATACGCGGCAATCCATTTCCCGCTTAAGAAATCTGCGACCGGGCAAAGTTGAAAACGACAGCAGATATAAAAAGAAACGTTGTAAAAGTGAAATAGAAAAGAAAATGATTCTTTCATGATATTGAATTTTTGAAAGTCGTAATGCCAAGATTATCTTTCTGTGACGGGAGTTGGATGCTTATAGTGTTGGAACCGACTTCATGCTTATGCAAACAGGTTGGATCCAGGCCAGCCGCCGAGAAATTTCTTGGTGGCTGGCCTGTGATCTAACCTGTTGGTTTCTTTGAGTATCTTTCCTCATCAAAATCAAGCAGATATTTAAGGGTTTTGGAAAGCAGACGTCACACAAATCTTTTCTCAGAGAATTACCCAACAATCTAAAGGTTGAATACGGTGTAGTGAGGTGTTTTCGAGTAAGGATTCTAAAAGGCATAGGTACGATTAGTTTGGTTTGTAAGGCAGGACCGTTACGTCTAATAGCCAAATGTCGCCAGTCCTTGTTCGATTTATTATGTTATATGGAAATCCTTCTGAATCGTCTCGACGAGACATTATTAATGCATCTTCACTTTACAAGCTTTAGAAATTATATGAAAGGTTGTTATTAGAATGAATGCACCTTTTGTTTGTTGATATTATCTTGTTTACTTCCTTTCAATATCTGCTCTTACGATATACAGCGCCCTTTATAGTCTACTGGATACTTACAAACTCCTCACACTTGTCTCCCCTTGATTCGCTGCACGGACCTAGGACCTGGAAAGTCACCAAATCCATTTGTCACAAGCTGGATGTCTTATAAGCTGGATATCACATTGAATGAAGAATAGATACTATCTCTTCGAGATTGACGTATCTATTCTTAAACTATGGGGAATTTCAAAACAACCTCAGATAAAAGAAAATATATAGATAAATACATTAATAAAAGAGAGTTTGTTTTACACAGCCTCTGATCATTATATTGAAAAAAAAACCCCACCATATCAAAGGCACGGTTTTGGTATAGTTCACAATTTATAAAGGAATACTAAGAAGCCTGTGCGAGTTTCGTGATTAAAATCATATTACAAACATCCTTTTAAAGTGAAATAAATCACAGGACGGATGATAACTCGATTCCAATCTGAATCGGCAATGAGGGTATTCATACTCCCACACATTGTCTGGTTCAATAACCCAGGAGCTATAATCCGACACTTTATGGGTGAACATGGTGTTCAAACCATCCCACAACCAAATAGTCTAGGATACCGTTTTACTAAACAACATAAGGAAAATGTGTATGTAAGACGGAACTGATAAATATGGATAGTATCTTTAAAGCGGACCCAAGTACTGGCCTGTGGCATGCGTTGGAAGCTTGTCAGAGGGATACTTCTGATAATGAGTTACGATGCAATATCGCTTTGCCCAATTTTGAAATCAGAGAAGAATGTTGCTCTGAGCTAATAAGAATTGAAAGCATAAACTGTTTAGTAAAACGGTACCCAGGACTTTTTTCCCTATACACTCCCTCTGGATTAGACACGTGGGATCAAGACGAAAATATCAAACGTCGGTCCACTTTTGTTTGTATCAATTATTTTGAGTGTTCAGAGTCAAAACACAGTCGTGTGAGAAAAAATATAAATCGAGGGACTAAAGGTCGTCCGGAATGCATATTTTTCTCACGCAACGAGAACCAAGAACAAGCTCTGGGAAAGAAACAACTCTACATTCATTTTATAATTTAAGTATATTTCAACAAGAGGAATAATACAAAACTCTTCTGAATTTATCATTTGATATCATGAAAACAATAGAATTATACACTCGCTTAAATGGTTCTGATATATTTTTTTAATGACGTATGAATATATACTACGAACAATATAGTCTCGCCCGAAATGCTTCCAAGTCCGTTTCATCAATTCGAGTCCAATCTTTTGTAACTAAAAACAGCTGCGCCAACTGACATTTAAAAAAATCTTAATTTTTGCAAGAATCATACCCAGAAGTCGGAGATTTCCAAATGAGGGACGAAATTATCAAGGAAGATAAATTCCGTGTTAGAAAAGGTTTGTACATGAAAGCATCAGAGGTTTCCCCAAAAGGATGCCACGGTGTTTTCTATTGTCAGCTAAAGTCATTTTAGGTTTATTATGTGCGTAAGAATCTGGCTCATACACATACTGAAAAGTACAGTTTGACAAATTGATGTCATCAGTTTTTTATACATGGAATTTACCAAATAGCATTCGAGTCAAACTTATCATTGCACTAAATGACTCCCTTCATAATTTCCCATTCATTCATTAAGTAAAAGCTTTCTACAGAAATGTCGAGTGTTTATTTACTAGAATGTTGCAGGTTGTGTTTTCCTAGTATCATGCCACTGTTTAACCCATCACCAAAGCATAACGACATTTAACCAGTTTGTTGAGACGACTCTGAAAAACATTGAGGCAAAAGGAGTTATTGCTCGTAACAAGCAATTTCACCTTTTCCCACAATGATGTCTGCCCTATCAGGAGATCATTTTTCAATTTCATCACATTTTGAAATGTTGTCTGAAAAATCTTTCAGTTTGGACTGTCAAAAATTTGGTGTTTGGTAAAGGGTTAAGAGCACTCTATTAATCATTGTGTCTAAGAATGAATGGGAGTTTTCCCCAGGGGACCACAACCAAATAAGGTTGTCATGGAACGTTCTGGGCCTCTAAACGAACTTAACGAAGTTTGTCACTGTAAGGCGTTAAGTGATATGTTTATTGTCTGAACGTGATGCATTGTTGAAGACCAGCCTTCGTTTTAGTCAATGCTTTAACTAAATCATTTTACTAGTTTTCTTCAGCTCAGATGAATCACTCTTCATTCTTCTTTCTTGACACATAATCCGGTAGTCATACAATATATGGATTGATTGAAAAATTGCGAAGTGGAATTTTATCATAGAAGCAAAAGTAGCCAATTCCATCCAAACATTAAGTCGATCTTTTTTAATATCATGTCTCATATCCTGATAGGTCTGTAAAAGACATTTGACATTCTTTTTAGCATGTCCAGCCAACATTGTTGGTTATTTAGAAAACAGGCATGTATAGGTGAACATATCCTGTGAAAAAAACTAATCATCAAACACCCATCGGCGCACAAAAGGTAGTAAGTAGTTCGACTTTGACTCATGATATACATGTATAACCATTGATGTTCTATGTGTATGCTGTCTATTCATAGAGATAAATCTTAAAAGTGCAGAATGTTAATTTAATTGCTTTTTTATGTCAAAATTAGAATCTATCATGATGACTCAATGCACGGAAGCTAATTTAGCATTCATTACATTCTGGTTGATTTAGCTTGTTTACGGAAGAATGAATACGTGGATATTTTGTGTGACACGCATTCATATCGTTGTCAGCCCTTGTAGGGCTCTAATTTGCTTTAGTTTCATTCTTCCTCTATCTCATTCACGTAGACCTTTCGGAATTGAAGCGGGTTATTCAAAGCGGCATTTTTTTGCGTCACGGCCCAATGTTGTTTCTTCCATAATTGAATATGACAGGTGGATGATTGTATTTCCCTTCGGCTCAATGTGACGGGCATGACTTCCATAAATATTCCACCACGCTCTTCATTACTGGGATGCTAAACTGGGACGTCTTGTTTAGCCTGTTTAATGCAAGTGATGCGTCAGTTGAAAAGTGGAATAGACGCCCTCTGTCGAGATGTATGGGACAGATCTGTTACGTGTATATTCGTACACACCCTATTTCCAGGAATCAGGTCTGGGTCGCCTATGTTTTGTTTTTGATTAAGCAGTTTTTTACCCGGGTTTCGTCTTCATTGAGCAGTCATTCTGGTCAGTATGCCATGGACCCCATTAAATATCAAAATATTGCGAACGAAAACCAACTTCGTATATCATATGGGTAAAAAAAACCCATTCAACCAACGTTTTCCATGAGTGGATCTGCCTACCATATGAGACCGATTTAAGACCGTTTACTATTTTTTCAGTTCAATGACCAATTTTATCGCAATTATGAACTATTGTTAGACAAGGGTCTTTTTTGCAAGTTCTTCTTTCTCGGCAATGGCATTTGTTTGGAGCGAAATCGCTCTGCTATAACGATCCTTAACGATATTTGGTGATAACCATTGAATTTCATTGGTTTTGCTTAAAACGCATACCAGATACATGATTTATGATGATTGGAAGTGTTGTAAATCAAAGAATTGTAACTTGTAATGAAACGAAACCCTTTCGCATGTTACGCGTTCATATAATGCGCTCATCAATTAAGACATTATGTCTGAGGTGTTTTCATTGGATTAGCCGCTGAATTTAGATTGTATGAAAATACCGTATACTTTACGACATTGTAACGCTTTTTACGACATGAGAAGAAAATGTGTTACTCAGCGAGAATTCGCTCATTACTCATTACTAGATAATTACTGTTTCATGACAATACTCTCATTATTTATAGATCAATTATGTACTTTCCCGAGGTCTATCGATTAGATGGTTTGTACTTCCGGTAGATACTCTCTAAACATTTGTTCAAAGTAAATACCTCTGTCTCATTGGAGAGTACTTTGTAAATTAATCGATAGCATGTTCTTGCTTACACACCAGATTCTTCGGTACTAAAGTACTGACTTTCCAAATATGATAGGCATATTTGAATTAGTAGACATAATTTCGACAACTTTTTACCAAACAAAAAGTCTACCAACCCTCGTACCATTACGCCAGGACTGCATCCGGGGCCCGTTTTACTAAACAACTTACGGAAAATGTTTGCGTAAGTCATAGTTGATTAACATGGATAATATCTTCAATGAAAGTACAATATTGCAATGTGACACGTCATTGGAAGCGTCTCGGAGAGACGATTCCAATGATGTGTTACTTTGCAATATTTCTTTGCCAAATATTGAAATAAAAGGACTTGTTGTTTTAGACTTACGCAAATCTTAAGCGTAAACTGTTTAGTAAAACGGGCCCCAGAAGATTTATAAAAAACAACAACATTACGTCAAATGAAGAAATGTTTCTAACTATCTAAATATTTGTTACTGTCTTTTTATCTATTTTTATGAAAAATTGGATATTGTTATCAGCTGAGAGACTTCGGAGTCAGACTGAGATAAACGCATTTCTCCGCTTAATAACTTTGATAAAACATGCTTTTTTGTTCATACAGCACCAAAGATCTTTGTTGGTGGTTGATAAGGGGAAAGAGTAAAACGATAATGTAGTCGTCACAAGCGGTGCAATGCGATTGTTATATATGGGTTTCAACGAAGTATTAAAAATATGGGTCTTTTCGGACTTTTTAGACTTAAATAGTATTGTCCTTGATGCCTTTCGTTGTGCAAAGTCACACAAGGTAAGCCTAAAATTATGAAAATTGTTTTAACGACTGTCATTCGTTGGCAAACGAATGTATAGAGACTTAATTCCGCATGTCATCTGACATCATAGTTACTATCAATAACACTCTTCTAAAGTTATGGTTTTCAAGTTTCAAGTTTAAATCACCTTGTACTTCTTGCCCATTTTGGCGTTAATTATATCACACAGAAATATACGTCTGCGTCGAAGTGATTTGTGGCAGGTCTAAGGCATGAACCATTCATATGGAGACCCATCATTTCGGAAGTGACACAACCCCTGTTATTAGTTTACTGTATTATTAACTTGAACCGTTCCTTGCGCCAGAGAATATATGAGATATATTTCAGCACTCATGCTATTCTCCCGAAAGCAGTATTTATCCTTTTCTAAACGCCAAATTTTCGACTGTCCCAATATCAAAGAGTTTGCAGACGACATTAAGAAACGTGATGAAATTATAGAGTAATCTTCTGATAGAAAATAAAACATTGTGGGAAAAGGAGAAATTGCTCGTTACTACTTTTCCCACAGTGTTTGCCAGAGTCGTCTGCAACAAATTGGTCAAATGTAGATATTTTTTGGTAATGGGTTAAAACGGTGTCCGGAATGAAGCACCTTGAGGAAATTCCCTTCATTGAAAACGGCGTAGCGGAATAAGACCCCTTTATCTATTTGCATACGAGGAATAAAGTTATTTTCCCTCAATTTACATAGCTGGAATAAAGCCCATTTTACGATACAGCGATTCTAGATAAAGCCCCTGGTCAATGAACCTGTGTCCCGTTACTAGGTCGTGTATGCAAATTTACTTACCAACAATTGTTATAGAGAACATGCAATTGTATAGATCTAGATATATAACGGACTGGCACTCGGCAGGGAAATCAGAGTCGACGGGCGCGCATGTCCAAAACAGTCGGTCTTCTACTGTGATTTCCCTAACGAGTGTTAGACGTTCCACCGTTATAAAGCATGGGTAATCATATAACATCAGAACCCAAAAGTTGATGATCAACTCATGCAGGATACACCGTGTGACTATCATTGCCAAACGTAAAAAAGCAAAAGTACGCTCGTGAACGATATACGTCTTATCCTTTATCTGTTCAATAAAGACAGACGGAACAGTTCCGTTTGGAATCCCTAGACATCTTTGCATGGGGAACAGATATCATATCATGATTAATGTGTCTCACATATGATGCTTAGCTGGAGAAATTAGAAAGAAGAATCATAAATCATATGTACCAAATCTATTGCGCGTTTAAAAGTGCTTGTTCACGCATGAGACAAATTGCGAGTCGAAATAAAATTCAGTAAACAATACATCTTTTATATTGCAGTAAACTTTCAACGAACGCAAAATGTATTCAAAAAGAGTAAAATTATTGAAGTATTTACAGACGTCGTGCGATGGATTTCAAAACTGTTTTAACTCTTTTGGATCTGATTGTATATTCGTTCATCGTATAAACGTTCTAAATACTTTAGTGCGAACTTATTTTACTTCTAATGGCTCTTTTCAAGGACGTCTTATACAACATTGCAGCTATTATACAGTTTAATATAATCAAATATCAATGTACAAGTGTCCTTAAATTAGAGAACAAGTCTATATGCTTATACAAATGAATTCAGAAGGAAGAAAACAGTATCGAACAAAGTTCACGACGAATTAATCCTAAATTCTAACCAGCATTTGGAAGTGTTTCGCATCGGTACTTGCTAATCAGGTGCAACGTTTCAACTTCAAAGTTGTCATCTGCTAATGTTTTCATTTAAAACCAGTCGCAGACCCCAAAGCGGGCATTGGCAAGGCCGTTTCTGATTTGTTCATGTTTCTGCAAACAGCAAGCGTTGACATAGACCAATCAGCACAAAGACAAAACGTGCCTAGAATCGACACTTCTAATGTTACACGATAGTATATCGGGATTCTGGGGCACATTGAAAACGGTCTCCCAAAGGGATTACGTTTGTGATTATTGTATCTTTATTGTGAGATGAGATTCATTCGAGGAAGCTTATATAGAAAGAGCAGAAAGGTTTGGACAAATACGAAAACAAATGTGTATTTTAATAGTTCAGGCCTCAAGCCAACAATACATATTTTATATTCATGTTTTGAAGAAGAGAGTAACCTATTAACAAAGTTAATAGTATGTCAACTATAATAAAATATGATAAATCATATCTGTTTGACAGAAAACGGTACATTGAGTATACCCCTTCATGCACCATTATCTTTTTACAAATCGCAAAGTGATGCCCATTTGGTTTGAATGTGTTGGTATAGTGTTTAAGCTTGTTTATTTGATGAGAAGCGTTTGCATTGTTGTTGTCGCGATTTGGAATGTTAAACATCACAACCCAGGTTCGTTTCCATAAAGCAACACATCTTTCACTGCATAAAAAAGTCTTTTCTCAAGCAGTATACTTGCAGATTGTCTTATTCAACTGAAATCAGATTGGAAATGACGTTTAATTTCCATGGGAGACACGAACGAAAGCTGCAATAGCTTAACTTTTTCTTGATATTCGGAAAGAACATAAAGCTCTGTTTCTTAAATGAATTACATTTTTTTTTCAAAGATGTCGTTCTCTTAGCGCACAAACCGTGGTGTGTTGTTATCAGAAGCACAGTGTAATTCTGTTAACTTGCGTGCTGCAGAGAATAACGACCGTCGTTTTCCTTTAAAGGTCCTTGATCACAAAAGGGAACGTTTCAAAGTCAAAATAAAATATCGTTGAAAGAATGGAGTTTATGTGCAGTTGTTTGGTTTTCATTGAAAAGTAGCTTTTGAAAGCATAATTAATTCAGAAAGCGCTATTGTTCAAAGTATGTACAGTTTATATGCGATCTCAAAAGCGATGACGGGTATTTTGAAATGAAATTCATTTCATTTAACTGCCTACACAATTTGAATAATTATAAACGATCTAATTTTGTTTCGAGTGACTATGCCTGTGTGCATATCATTTAACAGAACGTCTGGTGAGCAGCTTTAGAAACAGATTTTAAAGTTCTGAATTTCCTCAAATCTGTAAACATGCACCTTTAATGCACAGGACTCTCTCTCTTAGGTGTGTGAAGTTGGCTAGAGATTGGATATTTGGAATTGGATATTCAATAAGCTAGCTGGGAATTATATATACTCTAACGAACAATGTCCGCAACGAAGCATAGCTAGAAAAATCCACTTTGGATTTTATGTCCCCTGTGAGGATTCGATCCCGGTTCTCCCGGGTGACAGTCCAAGACATAACCACTGAATTAAATAGTTGGCTCTGTAACGCAGAGGTTTCATCTTGTGCTGGTTAATTGTTGCTATGCTGTAGAGAGCGAGGCGGCTATGTAACAATACATTATGTTAAAGAAACGAATAGCTAACTGGCAGCTCTGGATTGAGTATTCATAAATATGTACAAGGCGAACAAACAGCTTGGAATTCGTAAAGGGATTCTAACAAATGAACATCCAGCTCTGGATTGGGCATTGGTGAACATGGACGAAACGAACGGACATTCGCCAAAAAATTGCTAGCTAGCTTGGAATTCGATATATGACGTTTGAAAACAACTATCTAGCTTGTGAAGGAAATACAGCCAGCTCTGAATTGGATATTTGTGAATATGGGCAAAACCAACAAACAATCGACGGCGAATTTCGAGCTGGCTGGAAATTTGTTTTATATATAATGTTTAAGAAATATATACTGATGCGAATAGATAGCAAGCTTTGGATTGGATATTGATACTTAGACAAATGACGTTAAGTTTGCTTTGAATTCCGAGCTTACTCCTCGAATAACTTTCTAGGATTCTTAGCTGGGAGTTAGGTATTCAAAAAAATAAAAAATAATATTTGTCATTATTTCACTGGAATGATTAATTGATTAGCATGTTTGGTTATCGATAATTAATAATTTATTTCTTCATTATTAGTATTTAGTTACTGTGATCGATTAATTAATCATTTCAGATCAATGTTTACGGTGCGATTTGCATGAACATTTGTCTCAACCTACAATCTATATTTAGGAATGAAAAACAGACTTTGTAGTATACTAAATTCATGACGGCATTGAAACTATATCTATACACAACCTAACCTTAAAACAAACTTGCAGAAGTTCCACTACTTTTACTCAAAGTGAGGATAACTGGACATTTATCATCAAGGCTTTCCCTTTTTATTTTTATATCAAAAATATATTTAAGACAAAAACATAGAGATTAATTAATGCATTATGTATATCTGGTAATAATTAATGGTGCTATAAATAGTAACACATCGGCTATCGTTCCCAGCCTGGATCGTATCATTTAATCGAAAGTAAAAACGGTTTACATAATTCAGAAAAATGTTGTGGGTTATGAAACTTGAAGGATTCAAAAACTTCTTTGTAGGTTAATCAAATTGGCTTTGGATATGAATGTCAGCTAGAACATCAAGTATCCCGTGTCTCGGTAAGCGTCGTTTAAAAAGATGATCTGTCTAGAAGTCCGGTTATGAAAAGAAAATAATCCTTTCATAGACTTTTCTAAAATTTTGATATGTTATTTTGAATTTTATTGTGAATTCAAAAATGAAAAGAAAAATGCAGGTCGACGTGTTTTTTCCGTAAAATGACAGTTTCCGTGGTAACCGTTTGGGGCAAAAATGTCAAAATGACTGTACCATCTTCAAAGGTCATACATTAATTTATGGAAGGTTTATAAACACAACAAATATTGATTCATCCATTCAATATGCTATTATTCAATATTTTTAAAAATTATATCGTTCTGAACAATTTATGTCATCAAATCAGTTTTTCAAGTTTTGTTGTCGACACAAATCCTATGACAATTGATACGTATTTTACAAAAGAAATGAAAATATTAAAAAAAATCGTCACATAGAATCTTCTTATTTTTCAGTATGTGAAGTAAAATTAAATCTTGAATTACAAAATGCAAAAAGAATATATATGTTGACGAGTTCATTTTCTTGAAAATTAACAGTTTCGATGGTAACCGTATTTGAAAAACATAAAAAAACGACTAAAATAACTTTAAACTTGAAAAAATAGAAGCTTTGGGCTTAATATGCATGAGAACTATATAATAGTGTTAATAACCTTTTTTAGTTTTATGGAAAATATGATTATTTTTAAAATTACATTGTTGATGTGGTTGATATGGTAGTCAATATGAACAATATGAACAATAATTGCATCATAAATGAAAAACAAAGAATGGAAAAATGGGAAAAAAGATAATTGAAAAAAAAATGATTCGGTAAGAGTGGTTTGATTTTGATAAGTGCTTCTGGAATGGTCTTTTGTTCTACGGAAAAGCTATTCCTTCTTAATTTGAATGCGTGTTTGTAGTAACTGGATAGTCGAATGAGAAGTGCTTTTTAACGGTATTCAGTAACTGCGTGAATTTAATCATAGTTGGGCAATTAGCAAAATGTGTTGGACTATAAGTTGATCTAAGGTCTATAAAATAAGGACACACTAATATAAAATGATATTCATCCTCTATGTCATGTAGAGTACATAAGTTGCAGTATCTTTCGTGTCTTACTATATTGGTTTGGTACCCTTTTTATTTATTTAGTTCTAGTTAAGATAATCGTATTTTGCGTAAAATGGTGCTCTGTGTTTTGTTTTCTTTAAATGTGATGTATGTCGATAGTTCGTATGTTGTTTTCAGTTTTTAAGATAACTGCATAGATGTTGAGGTAGCAATGCTATTATGCCAATTTCTGATATAGATATCTTTGATCCGGGTTGTGAATATTGGCATGAACGTATCTAATCATACGCAGAAAAACGATCATGTTGATTGAGGTTGTTTCGTTTGTAAATATTGTGTTTAGAGCCATTTTCAACAGTGTTCTAGTCATATCGCATCGATCAGTGTACCTATCCGTGTACCAGGTATTTCATAACAAGTACTGCGCAATATTTCCTAGCTGATTACTGTTTTCAAACAAGAACATAATTTATCAGTCGTGCGAAACGAATAAGTCATTGACATCGGAGTGTATTGGTAAAGTCATACCTTTCTCTCCACACTGTCTACCTATCTAGCCTTCAATTCCATCCTGTCTTACTTTTATCTCCATACCTATCTAAACCTTTGTCTCCACCCTGTCTTACCTTTCTCTCGACCATATTGGACCTTTATCTCCACCCTGTCTTACCTCTATCTCCACCCTGTCTTACCTCTCTTACCACACTGTCTCACCTTTTTCTCCACCCTGTCTCACCTCTCTTTCCTCTATCTCCACCCTGTTTTACCTCTCTTACCTCTATCTCCACCCTGTCTTACTTCTCTTACCACACTGTCACACCTTTTTCTCCACCCTGTCTCACCTCTCTTACCTTTATCTCCACCCTGTCTTACCTCTCTTACCCCTATCTGTACCCTGTCTTACCTGTCTTACCTCTATCTCCACCCTGTCTTACCTCTCTTACCACACTGTCTCACCTTTTTCTCCACCTTGTCTCACCTCTCTTACCTCTATCTCCACCCTGTTTTACTTCTCTTTCCTTTATCTCCACCCTGTCTTACCTATCTTACCACACTGTCTCACCTCCTTCTCCACCCTTTCTCATCTCTCTTACCTTTATCTCCACCCTGTCTTACCTCTCTTACCCCTATCTCCACCCTGTCTTACCTGTCTTACCTCTATCTCCACCCTGTCTTACCTCTCTTACCACACTGTCTCACCTTTTTCTCCACCCTGTCTCACCTCTCTTACCTCTGTCTCCACACCGTCTTACATTTTTCTCCACCCTGTCTTACCTTCTTTTAGGACACTATTCTTCTCCTCTCCTTCTTACCCTTTTAATTCCTCTCTACCTACCTTAGTGCATTTCTTACCCATTTCCACGTTTAATCAAATACCTGTACGCCAGTGAGAATCGAACTCACAACCCCTGCTTTATGAGAGCAGTGCTCAACCTCTGAGCTATACCGGCGGATGTTTGTTACTTCATCGATTTATATATTTGAATTTTATACATGAGACTACACCCATAAATTATTGTTTGGGAGAAAAATATTAATTCCATTCGGACCAAGTGAGAATCGAACCCACAGTCCCTACTTTATGAGAGCTGTGCTTAACCTCTAAGCTATACAGGCAGACAATTGTCCTTTCATTTTTAAATTGTTTTATAGTTCATTTCATTTGTTCAACAGCAATAATCAACTGCTTTGAGGAAAAACATCAACTTAGTTTGGTCTTTTTGGGAATCGAACTTACTACCCCTGTCTTATAAGAGGCGTGCACAACCACTGTGCTATAGCGGTAGTTATCTTTGACATTATTGATAAATGTATATAAACATATCAAATTTAACTTCAAGTAGTAATAAACCTATGAAGCAAAAGATTCTTTCTATTTGGCCCCAGTGCGATTCGAACTTGAGACCCCTGTATTAAGAGAGCCGCGCTAAACCGCTGAGCTATACATTCGGACACTTTCGATGCACTAACAATTGGATAAATAGTTAATTGTGCAAGATTATCTACGTCTCGCCCCAGGGAGAATATAATCAACATCCCTTTTCTTATGAGAACACCTCTATAGCCACAGAACTTTGTCCAAAAGAAGAAGCATAATATCCATTTTGGCCAAGAAACTTGAACCTATGACCCACCTGTGTGTTTGTATATGTGTATGGTGTATGTTTGTGTGAATGTCTGCGACAGACAGACAGACAGACAGACAGACAGACAGACAGACAGACAGACAGACAGACAGACAGACAGACAGACAGACAGACAGACAGACAGACAGACAGACAGACAGACAGACAGACAGACAGACAGACAGACAGACAGACAGACAGACAGACAGACAGACAGACAGACAGACAGACAGACAGACAGACAGACAGACAGACAGACAGACAGACAGACAGACAGACAGACAGACAGACAGACAGACAGACAGACAGACAGACAGACAGACAGACAGACAGACAGACAGACAGACAGACAGACAGACAGACAGACAGACAGAGACAGACAGACAGACAGACAGACAGACAGACAGACAGACAGACAGACAGACAGACAGACAGACAGACAGACAGACAGACAGACAGACAGACAGACAGACAGACAGACACACAGACACACAGACAGACAGACAGACAGACAGACAGACACAGACAGACACAGACAGACAGACACAGACAGACACACAGACACACAGACACACAGACACACAGACACACAGACACACAGACACACAGACACACACACAGACACACAGACACACAGACACACAGACACACAGACACACAGACACACAGACACACAGACACACAGACACACAGACACACAGACACAGAGGCAATCGTTGATACAGACACAGAGGCAATCGTTGATAAAGACACAGAGCAGGGAGACAGAGTAGAGAGACACTGGTAAACTATTTTCAAGGCTTCAATAATTTTGCACATTGAAAAATAAATGATTCTAATTCGTCATCTACAAGCGAAGAAATGACATAAATGACATAAATGACATTTCCTTTAAATTTCATATCTTTATTTGGAATACATCATTCAAGCCTTTCACTTCGATCACAAATCAAATTACTTGAACGATTTGCACTCATCAAACAGAAAACATCGGTTGAAATAATGTTACAAGATGCACTTCGAGCCATAGGTCTATATATAGTCAAGGCTGAAATAGTATTGACAAACAAAAACAAACAGAAAAACAAAACATCAACATTCAACTAAATAATAATAATAAAAAAAGAATACCCAATCCCCTGCTGAGAGGATGTATGATGTGAATTCGAAATTGGGAATTCTTCATTTTTTTCTCAATTATGAACACCCAACCGAGAGTTAGCTTAAATCTGACAAGATGTTCGTTTTTAATAACTTATTCACTTTGTCATACCACATAAACTCAATACAGAGCCAGCTGGTTATTTGCTACATGTACCAACTGTTCATTTGATTTATCAATATCCACCAATATCTAAATAAGAGCTAGCTTGTTATTCACTTCAACTATCTATCCGATTTTTCAAACATCAAACAACCAAATAAGAGTCAGAAAGAAATTCGGCAACCATATGCCCATTCAAGCTATCCGTTTCGACCAATACCCAAAGCTGAGCTAGCTGGTCATTCGCTTTTAGCTAGATATTCGTTTTTAGTCATACATCCAATTTCGAGCCCGCTTTGAATCCGCTACCTTCTGTCGTTTTTGATGAGTGTCTTACTTTCCAATTACCAAATCCGACCTGGCTGGTTATTCGCTACCAGCAAGGTATTCAGTTTGTCTTATGTCCGATATACAATCCCGAGCCAGATTGGAATTCATTGTCACTTTGTCCATATTCACCGAAGCCTAAATCCGACCTTGTTGTTTATTCGTTGCCAAGTGGGTATTCCGTTTGTCATGTAACCAATATCCAATCCCGAGCCAGATGGGAAATCACTGTAACTTGATTTTCTATGCTCACCATTATCCAATCCGGAGCTGGCTTGCTATACGATGCCAGACATGCTATTCGATTTGTCATACATCCAATATCCATTTCCGAGCCAGTTTAGAATTCGCTGAAAACTGTCCGTTCGATTTGTATATATTCACCATTACCTAACTCCGAGCTGGCTGGAAATTCACTGCCATTTGGGTATTCGACTTGTAATACAGGCAAAACCTAACATAGAGCAAGCGGATAATTTGCTTACAATGGTAAGTTTAATAATTCAATTCCACAAATACCGATTTCAAAGCTGGCTCGTTATTCGTTTCCAGATATGTATTCGATTTGCCATACTGACAATATCCAATTTGGAGCAGAATGATACTTCTTTGCTACCTATTGATTATTTTTGGTCATTTTCATCAATGTCCAATCCTGAGCTGACTGGTTATTCGCTGTCAGCTGGATAATAGCTTTGTCCAATTTCAAGCCAGATTAAGATTCGATGTAAACACTTTATACGATTTGCCGATATTTAGAAAGCCATAATCGATAGCTGTTAGAAGTGTCTTGTAACCACCATTATTTGCTTCATAAGTGCCCACTTAATTCCCATCGCCCAGCCAGCAAGTTTTTGTAACCTATTTGGGAATTGAATTTCCAATTCCCAATATCAAATCCCTAGCCAACGTCACACACCTCTCTCTTGAAGGTTATCGTACATGTTCACCGTTTGACCTACCAGTACATGACTGGGGCATGTGTTACACCAAAGGGCACGTCTCAGTTACTATTCGTAATCGGGAATTAAACCCTGGTGGCCTGTTTCTAGTCTCCAAAAGCTTACCGATACGCCACCGCAGTTTCTTATAATTATCATATGGATATATTGAACTATCTATCACTCACTGTACAACGATCAATGTGATGTTTTTTTTTCTTACGAACAACGAAGCATAGCTAGAAAAATCCACTTTGGATTTTATGTCCCCTGTGGGGATTCGATCCCGGTTCCCCCGGGTGAGTGACAGTCAAAGACATAACCACTGGGCTAAAGAGTCGGCTCAGTAACGCAGAGGTTACAACTTGTCCTGATTGATTTGTTGCTATGCTGTAGAGAGTGAGGCGGCTACGTAACATTTTGACAAAGCACCAAACTTAATTCTGAGAGTCTATGAGGAATACGTATATACGAAGAGATTATTGGTCATCTTACTTTCCAGATAAACCAACTCCCGTCTAATGGTAATATATCCATAGAAACAGCGTATTGGTATAACATCCAATAAGTTCAGTTCAACAGTTTCCCTTTTGATAATATGCAAATAAATCTTCATGTCATTGGTTTAGAGAGTATTTAATCCTACGGCGATTGTATTCAAGCAGTAACGTCATTCAGTGTATATGCTTGGATAAATACTCGAAATTAAAAGCGTGTATTGACAAGAGTTTTAAAGAACGGCTAATGTCATTTATAAAATGAAAGAGAATTCAGAAGTCTCTGATAAAATAGGGCAATCCTTAATGCTATTTAACCAATTCGGTTAAACGCCTCTGATTCGGTTATTCGTGATTAACCAATTTCCCTGTATAAGAAATTGGAATTGACCCGGATTGGAACAACATTAGAGGGATAAGACGACCAGACTAACAGAAAACACATACTCCCTTATGAGAATGGATAAGAACCAATGTGACAAAAGGTTAGATATTTCAACCGAGCAATTTATCTTTTTGTAACATTGGTTTTCTAAATTTTCTAAAAAATTCTTTACGCTTTTCACATTGGGGTCTTCCATCATCCGAAATAAAAAAAAAGTTAAAGAAGAAGAAACAACAACAACAACTAACACAAAATGGTGCTTCCTTCCATAACACTTCAATGAATGGGTCCCCCTTTTTGTTAGATCTAATTAGACTTAAGTTGAACACACAGGACAGGTTTTTACATCTTATGATAATTAGATTCCCTTTTGCTTCATTGATACATATCCCGTCCAAGCGGCGAATATGGATGAATGAAATGTCTCAAATTGTAGCCCGTTTTTGACGGCATAAACATTTGTAGTCGGTTACCAGGTTGTGAATGGATACATTCAGTCTGCACGAACCTGTCTCAAAAGGATACTTATAATGAAAGAATCAACAACAAAACAGGGCTTTTTCGTGTTGTATAACAGGGGCCCATAAAAGGCTCCTTCACAAATGCAAATTTCTTTAAAATCATGCAGTTTTGCCAAAATGTCAATATGAAAAGAGCTTTTTTGTTTCCCAAATCAACAGTAAAGGCGATAAAACTTTCCAAATTTAACAGGGCAAGGCCTCCTGCCAATTCGAGGAAAGAAAACGCTGCAAAACCTTATTAAACGCCTATTTCTACATATGAATACATAATCACTGACGCTGTAAAATGAATAAAAACTAAAAGCATGTAACTACACGAACATTTACTTTAGAGTATAAAATTTATCAATTACTCACAGATAAAATGGCAGAAAATAGTTCCCGAAGTAGTACGTTTTCAATCTATATATATTAATCTTTCAATCCATAATTTCGACCTTTCACACTGAAACTTCTGTCGGAGAAGGTATTGATCATATTAAAATGAAAATCATAACAACCAATAGATGATTCAGACGATCTAAACCTACGTTTTGACATTTTATGCGACATAGTTCGTAAATGGGGCATTTCCTACCGAACTGTTGTACATATATGCTAAAATTCTTAATCGTATAAGTGCCTTAACAGGGAGCCAGTGAAGATAGAATAACGCATATAGTACGCTATCTTACGTGACTACAGCTAATATCCTGTCTGGAATAACATGGCGAGGCATAATAATTCATTGGTCATCAAATATACATATTGATATCCATTATACAAATAACAGCCAGACACAAGGTGGGTAATGTATATTAAAATAACACAATATTGGTTTTCAGAGAAGTAATTTATTCCGTATATACAAAGAAATATTTACCCTTATATTGCTTTAATCGACTTCATGCTTATGCAAACAGGTTGGATCCAGGCCAGCCGCCAAGTAAATTGGCGGCTGCCCTGTGATCTTACATGTTTGCTACTTTGAATATCTTTCCATTACAAACTTAAGCAGATATTTAAGGTTTTGGGAAGTAGACGACCCAATATTTTCTTTTAAGAAAATTACCCAGCATTCTAAGTGTTTAACTATGTAAGAACTTCTCACGCACATTTATAATAATACAGGCTCGCGTGTTTTGATTTTAAGAAAGTCTTCTTTCCCATGAAAGCAAAGAAAGAAAACAAAATATTTACGTGTATTGGACAACAAAACTGTGTATTATATGTCAAATGTTAGACGCGTTTTAAGGATTACATTGACATTTTTTTGCACTGTTCTTATTGGAAATTGAAATGTGTTGCAATAAAACGAAGCCGGCTTGGAGATTTCGGAATTTCAAAAAGGATACGCCGATACGCCATGAAATGGAAACGATCGTATAAGTGTGATTCATTTTTTTCCACATTTTACTTCATACTAATACAAAAAAGACCTCATTCATATAAAGGAAATATCAAACAGTTATGGCAAAGCAAGACAATTGCTATTTTTTTGATGAACGAAACATTGTCGTTATTCAAATAGGAATTGTCATCTGCTAGAAATGTCTCATACCAGGGGAAACGTTTGACCTTAACATCATTAAAGGCATGCTTCATTAATGCAGTTGAACTCCAAATCCTCGTATTGAGTCATGTGGCTAATTCTATTTGGGAGGACAACGCATACAAGATGAGTGGGTCGATTGATGTTGGCCTCACAGGCCGCTTTTACCATTTTTTTTCTGGTATGGGACATTGTGACTGATCAAAATTGAAGCATACACCAAACTACAAATGCTATGGCATTTTAAAAAAGAAAAAAAAAAAAAAACATTTATCCTTTTGTCTCATTGGTCTCAAATTTTTGCCCATATGTTTTGTAATCAAATATAGTTTCTCAGTGACACCATTCGATTTTAAATATTAATTATACCCGAGATGGAAAACGAAATGTTGAAATGAACATGTGTTATGGCCATGGGAAATCGTTTTTTCTCTTTACCATCGCGATAATTGCATTTCCAATCTCTTTGAAGGGCTCTTACTTAAGGTAAATATATCTATTTCGGTCCCTATTACGATGTTCCCGGAAATAGGTCTCCTTCCTTCTTTAGAAAAAGTGGTGGATAATCCTGCGGACAGAAATGTCCGGATCTTAATACCTTTATTATGCCGTAAACGTTTGTCAAGAATAGCCAATTAGCAATAAAATGATACATATTACCTAAATACATGTCTAAATGATGCAAAACCACAAACAACGTTTACAAATTTGTCCGAAAGTCATTCGAACACCTCTACAAACTTTGTCAGCGAGTATACATACAAAATGCTGTTGGCAATCACCATAGATTCTACTTTAAAGATAGCTGACCACCAAGTTGGCTTAGGGGAAGAGTATTCTCCATTGTCTTGCAGGATTAACATTATAGAATGGTCGCATTACACACACCGAACTAAATAAAACACAGAAAAAACATAATAAAAAACAATTGCAGTGATTGCTTTTCTTTAAATGAGGAATCCCACTTTCTTTACAATAAGAAATATAATTGGAAATAGAAAGATCATTTAAACAAGTCCTGTCACTATGTTTTCCGAGTGGAGGACAGTGGTCCAGGGGTAGAGTGTCGGCTTCTGGACACGAGGGTTCGAATCTTGTGAGAAGCGGGATTTGCCTTGCGAACTTTCATTAATCCACATTCGGCGCGATTTCCTGTTATGTATCCAGGAGGCAAAATTGAGAGTGATTAATCTAAGTTGAAAGAATTTGTTTCACAATCGATGCAAACTAAATAAGTTTAAACTAAACTACATTTTCTTTTTCAGTTTTGTTATCCTAAAAATGTTGAAACGGCAATTTGTGGCTTCGTTCGAGAACTCGGTTTATGAATATACATGAGACCCTGACACAACCATTTATCGTCACATGATAGAAGTGTCAACCCGTTCCATATATTGCATGTTTAGTAGACACATGTCACGGTCCCAGACTCTCCCACGCGATCTTACCGATTTTGATGACTTAGCAGGACGAACATAATAGATAAGTGATTACAAGATTTAACCGTTTAGACAGTGTTCTATATCAGCAAAATCGATGTGCTTCATCCTTTCAAAGCGGTAATGACGTGGCTTGAGAAAAGTATTGGTCATCTAGTTTTATGTCACTTTACGTACACGTGTTATTCTATCAATTCGATCGTAAACGTTCAATATACCAGATAGTCATTTTATAGTCTCCCGGCTGACTTACGGAATTCCGATGGTTCTACCCGACTTGACCAGCCCTTATGGGCAGTTGAGTATTGGGTCTGCCTCCATCACTAAGAGCAGGGCATCGCAACAACTGTAATAATGTAAACGCAATGTAATACTCATATGAAATAAAGATGGTCACTTTAATTTGAATTCTATACAATGAGGGATCATTACGAATAAAAGTCATATTCCGGTTTCATGTCAGAAAGAAAAACCCAAGAAAGTTTGACTCAAGAAATTCAAAGATATGGCTGAATATTTTTGAAACGGCAATTAAAGCACACATAAACAAACAAACAAACACACACATCTCTCTCATGAAAACGAAAACGATACAGCAGAAGCGATCTTTTCCGTGGAACGAACGAAGATGGGTGTCACTGGTATATTCATGTAAGTGTGCACCGTATCGCTCTATGATAAACTCGATACTTATTCAATTACCAAGCCATTGCGGTGCAGCCTTTGTAAATACGGTACGCACAGTAACTCGATTTGAGGCGTTTCAATGTCTCCCGGCGCCTTGATTTGCATGTAAGCACGTAATAGGTCACAACCTTGTCCGTCTGAAAGATACCGACCGCTCTAGGATGCGGTGATTTCGCGCACCAGTCTGAGACAAATGTGATTAATATTATTTCGTACAGGGACCTCCGTAGCCTAGGGGTTTTAGAACGGAACTCGAAACCGCCTAGGTAGTTTTATTGAATGAAGACACATTTTGCTTAAGTCAAAACTGATAAACATTGATAGTATCCTTAATGAAAGCATAATATTCTCATGTATCACGTAATTGCAAGCGTCTCGGAGAGACAATTCCAAAGATGTGTTACTTGGCAATATTGCCTGGTCCAAGTTTAAAATAGAAAGGGAATACTGATTTAAACTTACGCAACTCTTCAGCATAAGCTCTTTAGTAAACGGTGCCCTTGTCTTTCATAAAATGAACTCTTTTTCACGGTAGTTTGATTTTCATGTGAGGCAGTCACATAACTGACTTACTAAATGCCGAGGGTCCCGTCCGGCTTGACCAGCCCTTATGAACAGTCCAGTATATGCTCTCCTTTCGTCATTAAGAGTCATGCATTAGAACAAACTGAAATAATGTTTAGACGTTGTAACGACCAATTAAATAAATAAATATTCCGTGCGAAAACAATTCAGCGAAATTTATTTAAAGTGCTTACAAACATACAGCTTTTGTTAAAACGCCCCTTAACCCTTTCCCAAACAACAATTTTTCTACTGTCCCAAATTGAAAGAGTTTGCAGACGACATTTCAAAAGGTGATGAAATTGGGAAATAATCTTCTGATAGGACAGATAACATTGTGGGAAAAGAAAAAAATGCTCGTCACGAGCAATTTTTCCTTTTCCCACAATGTTTTCTAAAGTGGTCTGCAACAAAGTGGTCAAATGTCGTAATTGTTTGGGAAAGGGTTAAAATTGTCTCTACTTTACTGTGTGATTAAATACATTAGCACAGTGTGATTTAGCACAGTTCGCAAATTATGATTTGTTTTGTCAAGTTCTTAAAGGTCGATCATCAAGTAACACGAACTGTGTTTACTAATGGCTTTTTAACTCATCAACATCTGGTCTTCCAATGCTACTTTGCGCCAAATATAACTTCAGACAACCCATTAGTGGTAAAATACCCCAGGTTATTTTCAAATTCTTTCTTAAAAAACACCCATTTTCACGTTCCTTAACACGTTTCCTGCTGGATCCGACTTCATGCTTGTGCGAACAGGTTAGATCCAATTCAATTGACAGCTGGCCTTTGACCGGACCTATTTGCTACTCTTATCATCTTTCCTCACCAAAATAAAGCAGATATCTAAGGTTTTGGAAAGCAGACGACACAAAAATCTATTTTTAGAAACTACCAAGATTACGTGATACAATTAAAGCGAAGAGATTTTGGTCTACAGACGAACGGGACACATGTCTGACAGAATGGATGCAGATTTATGACAAAATATGGTAATTGAATATTAAGTTTCTAACTAGTCAACCATTGCATTATTAGTGTCTCTTGTTAGGTTTCGTCCACGTAACTTTTGGTGGTTCTAGGTGAACTATGTCACACTAGGTGATTCTGTATGAGTAATGTCATATTTGGTGATTCTGGATGAATAATCTCACATAGGGTGATTCTGGGTGAATTATGTTCAAGTTCAAAAGTTTATAAGCGTAACATTTACATGTTGTTGCTTACATATAAACATCAATATTACACGCACAATAGATTAAAACAATAAAGTTAAGTATTTTTTAACATAGATTTTACATCACTATCATTCCTTAAGGAGAAAAGTGTGAGAACGCTATTAAAGGCCCATTAAGGGAGATTAATGCTATCAAACTATATTATTTGGTAAACATTTGGACAGATTCAAATAGTTTTCAACAGAAAATACCATCAGCACAACTTAAAGGTGTATGTAAACCAGAAATAACCCAGATTAGCAAGTTTTATAATTCATATTTCCTGATTCTACACCTCTGACCTTGACAGTTGATATACACATTTTTGAACCGGCCAATAAGGAATCGTTATTTTGAATATGTAAACAAACAGGTTGTTGATAAACATTATTGAATTGGAGACAATTATATTTCAAGCACAAAATAACTTATTTCGAATGAGTCTATTTAATAGGGTCTCAATGCATTCCTAAACTAGTTCTCATGACTTTTATGAACACAATAAAAGAACTCCATATATTTTTTCAGTAATTTATTTTTACTCCTCTCCTTTGATGAGCCTTTAATTAATGTATTTATGGTTGGGTATATATAAGATAAAATATATGGTTGGTGTCTTATATGGAAAAGGATGTCTTCGGGCTTGGCTTCGGAGTATTATCCGATTCGCATTCGGCTCACCGGATAATATTCCTACGCCCTGTCCGATTGCATTTCCGATTCAACCGTCTATTCTCTACTTTTTCCATTGAAAACCGCCGCATAACCCTTTACCAAACGCCAAATTTTGGACTGTCCTAAATTAAAAGAGTTTGCAGACAACATTTCAAAATGTGATGAAATGGAAAAACAATCTTCTGTTAGGGCAGAAAACATTGTTGAAAAAGGAGAAATTGCTCATTAAGAGCAATTTCCCCTTTTCCGACAGCGTTTTCTAGAGTCGTCTGCAATAAACCCGTCAAATGTCGATATTGTTTGGAACGGGATAAACCATCAAGATCGTCATTCAACACACCAAGAGGAATGTTTTAACCCTTTCTAAACAATAACGACATTTGACGACTTTGTTTCAGACTACTTTAGAAAATATTGTGGGTAAAGGAGAAATTGCTCGTTACGATCAATTTTTCCTATTCCCACAAGGTTTTCTGCTCTTTCTGAAGTATACCTTATTAATTCCATCACATTTTGAAATGTCGTCTGCAAACTCTTTCAATTTGGGACAGTTGAAAATTTGTTGTTTGGGAAAGTGTTAAGCAGTGCGAGGGCCAAACGATTCCCCGTTAATTAGGGATAAACAAACTAATACCAGGAAGACTTCATATCTCTGTAGCTTTTCATCTTTAACAAATGTTTGAACTTCGAAGCCACGTTGTATATCTCTAGGGAGCGCTGGTATGAGAAAAAAGTCTGTTTTCTAGGAAATTGTAAAATCAAGTTAGATTTTAAGAGGCTGCGTATCGAGTTAATCTACATAACAGAAATTCTTTCTAGCTTATATTGAAGCCGTGTTGTCTTGTTTCTTTATCTTTTTATAAAAAAACTGAGTCTTTTCTAACAACGATTTCTAGCAGCGACATAATTCAGATGTACATTTAAAGATGGGTAAAAATGCAAACCGGGCGCAACCTTTATTCTCTTAAATGATTCATGTAATTTCCAGTTATCTGGTTGAAAATAACATCGTCTCTCTCCCTTTATTCATTGAAAACGGCATCTTTTTTAACAGCTAATTCTTTAAGCGAAAAGAACTTGCTTCAACATCGATGTAAACTATTTAAGTTCGAACAAAATCTTTTTGCAAGCATTGCATCAAAACCTTTAGAATGCTTGGTAATTTTCTAGAAATATATTTTGTGCCGTCTGCTTTCCAAAATATGTAAATATCTGCTTACTTTTGATGAGGAACGATACTCAAAGTAGCAAACAGGTTGGATCACTGACCAGCCGCCAATTTACTTGGCGGTTGGTCTGTGATCTTACCTGTTTGCATAAGCATAAAGTCGGTTCAAGCACTTTTTAAAAAGGGTCAAGGAAATTTCCGCATCTTCTATGTCCGTCGATATTCTCGATCGAATATTGTATTCGCATTTCTTACTTAATGGTAATGTGTATTGAGCTTTGATTCCCCTAGGACTGTGACCATACTATTAAGTACTTTATAGAACGACCCTACGTTATGTCACGTGGCGTGGTGGGTGGGGAACTCTGTGACCTAATAAGTGGTACGTGATTTGAGTAGTATATTTACGTTACGTGTCATTGTAAAGTACAAGGCGAAACGCCACATTGAAATGCAAATCTAGCAGTTCGAAAATAACGCAGAAGAAAAAATGTTTCCCGTTTGACTTGTTCCGAAATGGCCAGTTCATGGGTCGCCAGCCACTTTTTTGTTATCCACTTTCATAGGTATGTGAAGGCCCAATCTGAACACATCGGGTACATCCAATGAAAACACCTCTGAAATAATAGGGATGACGCCATATTGTTTCCCGCGAAAATGACGTCACTTAACTTTAGTTTTCAAAAATAGGTCTTAATTTGATTAAGGAAACAATTGAATATGTCATAATTTATAATTTTGCCCTTTTATATGAGTTACAAATAAAAAAATGATTGAAAAGGATGACAAACATTTCCATACATATTGAACTACTTGACGTGTAAGTCTAGAAAATGTGTAATACGCCGGGGCCGATTTACCCGAAAAATTGTATCCCTACACTTACAATCGCATCAACTCGGCAATCCCCGTCACAAGTTGGTAGCTATTTTAAGAAACGGCCGAGGTGTTCCGAATGCCTACACTTATATCCGAGGTGTATTTCACAGCTCACGGAAATACCCGAGTAGTTCCGATTGGTGAAGGCCGTGGGCATCCTTCTCAACACCATCAACTCACGTGACTTATAAAACTGAAATAAACTGACATGATATTACCCTTCCTGTGCTTCTTGAATTAATGATTACCGACTTATAACCGCTTGGCGACTGGCATAGTGATAGAAGTTAGAAGTTACTTGATATGACTCATAAGCCAAACTGGCTGGCCATTTCACTAGGAGTGACACTATGATACACAAAACCTTTATATATCAAGTCTAATATGAAGGTCATACATGTAAAATGTACCCCCATAAAATAAACATGGCCCGTAAAATAACATGGCTACGCATTTACTACCATTCACACGGAATAGATATACGAATACTTCTGTTCTAGGTCTGCCCCGTGATAAGTCATCGCTCATTGGTATCGAATCTCGCCTAAATATCGTATTCTCTCATCACGAATGCCTCTCTACACTGATGTTATTGGACTATTGGTTTTGTTACTAGAGTCGATGCTGTGAGTTCAATAGTTCGAATGGTTCTGCTGAGTTACGCGGGAAAGTCGGCAAAACCAAACGGCGCGTTTTGTAAGAAGTGCTAAAGCGCTCTTCGAATTATCTTGCAGTTTCTGTGTTCGTTCCGCTGTATTTTTTATTACTAGATTGGTTCACAGTGTTAATGAGGTTTGTGAGCCATCCCGCAGAGAATAACGATTGGATTTGATTGTTTTTGTTTAGTATTTTTCTGTGTGTTTGTGCCTTTGAGTGTATATATTTATTTATAGATGGTGTATGGATTCTCGATAATCGTGATTTGTGATGACAATTCATTTGGATTACATAGTTAATGGAGGTAGTGATATATTGTGATTTGGGGTTTTGTGTTGTGAGATTAGAAAATACGGTTGACTGTTTCACTTAAAGTCATATATATGGTAAGTCTTAGTCGGTTCTTTTTTCTCAATTACTGCTCCCCTGCCAAAGCCTGCCGCCCTTTTTGAAGCCGAATATCGTTTCACCAAACATCTTATGCTAAACAAGTTTTAAATGGAATCCCATCTTTTATCAATAGTAAGGTAAGTAATAAAGCAATTTAACACACCATTGGAATCGTATCTTCGAGTTGCTTCCAATGATGTGTCACATTGCAATAGTGTAATTCTATTTGAGATACTATCCCAGTATATCAGTTTTGACTTTATATTATATACTAATAATTACTACTGTTAAGATAACTTTTTATCATCAATTCTAATTACTACTGTTAAAATAATTTTTTATCATCAATTCTAATTACTACTGTCAAAATATCTTTTTATCATCAAATCTAATTACTACTGTTGAAATAACTTTTTATCATCAATTCTAATTACTACTGTCAAAATATCTTTTTATCATCAAATCTAATTACTTCTTTAAAATAACATCAATTCTAATTACTACTGTTAAAATATCTTTTTATCATCAAATCTAATTACTACTGTTAAAATAACTTTTTATCATCAATTCTAATTTACTACTGTTAAAATAACTTTTTATCATCAATTCTAATTACTACTGTTAAAATACCTTTTTATCATCAATTCATTTACTACTGTTAAAATAACTTTTTATCATCAATTCTAATTACTACTGTTAAAATAACTTTTTATCATCAATTCTAATTACTACTGTTAAAATAACTTTTTATCATCAATTCTAATTACTACTGTTAAAATAACTTTTTATCATCAATTCTAATTACTACTGTTAAAATAACTTTTTATCATCAATTCTAATTACTACTGTTAAAATATCTTTTTGTCATCAATTCATTTACTACTGTTAAAATAACTTTTTATCATCAATTCTAATTACTACTGTTAAAATAACTTTTTATCATCAATTCATTTACTACTGTTAAAATAACTTTTTATCATCAATTCTAATTACTACTGTTAAAATATCTTTATATCATCAATTCATTTACTACTGTTAAAATAACTTTTTATCATCAATTCGAATTACTACTGTTAAAATAACTTTTTATCATCAATTCATTTACTACTGTTAAAATAACTTTTTATCATCAATTCTAATTACTACTGTCAAAATATCTTTTTATCATCAATTCTAATTACTACTGTTAAAATAACCTTTATCATCAATTCTAATTACTATTGTTAAAATAACTTTTTACTATCATTTATATTCAATTCAATGTTTATGAAATCTTTATTAGGTCAACCTTGATAAGCGACGGATGGAAATGCATTTAACCCCAAGTCAAATAACTAAAGGGCGTACAAGGCTATTTATTAAGTTAAGCGCCTTGATTGATCTTTCGTGCGTATAGAAGACCGAATATCATTGTGATTGGATACGTTTAATTTCTGTTTATCCCCGTTTACAACGATGTTTCAGTTATGAAGTGGCGTGACATTGGTCCAAAGTACCATAAAGATTGAATCTCAACTTATGGATACGGTTGATACTAAAAAGCAAACGCCAAGAGCTTCTACCCGGTACACGGTATAATATGATGCCGGCTTAACCGAAACCAACAACAACATCAGTAGAACTACACTGGTATGGGGTCCGTGCCTAAACCCCGCATTTCAATACAATACAATACAATACAATTAAAAAAGTATAATTAAGTATATTAATAATGAATATATCTCTGATGCACAATGTAATACAATACAAATATACCAATCAAACACAAACCAATACAGTGAACCCTCGTTTATCCGAACATGTCCGTTCCTGACAAAATGTCCGGTTTACCGAATAATCATCAGCAGAAAACATTGTGGGAAAAGGAGAAATTGCTCGTCACGAGCAATTTCTCCTTTACCCACAATGTTTTCAAAAGTCGTCTGCAATAAACTGGTCCAATAATTCTGTTCCCTTACAACTTTGTTCGGATTGCGAGACATCCGGATAATCGGGGTCCGGATAAACGAGGGTTCACTGTAATAGTTTAAAAGTAAGTTTGATGTGCATCTCATACTGCTTCTGAAAGAGGTGTTATATAGACAACTGTGTACCGTTTTACTAAACGACTTACGGAAAATGTTTGCTTAAGTCATAATTGATAAACATGGATAGTATCTTCAATGAAAGTACAATGTTGCAATGTGGCACTTCATTGGAAACGTCTCGGAGAGACGATTCAAAAGATGTGTCACTTTGCAATATTGCTACGCCCAATATTGAAATAAGAGGAATTGTTGTTTTAGACTTACGCAAATCCTAAGCGTAAACTGTTTAGTAAAACTGTACCCTGGATAATAGCAATATTGGCTTTCTATGGAGCCAATCTTTGTCTGAATTTAAACGTATGCTTTCGTCGTGCATCAGGTGATGCACAATTCTAACAATATTTTTATTATTTGAATCTGAGTCCTGTGTGGCTGAGTGGTTAAGGCGGCGAAGTAAGAACTCGGGGTCCCAGGTTCATTCCCACCGACACCACTGGTGTCGTGGGAGTGACCATCGGCGAGTCACTTCAGAACCCTAGCATATTATTGGTGGATTCAGGAAAGCCGTTGCATAACTGAAAAATTGTTGCTACGGCGTTAAACACCATACAAAATAAAAACAAACTATATTCTAATCTCGTTTTTGAAGGACATTCTTCTCGCCCCGTATCACAAAATGCCATTGTTGAAAGCTACTTCTGCCCATGTTTATGTTAGTCTTATTATTTCTCAGCTGTGAGTTATTGACCTTTATTCCGTACACAGACGGCGTGATTTATTCTATCCAGCGAGATGAAGATATCAAATAAAGTTGTGATATATGTGGTGGTTTAGATAATGAAGAGAGACCAACAAATTATCTAGCGATAATTGCACACGCTTCTCTTTATACGCAGTCTTGCGATTTATTCCCTGGCATTCCGTCAAATAGCACAGATATCCGTGGAAATTAATCGGTATCACGGATACGGAATTCAGTTTCTCACTTGCGCATAACGACCTCTCTGATCAAGCAAGAGCTTTGTTTTAACCCTTAAAGTGGTGGAACCGACTTCATGCCTATGCAAATAGATTAGAACCAGGCCAGCCGCCAAGTAAATTGGCGGTTGGCCTGTGATCTAACCTATTTGCTATTTCTGTATCTGTATCTTTCCTCATCGAAATTCAGCAGTCTTTGAAAAGCAGACGATACAAAATCTATCTTGAGAAAATTACGTAGCATTCTTAGGGTTTAATGTCGAATAGGTAGAAACAGAGCATAGGGATAAATACTGAAATATACCACGTGGAAACTGCTCGTTTGCCGTGAATTATGCGATATATCGACACCTGCAATAGAGGTACCTTTTTTCATTTTGATTTAAGAATTAACTCCCGAATCAGTGATGATGTAATCTGCGACGAACACATATTATTGCCTGTTAAATTACATCGACCAGTGCACCTTTCAATGTTCCCTTGTAATGCATTGTATTTCACTACCCTTATTGCCCTATTGATTTTCGATATTTATACGCATTTGTCACTGATCGACATTAATCGATTCATCGAAGGGATACCCTATATAACTTACTTGGATGATCCAAGCTATGAAACATCTACGTCTGGATCATTCGGAATACCATATAACCGGCTTATATTCATATCAATCGGGTATTTCCGTGAGCTGTGAAATACACCTCGGATATAAGTGTAGGGTTACAATTTTTCGGGTAAATCGGCATCCGGCAATTAACAAATTTTCTAATCGGACACGTTTTTCAATCTGTATGGAAGTGTTGGACATCCTTTTTAATCATTTTTCATCAGTGACCCATACAAAATGGCGAAATTGTTGATTTGACATGTATAGTTGTGTCCTCAATCAAATTTAACGACTTTTTAGATTTCACATTTAAGATCTATTTTTAAAAACGAAAGTAAGGTGACGTCATTCTCGCGGGAAACAATATGGCCTTTTATTTCAGAGGTGTTTTTTCATTGGATAAACCCGATGTGTTCAGATTGTATTTATATTTCAAACACACACTGGATGTACCCGTTACGTAATAGCGGTTTTTACGACACCGGTCTGCCTCTTCCATCATCGTACAGAAAGACGACTCGTAGTCAGTTTAATGGTGTCTGATTTGTTTTCCATTATGAGTGGTAAAAACGCCGTAAAAGGTAAAAATCCAATTATGTTTTTACAAAGCAATATTCTATGTAGCTATTTCTAGAGCTTTTAGACAATCATCGTTGAGGATGGTTCAAATATTTTTGGATTTCTAATTAGCACTTGAAAAGAAATGGCGAGACAGGAATTGCTTTTTAAGGCATACACATTTTAGATCTTTGGATCTTTGGCGATTGGAATCGTCTTTCAGATATTTGGTATGACTTTTAGCGATCTTAAAAGTCCTTTTTCATGGGAGAGAAACTTTGAAAGTTAAAATAAAATGTCTTTAAAACAAAACGGTTTTTGTATTGTTGTTTAATATTAAATTAAAAGTAGACCTTGAAAGCCTAAACAATTCAGGAAGCGTCGATTTACATAAGAATGTTTAGTTCATATAGGTGATATCAGAAGCAATGGCACTCTTTTGATTTGATATAAATGTTAATTCACTGCATACACTTTTTTAAGAACAAAAAACGATTCAATTTTGCTGCCAATAACTGTTCTTCAATGCGTATCATATCACAGTACAGCTTCTGGAAATTTTATTTCGACTTTCAAATTTCCTTTTCCGTGAACAAGCACTTTTAACCCATTACAAAACAATAAAGACATTTGACCAGTTTGTTGCAGGCGACTCCGAACAAAACATTGTGGGAAAAGGAGAAATTGCTCGTAAAGAGCAATTTCTCCTTTTCCCACAATGTTTTCTGCCCTATCAGATGATTATTTTTCAATTTCATCACGTTTCAAAATGTCGTCTACAAGCTCTTTTAATTTGGGACAGTCGAAAATTTGGCGTTTGGTAAAGGGTTAAAGGGGCCGACTCGGAATCACGGGTGGGAGTGATTGATAGGGATTTATAGACCAGGATTCCCATCCACATTCCAAAAGCATCAATCAAAGTACGCCTCAAACGGATTCAAACTACACTGATCGATTCTCATCCATTGTCCTGCATTTAGACTCGGATTATCGAATTCGCAGTGAAAGACTCATATAACAAATCGATGGTTCAATGCAAGGCTATAGTAAGTGCTTCACAAACATGAAGCCCTTACCATAGTAATGCGCTGAACCCTCGATATGTGGGGAAAGGAGAAACGGTTCATGGAAAGTCGTTCCACTTTTTTCACAATGGTTATTTAGTGACGCAGTTAAAAGAAATATAATTTCTGGTCATTCACAGCTTATTTCGTCTGATGTTGCTTTGAAGCAATGCACCTTTTGTCAAGAATGGTAAATTTAAACATGGAAAATGCTTCTGGAAAGCCAACCCCTTTGTTAAAATGGTACCTTCATAAACAGTTAAAAAATAATTTCTGATAATGTTCAATGTTTTTTGGTTTAAACTTGGAAGCTATGTACATTTATCCCGGAATGGTTAATGTAAACATGGAAAAAAGCGCATAGAAATCCATCCCCTTTGTCACGATTGTTCTTTTATAACACAGTATAAAGAAATACAATTCCTGGTCATTCCCTAGTTGTTTCCATCTGATGTTGCTTTGAACTTTGGACAACACCTAGAAGGCATGCACATTTATTCCTTAATAATAAGTGTAAACGCTATCAGGCAACGCCATGCTTCCTTATTTGCTTTTCATGAGCTGTAAGCGTTAAGTCACGTAGCAACTGCGTTATGTATACATGGTCCTTAGGCATATTAATCTATTATCACATGATTAAGATAAATTGTCGTTGGTTATTATTTAAAAATTATTTCCTGTTAGACAAACCAATGGGGTTAACGACTAACTGCACGGTACATTAAGTTCACGTGACCTGAAGAATCAATCCCGTTAAAGTAGAATAAGCTTTTTTATATTCAATTATATTCCAATTTTAAACAAACAAAACTTTCGGGAGGCCATGATTTCCAATACAAAAAAGTGTTTTTGTATTGGGTTTCATGCCCTTCCGAAAACTTTAAGTTATATTACGGTTTTTCTGAATTTCATGCATTATAGCCTACGCCTTATGAATGCCTTGCAACAGAAACTGTCAAGAAACCGATGACACGAATTGCGATCGAACCGGGAACTCCCTGGTTATGAGTCGACAAACTTTGCCAAAGGAGGACAATGATGAATATAAATAGAAAGAAAGCATCATCAATTGAATGCTCCATAAATGATCAATTATAGCTGTGTCCTTTTGAAAAATGGGAATAGCACCAATGCGGGGGTACGTTAAAGATATCAAACAGTGCAATTATTCGCGTCATCGATATGATTCCAACATCCAATAACATGGCATTAAATCGTAAACATTGGCCGCTTTGGACTATGTAGCATCACACGATGGTATCTAAGAATAACGGTACAAGTCTTATAATTCCTATGATTCGCTTGTTTTGAAAGCGCTTTGAGTCATGTAAACTTTTGAAAATGACTATCTCGAAGATTCGGGGTTTAATTCTCCTGAAATGAAGTGTCAGCCCAGATTATAAAGCTACACACAATAAGACAATTGCTACACTAATTAACCCCTTTCATACCCAACTGGCAGAGATACAGTACATTTGTCTTGTAGATACGAAAGGCTATTTAAAAGGTTTATTTTGTTGTCATCTACCAATAACATCTTAAGGCGTAGAAGCATGCGGAACACAGACAATGAAGTGAATCGACACTTATCTTGCGAAGCTGGCAAGTTGCCTCTGAGCGCATTCCAATCACTTTGTGTTGGCCATTCTTTAACCCTTTACCGGACGCCTGATTTTCGACTGTCCCAAATTGGAAGAGTTTGCAGACGATATTTCAAAATGCGATGGAATTGAAAGATAATCTTCTGATAGGGCACAAAACATTGTGGGAAAAGGAGAAATTGCTCGTTAAGAGCAATTTCTCCTTTTCCACAATGTTTTCCAGAGTCGTCTGTATCAAACCGGTCAAATGGTGTTATTGTTTGGTAATGAGTTAATCAAAGATGGAAATGGTGCCCAAAGATCACTGAGTACACGTATTGAAAGCCATCACCAAAGTCGACAGCGAAGCCACAGCAAACGACACAAAGAGCCGTTACCGGGTAACGATTGGTTTAGACAATCGAGAAGGCGCCACGTTTACGCCGCACTCCATGTCCCAATAATTGCGTATTGTTGTGTACAAGATCCTGTGTGTTCTAATATAGCAAAGCCACTGGTAACGTAACCTTTGATGCTTAAGTCGTGAATGGATCCCGCGATATGGCTTTCTGTGTACCTACGCACCATATCACAGTAGAACCATACACAAAGAAATAGTTCTTTAAGTATAATGATATTGACGACGTGCAATAACTACAAAACAGGGTTATTGAACATTTGAATTCATATCCAACTAGAAAATAGAAAAATGTACAGGAATTTTTCGGAGAAGAACAATATCTGTGCAAACGTGCACCTGTCGGTTTGAGTGCTACAACAACAAGAACATCGTCTCTTTTTATAGATTGGTTTACCCACAATCCTTAAGCGATAGCACGCAGGTTAGTCCATAGTGCACCTGTGGAACACAATGAACTGTTGTGTACAGGATTGTATGTGATCTGAAATATAGCAAAGCCACTGGGAATGTACCCTTTGATGGTTTAGTCGTGAATGTGTACCGTGTACCTTTAGAACACGAACAATGGTGGTCGAGTCGACTATTGTGTACAAGATTGTATGTGTTCTAACATATAGCAAAGCCACGAGTAATGTAACCTTTCATGCTTTTGTCGTGAATGGTTACCATGTACCTTTAGATAACAAATAATGGTGGTCGAGTCGACTGTTGTGTACAAGATTGTATGTGTTCTAACATATAGCAAAGCCATGGTTATTGTATTCCTTGATGCTTTCATGCTGAATGGATAACATGTACCTTTAGATAACAAATAATGGTGGTCGAGTCGACTGTTGTGTACAAGATTGTGTATGTTCTAATATAGCAAAGCCACGGGTAATGTGTGTTGATGCTTTTGTCGTGAATGAGTACCATGTACCTTCAGACCACACATAATGGTGGTCGAGTCGAGAACAAAGGACGAAAGACCGGTCTATAAATGGTTTGTCTCCCTCGAAGTATAAAAAAGGAAGTTGATCAAATGAAGCCTTTTGATAATATTAATCTAAAACGCCCACTTCGGTTTGAAGGAAGGGAAACGAATCGCTGTTTCTATACCATAAGCGCCGTATTCTACTCCAAAGCTTGAAACAGTTCTTAATATGTTTATCCAATGGTTGTAAATTCTCGGTGATTATTCGTTACTCTTTTGCCTCTAGTGTGTCATTAGTTATATGTGTTTGCGCTTTTTTTCCAATTTGATACAGTGATAGATTTGATGCTGATGACGTTTCATGAAACGGTTCAGCTGGTTGTGCTGTTTTAAAGAAAATAATTTTCCACTTCCAAATTTCCTCAACAATCAGTTTTAAGTTTGTTTCATTGAAGTAATTCTATTGTGCCCCGACATAACAATGTTCGTTCGATAAGTATTGAAATATTGACTATAAATAATTTTATTTAGCCCCTTTATCTCTATCTTTTTTTATGAGTTGACCGTCATTCAGTGGTGATCCCTTTGAAACGAGCCATGCATTGACCATCAGCAAAACGGTCACAAATACGTCAGGGCCGGAGTTCACATTTTGCTTACCAACGAAATGTCTTCTTCTACATTTATAGAAAAATGTTGACGATTCCCCTTATTTATATCTCTTCTAGTAAACAAGTGAACCGAGCCATGCGTTGACCATCAGCAAATCGGTCACAATACGTCAAGGCCTCGGTTCAGTTTATTTTCGATTCGTTCTGCTACAATTATTTTTATACACGTATTGAGTATAATGGCAGGAATGTCGTGTTTACCTCTTATTTAGACCCAAGAGCCAACTTCAGGTCGCAATACTGTATCTTACCCGGAATGCAATTGAGGGAAGCCAGACTTGTTTGTTATTTAGTTTAATCCGGAACAGGCATAGTCCAAATGATCCAGACGTAGATATATCATTCCACACGGTTACAGCTTGGATCATCCGAGTTAGAACAGGCATGGAAACACATCCAGGCCGTGCATACCGATATAAAATGCACATTGTATCGTAGGAATGATTATATGGTTGGTACAATACCTTTTCCTATAACAAAGGTGGATGTGAACTAGATAGAGAATAGATGGTTGGTGTCGTGAATCGGAAATGTTATCGGGCAAGGCTTAGGAATATTATCCGGTGAGCCGAAGGCGAAACGGATAATAATCCGAAGCCGAGCCCGATAACTTTTCCCATTCACAGACACCAACTATCTATTCTATTTATCCGGTTACCTTTATGTATTCTTTAAAAGAAAAAAGATGAAAATAAAACACGAGAAAAAAAGGACAAAAATAAGAAGAGAATGATGTTAATATGACGTCATGTCGTTCTTATGACGTCATGATTCGTCACGTGCATGTATCATATGGCTAGTGCCGGATATCACAAATGTTATACGGCACCTAGTTATCGGTCCCAAAATGACACTAGTGACAGGATAAAGTAGAATATCTGTTTCTCGAACTCTCTGATTGTCGAACTCTTCTATACGTCTAAGTAAGTACGGACTACGGAAATATTAGCTTTTTACTTCTACGTCTTAATATTGCAGCAATTATACGCCCAAGTCTATGTTGAATATTTTCATTGGGTTCCTGCAACTTTGAGACATAGATATCATACTATAAGTTCAAATTGTCGAGCATTTCCCCTTACTCGAAATCTGCCAATTACCAGCCTAAGCACAAGACGATGGAACTTAATACAAACAATATGAAAGATTTACATTCTTTTTATAAAAAGGGTTAAAAGCTTCGTAATGTCCGTGTTGCTTTTACGAATATTACTTTGATGCGGACAAATTGGGAAGTAATTGCCCTGTTTGATATTTAAGAAGCTAATGGGTTTGGAATTGTACAAGAACAAATAATTGGTATCACCTTTGAAAACAGCCTTGATTTTATTGATCGCATATATTTTAGGTACATGCATGACCGAGCGCTTAAGGGCAGGGTGCCGCACTAATTTCTGTCGAAGTGTCATTTTGACAAGACACTTCAGGGTAATGACTCTTCCCCTTAAATTAAAAAAAGACTGTACCATATCTTATGATTGTCTGACAAGACGTTTTATTCATACAAAAAAAAACCCAGAGGTAAAAAATCCGTTATTGTTGAAAATTTCGAAAATTGAAAACACGAGTTTGAGTAAACCTTTCTATCTGTGATTCAGATCCACGTGAATTCAACGTGAATTCAAACAATAAAATTTAGCCAATATAAATCACATTTATCCAATTCCGATTCCTTATCACCCAGCCATCGCACTTATCTATAGCATATATATCTATTTTCTTTTCTTTTATTGTACATCATCGAAATACGTGATGGAACGAAGAAGATATATGATATGATTAATGACTGCTGTACGCGCTTGTGGTGTTTTCATTGAGAACTGTCATTCATATTCTATGTGGCGATTGTATAACCATTGCTCTCACTTTACACTACATGCTGCAGAATAAATCATCGTCACAAAAGGATGTATTGCTACCAATGAGCAATTCATCCTATTTTCACAATAGGCATTAACCAACGTCGTGAAGACAATAGCTTGTTTCATGATGGTTCCTTTTTATGTTGCTGTTTTCAGTTTTTCACCAGTTATAGTTTCAAATAACCAAGTTAAATCTGTTTTCCATCAAGTGCGTAAAGGCGTGAAAGCCTGTTTAGTTTTTGGTATTGTAAGCACAGTTTTTGGATTCTAAAACAAGACTTTGATAAAGGAAGAGGGTTGATTTAGTCACTTTTCTATTTCTTACTGACAAAGCATTATATGTGGGGTAGTCCCTTTAGAAAGTTTTCAACGTGTTCCATGATCCTCAACAATGACAGACTAATTGTAAATATGTTAAGAGCCTCTTAGTTCGTGAAGATTCTTCGGATTTGTGGTTGATATAGAATGGGACTAAAAATGGCAACAATATATTCTTTGGGTCTCAGTTAATGTATTCTTGTTCATTAAATCATCAATAAGATACATGCATTTCGATTATGGCAATGCGATACATTCCATACAGTTATAAAACACAATTCCATGACCACCCAGCATAAAATCAAAATAGAATACAATTTGAGAAAACAATATGATTTGATTCTTAATGCAGAGAATAAAGTACATTCGTATTTACATAACAAAACAATAAGGATGTGATTTATGCGTGTTGTGAATATGCGGAGCTCATGAATAACGATATGTTATTCCCACGGCTGTGTATCTAAATGTTCATGCTGTTGCTTGCGAGATGCGAGGAAGATATTCTATCCCAAATTATGTTTTTTATGTTATTTCCCTTTTCTTCACGATATTTTGTTGGTACCCATTAGAATCGTCTCGTCTATTCAAGTTGAGTCTATAGAGAAACATTTTGACAACGTCAGATTTGATTACATTATCGCTTTCCTTCAAGAGATTGGACAAGGCAACACTGTGGTTTCCTAGTCATTTAAGATAGTCATATACAGCTATCATTCGTGTTTGCACATTATTCATTTACCATCACTAACTTTTTACAAATCTGTTATATATAATGCTTCACTCATTTCTTATTTGTTTATTATAGACCTCACACATTCTAGCCTGTAAGTAATTCGGTATACCTTTATCCACATCATTACATTGCAGGCTTCATGAAATGAACTGCCAACGCAAAACGTATTAACCCTGTCAGAAGTCTTTGAAACGGTTTAAATATACCACTCATAAAGTCACTGGGTCAGGGTTTTATTTTTATTTTCATTTTCCCAAATTTGACGCCACTGCTCGCGGACAATTAGACGCAATATTTAAGAATCATCGATCGAATATCGTTCAAAGCGGGTTGTCGACCATGACACGTTGTTCGAATCAAAGACAATCTTTTCCGGAGTAATTTGGAAGCCCCTAGAGAGCAACCATGTTGGCATAATTACCTTCAGCAAAGCAAAATTCCTCCCTCGTCCTCGGAAATATCGTTTCACTTCCCCACCGCTTAACCCTTTACCAAACGCCAAATTTTCGACTCTCCCAAATTGAAAGAGTTTGCAGACGACATTCCAAAAAAGGAAAGAACCTGAACTTAAATAATCATTTTTTTAGAATTGCTGAAAACCTGTATCTTATTGATATTCTAAGGAAGTACAATGTACATTGCTTGCTTTATGTGATTAGAGTACCAACTAAATTTGCAGACGGAGCGAAATAATAATTCGTTTTGTAATGCAGTATTACGTTTATACAGTTTACTATATTAGCACAATAAATGCACTATATGTTAACTAAATTTTCATTAAAGGCTTAAAGAAACTGATCATAGACCTAGTTTCATATAACTATATGAATCTATTTTGTCATCTTATTCGTTGAAATCATGTTGTTTTTGAAAGAGTGCATTTATCATGTGAGATAGTCCATTCAAGACATTTCCGAGAGTATGCTGAATTCGCCGGATGGGGCATGACACATCATAGATTAGATTTGACATTTGCATTCTCCCAACAATATTCTAAAGAAGACTTACTCTAGGCTAGCGTACTGTGTTAATTCATCTGTTTCGTTGAATGGTGAGGAAAAATAGTAAACACGACTAGAATGGATGCAATGTACATTTATAACCAATTTCACCGAAATGGAAATTTGCATTTGACCAGTTTTCTAGTATCAATAGACGTAAGAAAAGAACGTTTTCTCTACGACAATTTGTAAACAATATTCTGACAACGCATGGGATTTAGAAAAAAAATCAAGCATAGCCATTCTCTATATTCAACTATAAGGGTTAATTAGAACAGGAGTAATCTGACTGATGGGAATATGAAGAGAGTAATGGGGAGAAATCCAAGCTCATTACGTTTGATGACTTGTTGTCCCACATATATATTGATCGAATGGCGATACCATCAATCTTGATTATCTTTTGAAATAAATCTTACCGAATACGTTTTTTTTTTAGAGATATGAAACATCTAGTCCTTGGTAGCCAGTGGTTACGATGATGGTCGTGGAACTGTAGTGCTACGGGGTTGAGCCCCAGCGGTACCACTGGTTTCATGGGAGTATCCTTTGGAAAGTCAGTTTTGAGCACTAGCCTAGTACTGGTGATCCCAGGAAAGCCTGAGTATAACTGTAAAATTGTTTAAAACTTATTTATTCTACATTGATTTTGAAACAAGTTCTTACAACTTGGATATATCACTCTTGATTCTACTTCCTGGATACATAACCAGTAATCGCGCCAAATGTGGAATAATTAAAGGCCGCAAGGCAGATCCCGCTACTTTCACGAATCGAATTTACGACCCTCGTGTCCCAAGGCCGACGCTGTAACCCTTGACCACTGTCCCCCGAGCTGTTGAATTAGTGACTTCGTGTTTAACCAAATCTAAATAAGCAAATAAGACACGGAACTGGTCTATAATCCAGGGTGCCACGGAATAAGGCCATGTCATTTTTAAGTTGAAAATGCTATCTAGTTGGATTTGGCTAGACGTATATTTTTAATGCAAATTCACATTTCTTTGTGGTTTATTCATAGCGGCGGTTTTCTTCTTGTACGATGTAAATCCAATATTTTAAAGGACTTACCTATGAGACATTTATACTATGAAGCAGTTATAGCAACAAACGGCATCATTAGCATCTTAAATGGAAAAGTGAATAAAAAAGGGAAAACAAAAAGAAATTATAGAAAAACAGCACCAAAAGCTTTTTTAATGCGATGCAAACTCACGAGGAAGGTGAATACAAACAAAAAGAAAGTAAATCACTAGTAACTTGATATCCCCTCATTAAATGGGGAAAACCGTTTCCACAGTCTTAAGGTACACGTGCTATAAATCGAGCGTTTACCTAGTAATGAGGAAACGCGATCCCCAGTGTGCCCAGAGAGGATTTAATCATAGAGACAGCATCAGGATTCATGAGTCTATAATGAGTAAATTGAGATACCATCATTGCTAATAAACCTGTCCACTACTCGGCGACAATTTTCACCCAGGGATACCGCTGTACTAAACGTCATGGTACCGTTTAGACTTGGTACTGTTTTACTTAATGACTTGGTACCGTTTACACTTGGTACTGTTTCACTTAATGACTTGGAACCGTTTACACTTAGTACTGATTTACTTAATGACTTGGTACCGTTTAGACTTGGTACTGTTTTATTTAATGACTTGGTACCGTTTAGACTTGGTACTGTTTTACTTAATGACTTGGTACCGTTTACACTTGGTACTGTTTTACTTAATGACTTGGTACCGTTTTTCTAAACAACTTGGTAGTCGTACCTACTAACCCACGACCCTCTTAACACAAGGTTATCGTTTAACTAAACGTTTGAGTAACGGTTATCTAAACGTCTTTGTATCGATTTACTGAATGGCTTAGTACCGTTTTATTAAACGTCTTGGTACCGTTTTACTAAACGACTTGGTACCGTTTTATTAAACGTCTTGGTACCGCTTTATTAAACGTCTTGGTACCGATTTACTTAACGTCTTGGTACCGCTTTATTAAACGTATTGGTACCGTTTTACTAAACGACTTGGTACCGTTATGACTTGGTATCGTTTTATCAAACGTCTTGATACCGATTAACTAAACGTCTTGGTACCGTTAATGACTTGGTATCGTTTTACTAAACGACTTGGTATCGATTTATTAAACGTCTTAGTACCGTTATGACTTGGTATCGTTTTATTAAACGACTTGGTATCGATTAATTAAACAACTTGGTACCGTTATGATTTGGTACCGTTTTACTAAACGACTTGGTATCGATTTATTAAACGTCTTAGTACCGTTATGACTTGGTATCGTTTTATTAAACGACTTGGTATCGATTAATTAAACAACTTGGTACCGTTATGATTTGGTACCGTTTTACTAAACGACTTGGTATCGATTTATTAAACGTCTTAGTACCGTTATGACTTGGTATCGTTTTATTAAACGACTTGGTATCGATTAATTAAACAACTTGGTACCGTTATGATTTGGTACCGTTTTACTAAACGACTTGGTATCGATTTATTAAACGTCTTAGTACCGTTATGACTTGGTATCGTTTTATTAAACGACTTGGTATCGATTAACTAAACGTAATGACTTGATATCGTTTTACTAAATAACTTGGATTAACTAAACAACTTGGTACCGTTATGACTTGGTATCGTTTTACTAAACGACTTGGTATCGATTTACTAAACGCCTTGGTACCGTTTTATTAAACGTCTTGGTACCGTTTTACTAAACGACTTAGTACCGTTATGACTTGGTAGTGTTTTATTAAACGTCTTGGTACCGATTCACTAAACGTTTTTGTACCATTATGACTTGTAACCGTTTTACTAAACGACTTGGTATCGTTTCACTGAATGGTTTGATACCGTTTTACTAAACGACTTGGTACCGTTTTACTAAACGACTTGGTACCGATTAACTAAACGTCTTGGTCCTGATTTACTTAACGACTTGGTACCGATTTACTAAACGTATTGGTACCGCTTTATTAAACGCCTTGGTACCGTTTTACTAAACGACTTGGTACCGTTATGACTTGGTACCGTTTTATCAAACGTCTTGGTACCGATTAACTAAACGTCTTGGTACCGTTATGACTTGATATCGTTTTACCAAACGACTTGGTATCGATTAACTAAACAACTTGGTACCGTTATGATTTGGTATCGTTTTACTAAACGACTTGGTATCCTATTACTAAACGTCTTAGTACCGTTATAACTTGGCATCGTTTTATTAAACGACTTGGTATCGATTAACTAAACGTCTTGGGACCGTTATGACTTGATATCGTTTTACTTAACGACTTGGTATAGATTTACTAAACGTCTTGGTACCGTTTTATTAAACGTCTTGGTACCGCTTAACTAAACGACTTGGTACCGTTATGACTTGGTAACGTTTTATTAAACGTCTTGGTACCGATTAATTTAACGTCTTTGTACCATTATGACTTGGTACCGTTTTACCAAACGACTTGGTACCGTTTTACTAAACGCCTTGGTATCGTTTTACTGAATGGCTTGATACCGTTTTACTAAACGACTTGAAACCGTTTTACTAAACGACTTGGTACCGATTTACTAAACGTATTGGTACTGATTTACTGAACGACTTGGTACCGATTTACTAAACGTAGTGGTACCGTTTTACTAAACGACTTGGTACCGATTTACTAAACGCCTTGGTACCGATTTACTAAAAGACTTGGTACCGATTTACTAAACGTCTTAGTACCGTTTTACTAAACAACTTGGTACCGTTTTACTTACCGATTCGGTACCGTTTACTAATCGACTTGGTACTGATTTACTGAACGCATTGGTTTCGTTTTACTTAACGACTTGGTACTGTTTTACTAAATGTCTTGGTATCGTTTTACTAAAAGACTTGGTACCGATTTACTAAACGACTTGGTACCAATTTATTTAACGTCTTGGTACCGATTTACTAAACGACTGGTTACCAATTTACTAAATGTCTTGATACCGTTTTACTAAACGACTTGTTACCAATTTACTAAACGGCTTGGTACCGATTTACTAAACGTATTGGTATCGTTTACTGAATGACTTAGTCCTGATTTACTAAACGACTTGGTACCAATTTATTTAACGTCTTGATATCGATTTACTAAACGAATTGGTACCAATTTATCAAACGTATTGGTACCGATTTACTAAACGACTTGGATCCGATTAACTAAACGTATTGGTACCGTTTTACTAAACGACTTGGTACCAATTTACTAAACGACTTGGTACCGACTTATTAAATGTATTGGTACCGTTTTACTAAACGTTTTGGTACCGTTTTACTAAACGACTTGTATCGTTTTACTGAATGGCTTGGTACCGTTTTACTTAACGACTTGGTATCTTTTAACGGAATGGCTTGGTACCGGTTTACTAAACGACTTGGTACCAATTTACTTAACGTCTTGGTACCGTTTTTTTTTTAAACGTCTTGGTACCGTTTTATTCAACGTCTTGGTACCAATTTACTAAACGACATGTTACTGATTTAATTAACGACTTGGTACCGATTTACTAAACGACATGTTACCGATTTACTAAACGACTTGATACCGATTTACTAAACGACTTGGTACCGTTTTACTAAACGTATTAGTACCGTTTTACTAGACGACTTGGTGTCGTTTTACTTATTGACTTGATATCTCTTTACTAAACGGCTTGGTACTGTTTTATTTAACGACCTTGTATCAATTTACTAAACAATTTGGTACCGTTTTAAAAAAGGATTTACTTACCGTTTTACTTAACGTCTTGATAGCCGTTTGGTACCGCTTTACTGAGTGACTTGAAACTATTTTACTTACCAACTTACGAGATATTGAACCATATTATACAATTTAAAACTGCATTTTACTACGAGGAACCGTAATGTATTATACGAGCTCGTATTCTTCTATAAAGAATTGTATTAACCAAGTAGAATCGTATGTCTTTGACTTTAACCTTTTCTATTTTCATATTAAGTACCGCTTTCAGAGAAAGCATATGTGAGACATTTGTGCACCAAACGTATCGGGAGATGAACGCCTCTACATATTCATTACAGGCATGCTATGCAATTGGCGGTCCATGCATAAATCGAAGGTTTAGATACGGATCTGATCGTAATCGAGTGATTGGATAGTATCGATCAGGTACTTATTTCACCCACGTTCCCCGATAGTTATTGTATTGAGTATTAGTCCAAGGACTTAACCCTTTCCCAAATAACACATTTTCGGCTGTCTCAAATTGAAAGAGTTTGCAGACGACATTTCAAAGTGTGTTGAAATTGGAAAATAATCTTCTGATAGGACAGAAAACCTTGTGGGAAAGGAAAAATTGCTCGTCACGAGTAATTTCTCCTTTTCCCACAATGTTTTCTAAAGTCGTCTGCAGCAAAGTGGTCAAATGTTGTTATTGTTTGATAAGGGGTCTTACATTTGTTTGATATTGTTGATGTCTCGTCGGTCATCGCTTGTAAGACAATACAAGACACTTTATGATATGTTGTTTGTCGTGATATGGACACAACACTTGCAAGAAAACAATAACATTGTAAAAATCTGTGAAAAAGTCGAACCCTATCATTCCTGGATAGAGCCTTGTAGCGCACTGTTGTATTAAACCTGGTTGCAATCAACGTCGCCCAAGCAGACTAACCAAGATGGTTAAGTACTTTTGTTGGCATTGTTTAGATATGAGCATAAACAATCATTCAACGAAGGGTCTGTTTAATGCACTTCATAAATAGTCCATGAACGTGTGGTGTTCTGGTACCAATGGTATCAATTTCTGATTCTACCGAGGTGTTTGTATCTATTTCGTAAAGAGGAAATGAAAAAAAAAGAAATAGATTCGACTCGACACATTTCTCTCTCTCTTTCTCCTCTCTCCTCTGTCCCATCCTTCTGTCCCTCTCTTTCTACCATCTCTCTCAACCCCTCTCTTTACCCCTTTCTCTCACACCCCCATCTCTCTCCTTCTCTCTCAAAGTCCCCCACATTCTTAGTCCACTTACTGTTTTTGTATCACCCTTGTTGTATACGTTAATACTTCGTTTTTCAATAAGCTGTGTTCTGTTCTGTTCTGTTCTGTTCGGTTAACCGAACCCTCGCACACGATCTCCCCCTACACACGCCGAAAACGCCCGAAGCGTACGTTAATATCCCCGATGTCCATTAGTGCCTATCTCTATTGAAGTAGTTCGACTCTCGCCTAATTACCACGTTAGCTCGCCGTTAAGGACGACGTAATCTCGCGTGTATCTGCGAGAATCGCATCGAGCCTTCTAATAAGCCCTCAATCGGTGTCAATGAGAAAATAAGTTAGATAGAAAACCCTTTCCCTATTTTGTAATGTAATAATACTCCTTTTCGGCTTGTTTGGTTTCGTTTTGGAATAAGATATTTAACCCTCAGAGTGCTGGAACAAACTTCATGCTTATGCAAACAGCTTAGTTCCAGACCAGCCGCCAAGTAAATTGGCGGCTGGCCTGTCATCTAACCTGTTTGCAACTCTGAGTATCTTTCTTCAGCGCAGATTTAAGCAGATATCTAAAGTATTGAAAAGCAGACGACACAAAAATATATTTTTAGAAAATTACCCAGCACTATAAGAGTTAAGAGACACACATATAAGAAGGTTTTGCAGTATTGTGAGCAAACACTTGCTAACTTAACTAACGGAGATCTCTGCATATCACATAAGACATTCGGACCACAATCTTTGTTCAAAGCCATTTCTCTATGTCACATCGTTAAGGTAGATCTGCCCTAGAAGTTGTAGGAAACTATCGAGATGATCTGAGTTTCGCATCTTGTCTCAATTGGGTTTAAGGGTAATGGACGTATGTTGGTCATATGATTGTATGCGACAGGATGTAAGCTATGACCATTTCAATGTGGACCAGTTTCAAAACCCAATATCTTTGTTTGGACAAACTTGGCGGTTGAAATCGATATGGTACTGTTTCAATGAGGTTCATGATTTCAGAGTTCACATCGTTGAATAATGTTCTATTACCAAGTCATTGAAAATGGGAAAAGACGCTCCCTAAAATTTCCTAATGAATAACAACACGTAAATGTTGGTTCAAAGTAAAACTTTTACAACGTATACCAGTAAGTTTTCTTTTTTTTTCTAATATGAGTTTTACATCACATCAACATTATTTCAGTTTTGTAGCGATGCCCGACTATTAATGATGGAGGAAGACCCCATACTCAACTGCCCATAAGGGCTGGTCAAGGCGGGTAGAACCATCGGCATTCCGTAAGTCAGTCGAGAGACTGCCTCTCATGAAAATCCATATCCCTCTCAGGATTTGAACCCACGCGGAGAGGGGCCAAGTGATTTCAAGTTCTGTACTCTAACCACTAGGCCACAGAGGCCCCATACCAGTAAATAGTTTGCAGTGATTGATTACATATTGATGGAATACCAACTCTTGACACCAAGTTCACTCTTTTCCCGTTTGCAAAAGTTATTTCATCTCAAGTTATGATTTCAGGTTCTTAAAGCAGAGACGTCAGCGGTCCAATGGTTCGTGTGTATAACTTTATTTCACACGGACCCTGTCCGGTTGGGTTCAAACCCCAGTGCCGTGTCGGTATTTGGATTTTTACTTCAAACCAAGGGGATAAGTTAGCGGCGAGGCAACACACATTCAGTCTGCGTGTCTCCTAATCTTGACACACAATAAGGTGGACTAGTATTAAACGCTTTATACACAAACTAGTATAGTTAGTCCCTCAAACATCTGAACGTCCGGCTATAATTTAGCAAAGAACCTCCGTGTAAAATGGCACTTGAACCATTGTTTGAAATACGTGTATAATGCACTTAAATAACAAATATGTGACCTATTGTATCATCGTTTTTGTTTGCAAAAACATCTATCTATAAGATGAATAGCATCGTTATAAGCAAAAAAAAACATCGTTAGTAGCGAAAAACATCGTTAACTAGTAGCGAAACTCTGTGGGAACGCTATGATTAGATCGTTGCATGACGCGCCAACGACTACTATTACTTTGTGTCGATTGCGCCTACCCATTAGTAAATTACTCAGGAGGTTTCTCACCAGGCTATCAATAGAATATTTTCTTTTGGGAGGGGGCCCGGATGGTTCTACTAATGTTTTTTGCTCTTACTGATTTGTCCCTAATGTTGAATCAACAAGGAGTATGTTGTAGTTGAAACCGAACTGTAAAGTTCTGGGTACCGTTTTACTAAACAGTTTACACTTAAGATTGGCGTAGGCCTAAAACAACAATTCCTCTTATTTCAATATTGGGCTGAGCAATATTGCAAATATCTCTCCGAGACGCTTCTTATGACGTGTCACATTGCAATATTATACTTTCCGTGAAGATACTATCCTTGTGTATCAGTTATGACTTACGCAAATATTTTCCTTAATCTGCTTAGTAAAACGGTACCCTGGTCCATGTATGTGAAGCAATTCTTTGGGGTTGGTAGACTGATATAACCAATATTTGAAATATGACTAAAAATTACAAATGTCCAGTCCTATGTCTCGAACATACCATGTTGCCATAACTATGAACGTAGAATTAATCGTTACTCTAATCGGGGTTCGAACTTTCATTAAAAATGATCATCCTAGCTAAGTGTCGCTAGCGATTGAGCTTTTCCAGGACGGACAATAAAGATAAAATGCCTACCTTTTACTAACTCGGATGATCCAAGCTGTAACTGTGTGGCAGTATAATGAAATATCTACGTCTGGATCATTCGTACTAACATTTTACCCCCACCTAACACAAAATGTTCGACTGTCCAGAATTGAAAGAGTTTGTAGATGACATTTCAAAATGTGATGAAGTTGAAAAGCAAACTTCTGAAAGGGGAGAAAACATTGTAGGAAAAGGAGAAACTGCTCGTTAAGAGCAATTTGTCCTTTTGTCACAACGTTTTTCAGAGTCATCAGCAACACAATGGTAAAATATCGTTATTGTTTGGTAGTGGGTTAATGCCGTTGGGAATATGTGGGGAGGAAGAAAGGCATCCGAAGCATTCAAAACAACAGACTATGAAAAATGATCATACCAAACGGATTGCCGACTAAACGGAATTTGTTTATTATATACATCCTGCCTACTTAAAAATAACCCATATGAATATGCAGGTTTCCTAGTGCAATGAACACAGATATTGCTCTCCCCCGTAATTAGGTGCGAAGTGATGTGATGACGTTGGTATTATCACCTCGGATATAACAGTCGCTTTGATTATATGAGAATGTGTGACAGCTCCAAATTGAAATACACAGTAGATAGAACTATTAACCCTTTACCAAACGCCGAATTTTTCGACGGTCCCAAATTGAAATAGTTTGCAGTCGACTTTGCAAAATCTGATGAAATTGGAAAGTAATCCTCTGATAGAGTGGAAAACATTGTGGGAAATGGAGAAATTGCTCGTTACGAGCAAGTTCTCCTTTTCCAACAGTGTTTTCCAGAGTCGTCTGCAACAAAGAGGTAAAATGTCATCATTGTTTGGTAATGGATTAAGGCTCCTTGTTCAGAGAAAAGAATATTTGAGAGTTAAAATGAAATGTCTTTGATACAATATAGCTGTTGTTTTGTTGTATGCTACGCAAATAAGTGTAGATACAGTATTGGAAGATTGGTTAATTCAGAAAGCGACAATATATTTAAGTATATACAGTGTATATGAGGTAGATTTCAAAACTGTTGAGAAGAATTTGGATATAAATACAGTCTAACTTGTGTTACGCAGACACCCTTTATTGCAGCCAACCTGCCTTAAACAACCACTACAGAAAGTCCCATTGTTAGATTAATAGTGTACATCAATTTGTGTTAAGCAGCCAACCTGTCTTAAACAGCCAATTTACTCTGTCCCATAGGCTGGCCTCTCAACACAAGTTTGACTGTACATACAAATTCACTGTGTAAAGGCTCTGATTCTTTTTTTTACAAATTGATTTTGATTCCAATTGGTTTTCTCCAAAGCGTCTCATGTAAAAGTACACATGTTGTTCAGTATTAAAGAGAGCATGCTTAAACTTCCAAATTTCCCCACATCTGTAAACAAGCAGCTTCAAAACCAGAAATATGATTCCCATCTGGATACTAGTAGGAATCAATTCTCTCAAAATCATTGTTCGAATGAGGATTCTAAGAATACTGAAGCAAATGTGCCAGAGTTAGGAGACAGGTAGATTTAACATCTTGGGTATGCGAACCAATCCTCAAATAAGGGTGGATCCTTTTACTTATTAAGTACCAACGATTTCATTGAAGGTTATCTTATAATAATTATTTTCAGTTTATAATATTACAATATAATAATATAAGTATTACCATTCACGTATTACATATCATTCATCTTTTATCAATCAATCATATCAAACCATTCGTTTACTATCAATCAACCGTTTCAAATTTCTTTTTTCATATACCTATAAACAAGACATATACAAGCCAATATTCAAAATGCCTTTAACTACATCAAATTATGTTCGATAGATTTCGAAAATGATATTTTCTTTTGACATTGGTCAGAAACATAGCGACGATAAGAGACGTTTCTCCCTTCGAAGATATGTTTAATAACCAAGTTGGAAAAAAAGCTACCCACAATACAACAGCTACATCATGTAGGCTTCAATAGTTAGTCCTCCTTTACCACAGTCTTATATTCATTTATTCAGTTTATTACTCAAATTGTTACAAAAACAATGCATGAGTTATTAAATCAATATCAAATTAAATGTTCTTTTAAGACGTGATAGCGGTTTTTGAAGAATAATTTGCTGAGATTAGCTAATTCGTCTCTTCACACGAGGTCAGCTACCCGCTTTGGGCAGCTGACTTCCTGTGCTGAGGCGAGGATAGTTGCTTCGTTTTGTCAAAACGTGGGTGTTGTTTGGGGAAACTAGTTTCATGACAATCATTATTTATACACAAAAGTATCATCTGAAAAGACAAAGAAACAGATGACAATCATTATATAAACAAAAAGTATCATCTGAAAAGACAAAGAAACAGATACAGATATACGGGCGAAATACGATAATAAAATTATTAGAATATAGAGAAAAAATAAATACACAGTAGCCCGGAATACCATTAGATGACAGCTTTTTACAGGATGACAGTCTTGTTGAAATCTTTAAGTGGGACCCATATAGTGTTCATGAATCACATCCGATATTTGGAAACATGAGAATATTAATCATTTCAGGGTTCCGGATTGTTTTAGTTTTATTAACGATTGTAGGTGAGGGAAATTAAAGTGTCCCGAGTAATAGCACTTTGACGTTTTACCAACAATATTCTTGTTATTTCCGCCAAAGTTTCTTAATTTTGGACCAGAGAATATCCGCGCACTCGCACACTAGAATCAATGAATTCCATCGAAGTTTTAGGAGGGAACGGTTTTGATCTCAGGAAAGTTCGCCTGAGAAACACATATTTCTTTCGGTTTTTGCTGATTCACGTAATAAAGAATCAAAATAAAACACAGAGTTCCCCGACAAAATAACGTCTATTTTCGGCACCATATACAAGAAGAAATGGTTCCGTAAGCAAATCATAGCCCTCTTACTCCATCATTATCCCCTCTTACGCAACTTCTAACGATGCGTTTTATTGGTCATGCATGATCGAATGGTGTTGGCGGTAGACTTGAAATCTGGGATCTCCAAGGTTCAAGACTCGTTGGCACTAATGTTCTTTGGGAGTGTCCTTTGACAAGACACGTCTGAACACTACTATGTACTGATAAAACTCATGAATGCCGGGGTAAGACTGAAAACTGCAGACGCGGCATTCAACACTACACAAAATTGACAAAAACTCGAAGCATTTGGAAACCGTGATGATAGGATGGTTTGCTCATAATGAAAAAAAAAACTCAATTGAATCCAGCCACGATTTCCGGGGCTTTTTTCCGATGAATTGGCAATAGACAAAGATAATCTATCGAGTTTTTTCTTATTGCTGAAATTGTTGAAAAAGCGAAACCAAGCAGCTGGTATGAACTTATTTTTTTAGGGAAAACTGCATTATTTTAAAGAAATTTCCAATTGGGAATGTGAGTTTTATAGCACCCAGTTATATTACACAATAATATTTGAATTCCCACATGCAGCAATGATTCGCCAAGGAAAAGGGGATTTAGTCTCTTTTTTCTTTCTTTTTTCATTCATGTACCCTCAGTATTACGCTTATCACGGATGTTCAGTGGAAAGACCTACCCTGTTAGGAAATATGTCATGCACAACGGCATGTTTTGTTCTGTGGCGAATTGTGTCTAGCATGCAATTTCATTACGTGAAGGCACCATAAAACACGGTTGCGTGTCATTGATTTGTTCTGAAACCATGACATTTTTTATCACTCGCCCTAAAATGTCTATCAAATTCTGTTTTCGGATATTTATATCTAGTCGGTCTATCAACTTCAGATTACACCATTTCCCTTATATGGTGGTTTATATCTCGTCCGTTTGTTGAATGGAAAGTATTCTAAAAAGGAAAAATTGTGACTGGCCCTAGTTTGGTTCAGCCACAGCCAGCAAAAATTGCAAAAAAAAACAAAAAAAAAAACACACAAAACTAAAACACACACTTTTCATGATAATTGGTCAAAAAAGAATTGCCCAAATAATTAGATATTGATAATGAGCGATTCGACATTCTGTGGCCGTTTTTTCAAAAGCTATCTACAGCAGATGCCGTTATGTGAAGTTATGACGAAATTAAAAGGTGTCTGCGTTTAAAAACAACTACCATATTCCGAAGGGAGATCCGGTGGATAAGAATGCTTTGCTTTTAGGAATGATATGTGTATAAATGTGTTTTATTTCACTGTATTACCGTTTGCTTTCTACTCGTTAAGCTTATTTAGGGTTACCTAAATTCAGACCGGAACAGGAAGCCATTTTGGGAAACCGGAAGTCCATTTCGACGATAGTTTAGAATCTGCGCACGCAACTATATCGCTGATTGGTATCTGTTACTGGAATCCAATTCGACCTCGTTTTATACTATTCCTGTGATTTCACCACTTGTTTTGCAAGCTAAACGCGTGGTAAATAGATAAATCAATTACAAATTCCTGGTGAATTGTCGGCTTTTATCTAAACGCACACCTTCGTAAGCAAGCTAATTAATCATTGTGATAAAAGAAGCGATTACTGTAAACGCGTTTCCACTCCTCCCGGTGCGTTCCTTTGCCTTTACCAACACTAACCAGTGCACTAATGCGTTACTTGGTTTATTTGAAATAGAAACACATTATCATTGATTCGAGAGGAAATGATATTGACTTGAAAGGACTTTTTGATGATTGGTCTGAGCTCTATTGATAGCAGCTGTTTTGATAATCGGCCGTGTCAGTGAGCCTCAGTGCATAGACTAATCAGAAAACTTAATTAGCAGGCACTTCTTATAATTATATGTAAATATGTAAGCAACAACATGTTTATGTTATGTTATTAAACCTTTGAACTATAATTCTTTCCTAAAAAATCATGTACGGCAGTCCATCTCGTATAAATGATGGGTATTATATGCTGTCAAAGAGTGTGGTTGCCTATTGCAGGGCTTTTTGAGTGGAATACATGGACACAATTGTTGCAATAGTTTACAGACTCTAAATTGAATTTCGGAAAACGATTGAATTCACGGCTTATAAAAAAGAAAACACGATATGATTGAGTTATCCATCTTATAAACCAGCCTAGAAAACGAAATCATGGTTTGACATTGGAGCTGCTTGTTCACAGATATGAAGAAACTTGAACATTGAAATTCCATCACTCAAAACTGTTCGTTGAATGCAACAGATTGGAGAAAAGCAATGGAAAGTAGAGTAAGATACGTAGTTAAGTATTAAGAACCTTGTGCAGTGAATATATTATATTCAGACCCGAAAACGTTACATTGGTTTAAAAATCAGTCGTATAACGTATCCACATACTTAGACAAGTTGGCTTTTTCTGAATCAATTTTGCCTTTAGATGCCGTTTTTTTCATTTGATTTCATACTGCAATTTAAAAGTGTATTGTTTCAACATTTTCTTTTGACTTCCAAATTATCTAATATGAGAACAAGCACCTTTAAAGTCAATGGGAAAGGGTTTTTGGAAATACTTTGTTGACAAGACCCTCATGTCACCTTTAAGATAGGCCCCCTCCTCATACACAACCTATCGCAGATGTTCCCCGTAAGAAATGTGACGTCTGTAGTATTTGAGAGGACCATCAGTGTAGGATTGCAGATGACACAATGTCATTTATAACTACATCTACTAATTGCCTCCTGAGGGACTGATAAATCGACCAGCAAACCTTCCACCAATTCGTTCTCGTATTCATTACTGTGTCTCCCGCTTGATTGACAACGAAGTCACTGAGGTGCCCCTGTACACCCCCTATCCCACTTCAATAATTTCATAAATCAAATTTGAGCATGTGATACATTTTAATTCAATTAATGTCAGTTTGGGTAAAATTTGATATATCATTAATACCATTTACATCTATTTGATACCGTTGCCTTTCACCAGAGACCATTAAGGAACAACATACATCAGGGGTGCAAGGCCTATACCCCCTTGTGAGGATATTGCCCCAACCACAGTTTGCTTCCAACAGACCAGCCAAATTTCACAATTTTTGTTGAGACAATGGTGGTCCTGAGCGACCCAGTGAAGAAGGTGTAGTACTTGTGCTTTATTGCTGCTTTACAATAATGAACGTTTTCTGGAAAGCCGAATGACTTCCCCTATATCTTTCCATAATGAAAGCACGAGCCACACGAGTAGGGTGGGTGGTTGCGCGACTTTCTTACCTAATTGGGTCTAATTGGATCTGTAATCATTAGCAATTGAATGTTTCGGGAAATGTTTCTAATCAAGATGGCACTTCAATACGACATCGATTTTCACAAAAGAAGTAAGCAATACCAACACTATGTCAAACGTAGTTATTATCTCTATTCAGGCAGGTTGCCCTTCCATTTGGTTTTCTAACCCTTGGAATGCTGAATAACTTTCTTAAAAAAGATTTATGTGTCGTCTTCCTCCCAAAACCTTAACTATCTGCTTAATTATGATGTTGATGAATATTCAGAGTAGCAAACAGGTTAGACCGCAGGCCGGACGCCAATTTATTTGGATCCAACCTGTTCGCATAAGCATGAATTCAGTTAAAGCACTATAAGGGTTAAACAAGACCTTTGTTTGAAATTATCATCAAACAGTTCTTGGACAACCAAGCCTATAAAATGACATAAATACTCGATTGTAGGCTTTGAAATGTTAACGAACAACGCGTGAGCTTGATGTTAGTGCGGCAATTGGGTCTATTACACTATGACCCTGTCAAACCAACAGACACATTAGCTCCTAATTAATAGGTGAATCAAGATACAACCTACGTCATTTCGAAGTTCCTTTTCATTTAGGCCATCTAAGTTACCAACTATCAACTCTTTGAGCGATATTTCAAAATGGCTTGTATGTTTGCTATCGACATTTTGTAACCGAGCTCAATCGAGCCGTTTACATATTGTTTTCTAACATTAACACGAAATACCAAGACTAACTCCGCGTCTTCTCACCATGTTTCTTGTTATCCATCAAGCTTACTCTGCCCTCATTCATTCCATTCTAAACCATTTACTACATGCGAGTTTAATCCTTATAGTGCTCGAACTGACTTCATGCCTTTGCAAACAGGTTAGATCCAGGCCAGCCGCCAAGTACATTGGCGGCTGGTGTATGATCTGACCAGTTTGCTACTCTGAACATCTTTCCTCATCAAAATTAAGCACATATTTAAGGTTTTGGAAAGCAGACTACTAAAATAATTGTCTTTACAAAATTACCAAGCATTCTAAAGGTTAAACGTTGCTTCAAGTTCACTACTCAGAAGATAACAAAACCACCGTTTTACGCAGGAAAAAAGGCGAAATTTACATGTTTGAGACAATTTCCTCTCTAAATGTTTTATATTAAGGAACTGTCAGCCTAGTTTATATATAGAGGCTCCTTGAACATTTAATGAACTCGGGGGTGGCAATGACGTCAATTCCGGATTCAAATCCGGATATTCAATCAGAGTTTCCCGGAAATACGTCCTCATTGGCCCATTCGAAAGTGTGTTTATCGTTTATACAGTGACCCATTATTCATCTAGGTCAGACCTCCTGTGTTCAGGGTTCTTGTGTTCAGAAGAGAAGATTTGAAAGTCAAAAATAGAATGTCGCTGAATCAAATGGTGCTTGTTCACAGAAAAAAAAGCTTTGAAAGTCAAAAATAAAATGTCGCTGAATCAAATGGTGCTTGTTCACAGAAAAAAAGCTTTGAAATGCAAAAATAAAATGTTCGTTCACAGAAGAGAATATTTGAAAGTCACAACATAATGTCGTTGAATCAATACAGGTTTTGCATTGTTGTTTGATTTGCAATTAATATTAACTATTAGAAGTATGATTCATTCAGGAAGCGTCAATTTATCTAAGTGTACAGTGATGTCTAGTTAATCCGAACATGTCCGTTCCCAACAAAATGTCCGGTTTACCGAATAATCCGGACTAATAAAGCAGAGCATGTTCTTATACACATTAAGCCATAAACGGTCTGTATGCACGTGTATACTTATAACCCTTTAGCAAACGCCAAATTGTCCACCGTCCCAAATTGAAAGAGTTTGCAGACGACATATCAAAACGTGATGAAATTCAAAGATAATCTTCTAATATGGCAGAAAACATTGTGGGAAAAGGAGAAATTGCTCGTCACGAGCAATTCTTCCTTTACCCACAATGTTTGCAAAAGTCGTCTGCAACAAACTGGTCAAATAATTCCGTTCCCTTATAATTTCGTTCGGATTGCGAGACATCCGGATAATCGGGGTCCGGATAAACGAGGCTTCACTGTATAATCTATATAGCCCGACGGATTTCGTTGAGATTATGATGCGGTAGATCTCAAAAGCGACGCCACGCTTTTGGATTCAAATACATGTCAATTTACTGTATACAGTGTTTAAAAAAAGAATTGGAGAACGACCTAGTTTTGTTTCCAATGCTTACTTTATATTGCGTATCAGAAAATTGTACAGCTGTTTTAAAGAGATTGAGTTTTTACTTCCAAATTCCCTTACATCTGTGAACATGTACATTTAGGGTGAGGGAGGTGTGACCGTTTATAGCTGCGGTAGAAACATATAATATTGAACCAACGCGATAGCTCGCCTAACGTGCAGTAGGCTGCTGTTTCGATACCCTGTCAAGATCATATACGAAAGGTCATTGGTAACCATGACTTTTTTGAATGTCATTCTAGTTAATTGTCATAACATTGTGACTTGATTTAACAAAAGTCAAGGTCAAAAGCTTGTGTATGGCTTTTACATAGCGTCAACATTATTTCAGCATTGTTTCTATGCTCGAATCTTAATAATGGAGGAATATACCATAGTTAACTTGCTGTTATTGTAAGAATAAGACTGAAGATCTATATCATTTTTTACTTATTTGCCCACTGTATTCTGATCTACGTGATACGTATTTTCAACAAAGATATTATATACATCCAAATATACAAAAGTTTAATCTACTTTTGACAAGTAAGAATAAAGATGAAGTACGCAATATTACTATGTATGTATACTATTCTTACCAAAAAAGAGAACATTTTATCAATTCATTATTAGTAAGAGTTAGTAGACTGATTTTGTTTTGTAATTACTTTGATTGCTTTAAACAACCTCCTATGTATATTGTGTGAACATGCTTTACCTTTGGCTGTACATGTTAATCTTTATATGTATATTGTATTGTTAAGGCCGGGGGCCGACTATCAATTAAAAATAAATGAATGAATGAATGAACTACCGATAAGGACATATCAAGCCGAAAGGACCCATTGGCATCCCGTTAGTCAGTCTGGAGACTGCCCTTAGGTCAAGGTTATAAGCAGATGTTACTTTTATAAGTTCATCACAACATAAATGGCGAATTGTTAGAAATGAAAATATTGTTTAAACCAACAACAAAACAAGAGCTCTTGGCTTGGGAAAGGATCGCAAACTAACAATTAATATTATTGATAAACATCACCATGGTTATACCATTCAAATGGAGCAGATATTCGATTAGCGCACATCACCGGTACCTTGCGCTCTATTCATAATGATGCTTAAGCCATCTAGTACAGATGGTTAATTTCCCCCCTACCCCCTTTAACTCTTTACCGAACTCCAAATTTTCGACCGTCCCAAATTGAAAGAGTTTGCAGACGACATTTCAAAATTTGATAAAATTGAAAAATAATCTTCCGATGGTGCAGAAAACATTGTGAGAAAAGAAGAAATTGCTCGTTAAGAGTACTCTGAGTATCTTTCCTCATAAAAATTAAGCATATATTTGGGGGTTTTGAAAGCAGACGACACTTAAAATATTTTTTTTTAGAAAATTACCCAGCATTCCAAGGGTTAAGCATGCACACCTCCACATCATCATGTATGCATTATTAATTTTTTATTAGATCAACCAAGAGATGAAAGCATCCGTATCCCCATTATTACGTTTAATATTACATAGGACGGAGGGGTATGATTTCATTCATAACACGAAATGCATATGAACTTGATAGCATAATTGTGTACAAATTTGAAATATGGATTGTGACATACGCCTGCAATCGAAGCTACTCATGCATTTCCGTAACCTGGTAAAAATGCATCGTAGATTAGTATGGGGTTATATAGTGTGGACAATGTTTCCTAGTATATACATGTAACAGGTTTCCTAGAACCACTTAAAGTAGATTATTATTTATGGAAATTGCCATTTCGTTGCCCAGTGGTTAAGGTGGTGGACACTCAGGGTTTCGGGTTCGTTTCTCGCCGAAAGCTTTGGTTATGTTGGCGTTTTCTTAAGCAAGACACTTCAGAGCCCTAGCCTAGCACTGGTGAGTCCAGGAAGAGAGTGAAACAACTGAAAATTGTTGACCCGATGTTAAATGTCTTATAAACAAACAAAGGTTATGGAAATATATCTTGTTCTAATTTTTCCAAACCACTATGCTATATGAAATATGCAAATTTGAGATTAACACCAGCAAACCTACAGTAATAGATTTTGAAAGAAAATAAGGTAAGATAAAACATCGTTTTGTTTAGATTGTTTATAGTCATATGCAATGCAAGCTTTGTAAAAACAGCACAGTGTTACACCGCTTTCTAGTCGGTCACAGCCCGCCTTGATATTTATCTGCTGCATACAGCCAAACAACTGTAAAAACAGCACAGTGTTACACCGCTTTCTAGTCGGTCACAGCCCGCCTTGATATTTATCTGCTGCATACAGCCAAACAACTGTAAAAACAGCACAGTGTTACACCGCTTTCATGTCGGTCACAGCCCGCCTTGATATTTATCTGCTGCATACAGCCAAACAACTGTAAAAACAGCACAGTGTTACACCGCTTTCTAGTCGGTCACAGCCCGCCTTGATATTTATCTGCTGCATACAGCCAAACAACTGTAAAAACAGCACAGTGTTACACCGCTTTCATGTCGGTCACAGCCCACCTTGATATTTATCTGCTGCATACAGCCAAACAACTGTAAAAACAGCACAGTGTTACATCGCTTTCTAGTCGGTCACAGCCCACCTTGATATTCATCTGCTGCATACAGCCAAACAAACTGTAATAACAGCTGCAGCGATATTTCAAACATTTTGAAATGATCCTGTTTTATTACAATATTTTGCCACGAGATAGCAAAAAAGTTCTTAAAACCTCAAACCAAAAGAGCAAAAACACAACAACAGCAACAAAAGAGAAAGACAAAGCAAACAAACAAACCCCTCCCATACAAACATCAACAACAAAAACACACTCTCACACACGAACTCAATCTCACCCAATATACTAAACAAAGTTGATGAAATTAATACTGAAAATAGGGACAATGGTTGATATAACAGTACGTTTCTGTATTAAAGACTCGTAAAATCGACGCTCAATGGTGTCGATTTCATTACTAGCAATGAGTTGATAGCATGTTATTTTTGTTATCAGAACAAAATCTTATGGAAAAAATGAGCCACTCAGCATCGATACCAGCCTTACGAAGAATTCATTACCTTAACAATGAGCAGACAAGTTGAATACAAATTCATTTCTATATCACTTCTTAGAGAAATTGCTTTGCGATTAAGCAAGATAGCATTCTTAAGCACGATTTGAAAACACGAGCCTAGAAACGATATCCCCTCGATATTCAGATTCGCACTATGATTATTGTTTTTGTTTGTCTGTCTGTTTGTTTGTGACGAAACTTCTACTTTGTTTATCGTTTTTTGTTAATATCATGACACGTTCTTGATCCGGACAGGCCCTTCACTCATTGTTACGTAAAATAGGTCCTATAGACGATGTTTTTTTTATTAAAACTATTGGACTATACAACGAATTCTGATTGTTTACTGATTCAAAATGTTCATTTAACATTGGCATTCATTCATTACAAATTATCTATCTCCTATCATTAATGTATAACAAAACACTTCGTTACTATCAATCACTTATTACAAATTCCCATTCACTTTTTATACATCTATCACATTTTAGCCTGGAAATAGTACAAATTACCTCTTTCCTCATTATCATAATACCTGCTTAATTACCATAGCTGTCGGCACATCTAACAGCATGATACAGATTCCACCGGTAGGATTCATATACCGTTTATGTCTAAGTCAAAGTTTATCTAAGATATTCATTCCTACTTAACCCTTATAGTGCTGATGTTTATGCAAACATGTAAGTTCCAGGCCAGCCGCCAAGTAAATTGGCGACTGGCCTGTGATCTAACCGTTTTGCTTCTCTGAGTACCTTTCCTCATCAAAATTAAGTAGCTATTTAATATTTTCGAAAGCAGACGACACAAAAATATATTTTCAGAAACTTATACAGCATTGTTAAGGTTAGAATACGATACAGATTTCCCCAACATGACTCATGTTCCGCTTACGTCAAAGTCAGCGTTTGTCTAAGTTACTCATTCCTACTTAATAATTACGTTTACGAGGAAAATTATCGTAATTTGTTGCAAGAAATCTTTGTTAAACAGGCACCTTGCGTCTGTATTTCGCCGCCACCCCAATTTGCACAGCGCGGTTCCATTAACGCCCAAATCACGAGTGGATATCGATTCATGAGTAGGCGTTCGGTTTTGTATAACAACTCAGCTGCCCATGGATTTACAACTGAACCCATAACATTAAATCAACGTGTTCTATAGCATTTGCAGTAGGATATTTCGGAAAAAAGCAAAGTCTGCCCGTCCTAAAGTACACGTATTCTTGTTAGATTTATCATAAATCGCCATGGCAAAGTATATAAGTCTCTCGTAGTGACCTATCTTTAATTTTAGTAACGGTATTTCATTTCTTTCCAAATGAAGGAATTCAAAAATATACTTTGGCGGAAACATAGATTTTGATATTATGTCTTTGTTATCTGCAGTTCTGTTCTAATGTGGATAAGTCACAACATTACCTATCAGGAAATTAGTCGAACACTATGGGAAAGCAGTTCAAAAAGATGCACTGAATATTGGGCAACCCTTGCGCCAAAATGATCGAAACTCTCTTCGCCGTATCTAAACAGAAATATTGATTAAAACTTCGTTAATGCAACAGGTGGTGTTTCACTTAACATTATATTCTGAGAACTTGTGTGAGTTTAAAACAGCATTCACTCAACATTGAGAAAGGTGACTTTGCAAAGTAACTTGTCATTGGAATCGTCACTTCGAGACGCTTCCAATGACGTGTCACATTACAATAGTGTACATTATTAAAGAGAACATGTATGTAGGCCTGTTATGACATACGTAAATAGGTTCCGTGAATTGTTCCGTTACACGTTATCCAGGTGCGCTCAGTCGTTGGTTCCCCATCTTACACCCCTGCGATGTTCGGGACCAGGGGCCCGTTTTACTAAACAACTTACGGAAAATGTTTGCATAAGTCATAATTGATAAACATGGATAGTATCTTCAATGAAAGTACAATGTTGCAATGTGACACTTCATTGGAAGCGTCTCGGAGAGGACGATTCCAATGATGTGTCACTTTGCAATATTGCTTCGTCCAATATTGAAATAAGAGGAATTGTTGTTTTAGACTTACGCAAATCTTAAGCGTAAACTGTTTAGTAAAACGGTACCCTGAGTACCAGTGGACAAGCGCGATCTTTTATATTGACCTCTATATTGACCCTTGACAAAGGCGCTTTAGAAAACACCAGTGAAATGATCGTTTTTCAACATTAATTATCTATTTTGGACATTCGCTCCGAACCTGTAGGGATTTTCCTTTGGCAAGACACTTTGGAGCCCCAGCCTGCTACAAGGGAATCACAGGAAAGCCGTTTTGAAACTTAAAATAGTTGCTGCAGTGAAAATCCCTAGTCGAAATAATCCTGACTTAGATATGACACTGTTACAGCTCTGGTCATCCGAAGTACCCAAGACCCCCCCCAAAAAAAAACCGGGTCGAAATGACATAGTGTTTCCCTAATTCCTCTTAGTGATCTCCGTTTTATTGGGTTGATAACTGCCACAACAAATGTAACACGGCCATCCCATTAGAAAGTTTAGAAATAGAAATTGCATTTAAAGATGGCGGCGACAAAAACGAAAGAAAAGAATAAATAATAAAAAATGAAAAAAAACCAAAAAAAAACAAACAAACAAAAAAACATCCACTTGCGCTATAATCATAAAGAAAGAATCATTTTTCAATTAAACTGATAAGATATCAACAAAGGAAGACATTATAACTAGAATAATTACTTTATCTGGTAAAAACTGGGAACAAAAACATCATTCTAATGTCATCCAAATCTAGAAGACAATCTTTGGTGGCAGTGTTCGATGCAGTGTTGTTAGGGTATATCACGGCGAGGAAAGGGCAACGAGGAAAAGCATCACGACTGATCGGTTAACACTCATTCGTGAGTGTAACCACAATGAAAATTCAAAATTCTTTCCTCAATACTAGACATTATTTCCAACCGACTACTTTTATTCATCATAGAAACATTTCCCTGTTTTAGAAGAATGTTTCCAGTAAACGCACTTAATGTATAGAAAATATGTTTAAGAATAGGGCAATCAGAGGTTATTCATGTATCTTGCCCAGAGGTTAATGTGATGGAATTGTTTAACAGGGGGTGTCGGACCAATACCGTTTGTCTCGTTGAAATTTTCCTTTTCAATACACTGCATAACCCTTGCCCAATACAGGTACATCCCAGAAATACCATATATTAATTTGAAAATCGTTGACATGTCATTAAGCCACATAAACAGCGAAATACAGGATTCATACGATTCTGATTTGTTGCATTTCGCAGACATCCGTTTAATGTCTTTTTTAACTCCGCGGGGACTCCATGGTTTGCAAACGCAATGTCTATGACTTAACACAACATTGGATTAAGCCCTTCCTAAACAAGATTGGTAAAGTGCGTATTTCTATTGGGTCTACGAAATGAAGCTCACAGAAAGAACAATAGGCTATCCGCTAATTGTACGGGTTGCTGGCTTCAATTGGACAGATTGTACCGGAAATGCTTGTTGTGTGAATAGTCGGAGGCTGAAGAAGGATGCCACTTTTTAGCTCGACTGATCAAGAATATGGAGAGCTTTACTACAAATCGTTAATCGGCGTCGGCGCCACGTCTTGGTGTTTATCATATACAGTGAACCCTCGTTAATCCGGGCACCGATTATCCGGATGTCTCGCAATCCGAACAAAATTGTAAGGGAACGGAATTATTGGACCAGTTTATTGCAGACGACTTTTGAAAACATTGTGGGTAAAGGAGAAATTGCTCGTGACGAGCAATTTCTCCTTTACCCACAATGTTTTCTGCCATATCAGAAGATTATCTTTGAATTTCATCACGTTTTGATATGTCTTCTGCAAACTCTTTCAATTTGGGACGGACGACAATTTGGCGTTTGCTAAAGGGTTATAAGTATACACCGCTCATACAGACCGTTTATGTCTTAATGTGAATAAGAACATGCTCTGCTTCATTAGTCCGGATTATTCGGTAAACCGGACATTTTGTTGGGAACGGACGTGTTCGGATAAACGAGGGTTCACTGTACTAATAATGGAACATGTTGAAATTTCACACCTATGGGGACATTGTATCCTTAACAAGTACCCAAGCGAGCACGAAAGCCACGGGTTAGATTCCCTTTAGAACTTGGGACCACTTTGCCACGTTTTCCGTAATCTACATTTGGTGCGAAAGTTGGTTATATATCCTCGTAGGGGAAACGAGAATGATTAAAATCTGAACCACTGCTAGTGGCTGGTCTATGCAATTCTTTTTTAGAACCGAACGACGCACTGTTACTGTATGGAAAAACGTTCGGGTAAATATACACCGCTACCTACCAGTGGGCGGCATTGTTTTCACTGATAAGATGTGGGTGGTTGTTTCTTTAGGAACTCTCTTTGTTCGGTTAGACAAACAATAAGTTGTTAATGTTTACCTTACATTCAATAAAAATTAGCCAAAACTACAAACAAAATGTATTTGAATATGATTTCTTTCCTGGTGTTTATAACGATGGTGTGTTTCCTGATGTGTATAACGAAACATCTCCACAACTTTTCAAATGTATATATCTAAGTGTGAATGTTCCAATGCGTCATCCTATGATTCCAACCAGAAATATCCTTTACGGTCTGTAACATGTGTAACCTGTAAGCAGCTTTTGACACCATCGTCGTAAGGTCTTTCTTTATAACTTGGTGAGCTCTCGTACCGGTATGTTGCAAATGCAAGGCCGACACCCTACTTCTGTGTGACCGACGTGGATTCCTCTAAACTAAAAACGCCATCGTCTTGTAAAATAAGTTGTTGCAGTTATCGATAATATCGTCAAATTGGTTCACAACCTGTGGAGTAAACGGTTAATTGATGTAACAAACGGCGAAGTCCCCCACTTTTATTACGTTAACCAAATTAAGTCCCCATACAGCCGCCATGTGCTGGTGTTAGCAGTTTTCCCTCTAGACCAATTACAAGGGCTTTAATAATGTCTAACAGACACACATACAGAACATGGGAGAGGTGGGCTTCCGGGATATCAATCAGAATAGCGATAGCTATGTAACAAAGAAGGGTCCTGTGTGGCCTGGTGGTTAAGTTGGTGGACTTAGTATATGTATGGCTTTTACATCACATCAACATTATTTCAGTTATGTAGCGATGCCCGACTCTTAATGATGGAGGAAGACCCCATACTCAACTGCCCACAAGGGCTGGTAAAGGCGGGTAGACCCACCGGCAATCCGTAAGTCAGTCGGACTGCCTCTCATGAAAATCCATATCCCTCTCAGGATTTGAACCCACACGGAGAGGGGCCATGTGATATCAAGTTCTGTACTCTAACCACTAGGCCACGGAGGCCCCCTGGTGGACTTAGTACTCGGGAGCCTAGGATCGAAGCCCACCGATACCCCTGGTTTCCTGGGCGTGCCCTTTGGCCATGTCAATTCAGAGTTCTAGCATTGTGCTGGTGGGTTCAGGAAAGTTTATCATAAGTGAAAGTTTGTTGGATCGGCATGAAACTATATAAACAAATACACGTATAGACTAAGCAAATACCAAAGCGTCCGGTTTGGGGTTTTCCGCAACCATTAACGATCGGGAATCGGAATTTATCTGAACTATTAATGATGAAATGGAGTTATGAAGACCGGGCCTAGACGCCAATAAGTCGAACAGTCATTATAAGTATTTTTTTTTCATCTACGAGACTCAAGACTCGTACATCGTTATATTGGGCTTAAATTCATTAAACAACATTCATTCATTAAGTTATTTGTTGTTTGGCTAGTTAGTTCTTTAGTAGGTTAGTTGGTAAGTTCGTTTGTTTGTCCGTTAGCTGGTTGATCCGTTGTCGTTGTTGTTAGGTTGGTTGTTAGGTTGGTTGTTAGGTTAATTGATTGGTTGGTTGGTTGGTTGGTTGGTTGGTTGGTTGGTTGGTTGGTTGGTTGGTTGGTTGGTTGGTTGGCTGGCTGGCTGGCTGGCTTGGCTGGCTGGCTGGCTGGCTGGCTGGCTGGCTGGCTGGCTGGCTGGCTGGCTGGCTGGCTGGCTGGCTGGCTGGCTGGCTGGCTGGCTGGCTGGCTGGCTGGCTGGCTGGCTGGCTGGCTGGCTGGCTGGCTGGCTGGCTGGCTGGCTGGCTGGCTGGCTGGCTGGCTGGCTGGCTGGCTGGCTGGCTGGCTGGCTGGCTGGCTGGCTGGCTGGCTGGCTGGCTGGCTGGCTGGCTGGCTGGCTGGCTGGCTGGCTGGCTGGCTGGCTGGCTGGCTGGCTGGCTGGTTCGTTCGTTCGTTCGTTCGTTTGTTTGTTTGTCTTTCCGTTTGTTCGTTCATTCATCCATCCCTTTATGTATTTATCAGTATGCTCGTCGGGTTTAAAGACTTTATGTAAACCTCTAGACAACCCGTTCCATGTACCTCTTCACAAAAGGTCGTTGCCGTTTTTGGCATCGTTTGACCGAATCGATCGATACCTAGTGCAAATAGGTCCGAACTGTTTGCTTGGCAGGATATTGTGCATGTGATTCCATTAGCAACTTGCAGACAAGTGTCTGCTTAGTTGAACAGCTACCGGTGATAACGCCCGAAACAAATTTGTAGATTTGTCCGTATTAAAACCGTACATCTAAATGACAAATTTGGCACAGTTGCAGGACGATACTTTAAACACCATCGTGATAAAGAAGATAAATTGCTACAATTTATCTTCCTTTTCACAATGGTTTTATCCATTATTATAGAGATTTTAAAGAAATGTATCTGTATCCTCGTGTAAGAGTTTGCCTTGTGACGTAGGCTCACGTTGCATCCCATTTTGGCACGTAAAAGGTTGACACAGGAGGAAGAGGTTACTTTGAAATCGGAGTAACTTGTAATTTCGTCCACGTTGAGCCCTTTTGATTGAAAGACTTTTTGACACCAAAAGAGGTATACTTAGAGACGGATACCGAAGGCAAATATACATTATTTGTAGAAAGTCGTAAATATTGCATCCAAAGAGAATGTTATATAAATGGCCAATGCAGAACACAATAGTATAGGGAAATAAAAGCTAAATTAGTTAAGAAAGGCATTCGATTGCCATATAAATGAGGAAGATAGTGTCTTGCATTGTGTATCCCACAAATTGTTTTGTGTTACACACGTTTAAAATGTGTTTTGAACAATCCTCGTCACTTAATAAATGACTAGATTAAAAACGTTTTCTGTAAAGATGCTGAAAATATTTCTTATAAAAACAATTATGAAACAACCATAAACGTGTTTCTGTGGTTTGATTGAAAGATTTAATTTGAATATGTTTTACTCGTCAAAATACATACACTATACATACATATCAAATAATACAATACAGATGAAAAGAATTAAAACGAAAGCGATGCTTGTACAGGTTGAACGCTTTGGTTTAAACGGTTTTTTCCTGAAACACCCACTTTCTAATTTTCATATTCCTGAAACCCCCACTTTCTAATTTTCAAATTCCTGAAACACCCACTTTTAATTTATGCAACCCATGGTTACGGACTATAGTCTGTAAAAAAAGAAGATGTTTATAAGTTAACATTGTAATATTAAACAAAATTCATTAAATTGTCCAAAAAATGATGATATAAATGTATAAAAAACATTGTCTTGTTTTATTAAATCATCCTAAATGTATAAAAAAAAAAAAAAAATCATTGTCTTGTTTATTAAATCATCCTACGAAACAGACTATAGCTATAATTTGACCTAAGACCGTAGGAAGGTGTTAATTGGAAAAAGCAAAATTCCTGAAACACCCACTTTTTTTATCAGAATTTGAAAAGATTGGGTTTCAGGAAGACACCGGTTTAAACATAGTCATAGGTAAATATCTAACATGCCTTGCTAGTGTCACAGTTTTAGAATGTCGACTCATTTCGTAGTCTTGATCCCAGACAGTATGACCACTTTCGATCAAGTCGCAGGACGGACATGATAGATCACTGGTTACAAATCTAAACTGTTTAATCAGTTTACAATATCTGCACGACAAATAGTTTCTTATTTACCGAACGGTTATAAACGGTGTTGGGTCATTGATTCTGTAGGAATTGTTATCTAACTTTATAGATATTTGGTGTCATGTTATCCGTAGCAGACATTTTATTGGAGGAAAGATAAAAATCTAAAATCTGTGAGATAGTCTCTTCGAAAGGCTCCATTAAAGATAACCATTCGCTTCATTGAGAGAAATGTTTTCGGTATTTAAAAAAAGGCCAACCCTGGTTCGGTGCTAAATGGTGATCATCTATTTCACCATCAAGTGCCCTTTGGCACGACACATTTCCTAGCCTAGTACTGGTAAGTCCTCAAGAGAATATGTACTATACTGCTTAAGAGTTAGTGCTGTACATTACTACGTAGAATAAACGTAAGTTATTCATAACAGCTTAAAGGCACATCAAATGAGAGGAGTACAAATAAATTACTGAAAAAAATATATGGAGTTCTTTTACTATGTTCATAAAAGTCATGGGAATTAGTTAAGGAATGCATTGAGACCCTTTTAGATAGACTCATTTAGAATAAGTTATTTTGTGCTTGAAATATAGTTGTCTCCTATTCAATCATGTTAATCAACAACCTGTTTGTTTACATATTCAAAATAACAAATTCTGATTGGTCGGTTCAAAAATGTTGTATCAACTGTCAAGGTCAGAGGTGAAGAATCAGGAAATCTGAATTATAAAATTTGCTAATCTGGGTTATTTCTGGTTTACTTTCACATTTAAGTTGTGCTGATGGTGTTTATTTGTGAAAACTATTTGAATCTGTCCAAAAGTTTACCAAATAATGTAGTTTGATATAGCATTAATCTCCTTTAATTGGCCTTTAACAAATTACAATTTGTTGGTGTGATAGCCAATAAGAGCCACCGTTCCATTTCTTTCTGGTTTCTGCCTATCTGATGTCATTAAAGTATTCAAACATTTAAAAGTGAATATATCCAATAGATGTTTCTATTCTTTATTCACACTGGTCTCTATCACGGCTGAATTACGGTATGCTGATAAGGCTATCCGTCTAACGAGCACTTAACCCTTATAATGCTGGAACCGAATTAATGGTTATGCAAACCAGTTAGATCCAGACCAGCAGCCAGGTAAATTGGCGGCTAGTCTGTGATCTAACCTGTTTGCTTCTCTGAGTATCTTTCCTCAACAAAATCAAGCAGACATTTAGGGCTTTGAAAATCAGACGACAAAATAATCTATTTTTAGAAAATTTCCCAGCATTTTAAAGGTTAAGTAATAGGGTATAAGTCAGACTAATCCATCTGTAATGGGCCAGACATCGCAATATAATTGCACATAGAAAAACAAACACATCAGACAACCCGACATAGGAGGAATCGCTTAGCCCATTACCAAATAAAGACGACATTTGACCAGTTAATTGCAGACGACTCTGGAAAGCATTGTGTGAAAAGGAGAAATTGCTCTTAACGAGAAATTTCTCCTTTTCCCACAATGTTTTCTACACTATCAGAAGATTATTTATCAATTTCACCACATTTTAAAAAAAACGTCTGCAAACTCTTTCAATTTGGGACAGGCGAAAATTTGGTGTTTGGTAAAGGGTTAAAGATGGCATTACAACAATCTTGGACACTTAAGTAATACCTCCCCCTTCATTAGTTACGTCTAACTCGAGACGAGCTTCGTGTCCACTCGAATCCCCCTTCCCTCGGCCAATAACCTCTCAGACCTTTAAACCATTCCTCCATATAGTAATACGACTGTTCCAAATTCATTGCTGTAGCAGACGACGTTGTAAGACACGAAACATATATATTGCATTATGTTATAGATCGAATGCATTACCCAATTAAGACAAAATTAACCACTGGTCTTATTGGAGTGTTCTTTGGTAAGACAGTTCCGAGCTGGTACATTCCGGAAAAACGAAAGGAAACCGACAAAGGAAACGTTGAAAACGTGGTTGTGGAATTATCTTTAATTGAGAACATTGTACAATCGGTGAATTATTTATTGAAAATTGCAACAAATCAAGAGTGTTTCATTTAGCTGTTGTTTGGTGACTAAATTCAATCAAAAATGCCATAAATTAACTGAAAGGAAGATGTATGTTGAAAACTGCAGCAAATTCAGAAAAAAGGTCCAAATTCATCATTGTTGAATGGCTTTCCTTAATAGAAAATGGAGCTACCTAGCTGAAAGTTGTTTTGAAAACAGCAAATATCAAGAAAAAAAGTTTAAACATTACTTTATTCGAAGACGTCGCAAACTAATAAAAGCTCCATTGAAAACGGTGGAAGATAACGGCAAAATAAACTCAAACAAAATCGTCGTTTGAATGCTTACATTAATATAACATTGAGCTATATAGTTAAATGAAATGTGGAAAACAACACACATCAAGAAATGAAGTTCCAACATTATTTGTTTAAGAACGGCTGACTTTAGTGGAAAACGTCTCGAAATAATTTGAAGCCACGTTGAAAACGGAGGAAATTAACGGCAAAATAAACTCACACGAAAGTGTCGTTGGAATGCTAACATTGATTTAAAATTGAGCTATATAGATAAAAGAATTGATAAACAGCACAGATCAACAAAGTATCCACAATTTTGCTTTTGGAACGGCTTACTTTAATCGTAGACGTCGCAAATTAACTTAAATCTACGTTGGAAACAGCGGAAGAAAATGACAAAATAAGCTCCCACGTAATCGACGCTGGTTGGCTAACTGTAATCACGTTTAACGAGGCCCCGTATAGGATGTATAGGCTTGATATCCTATTTAGTGTGCAGGTTGATTAAATCTAGCCCTAATGGAAACACATCCCGGAATGCCAATTTCTATTAATTCTGATTACCGTTTCTCCCAATCTCGCCGGCTCATTCGACCTATCTCGTCAGACATACAAATACAAGTGAAATTAGGCTTGCAGTTCGAAAAACGTGTCTACGTCTACTGTTCTATCGAAAGCTGGGAATCTTCTGCAAACACCGCATCGGACCGGAGTTTTCTAGTCTATAACAGAGAAAGCATTGCCAACGATTGTTTGTTCAGAGAGAAAAACAACAGCAGACACAGCATACAAAGCAGACACAACAACAACAGCAGCAGAAGCAACAACAGCAGCAGCAACAACAACAATAAAAACAACAATGTAAAAAAACAATGGCAATAACAATAAAGACAACATCATAAACAAAAACAACAACAACGACGATGAGAAAATACAATTGAATACATATTTGAGTTGTGTGTGGGAGTAGGATGTCGACCCAACTCAAATACTGCGTGGACGTTTTTCGCAGGTGTATCTGTACCCAATTTCAACCTGAGGCGGATGGAGGAAAATTGGAATCTATTCTGTCATGCGCAGAGAGGCGAAATGATACCGGAATTGCACACTATAACAATCTACAAGGCTCGGGGCAATATGAATCGGTCTCGGAAATCGGTTCGCCCACCCTCGTATATCGCCTAGAATATCTGCTAATGGCACGTTTAATTTGTTATCGCGGCTTTCTTTGAAGTAATTATTGCGATAAGATTTCTTAGTTTGTCTTGAAAGAGAATATATATATATATATATATATATATATATATATATATATATATATATATATATATATATATATATATATATATATAAATCTTTAATAGAGTCTCATCATGGTTACAACATACATTATATACATAATTATAAAATGTTAAAAGACACAATAAGACCATGCCATTCAAGATTGAATTATGAGAGACTTTTTGTCAAATTATAGAACACCAACTAAGGTGTGTTTAATCATTGTAGATGGAAACTACTATTGTTCTCCTAAGATAATACCTTGCAATCGGAGACAAATTGTAACAGGATATGTGCGATTTACCTGTCCGCGTGCATTGAATTGAGGCTTTGTGTTTAAATCCTTGTTTTCTTTTCATAAATACTTCTGGTACTTATCAGTATATGTTTGTCACACAGGTTGACATAAAATGGTACTTTAAATATGTTGTAGATGATTTACTTTGTACAAGTCTAATGAAAGTATGTTCTGTTCTATTCCTAAAACTCCGTTCGATGCGTTATTGCACATACGTTTCTGAGTTGAATAATGGGCTAATAATTTCACCAAATAATATAACATTTCTTTGCATAATACATGTACAATGCGCTTGTAGCTTCATATGTATATAAAGGGTATATACAATAACCCGTTTGTGCAATTGTGGGGAAATACATTTCAACTTTACAACATTTCATGAGGTAGTTTTTGAAGTGCACGCATCCGGTTTTAACTACTCGTATATGCTAATTTAGTTTAAGTTTTGTACGGTCATTTGGTTAGTTATAGAAGTGGATTTTCGAATAAGCATGCTATCAAGCCATCAATGGTATCTTAATGATACGAGAAGAAACCAAGTTATTTCACCAGTATAGTCGACAATGTGCAGTCAAATGATTTGGAATGGTATCATTTAGCCAGAAGAAATACATTTTATTATAGTTATTCATTATTCAAATAACACAATAGTTCCTCTCAGACAAAGTGAACTGCAACATGGAACAAAATACGTAAAACTTTTTTCGTATTCTACTATACTTTTTCGAACTGCATCTAGATTTACAGAAACGTGTGTATGAAGGTAGTTCGTGCAGACATGTGTTTATCCGCCGCCCAGACAAACTAGTTCCTCGAAGTCTATAATTTCTGAACAGCATTTTATGTACGGCTGTATTTCGTGTATTCTGTTTAATTTACTGTGTATTTCGTGTATTCTGTTTAATTTACTGTAAGATAGAGTAAAAGAACACAGTATATAATAGTTTTGTATTCCGGATGTCTCCTTCGAATAGTACACATTACACTCGAACTAAAAGCCATGCTATGTTTCATGGTTGACTTAGTAGCCTGTATAAGTTCAAATAGTTGAATTCCCCTTCGTTATTTTCCCCTTACTCATTGATAACACGTTTTCACACATCCACAGCAAACGAATTGAGACAGGCAATGTGTCCTATAATCACAATGGTTTCTATTCAATACCTTAAGAAATAGTTCATTCATACGATCTAGGGGTCAATGTGTAGGATAGAGACCGGGGTACCTTTGGGCAAGACACTATTTCGTAGTATTCTGCTGGTAGATTAGACAAGAAGTCGTGAAGTCTATAACTAAAAGAAACGACTGGCCGAAATTTGAAAGATTTTCCTGTATTCAAAGGCTGTATTGACCTGAATATTCGTCTCGACCAACTTGGGGAGTTTCGCCTCACCCTATGGACTTCCTATTTGCTGATATGGAACGAACCCCTTGTCATGATTACAAAACAAACGTGTTGGATCCGTTCAACATCTTTCTTTCAATAAATAAACATTACAAACAATTTAGTGAACGAATTGGAACGGAAGCTAAGAACTTGTAAATTTCCTCTCCTTTCTGGACTAGCCTTTGGGAAACCATTATTTTGTTCATGATACCATTCATTGGTCACGAAATGCCACATCTCCAGAGAGCAGTGAATGCTGTTTGAAGCGACCGTTGCAAAGTGAAAAAGAACCATAATGATTAATACTACTGACGTCTTAATACAGACGCCAGGCATTCCGAAAGCTCCATGTGGAGATTTGTGGATGACATGCGTCCTGTTTAACCCTTTTAGTGCTGGAATCGATCTTATGCTTATGCAAACAGGTTAGATCACAGGCCAGCCGCCAGGTAAACTGGCGGCTGGCCTGTGATCTAGCCTGTTTGCTACTCTGAGTATCTCTCCTCATCAAAATTTAGCAGATGTCCAAGGTTTTGAAAAGCACACAACACAAAATCTACTTTTAGATTTAAGAATTACCCAGCATTCTGAGGGTAAAGATAGATAGATTTCACGGATTATTCAAGAGGGGTCGCTTAAATTAAGATTAACTATATAGTTAAAGTCCTCATGGACGCTATCTACAGCAAGTTTTCTCTTTCGTAAAAGAACAACTTTTGACTTTGTTATGTAACTATGGAACGCCACAGCTGTCTTATGTTCAACACTGATATAATGTTTGCTTCATTCCTGTGTTGTTGTGTCGAGTGATCATTATGTTTAGTTTATAATATAGCATGTTCGGTTAATCAATAACGTTGTTGAGTCTAACTATTCATTGTCCAGATAAACATTGGTTTGTTCGGTTGAAAGCACATGATGTTATGTAACCATTAAGTCGTTATGACTGAAAGTACACCATTTCAGTAACGTGAACGAGTTTTGGACAATATTCTTTGTATAATCTTCATTGACTATACCATTAGCGTTATGAATATTCATTTCGAGACTTTTTCTTTTGTTTGTCTTGTAAACACTGCAAATTCAACGGGACACTTCAACTCTTGACCACCGCTGAGCAATTCGAGTTTTGAAAAGTTCCTCTAAAAGTGAGTTACGCGAAAAACAAAATGGTGCTACTTGTTTCAAAAACGAGCAGTTTAATCTAACAATAACTATAACTATAACTATATTTTATTGCATGATAAACATAACATGTTATATAGCAATACAAAATTGTACATGACAAAAATAAACATGGATCAGCAGAAGAGCTCATGATGTTAAAGAGCTTATTCTAATACATAGATAAAAAGATATAGACTGATAATTTATTATGGTAAAAAGGCTTCATGCCCACAAGTACATATCATGCATGCGAATCATGTTTTATTGCATTCATTCTAAATGAGATACATAATATTTCCTTGTTGTGTTTATCGGATTAGTTTATTGACATATAGCGTAAAACATTATGATTTTGAATTGCATATCAAGTTTCCCAGTTGTAAAAAATTGGACAGGATATATGGTGACTAAAACGAGATAAAATCCTATATACATGTATTTTGTATTGAACATGGTCTATGCTGGATCCAGATAAAGATTTATATTCTTTCGCATGCTGAACATCAAACGTAAATGGCTTAATGAAAAACAATCAAATCACGCCAGATATCGCTTCTAAAGGTTGGGGACGAAATATCAATTAATGACGAACAGATTACATTCTACGGAAATCGATTGTATTTTAACGCATGCACGAGTGGAAAACAAACGATTAGACGAAAATAGATGAGTAATATCTAATAGCTTCAGCTAATAAACCGTGGCACTGCATTAATTAGTTAGCCACTAGTCTTCATTAAAGGTGCTTGTTCATAGAAGAGACAATACTAACGTAAAAATGAAATTTCGATAAAATAACACAGATTGGTATTGTTGTTTGGTATACTCGTACAATGAAAAGTAGCTATTGAAAGCATAATTAATTCAGGAAACGTCAATCTATCTAATCATGTGCAGTTTATATGCGGGTATATCTCAAAAGCGATATCATGCTTCTGGATTAATAAACATCTTAATTCACTGCATACACACTTCAAAGTGTTAAAAACGATCCAATTTTCATTCCAATGACTACTCATCGGGGCATATCATATGAAAGTACAGCTGTTGTGCAATTTTAAAGAAATAATTTCCATCTTCCAAATGTCCTCACATATGTGAACAAGCGCCTTTAATGAATGTCTACCGGAAAGGATTGGACCCGCAGCTGTGCGGTGTTTTACTCTGTGTCTTTCATTGATTAAAAATTTAAAATGCATTGTGACGGGCGTTGTGCCTATCCACACTTGCAGAATTTCCTAAAAAAAATACTCATTGCAAGCAATAATTGGGAGCAGTATTACTTATTGATTACACAGGCTGCTGATCGGCTTTACAATAAAGGATTTGTGACTTACAAATAAGTACATACCGATTTCTATTTCGCTTATTACTTTCATCCTTTATAGTTAAACCTCTGCCAACCTTAAATATCTATTTAATGTTTTCACTATTTCATTAGCACCAGCTGATGAACTCTGTTTGTTTTTGACTCGGACAAACCAACAACGGTATTTATGTATACAATAAACAAAAAATGAGCTTTCATCCCTGTAAACAAACAAAAATCTGGTCGAAGCTTTTCCCGCTTACATAAAAGAAATACTTATGTTAATAAAGTTGTCTGCATACAACATATGTCCAATCATATGTCTTTATGGCAACATTCCACTCATTAATTGTTTTATAAATTTTCTATCTGCTATCATTCATTCATTTCAAATTCTTATTTATTTTTCTTTAATTAAACACATTTTGACATGTAAATAATACAATATACATTCATCCACATTATCAGAATGCGCGCTAAATGACCTAAGCTGTCGATGCGAATTAAAACACCATTCATTCATTCATTATGGCAATATTCGCATTTTGATCGAAAAATAAATGTATGGACGTCGGTTAAGGTATTCATTCCACGATATGATAATGCTTATTAACATCGCGTCAACAATTTGTAACTTATTTTGCTATTCCCAATTCATTACGGATGATGGAAAAACAGCTTACTGCAAGCAAGGGCTGGCCAAGTCACTAGAACTGTCGACATTCCGTTATTCAGCAGGCAGACTACATCAATTGGAAATTTTGATTAAGCACAATTTGAAACCACGCAGAGAGGGACTTTGTGCGTTAAGTTCAGTCCTCTAACTACTAGGCAACGCATACACCTGTAGAGATCCTATAGCAAAATAAATTGCTATGTCATTGCTCTGATTTGAGGCCGCAAATGGTCCCTTCTCTATTTTCAAGTAACTACAGCGCTTGATTAACCCTTTACCATGCGCCCAATTTTCGATTGTCCCAAATTGAAAGAGTTTGCAAACGACATTTCAAAATGTGATGAAATTGGGGAATAATCTTTTGGTATGGTGGAAAACATTGTTGAAAAAGGATAAATTGCTCGTCATGAACAATTTCTCCTTTTCTCACAATGATTTCAGAGCTGCCTGCAACAACGTGGTTAAATGTCGTTATTGTTTGGTAATGGGTTAATTAAAACCATCTATGGACCGTGGCAGCGTTTTTTGCTATTGCCCTGTTAATTCGACGTGAATCATATTGATTGGCGGTGCCGTCAATGTGCGTCAATATCCATGTTAAATATGCCTTTTTTTGGGGTCATTTGTTTCTTTTTTAGTAAAAATGAGCACGTTACATAACTTTGTGTATCGCTCTTGTCTTTATCTGGACTTTATTGCGCAATCTACAGTGCGGCACGGAAAGTATGTATACAGACTAGGCTGGGGTCATGGGTACCAATTTTCTTTACAACTTACTGATAAAATGCGTAAGTCAAAACTGATATTCATGGATAGTATTTTAGATTTAAATGAAAACACACTATTGCAATGTGTTACGTCATTGGAAGCGACTCGAAGATTTGTGGTACTTTGTACTATTGCTTATCAATCGGAACTACTCGGGTATTTCCGTGAACTGTGAAATACACCTTGGCAATCTGAACACATCGGGTTTATCCAATAGAAAACACCTCTGAAATAATAGGGATGACGCCATATTGCTTCCCGCGAGAATGACGTCACTTTCTTTCGTTTCTAAAAATAGATCTTGAATGTAAAATCCAAAAAGTCGTTAAATTTGATTGAGGAAACAAGTATACATGTCACAACAACAAGTTCGCCATTTGGTATGAGTTACTGATCAAAAGTGATTAAAAAGGATGTCCAACACTTCCATACACATTGAACTACTTAACATGCACGCTTAGAAAAGGTGTTCATTGGCGGATGCCGATTTACCCGAAAAATTGTAACCCTACACTTATATCCGAGGTGTATTTCACAGCTCACGGAAATACCCGAGTAGTTCCGATTGACACCTTGGATATAAGTGTAGGGTTACAATTTTTCGGGTAAATCGGCCTCCGGCGATTAACACCTTTTCTATGCGTGCAAGTTAAGTAGTTTAATGAATATGGAAGTGTTTTTAATCATTTTTTATCGGTAACTCATATGAAATTGCGAAATTATAAGTTGTGACATATATAGTTGTTTCATTAATCAAATTAAACGACTTTTACGATTTCACATTTAAGATCTATTTTTAACAACGAAAGTGAAGTGACGTCATTTCCGCGGGAACCAATATGGCGTCATCCCTATTATTTCAGAGGTGTTTTCATTGGATAAACCCGATGTGTTCAGATTGATTGCTTATCTCACTATTGAAATAAGAGGGGATGTTGTTTAGAACTTACGAAAATTCTTGGCGTAAAATGCTTAGTAAAACGCTACCAAGGTCAATGCTTGTATCCCGCACTAGTGTGTGGTATACGCACGAGCCAGGACCACGAGGCTTTTATGCAGAGCATCTCCTGGGTGTGCTATCTGGTAGCATAGAATCTATTGCCTTGCGATAATACTGCACCATGTAACACTAACTTGTTAATGGTTTGCTAATAAATTGGTTGAACCTGAGCTATATAAAAAGGGTATTAAATGAAAAATCCTTGATGCCGTTGGATTTTTGTGTCTAAGAAACCTTCAAAATACAATATTCAAAGACGTATTTAATCTTTGGATTTAGAAACAGTTTCATTAAAGGAGTCTCGTTTCGTTCAAAGAGGTGTATCGTTCAAGCATGCAGATTTCGAAATTTCGCCAAGAACAACACATTAAACATATACATGTACATTTAGACCAGATCTCTTCAGAATTACCCCCATGTATGAACTGTAATATAACAGAAGAATAGGAAATCAATGTTTTGAGGATTTGTAATGAAAACACAGGGAGTCGTCTTAAATCGATTACCTAAATAATTAAACATGTCCCTCGGCGACGTTTGCCTTAATTGATCCAACGATGTTCATTTAGTGAGACTCGCATTGTTTTGACAATTCCCCCATCTGATGTATTTTCCTTGTATATGTTTGCACTTTAAGAACAGAACAAAACAGAACGTACATTATTTTTAACGAGCACATGACACATTGTCATGTTTACATACAAATATAATCTTTATTTAAGGCCGCAATTATTCTCTCACCCCTTTTCCTATCACCTTTCTCCCAACCTCTCTCTCCCTGCTCTCCTTCAAACGCTATCACACAAACAATTTACACACACACACATATATATAAACAAATAGCGTTTATGTATCTAATCAATTGAAATGAGGCCGATATGCATTTTACATCAATTCATATAGAACATTATCTAGAAAAAGCCATCAAATAAAGATGTACGAGTTAGACAGTATTCTTCCTTTGTATTCCGAATATGGCGTTATCATTAATCACCTTATGTTGGCAACAAGGTCCATTGTGCGATTCTCTGATTTTCTCATTTTCATCATATCGTATTAGTTTTACATCGATTGTGAAGGAAGCTGAAAGCTTGTTCAAAGCCACTCTCGATGACTGCTTCCTGGATACTAAACCAGTAATCGCGCCGGTTTGTGGGTTAGCCCCGGAAATGTTTACCTCACCTAACGGGGATTCGAACCCGGGACCTTCGGCACAAGAGCCCGACGCTGTACCCCTGCACCAATGTCGCCCACAATTTGTAATTTTCAGAACCTGTAATCGAATAGTTTATGAAGCTTTGGAGACAAAATGCAAGATGATTATTTTTTTCCAATGTTCCTGTCTATCCAAGCCATAAGGGAGTCCTGTTGATCTTTCAGTATACCTCACAAAACATTTATTGTGTAATATTGATGTAATGACGGTATTTCATTGTAAGAGTAATATTATTGATATAATAATTTTAGAAGTACCTTTGTATATATTGTATAGGATTATATTCTTTTAATCAAGTTATTACGTTGGTCTTGAACCAAACAAACACTAAATTGTATTCGCCCGGAACATATGCTTTAACAAAGAACTAATTATTCGCCTTAAGAAATACTTTGTTTGAGAAATTAATAATTGCTCGTATGAGCATTGCTTTGATTTCCATCATCTTACTTTATCATCCCTAAAGAATATCTCAATCGATTTTCCACTTAAAATCGATGATTCAAGGCATTAGCACATTTATTCATCAAGAAACGTTACGTGCCAACTTTATCGTATTGTATAGTGCCTACGAACTCTCGTCTACAAAATATTAACCACCGTGCACAGCAATAGATGAATATCATTTACAATCTGCACAGTATGGGTGTTGCGTCTTGGTTACGTGCCTTATTAAGTATAAACATGGTAGATAATTAACCATGTCACCCAGTTTCGTTTCTGGTGGACTGCCTTCATTTCACTCACTTCAGAACTCTTGAAGTTTATTTCATTTAGCCATTAGAATGCTGGATAATTTTCTAGAATAGATTTATGTGTCGTCATCTGTTCAAAACCTTAAATTACTGCTTGGTTTTTATGAGAAACGGTACTCAGAGTAGCAAACAGGTTAGTTTATCTCTATATAACTCTCTCTCTTTTCATCCCCGCTCTCTATCGGTGAATTTACAATTATATGTTACATGTGTTTGTATTGTATTGCTGTCATGTTGTTATGTTATTAAGGAGAGGGACTCGACAAGCTTATAGCTTCCGTCCCAATCCCATTGAGAAAACATTTTACAATGAAATATGTTTAAACTAAATAGGCTAGCCACCAAGTTACTTGAAGTCGGTTCCAGCACTATAAGGGTTAGTTACCAGAAACACTTTTGGAATCTTAGGTTTGCAGATTGGCTTTAGAAGACCAATGTTCTTTTTAAAACAATCTCAAATTTGATCTACCATTCTTTGTGTATTTTCCTATTCAAAAGCATATATACTATTTACAAGGGAACGGCCTTTCAGTGTGGCTAAAACAACAATGTAGAGGCAACGAGAGGAAATGCAGCATAAATGGGATAACTACTCTACTTACTTATCCATATTATAAAGTTGCAACAAGGGTGACTACTCTGTTGATATCGTTTTACGATGGTCTGAGTGACTTCCCTTATTTCAACACGGGTGTCGGTATTTATTTAGACTTCGTGATAATATATGCTGTCACTCGATCAACTTTTTTGGTACAATTGTGAGGGATTTAACCCTTGGAATGCTGGGTAATTTTCTTAAAATACATTTTTGTGTGGTCTGCTATCCAAAACCTTAAATAGCTGCTTAATTGTGTTGAGGAATTGTGCACACAGTAGCAAATACAATAGGTTACAGGCCAGCCGCCAATTTACTGGGCTGTGATGTTATCTGTTTGCTACTTTGAGTAAACCAAAAGGCGAAACGCTATAGATTTTATTAAATGCTTTTCGATAGTGATTCATCCAACCAATTAAGCCACGATCGATGAGATAGTACCAAGGGCGATAATATTGGTTGTCTGATCACCCATGACAGTTAGAGTTATTTCCCTTAAACATCCCAATCCAGCTGCGCGGTTAAAAGCGATGTAATATTGCAATTTCCACGAATGGGAGAAATTTGTCAGAAAAATAACCTTATGTCAAAGCTGTGACGTTATGAAATATGTTGCAATAGCCCGATGACTTAAATAGGGTATCATGGAGCTTGTATTAAATATTATTCGCATACTTGATTGTTTTGTTAATAATTTCTTCATAAAATTTTATGTTAAAGATGCATTAACCCTTTACCAAAACATGACGACATTTAACCACTTTGTTGCAAACGACTCTATAAAACATTGTGGGAAAAGGAGAAATTGCTCGCTAAAAGCAATTTCTCCTTTTCCTACAAGGTTTTCTGCTCTATCTGAAGAATAGTTTTCGATTTCATCACACATTGAAATGTCGTCTGAAAACTCTTTTAATTTGGGATAGTCGAAAATGTGTCGTTTGGGAAAGGTTTAAGTAGCATATATTCATGTATACGTTTCGACAAAAAACTGGTACAACCTACCAAAAGTATGATGATGATGCGTTTTATGGAGCGCTATGCTGGATAACTCAATTCCGCTTAATTGGTGTTCTTTGGTGATATTGAGTTTACTTTAATTAAGTTATGTCGGAATGTATCTATCGTCATCTGTTTTATATTTGCAGGGTCAGATGACCTTGAAAAAGTCACAGGGAGCAATGCTGCCTCGACGTAACGTATTGCACGAATAGATAGATGGGTCAACAAAAAGGAGGCCCGATTATGTAATACATAAGGAAAGAACTCTTTTGAAAACGATACACTTAACGTAGAAAAAACACGTTTCTGTGTTAATCCTCATTGCATTTAGTCTAACAAAAACATTTTAAGAGCGTCACCATGTAGTTAGGTAACCCTTTATCATAATTGCCAGAGCCAAACGTTAAACACTTTCGACTAAAGGGGACCGCCTCAAATATGGAAAAGTTTATATAGAGCCCTACCGAGATGACATGTATAAATTCATACCATAGTTCTAAATACCTGGTGACACGTAGATAGAGTTCTATGTACAAACGCATACACGAATTGATAAAAGAAAGTAACAAATCAAACCATCGCGAAAGACAATCAACCATTTGTATATCCAAATCAAAACCGTTCCACAAGGTCAAACAAACACAGGCCGTCGGCCAAGCCAAATGAGGAATAAGGACGCCACTTCCTCTCACCATATCATAATGAAAACAACACCAGACATAATGACGTCGTTTCCGCTCACCGTCATCTGAGTATGGCATGGCTAACCGGAAGCACTCACGTGACCAGTTCCTATCGCCGAACCGCGCCAAGATGCCGGAAGTGTTCGTCATACAGGACTACTCGGTACCGGCCGTGCAGCCCGTCTACGCTACCTCGCCGCCCTTCCTCAGTCCCACATTCGGAGGGTTCCTGTCGCCGGGAAGCATCGACTCTCTCAACAAGCGTTCAAACAGCACCGTGTCCTCCATCTTTGATCTGTCTCTGGAGAGCGACCAGCTGGAGCGAGCGCTCAAAGACAATGATGCGAACGCCGTAGCCAAGTTCCTCCAGGTGCATTCTGGGAAGTTTCCGCTCAGCACTCATGGGTCAGCGGGTGAGTGTTGATTGGGTCTTGTGTGCTCTTTATTGTTCGTGTTATAACCATTCGGTGTGTCCGTGATGCACACCATGTGCATGTCGGGATATGGCAATACTTTACTTATACAACGATATGTTTGGATAAGCTAAATCGTCATATTGAACTACGCATCCTCTCTTGACTATTTTTCTGGTCAAAGTTGAAGGCGCTAATCGTTTCAGATTAAAGACATATCTTCATTGCCTGTGTTTTTCTGCAAATGTGAAGTGAATATGCTTGTAATTAACCAATCAATAAAAACCCTCTTTAAATGACCCTTTTTTGCGTCTTTCAAATACAAAATGTATTACATGTTAAACTGTCATAATATTGAAGGCAATTGGTTACAATGTATCACAAATATCCGTTTCCTCCGCACCATGCAGACATATTGTTGGGAAAGGGAAAGGAAACATTCCGTTAAAATTGAACGTTGTATCTTCTTAATTCAATCAAATAAGATGTAACATGTTTGAAATCAATGATTTGAATCAAACAGACAATATAGTCACTGCACAATGCAAGTGTAAGCATGGCATCGTTGAAAGCAACAAAGAGTACACGGAACCCTTTCCTTGTCGAATTATTTATAGGGTATGTGATGGCCTAGCGACAGAAAAATTAAAACTAACATTTATGGTGGAGGTATATCAAATCTAATTCTAATTCAGAAGAAATATATCTTGGACCTGACAGAGAAAAAAATCTTAAAAAAGTGTTTGTGTCGATTGCTTGTTTGATTTGCTTTGTTTTAACTTATGTGTTGGCATTGGGACAAAACTTACCCCTTATCTTCGAAATGGCACTAGTTGAACAGAACGCACCGAAACGAAAAGCTCAGAAATAAATTTGTCAAAAACTAGGTTTAAGTTTAAACGCATATTCTTCTTTTCACTACAAAGGCTTTCTCCGATGTCATAATTGAAATATTATTTTTTGTACGTCCTCAATGCCGTCTGCTTGTGCTTTAAACTTGGAAAACCATCAAAAACTATATATAGACTCGACTTATTTTTTTCTTTTTATTCATAACTAGGTACGGGTGCGGATCGCTATAGCAACGAGTCCCGAAGCAGACGTCCAAGTTCCCGTGCAAGCGCCCAAGATGGCGACTTGTTCTTCCGGAAGCCGTCTGCAGCTTTTTCCGTGGACTTTGACCGGCGAGAGAGCGTCACGCCCGAATGCGACATTCCGGACATATTTCGAACGTCCATTCACGTCGCTGTATCCCACAACTCCATTGACGTTATAAGTGTCCTGTTAAAATTTGGCATCGATCCAAATGAGCCGAGTGCCAATCTAATAAGCGGAGAAAAACGCATTCTCTCCGCATTCTTTCTGGACGCGAATAAGCTCATTCCAAACTGCGTCATCGAGGAAAGCTTCGACGCTGATGACGTCACAAACCCCGCAGCAGGTGCGTGTCGGGAAAGTCACGTGACGGTCGCAGCCCCGCCCACCAGCTCGAAAATGAACGAATCGCGGAAGGCGAGCGAAGTCTCGCTCCATTTCCCGCCCGATCGACCTCGCGCCACTTTCCTCTTGGCACCGGAGTTCGACCTTAACTACACCGAAGAAGAGCTGTTCAAACTCCCCCCGCTGTTTATAGCTATACAGAACAAGCGGGAACGCTGCGTTCATCTGATACTCGAGTTCGGAGCGAACCCGAATATACAAGACAAACTCGGGAACTCCCCACTTCACCTCGCCGCGTCCGACCATTACTATAGTCAAGAGATGTGCGCCTTGCTCCTGCAGAAAGGCGCCAAAATCAAGATGACGAATAAACAGGGAACCTGCCCGCTGGATATTCGCCCCGGTCTTGTTGATTTACAGCAGACAGTGGTTAAAGATATGTTGGCCGGAAAGACTGCCAGTCAATATAGTCTGGATAAGGCGGACAATCAAAGACTTGGCGGGAAACGAGTTTCCTGGTCCAGCAACTCGGATTCCAACTCTCGAAGCTTCGGTCGTTCTGGTAGTATCAAGAAGAAGCTGTTCCGAAGAAGTGAGAGTAAGGAAAAGGAGCGGGCGGCGCGGGAAAGGCGCCGGAATGAGCGTTTGGAAAGCACTTCCACTGCTAATACAGGTAGGTGAAATTCCTTAAGCATTTAATGTTGAAATTTCGTAAATAACATGACAGTGAAATGATGAAAGCCAACTCGAGCTATGAAGGATGACAAACACGTTAAGACTTCATTTTGTCTGATGGTCAAGTCACTGACAACCTTCCGTTTGGTATATGTTGCTGGATGGAAAGGATTGGTAACACACTTTCATCAAAGACTGATTCAATCTGTCAATTTTTTTATGCTGACTCTTATTCTACAAGGTATTGTTTTTAGTTTAATTATCTTGTAGTAGGCTGGATTTATCTGCTTGATAATTCACATCAACTTTTACATTTTCATAAATATGAACATTCTTAAACATTCGAGTACTTGTTAGCGAGGCTATCCCCCAGCTTCTTTCATATAATTTTGTTGACATTATACGCTGCCCTACCTGTGAGTTGGTGCTTCCGGGTATCCTAAAGAAGTTCCTCGTTTGGTGCACGGTTTTGCTAGTAAGGGTTGACTTGTGTGGCAACTGGGGGAAATAAACACCAGTTTTGCGACACGTTAATTGAGAGATAACTTATGTATAGTTATTGCTGTTTTGAATCTATGCTAAATCTTACTTTTTTTGGTATGTGATGAAACATGTGTACCGTGATCAAATATTCAGGTTATACGTTTCAATTTGGAATAAATGCATTGATTTAGTTAATGTTACTTACATATTCATATACGAGGCTTTACTTATACAATTGGCATGTAGTACTGGGCGCTGGCAAGTGCGTATACACCAAGGTATGCGCGCGGACCAGGGTACCGTTTTATCTTTGTAAAATATTTCCGTTTAGTCGAAACTGGTAAACACGAATAGTATCTTAAATGATGACACAATATTGCATTGTGACACGTCTTTGAAAGCGTCTTCGGAGAGTCAATTCAAATGATATGTTTCTTTGTAATATTGCTTTGCATAATATTTAGATAAGTGGCAATGTTGTTTTTAACTTACCCAACGTTTTAGCGTAAAACGTTTAGTGAAACAGTTCTCAAGATCCCAGGCTAAATGAGCAGAGGTTTCAATTACGTTGTACTTGATATAGGATCTTTGCATTGTATTGTATCATATCGAATCGTTAAATAAGGGTCAATGTACTACACGTTTTGTAAATACACGGATGTCATGTCTCCTTCCAGATAACCATTTCGATTTTTCGATCGCCAGTTCCCACCGGAGTACATGCAGTCGGTCACGTCTCCACTCGACTGCCGTTACCGAGGACATGGATAGCGACACGTTTCTGGTTCGTACCCTTTACCCATCGTACAAACCGTTTCATTTTTAAGCATTTTCAGCCGTTGATATAGTGGTTAAGTTGGCTGACTAAGACTTCGGGTGTAGTCATGGTTTCGAGCCCCACCGACACTTTTGGTTTCGTGGGAGTGACCTTTGACAAGTCACTTCAAAGCGAAAGGCTAGTACTGTTGGATCCAGAAAACCGTTACATAATTAGAAAAGTGTTGATTCGGCATTGAATAATGCTATTCTATTTTCTATGTTTATCTACTATTACAGTAATTGAGAATATTGTGTCGCCAAAGGGCATTCTACAGCGAAACAATATTCCACTTTCAGGTATCGAACTAGATTCTCTAGGTTCAAAAGTAATGACGCGATACAATATGCAATCTCAGTTCCTTTCTCATTGGATTGTATTGCTTCATGTGAAGCCCCAAAACGTCCCTATACCCTACTGGAGAATTTATACCACCTATTTCAAAATGAAAAAGAAAATGCTCACACGAGGAACCCTTCGATTTACATAAATGTATTTCATCGGTCAATGTCTAGTTGCTGCATATCAATTTCAATAAAGGGATTGAAATGTTAGTCTTTATTAAGGACAAGGAAGTTAGTCAAGGGAAAAGTACTTCCCGATTCTATTTCGATATAGAGGCGTGGTCTGCAAACTCATTTAATTAACCTTTTGTCCGAATATACCTCACTTTAACTCATATCTGCAACAGAATACTTTAGAAACCCATGTGACAACTTGCACGAATAAACCAATTCAGTATTTTGTCGCACTGGTTTTATACCCACTATTTTTAAAACGTTTTATTTTCTTGCATTATTCACTGTCCCTAATTGTTTTTGATATTGGATATTAATATAGTTCCATATCGGTTCAAGAACAGTACAACATATTTCGCAAAGGTAAATCGTCAATGCGGTCATGAAAAGCGGAAGTTAAAGCCTTGTTGGAAAACGATTAATTGATTTATTTACATGTACCTGATAATCATTGGCAACAAACGATAACATCCGTATAGGACAGACACAATATCGTATAATATTAATGTTAAACAAATATGCTTTATTTAAATTAAAAGCATAAAAGCGCTCAAATAAATTGCAAAACTCGGTAATATGAGCTATAAATTACGATAGAATATGTTGAAACATAGCGAAAAACCACAGGATCATGACAACATAACGCCTGTACTATTTACTTTCTATTTTTTAAAGTGCTATTTTCACAAATTCGGTGCCCACCAATTTAACTTCATTGTTTACATTCAAGTAACATCTAAAATTGCAAGGATCACTCAGATTAACGAATGGCGTTCACCTAGTAGGAAAAATCACGTGAAACACATAGAAATACTGTCATTTGTCCAATAGTAACGATGTGAACATTCAATATGGACAATTTCTTGGGCTTTATTGGTTCCCAACGTTTCTCGGCTGATCTAGTTTTATCACTGATTGTAAACAAAGCTTATAGTATTCCCTCATTTAAAAAGCATCATGTGAACGTGTAAAAGTCTCAATTTCTCAGTAAAAGGGAATTTAAAGTGATTTCAAGTTAATTTTCAATTATTGTGGCAAGTATAGGTTTAAGAATAGAATTCCTGTTTTATATCAATATCCGTCGAGCTACAAAAGCCGAGTTCTATTAGACATATACAATTTAGTAGGATATACAGTGAAGCCTCGTTTATCCGGACCCCTATTATCCGGATGTCTCGCAATCCGAACGAAATTGTAAGGAAACGGAACTATTTGACCAGTTTGTTGCAGACGGCTTTTGAAAACATTGTGGGTAAAGGAGAAATTGCTCGTGACGAGCAATTTCTCCTCTTCCCACAATGATTTCTGCCATATCAGAAGATTATTTTTTTATTTCATCACGTTTTGAAATGTCGTCTGCAAACTCTTTCAATTTGGGACGGTCGACAGTTTGGCGTTTGCTAAAGGGTTATAAGTATACACGTGTATACAGACTGTTTTGTCTTCATGTGTATAAGAACATGCTCTGTTTCATTAGTCCGGATGATTCGGTCATTCGGACATTTTGTTGGGAAGGGACGTGCTCCGATTAACGAGACATCAATGTACAGTATAATCTCTATATCCCGAAGTTGAAGGGACCTAATATTGATATTCGACACAGAGAGAGTTTGACGTAGAGATGTCGAGATGATAATATGAATATGACTTTCTATGAAGGTTATTTGGCAGCTAACGTAACCCCTCGGTTTGAAGATAGCATTCAGAGGTTCATTACAGTTATACGTCCAGGAATGGTGAGTTGCTAACTAAGCCTACTTGGTTTGTAACTTCAAACAAAAGTGCTAAGCTAGCGGCCACCTAAACTCGGTCTTAAAAGCGCACAACAGCTTTTACCCATGAAGTTGCAATGCCCAAACAGACATGCTTTCGATCTTTGGGTTGCAACGCATCGGCTTTTCCTCCTCTCTGTGTAACTCAATGAGCATTTCCCTGGAATTCACACGAAGATTCTAAGATGTTATAGTTGAATTGTTGAAACGGGATTATTTGCCTTACTCAACTAAGAAGATTAAAGCTTCCTTCTATGAGTATATATATGGATAGCTTTAAAACCCAAGGAAAAGGTGAATATCAAAAATGGGTAAAATGGTTTCGATGTAAGGAACGAAGTAATGTATATCCTAATGGCTGTTGAAAACAATTATGACCGACAAGTAAACAACATCAAAATAACTCTATCCTCGCAAAATTGAGTTACCGACAACCCAACAAGGAAAGCCAATATAAGCGAAATTTTGACGGTAATTTCCACTCACAACATGTTCAAATTAGTCTCGCTAAATCGATTTGTTCTAGCTCCTACAATGCCTTATTCTCTTTGCCAATGGGATTCAACCACAGTGCTGTTTGTTTGTTTGTTTGTTTGTTGTGGGTTTTGTAGTTAAATAACACTGAACCAAGCCAGTAGTAACATTTTACCAGTAACGTCCGTCGTTGGCTATACGGACACGCATGTGTGTTTCTTACGTAGGAAGCCGTATTAAACTAAAGACTGTTGATATCGGCTTTAATCCACCATTCTAGTAAAATCAGTTTGGTTAATAACACGTTTTTCTTTTGCAAAGGATTCAAGATGTGACCGTTCGTAAACTCAAGGTTGTTCTTGAACCTGTTCATAAAATTCAAGAAAATGGTTACAAACGGCTCTTTTTCGACCATGTCTGTTAATGAGGTAATGATCACAGTTATTGAATCATTTACATGGGTTGTTTGTTTTTCCACGAAACATGTCTTTGTATTCATAGAGCGTTTAATTAAGCTGTAGTGTAGGTCGCATATAAGGCATTAACCCTTATAGTGCTGGAAACGACTTCATACTTATGCTAATAGGTTAGATCAAGGCCAACCGACAAGTTAACTGGCGGCTGGTCTATGACCTAACATGTTTATTATTCTGAGTATCTTTCCTCAACAAAATTAAGCAGGTATTTAAGATTTTGGAAACCTATTTTTAGAAAATTACCCGGCATTCTAAGGGTTAATGTTACGATTACAGAGAAGCCACAAAGCACGTCTCATAGCCCTTAACTTTACTTGAGCACGCACATTGTTGCGCATGCGTAGCAAGTGATATCAGAAATCATTGTGACACAAAGTGAAAAAACCTTAAATCGGGCAGGTTCTCCTTTTGTCAAAATACAATTTTAACCATCAAATAAAAGTATATTGAAATAATAATGAAAATGAGAATAATTACCTGATTCAATAATTGCCACCCGTTCATACTTTACTTTGACCCAGTCATGTTACGCCGTGGAAAGAAAAGGGTTATTTAGGTTGTGTCGTTCCAATCGATGCTAAACAAAAGTTTGCTCCCGGGTTTAGACAGAGGGACCAACGTTTAGTCATCGATCATTGAACAAACTTGAAACACTCGCTCTACAATGGTACTTGTTATATAATCGAGGATTTTTGGTGTGCGTTGTAATGAGTGTATGATATTGTCAATGCGCATGTATTTATCATCGATTTGTGTACAAAAACGGCTCACCATTTGATTAACCACAAATCGACATCTTTTTGCAAAAGTTCAGTCTCTTATTAAAACAAAGAAAAGAAACCCACAGCATACATACAACAAGAGGAGCACAATTCAGAAGCTTATCAGTACTGCAAGAGGGGTATCGTCACCAGTCACGAGCTCAGCAGTAGTAAGAGAGGGGTGCAGGGGCACCATTCAGAAGCTCAACAATAGTAAGAGAGGGGTGCAGGGGCACCATTCACGAGCTCAACAGTAATAAGAGAGAGGTGTAGGGGCACCATTCACGAGCTCAACAGTAGTAAGAAAGGGGTGTAGGGGCACCATTCACGAGCTCAACAGTAGTAAGAGAGGGGTGTAGTGGCGCCATTCACGAGCTCAGCAGTAGTAAGAGAGGGGTGTAGTGGCGCCATTCACGAGCTCAGCAGTAGTAAGAGAGCGGAGTAGGGGCTCCATTCACGAGCTTAACAGTAGTAAGAGAGAAGAGTATAGGGGCACCATTCACGAGCTCAACAGTAGTAAGAGAGGGTTGTAGTGGCACCATTCACGAGCTCAGCAGTAGTAAGAGAGGGGTGTAGTGGCGCCATTCACGAGCTCAACAGTAGTAAGAGAGGGGTGTAGTGGCACCATTCACGAGCTCAACAGTAGTAAGAGAGGGGTGTAGTGGCACCATTCACGAGCTCAGCAGTAGTAAGAGAGGGGTGTAGTGGCGCCATTCACAAGCTCAACAGTAGAAAGAGAGGGATGTAGTGGCACCATTCACGAGCTCAACAGTAGTAAGAGAGGGGTGTAGTGGCGCCATTTACGAGCTCAACAGTAGTAAGAGAGGGGTGTAGTGGCGCCATTCACGAGCTCAGCATTAGGAAGAGAGGGGTGTAGTGGCACCATTCACGAGCTCAGCAGTAGGAAGAGAGGGGTGTAGTGGCACCATTCACAAGCTCAACAGAAGTAAGAGAGGGGAGTAGGGGCACCATTCGCGAGCTCAACAGTAGTAATAGAGGGGAGTAGGGGCTCCATTCACGAGCTTAACAGTTGTAAGAGAGGGGAGTAGCGGCACCATTCACGAGCTCAACAGTAGTAAGAGAGGGGAGTAGGGGCTCCATTCACGAGCTCAACGGTAGTTAGAGAGGGGAGTAGGGGCACCATTCACGAGCTCAGCAGTAGTAAGAGAGGGGAGTATAGGGGGCACCATTTCGAGCTCAACGGTAGTAAGAGAGGGGAGTATAGGGGGCTCCATTCACGAGCTCAACGGTAGTAAGAGAGGGGAGTATAGGGGCACCATTCACGAGCTCAACAGTAGTAAGAGAGGGATGTAGGGGCACCATTTACAAGCTCAACAGTAATAAGAGAGCGGAGTATAGGGGCACCATTCACAAGCTCAACAGTAATAAGAGAGGGGTGTAGGGGCATCATTCACGAGCTCAACAGTAATAAGAGAGGGATGTATGGGGCACCATTTACAAGCTCAACAGTAATAAGAGAGCGGAGTATAGGGGCACCATTCACAAGCTCAACAGTAATAAGAGAGGGGTGTAGGGGCATCATTCACAAGCTCAACAGTAGTAAGAGAGGGATGTAGGGGCACCATTTACAAGCTCAACAGTAATAAGAGAGCGGAGTATAGGGGCACCATTCACAAGCTCAACAGTAATAAGAGAGGGGTGTAGGGGCATCATTCACAAGCTCAACAGTAGTAAGAAAGGGGTGTAGGGGCACCATTTACGAGCTCAACAGTAGTAAGAGAGGGGTGTAGGGGCATCATTCACAATCTCAACAGTAGTAAGAAAGGAGTGTAGGGGCACCATTTACGAGCTCAACAGTAGTAGGAGAGGGGTGTAGGGGCATCATTCACAAGCTCAACAGTAGTAAGAAAGGGATGTAGGGGCACCATTTACGAGCTCAACAGTAGTAAGAGAGGGTGTAGGGGCATCATTCACAAGCTCAACAGTAGTAAGAGAGGGGTGTAGGGGCATCATTCACAAGCTCAACAGTAGTAAGAGAGGGGTGTAGGGGCACCATTCACGAGCACAACAGTAGTAAGAGAGGGGTGTAGTTGCTCCATTCACGAGCTCAACAGTAGTAAGAGAGGGGAGGACAGGGGTACCATTCACGAGCTCAACAGTAGTAAGAGAGGGGAGTAGGGGCTCCATTCACGAGCTAAACAGTAGTAAGAGAGGGGAGTATAGGGGTACCATTCAGAGGTTCAACAGTAGTTAGAGAGGGGAGTATAGGGGTACCATTCAGAGGTTCAACAGTAGTTAGAGAGCGGAGAATAGGTACCATTCAGAAGCTCAACATAAGTAAGAGAGGGGAGAAGAGGCACCATTCACGAGCTCAACAGTGGTAACAGAGCGTAGTATAGGGGTACCATTCAGAAGCTCAACAGTAATAAGAGAGCGGAGTATAGGGGTTCCATTCAGAAGCTCAACAGTAGTAAGAGAGTGGAGTAGGGGCGCCATTCACAAGCTCAACAGTAGTAAGAGAGGAAAGTAAGGGAACCATTTATAAGTTCAACAGTTTTAAGAGAGAGAAGTAGCGATACCATTCACGAGCTAGGTAATAGTCTGAGGGGAGTAGAGCGACCATTTAAGAGTCAAGAAGTCATTGGAAATGACTTTGAGCAATATTCAAGCAAGCTTCATTCTTTCTTCACAGTTGATGTTAAACGATAGGTAAAACAAATAGTAAGACAGGGAAGCAGGGGCACTAGCTATTCAAGGGCTCAACAGTAGTCAGAGAGCGGAGTATAGGGGTACCATTCAGAAGCTCAACAGTAGTAAGAGAGCGGAGTATAGGGGTACCATTCAGAAGCTCAGAAGCTCAACAGTAGTAAGAGAGCGGAGTAGGGGGGATTATCGATCGTTAAAGGATCCGTCAGCACCGAGAACCGTTTGCAAGCGTGTTGACCGTATGCTTGTGTATGAGAGAGAGTGCATCAACTGTTTTCGATTCACTTGTTTTGCGGCAGTTGTGTTTTAACGTTAGCTGATTCCGCGTCGCAAGTATAGTCGCAAAAATTATGAAATTGTTTGTTTTTTGTTTTTGTGTTTAATATTCGTATCCAACAATTGGAACTTAACGAATGTCCATGTAAACGTTGTGAAGTCGGGGATACGATAATGAGGTATGTTTATTGGATATTAGAGTTTACTTGTTAACATTATTTTTCCTCATAGAATTCGTCTATGTGTTCTAGAAGCGGTAGGAATATATTCATTGTAGTGATCTTATGTATTTTATGTTTTATGTACAGTGCTTTAATTAGATATCGAGGAGTTGACGCAAGACTTCGCTAGCTATATTAAGATCGAGTCCTTTACTTAGGTCTAGCGTTGAATCATCGCTTGACTGTATAGTTCAGTTTATTTTTGAGTACATACTTAGGTTTTTATTGCTCTTTGGTTGCCAAATCCATACATTCTGCATTGCAAAAAACATTGATTATCTAATCAAAAAGGTAATTAATGCGTTATACCCTATATGGCTAAGCTTTCCTCGCCAAAGCTTTGTACATGTATCATATACAGATTCAAAGTCGAATATAACCATTGCACGTTGCTATAGCGATTCAAATGTATATTAAGGTCCGTCAAACATGATGGGCCAACAAACAACAGTCATGCTGTTTATGCCAAAACTATGTCGCATTCGCTGTACAGTGGTTGCAGACGTATCTGTTGTAATCGTTTGCTAGATAATATATATCGCAAAACAAAGACAGTATCTTTGATGTCACGTTTTTTACACATTGGAATCCGTAAATGAAACCTGTCACGATTCATTGTGCTATTAATTTGAATCGTGAACATGACACATTTGGATATTTATTTAGCACTGTCCCTTCCAGTTCCGTGACCGTCTTACTATTGACGTTTTTAATGGACCTTTAACCCTTAGAATGCTGGGTAATTTTCTTGAAAATAGATTTAAGTGTCGTCTGCTTTCCCAAACCTTAATTCTGCTAACTTTTGGTCGGAAAAGATAGTCAGGTTACATCACAGGCTTGTCGCCAATTTACATGGCGGCTGGCCTGGATCCGATCTGTTTGCATAAGAAAGAAGTCGGCTCCAGCACTATAAGGGTTAACATAGTAGGCATGTGCTGATTTCTCAGTATTTCGTACGAAATTTCCTACTAACGTTTAGGAAAGTTTTGTGTAATTTTAAGAGAGGCATTGTTATAGAGATCATGTAAGTATAAAACATACGACACAATTAATCCATACGACACAATTAAACCATACGACACAATTAATCCATACGACACAATTAATCAGCGTTTTTTCTCCTATCAAAGTTGCATTTTCCTCGAACTTTGAATAGGCAAAGACACGGGACGAGTCTTCTCGGAGAACGGAGCTTTGTAACGTTCATTGGACGATTACGCAACTTTTAGAAAACAAAGGCTTGTTATAGAAGACGTATGAGTGTATAAAAAGACAGTATACGACAATGTTTTCCGCCGTATCTCTGCTCGTAGTGTCAGAGCTTCTCCCGTGCAATTGAATGGATGAAACATCGAGACAACTTCAGCAGGCTAACTGAAAAAGTAATTTGATCACATATGAATTTGTTCGTGCTTGTATCATTCATTCATTACAAATTCTAATTAAATTTTCATAAACAAAATACTTTTAGCATGTAAATTATTCATTATACGTCTGTCCACATCAGTATAATGCGCGCTAAATGACCTTAGCTGTCGATGCGCCTTAAAACACCATTAATTTATTCATCTACCTTTTCTTTGCGTCAAAAAAGAATTTAAGTCTTGTTTAATTTGTTCGTTTGCTCACCTATTGTCGCTTTTACAGACGCGTTTAGATGCACAGGGTTACCACTTGTATACAAATAGCTAAAATGTGTGTGTTATAAGTTTTAACAAATTCTTAATTTCATTAACTTTGGGAATTGCGATGCTCTTCCAATGTTACCATACGAGCCAAAATTCTGACAAACCATAGCCCTTGGTCATAACAAGTGACTCCGAAAATTGAGAGAAAAATCATTGGAATGCCAATAACACCCCTGTTTTTCTTGTAAAACGAGACAATTTTCAACTCGACAGCTGTTTTCATTACACTAACATTGACTAGACAAACGAATTTGTTGACATGCGACAATAAATTCTAAAACTAGAATTGTTCGTATAGCTTTGGTTTCATTTGTTTTACATCACGTCAACAAGTTTTAAGTTATTATACGACGTCGGGACTATTATCGATGGAGGAAGACCACTTATTTAACTGCATTATAATATACAGACACGTCAAGCTTGGTAAAACGATTGTACTCATGAAACTCATCCAGAAAACTACCTCTTACGAAAATAAATTCGAATATGTTTATACCGTGATTTGAAGAAATTAAGAGAATATCTTGTGAACCATTTTGCGTCTATCGTCATTTAGTCACAATGGTTTCTACCATAATGATGTTAATAGTATTTTCCTTTGCAATACGCATTTAGCTGTGCTTCAAATTAACACCAATTACAATGCGAGACATTGTGAAATGGGTCAGGGACGGAATAAATCGATGTCGTAAAATCATACGATGTTTTCTCCAAACCTAATTTGCTTACTTAGTTAAATTGCATTACATTGCATTCGCTCTTCATAAGGTACACGACATATGTACAGCAACAGAAAAACATGTATGTGAAAAGGCAACAATAGTTGCAATAAGATTGGATTGTAGCCTCTAACATCATAAACGATTGCCAATCTAATGTTATTATAACTATTGGCCCAATCCAATTGCAACTTAGGGTTACTGAACCAAATGACACCAATATAGTTAGATGTACGTCTACCCAATCAAATCCGTTTAATCAAACGTCTGGGAAATAAAGTCCTTCTTAAATAACAGATTAAGACAGGGTATATATTAACATAGTGTCCTTTGGATGCAGTTGATATGGTAGTGCAACACAGATCCTTAAAGGCTAGGTCAGTAAACACTCCTGTCTAGGAATACAGGAGTTGCGAGTCTGGTTAAAAGGACTATAACTAAGATTTAAGGATTCAATTTTTTTCTTTTATTGAGTAAATCCGTTGGTCCTTTCCGTGTGCGTTCAACCCCACTTAAATGCGGATCGATTTAGATAATCGGAATTCTATCATATTTGTCTCGCTAAATGATTTTTTTCTAAATGCGGTCACGAAAGAGTACTTGCCTTTTAACAAGTAGCTCTACTTATATGTTCTAACTCTTATACTGAGCGATTTAGGTCATCGAAATCTGAGTACAATTATTTCGATTTATATTCTCTTACTTCGATGCGGTCTTTGTGAATGCCTGTGTCTGGCGTTATTGGATCTAACATCCTTAGCTCATCTTAACAATTAACACGGGAAACTGTTAATTGACAGTCACAATCGATACTTCTGTCCTCTGGTACATGTAAGTCAATATGTCACTAATTACATTCTTTAAAGCTGCTTGTCCATTAACCCTTTCCCAAACAATAACTGTCCCAAATTGAAAGAGTTTGCAGACGACATTTCAAAATGTGATGAAATTGAAAAAACCTTTCTTCAGATAGAGCAGAAATCCTTGTGGGAAAAGGAAAAAATTGCTCGTGACGAGCAATTTCTCCTTTTCCCACAATGTTTTCTAAAGTCGTCTGCAACAAAGTGGTCAAATGTCGTTATTGTTTGGGGAATGGTTCAAGCTGATTGAACACACATGCGAAAACATTAGACAAGATAAAATGCCGTTAAACGAAAGAGTTTTTGTATGTTATACAACATGCAATGAAAGAAAGATAGATGTCTATTGAGAGAAAAATTAATTAAGAATGTGTCAATTCATCAACGCATCTACTTCCGAAATGCGGTGGATCTCAAAGCCGTCGTAATGCTTTTGGAGTAATGTAATGTAACAGTCTCTGAATACTTGGAAATACAATTACTAGTACATCGGTTGTGTTTTTTCGCATTCGCGCGCAATATATGGCTTATTGTCAACCATCATGATGATCAAGTCACTGGGCCGAGCATAGCAGATAAAACTTATTTATTGTTTTTGACGCGATCCAAAAACCCACTTAACCGTTTACCAAACAATAACGACATCTGACCACTTTATTGCAGACCACTCTGGAAAACACTGTGGGAAAAGGAGAAATTCCACACTGCCAGAAGATTACTTATCAATGTTAGCACATTTTGAAATGTTGTCTGTAAACTCTTTCAATTTGGGATAGTAGAAGATTTGGCGTTTGGTAAAGGGTTAATCAAATTGGTTCAAAGAAGAACTTTAACTAGGTCAATCATCAATATTGAGCACGTATGCTCGAGAGAAAAAAACAACAACAAAGACTTGTTATCTCGGCTGTGGACAATATGTGATGTTCAGAAATACATCGTCTGAAAACGTTATCGTTTAACCCCTTCACTTAACAATCCTCGAATGAAATTCGTCTAAACCAATCAAATTCTGGAAGTAATGCAAGGAAGCAGAATGTTGCCAGCGTTCTTATCAATATCTTGCTTTTCACCGATGACATTATTGGTAAATATCAAATATTTTCATTCTTTGGTTTGAAATATTTCGCACTTTATAATGATTGATTCGTCGACCCGAAAAAGGTCAGGATCTGAATGATGCTGTTTAAAAGTTCAATGAATATTGGAAAACATGTTCCCCCTAGCAAGCCCAAGAAAATCAATGTCGACAGTTAATGTTTCCATTGAAGAATCTGCTATATAACCCCTTCTCTCTTCGCCTGATAGATAGTGTATACATGAACCTGTCTATTTACGTTTACTCGGTGACACATCATCTTTTCAGGAGGGGGTATCACGTGACAAATGTCTAAACAAGATGGCCGCGCCAATGGTTTTTTGTGTGTGCTTTTTTCCCACTACTTTTGCCTATGATAGTCACACTGTATGCCCCGCATGAGTTGACCATCATCTTTTGGTTCTGGTGGTATACTATAACCCATGCTTTATATCGGCGTTAAGTCTACCACGCGGCAGAGAAATCGCAGCCGACGGGCATGAATGACCTAAATGCTGCATATTATGAGTGGATATAGCATTGTTATAACTCAAACAACATGATATTCATTACAAATACAGACACAGATTTTTGTTACACTAATAGGCACAATCGTATCTACTCGGCAATCCCCGTAACAAGTCGGTAGATATACCTCGTAGGCAGTACATGAATACACCAGAAATCCTGGGGCAATTCGCCTTATTTCCAGCGGCTAACGCAAAATGCACACAGGCACTAAAGATGTATTTAAATACACATAAATTAGTTATTTATCTCAATTGAATGGGTTTTTTTTTACCCTTTTTATTAAAGATGACCATATAAACACATCTTTGTTTCATATTTTGTCAATCGGCTCTTTTCGACAATCCCCGACTAGTGACGGGGATTGCCGACTTGATGCGATTGGCCCTTCGTTGCTGACCTACTTTCAAAAATGGCTCCCCATTACCTCCGAGGTTATTTTAAGAAATGGCCGAGGTGTTCCGAATGTAATAGGCGCTGAACGCACCGTTTGTTCAGAATGTGTGAATATATTTTAGTATGTCCAGACGAAATGCAATGAATTTTAAACCGTTGTTACGCTAATGGATCTGGATACAGATCCAACTATAGTATACAGACTCTAACAAACTTAGATATGGACCAATTTTTCTATAAAGGGCTATTCTTTAGTACGGTTTGTATAACAGTTCAGATGCTATACAGCTCTTAGGAAATAAATCTTTCATTTACTCACACCTGTTAACATGCAGCTTTATTAATTAGGTTACTGTGTTGCCCTTGGTGTTCCATTGAACTAAAGATTACATTACATTCCATTATTATCTACCTATAAAAAAAACCAGTAACAGTTTAAATCAGCTGCCTACCTAATGTAAATACCAATGACAAAGAAAATGTCCTATCAACCCTAAGAATGCTGGGTAATTTTCTAAGAAATGATTTCTGTGTCGTCTGCTTTTCAAAAGCTTTAATATCTGCTTAATTTCGACGCGGAAGGATACTCAGAATTAAATAGCAAACAGGTTAGATTACAGACAAGCCGCCGAATTACTTATTCTCAATCATTATGGAAGTTGACCCATGAATGCTGGTTGATCAGTTAATCTGCAAAAGTAGGGAAAATTTGGTTGAACCGTTTCGAACAGTCCATATTGGTTTGACATTTGGGAAACTGGTCTAGACTGCCCCATCGATTAGCACATCATTCTATAGGCTGTGTACATGTTGAAAATACATTATCGGGATTCAATGCTTCGTTCTATAACGCTCGCTAGACTCATGTACACGTTTACTATTTACTCAAGGACACATTGCTTACTAAGGGCTCACTAAGTTTTTTTCATTTAAGGCTGGTCAAGCTGGATATAACATCCTACTCTGTGACATATCCACTGTCCGAATCAGTTTATCCCCGGAATGATGAGGAAAGATACTCAGAGTAGCAAACATGTTAGATCACAGGCCAGCCGCCAATTTACTTGGCGGCTGGCCTGTGATCTTACATGTTTACATAAACATGAAGTTGGTTCCAGCACCATAAGGGTTAACCACAAACGCGTCGAATCTTGCGATAAATCACCCAATGCAAAGCCGCATCATTCTTTGCAAATTCAATGATGTGTTTCTCAAACCATTCGGTAGTTTGTTATCAAGAGTTAGTATGTTCCCGTAAAATCACGCAAAGCGAGAGCACGCCATTTCTGTCTTTAATTGGAATTCCTTGGCAATTTACACCGTCATACTCTGATTTCCTCCACTTCTATAACGCAGGCTTAGAGCTTCCGTTCTATGATGGTTAAGAGAAAAAAAAACTAAATCAACATGAAGAATGGTCTTCACCTTGACACACTTTTAACATTTTTGTTCATCTTTCGCCGCTTTTCAATTAAGTTCTTGTGGAAATGCCATCAGCGTTGTCCAAGTATTGTTGATACGTACATTGTACTGTTAAAATAAGAAAGCAAGGAAATTTTACCTCCAGGACATGACTATAAACGCCAATATAAAAAAAACCCATCTTACTAGATTCAAGGGAAGCGGGAGCTCGGATGATTCAGGCTGTAACTTAGTCCGAATGATCCAGCCGTAGATATTTCATTATACGTTACGCATTTACAGCTTGGATAATCAGAGTTAGCTGTAACTGTGTAGAATGAAATATCTACAACTGGATCATTCGGACTAGGGAAGCGGCGATTTCCGTTGATCACCGAGGGTCAACAATAGTATTCCGTCCTGCGGAGACAGTTTTCACGCTCAGATGGTTTATCAGTTCCCCTAATTTATTACCCACCGTATCAATAATTAATTATCATGTCACGAGATAGCTATTGATGAAGTATTTCGCTAGGGAATCCACCGCGATCCGTCCACAATAACAACATAGGCGGAACAGGAATAAGTGCCTTTCAATAAAGGAGTATTTAACCTAATAGTGCTGGAACCGACTTCATTCTTATGCTTATGCAAATATGTTAGACCCAGGCCAGTCGCCAAGTAAATTGGCGGCTGGCCTGTGATCGAACCTGTTTGCAACTCTGAGTACCTTTCCCCATACAAATTTAGCAGATAATTATGGTTTTAGGAAGCAGGCGACACAAAAATCTATTTTTAGAAAAATTTTCCAACATTCTATGGGACTCGAGGATCTCAGGTTCGAGTCCTCTGGTTTAGTGGAAATGTTCTTTGAAAAGTCACTTCAGAGCCCTATCCCAGTACTGGTGGATCCAGAAAAGCCGTTACATAACTAAAGAATTGTTGAGACGGTGTTTAAACGCAATACAAATGTTCCTTTTCCCAGATTACTACTTGCTTCTGTGGATGAACACTAATTGATCTTAAAAAAAAAAATAGAAACGAATAATAAAACGGAAGAGTTGAGACGATTCCTTCTAAGTATGTAATGTATGTGAAAAAGGGTTTACATTCTATCAAAGTTATAAAAAATATATAAAAATGCCATGTGAAATCGAAGAAAGGCTTTTTTCCTCTAGTAAAAAGAAAAAAATGCGATACGTTAGGGGTTTAATTAACAAACGAGTTCTGCTATTGATTTCGTGTAACTTTCGTCACGTTTCGGATGTACAATCGCTCATGACATGTGCAGATGTCTCCGAAAAGCTCTTAAACATCTCTTCAAAATGTATGGGCGACTGTACCACTGAACTGTTAGATAGATTCTGTGTCAGAACTTGCCTATGGCATTAGATTCGTAAAATACAAGGGTAGTACGCACAGTAATCAAAACCTCTTATTTGCTAAAATGCACTTCCTTGCTTTTGTTCCCTCAGATTTACACCGAATAGTTCCGGTTACGACCGAAGCAATCCGACGAAAGATAGAGTTTTAAAGTAGCGAATCATAGGCATTCTACCTAGATATTACGAACGATTGGAAAGCAATTGTTAAACGATATAAGAGAAACATACATGGAAAAAGGCGTTGATCGTTGAAGTTCCGAAACCGACTTCATACTTATGCAAATAGGTTAGATCACAGGCCAGCCGCCAAGTAATTTGGCGACAGACATATGACCTAACCTGTTTGCTACTCTTAGTACGTTTCTTCAACAAAATTAAGTAGATATTTACGGTTTGGGAAAGGAGACGACACAAAAATATATTTTTAGAAAACAACCCAGCATTCTTAGGATTAAACCAATTACGAAAAACGAATTATAACGAAAAGACCATGACTCAACCTCACTGGGATTTAGACATCATTTTAAATTCCAACCGCTTATCCCTGCGGGCAAACTGAACTGGAAAATCTCATTAAAATTTAATGTGGGTTAAACGATTGAGCCTTGATAAATCTATTGATCCATTTCCTTCATGACATTTTGTGGAATTTTTCATTTTTTGCTATGAGTGAAGTTATCTCGGTCTTGCAGGGGTTTAAGGACTGCCGCATGCGTGGCAGGTCGAATGTGTGGGTCCTCCGACGTTAATAAAACTTGTAGTAAGACATCCGCATATAGGAAATAAAACGCTATCGCTGCGTGGACTCGAATCCATGCACAAAGCTCCTAGAGATATCACATGTTTGAATGATAGTTGTCCAGGGGTCGGGCTCAGGACACGATACTTTGGATTTAAATCCCGTTAGTAGCGGTATCGACTTAACGACTTATCATTAAACCATGAATCAGAGACATGACTGGTTAATTCAAGATGTTTCAAGACTTGTTTCACAGTCGGTGTAAAATAGACGTGTGTTAACTTAACCCTCGTAGTGCTGGAACCGACTTCATGCTTATGCAAACAGGTTAGATCCAGACCTGCCGCCAAGTAGATTGGCGACTGGCCTGTGATCAACTGTTTGCTACTCTGATTATCTTTCATCGACAAAACTAAGCAGATCTTTAAGATTTTGGAAAGCAGACGACACGAAATTAATTTTAGAAAATTACCCAGTATTATAAGGGTATAGCATATACATCATGGGCTCTTCTAGATATTAAGCGTGTTGTTAAGTAAGATGCATACATTGTAGGGGGGCCTCCGTGGCCTAGTGGTTAGAGTACAGAACTTGAAATCACAAGGCCCCTCTCCGCGTGGGTTCAAATCCTGAGAGGAATATGGATTTTCATGAGAGGCAGTCTCTCGACTGACTTACGAAATGCCGATGGTTCTACCCGCCTTGACCAGCCCTTATGGGCAGTTGAGTATGGGGTCTTCCTCCATCATTAAGAGTCGGGCATCGCTACATAACTGAAATAATGTTGATGTGATGTAAAACCCATATAAAAAAATACATTGTAGATCTCGGTTTGTATGCCGACATATTGTATTACTTCGAGGAAATACTGACCAATTAGGGTTCATCATTAACCAAAGGTCCGTAATTGGATATCATTAGTACCTGGTGGTCGCAGAGCGACTCACGTTCCGTATAAAATGTCACAGGAGGCGATAATATAGTTATTGAGAAAATATTTAATACTTTCCTTTGTCTTAAATTAACAGTATGCTTGGGAATTATTTCTGTCTTGAAACTAGTTTAGAAATAGTTGGGATGGTATAGCATATACGAGGGGGTATCAAAGATTCTGAGACAAGCGTGTTTGCGTTTTTGCTGTTTGTCTGTTCGAAATGAAACTTTCAGTAAATATCATGAAAAACAAATGTAAATACACTCAAATTAGACAGACCTAGCAACTTATTCGCCCATGAGTTCTATAGATAAAAAAACTGACGCTATAGGAACTTGGGACTTTTATAAAGAAAAAAGCATGAACTTTTTATACCCCCACGTTGATTAGGAAAAGGTTAATAGTGGGAAGCGATGAACAAAGCCATGAGCGTGTTGACCCTGAAAGACATATATATATATATATATATACTTGTGTATATAGGCATGGGTAGAAACGGCAACAGACAAGCTAGCATCGAATTACCAGGCGAGCACGAAAACCGACATTTTTTGTTATAGGGATATGTACAGTCTGGCTCAACCTTGGATTCATCAGAAAAACAGGCAAAACAATGAATTGTTTGTGTTTAAATCTCGATAGAAACCACTGTGACAACGCAGACGATTATCTTCGGAAACGAATTGAACCCCCTTTTCGTAAGTCGTTTCACAGGCTTTCTACGCATGTACCGCAAGTATCCCGTTGATTTGTCACAACAAGCCACCTTTCTCGGCAAACATCGGTCGGGACCGGAACTATTTGCATTTAACCGAAGAGTTCCAGCCCCGACCGATGTATACCGAGAACTGCCGAAGTAATCCGACAAATAATGATTTTCAAAGTGGCGGATTGTGGGTCTATCTACAGAACAAATTACATTTAAACTGCTGTCAAAGAGTAATTGCTAGAAACAAAATTGTTTGTTTAAATGAAAACTAATGACTACATCTAAAAGCGGCGTTAACCCTTAGAATACACGGTAACTTTCTAGATACAGATTATTCTGTCGTCTGCTTTCCAAAACAATTAATATCTGATTAATGCTGACGAGGAAAGATACTCAGAATAGCAAACAGGTTAGATCACAGGCCAGTCGCCAATTCAATTGGCGGCTAGCCTGTGATCTAAGCTGTTTGTATAAGCATGAAGTCGGTTCCAGCACTATAAGGGTTTAAACCTTAAAGAACAATTGTGCGTCAAAGTAAGCCTATAAGAAGCACGGGGTTATCAAAGACAGATGCGCTAAATAGCCCCCCGTCTTCGTTTCCTATATAATAAGACGCTTCGTGTCTTTCATAAATCAATAGGAGAAATTCGCGAAAATTGCCACTCGTCGGAGAACCGCTAAAGCACCATTTAACGCCTGGCTTATATACATACAGATGTGGTTGACCATTTATTGACCGAAAAACCTGGCTGAGGCGGTCCATTCTGGAACCAATGATAAGTCACCATGGCGTTGTGGTTAGACAGCTGGGCTTAAAACGACATGTCCCCTTTTCGCACTGGTTTCGGGTCAAGGTGGCGGAAGCTAAGGTAGTTCCCCGGCTGTTTAAAGGCCCTTGTATACATAACATAACATAACATAGCATAGCATAACATAGAATAACATTGCATAAAATAACATAACATAACATAATTTTATTTCAATATTAAGCACATAGGCTCATATTTATTAAAAATCTATATTTACATGCATGCTGTGAAAATGACATGAACATTTACGACTTATACATATACATAAAAAGCAAAATTTGATAGACATACAGGATGAGAGACTTAGGTAAACTCAATACAATTCCTGAAACTATTTTTTATTCTATAGAATAATAACTTCTTTTTATTATAAATGCATGTTTGTAGTAACTCGAAAGTTAAATGTATACATAAGTGATATAATTTGGAAGTTAAGAATTAATCTCTTTAAATCTGCACAACAGCTGTATTGTGATATGATACCCACTAAAGAATAGTCATTTGAGGCATAATTAGTTGTTTTTAATTATCTAAACTGTGTGTATACAGCGAATTAACATGCATTCTAATCTAAAAGCGTAACATCGCTCTTGAAACCTTCTGCAAACGAACTATACCTACTTAAATACATTAAATCTTCCGTAATTAATTACACTTCCAATAGTTACTTTTAATTAGACATCAAACAATATTACGAGAACTGTATTGTTTTGACGGGTTGTCGATCGACTTACCAATTCGGGGTCTTTTATCATTCATGATGACAGGATATCTCGCTATAATTGAAAATTGTAAACGCCTAATACAACAAACATCAATACAAAACAGTCAAACATGTGTCGTCATTTTATCTGATGTTCGTGAAATAGGTCGTTCTAGTGTATCCTAAGCTTGTGTTACCTTTCCCTATTTGTTTTACATCGATTGTGAAGCTTCAAGCTTGTTCAAAGCCACTTTCGATGACTGATTCTTGGGTACCTTACCAGGTACTTGGACATAGTGTCGCCACTGCGTCTATCAAGCGCACATGGTCAGTTGCTGTCTGCTTTGTGTCTCCCTAAGACATCCCCATTTGGCCTTTCGTTATGATATTTATTAGATGTTCCTTACTCATCCTCTAGTGAGATCATCGTAATAATTTCTCGCCATTCTAGATCAATATTAAGGTGTCGGCCTCGGGACTCGTGGATTCGATTCCCATTGGTGACTTGGTCCAACTTGCAACATTTCTTTGATTCTCGTACGGTGCACATAATGGCCGTGTATGCGTATAAAAGAGGTGGACCAAAGAGCGCGATCATTGAAATAACTTGATTCACTATCGCAAACAAACAAATGTTATTTTAACCTTCTTTCTGCCCATCTTTATCGTATCAATATACCTTTGAAGGGAATTGAATGTTACTAACCGGCGCAACTACTGCCCGTACGGCTCGATATATCGTCATTTTGCCTTATACCCGTTATGCGCCTATGCGATATAACGATTGATTAACCCTTTACCAAACGCACAATGTTCGACCGTCCCAAATTGAAAGAGTTAGCAGACGACATTTTAAATGTGATGGAATTGTTAAATAATCATCTGATATAGTAGAAAACATTTATGGAAAAGGGAGAAATTGCTCGTTATGAGCAATTTCTCCCTTTCCCACAATGTTTTTCAGAGTCGGCTGCAACACACTGGTGAAACGTCTTTATTGTTTGGTATTGGGTTCAATACTGGTTAATATCATTTGAAAGGAGGAAACATGTACATTTCCGTTCATTCTGCCTATCTTTGAGCCTTATCTGTAGTTCAGCCTAACAACGCATGTATAAATTAATCATTTCACAGTCTAGATATCCTTTTTTTATTATTGCTCTATCACATAACATATTTGACAAACAATTGGTTTACTAGAGCAAAAAGACAAAGAGAAGAAATACAGAGAAAGAAAGATAGGAGATAGAGACAGATAAAAGGTTTACAATGCATATTGACATTTTTCATAAAAACTTAGATCTAACGTGTATATATCTATATCATTCGATGGCATATATATTATTTAAAACAACTTAATTTTGAAATCGAAAAGTTATGGCTTCATACACAGTCTAGATACTTTGTTATGTCCAACGAAACGACCCGTTTGACTACAAACAATGAAGAAGAATGATTAACATTTATAGTACTGGAACCTACTTCATGCTTATGCAAACAGGTAAGATTCAGGCCAGCCGCCAAGTAAATTGGCGACTGGCCTGTGATCTTACCTGTTTGCTACTCTGAGTACCTTTTCTCATCAAAATTATGCAGATATTTAAGAAGCCTGGGTCCCGGCCAACCTGCATTAGGGGTATACGCATGGCCCGGGACTTATATTCAAGCTTTCAGAAAGCGGACGGCTTACAAACCAATTTTAAAAAAAAATACCCAACATTCCAAGGGTTAAAATGATAGGGAAGATATAAATACGGGAGTTTGTCGAGCCTCCCGGCCTTCCGTCTATTGGCGAACAGCGAGTTCCAATCGATCATAAAATTACGCGGAGATAATGATCACAAATACTCCACTGCCTTTGATACTACTAACCCCTCGCCCCTCCCCACACGTTGCTGGGATTTACACCGTGCCTGGTGCTGTATAAAAATTAATAGACGACTTCGGTAAACTGTTCGCGTTTGTCAAAACTGATAAACATGGATAGTTAATAGTTCAAATAAGAACACAATATTGTCACGTGACATGGCTTTGAAGCGTTTCCAAGATGCCAATGCTTGGCATATATTGTTGCATATTAAAATATTCGAGAGCTGCTTCTTACTGTGTTTTCAAAGACCTCTGGAAGTGTTTGAATAGTGGTGTCAAACCGTTATTTCTGTATAATGGAGACCTATACCAGCTCCTGCTGTGAAGTATTGTGCCACTTTAATACAGGCCTTTTAAAGAGAGTTCCGGGAATGGCAATTTTCCTAGAACTTTTCATTTATTTGCTTTACTGTTTATTTTTAAGTTAATGACTGTACATTTTGTTAATATTTGCGAGATATTTGTACTGTTAACGCAAAATCGAATAAACCCGCCTTCGATCGTTCGCTTAGTTTTAGTAGTCTCAAAAAAAAAAATTCCCAGAATTTGAAATTGCTTCTTCCAAGGTTGAGATTTTAATGTTCTTTAGAATGAAAAAGCTACGAAAAAATGACAACCCAGGGTACTGTTTTACTAAAACAGTTTACGCTTAAGATTTGCGTAAGACTAGAACAACAATTCCTCTTCTTTCAATATTGGGCGGCGCAATATTGCAAAGTAACACATCATTGGAATCGTCTCTCCGAGACGCTTTCAATAACATGTCACATTGCAATATTGTACTTTCATTGAAGATACTATCCATGTGTATAAGTTATGCCTTACGCAAATATTTTCCATAAGATGCTTAGTAAAACGGTACCCAGGTCAATACAGTTTCATAAAACAACACAAGCTTCTCATCCCCGTTGGGAACCGTTTGATAAGGATATAACACATTCATTTCGCAGATAAAATAAACTGGTTAAACAGTTGATTTGGTAAACAATTATCCATGATTTATTGTTCCACAAACCCATTTAGATATAAAAAGATGAACCATTTTATCATCCTCCAATGAGATCTGACCAAGTCGAGTAGAACAACATGCACACTGTAGGTAAGCCAAGAGACTAGCTACCATGTGCTGGGTTTTGAACCCACGAGCTCTAACCAATAAGCCATGGAGGCCCCTCATGTAATTATTTATAAATAACTTAACCCTTTCCCAAACAACACATTTTCGACTGTCCCAAATTGAAAGAGTTTGCAGACGACATTTCAAAATGTGATTAAATTGGAAAATAATCTTCCGATAGTGCAGAAAACATTGTGGGGAAATGAGAAATTGCTCTTCATGAGTAATTTCTTCTTTTCCCACAATGTTTTCTAAAGCCGTCTGCAACAAAGTGGTCAAATGTCGTTATTGTTTGGGAAAGGGTTAAGCATGTTAAGTGATGGACAACACTTTGCTAGTAAATTACGTTTAGCAATGGGTCATTTACTCTACAAAGGTCTTCATTATGAAAATCATTTGGTTCCATCTACGTCCGATATTAGTCCAGGATCTCAAATAAGCTTTATGTTTAACGTCGGTTACCACCATTTAGACAGCGAATGCTGCAAAAAATAAAATACCTTCACAAACCGGTTTCTTATTTCCGAACGGCGGGTGGAAATGAACAAACGATCAGATTTGGCCCGGTAAAGTGAAATCTGGCATTTACAACTTATGTGTTTCTGTTGTTCAATTAAACCTTATGTCTAGATCAAACAATAACAAACACTATTTTCATAAAGTACACGGTAACATGTTGGACAATTACTCGTAAATCGATTTCCCATCAACGGTGATGACAGTAAAGCATATTGCTTGCGACCCAATTAGTTGAGGTGTTCGATATTCAGTAACACATGTCTCCAAAGCCCGCCATATATAGATACTTGATTGATACATAAGGCCATAGGCCCACCAGTTCACAAGACAAGAAGTTAACATTCAAGAGACAAACCATTATCCTGCAAAGCCTATATGTAGGATATAGTTGCAATATATCAAAATGTCATTTAAAGTATTCAATATCATAAACTCGAAAATGTTGATATATCTGGTAGCGCCTTTGTACAGAATATAATCTACGTTTTTAACCGTGTCTTCGTGTTTGCTCAGTATTTTGCAATTGTTTGTTAGTTACAAATATGTTTATATGTTAAATGCTGAATGAAATATATGTTATGCTACATGTATGGGTATTAAGATAAGATTCATACCGACAGTTCTATTTGGACCTTAAAGGCGGATGGTATCTAGCAAAACGGTAATGCCATTAGAATAATCAAGCATTCGAATTAGGAACTGCTATCGAATGTTGTCGAGGTGTTTATTCGGCTAGCTCTATAATATTCACTAGCGATTACTTGTCAATAATGATTTGGGACCAATACGATGGTACGAGCTTTATACAGGATAGAACCTCGGGGGTTCTACTTAAGATCGAAATTAGCTAGTAAACCTTTCCTTCTAGCACACCCTTGGATAAAGCTTTTTGATATAAGATTTACCGAACGGTCACAGTACAACTTAACCCTCATAGTGCTTGAACTGAATTCATGCTTATGTGAACAGGTTAGATGCAGACCAGCCTCCAAGTAAATTGGCGGCTGGCCTGTGATCTTACCTGTATGCCACCCAAAGTTTCTTTCTTCATCAAATTTAAGCAGATATTAAAAGTTTTGTAAGTCAGATGATACAAAATTCTATTTTAAGAAAATTATCCAGTATTTAAGGGTTAAATACCGTATCGCATTTATTTGTCAAACGAAAGTACACTGCAAAACTAATTCATCTTGTCCTCCAACATAGACGTACGACGTTGTTATAATGCTATACATACAGTCGGTGATGATGTTTGCAAAGGCGTCCGAATGCAATTTGACCACCCCTGAAAACCGAGTTTGCGATAATGCGTCCCTGCATGTTTCATAAGTATTACATTCGTACTACCCAGTATCAACAATGGTTCCTGCGGTTCACAAAGCAAAATAGTCATTTGAATATTCGCAGTAATGTAACTGCAAAGCTGCTGAAAGACATTAAAGTATTGAAGGCAATATTCCGCAAAAATCCGGAATTGAGCCGTTGTGGAAAGAGGCTGTTAGTCTTGGAAAAATCCTAATATTGACAGACGCGCAGAGAATTTCAGGCAATGTATTGAGCGGGAAATGGAGCTTCTGGGGGAAATTAGGTCAATTATCGAATTTCCTAGACATCGCTCTTAAAGTGTCGTATTTCGTATGGAATAATGTCCCCTCTTCCCCTTCATTAACCGTCGGCCCTTTACAACATATCGATAGGTCAAATATTTTTGTAAATGTTTTAATGACATGGTAACAGTTGTGTAGTTCTATTACAGTTTTCGTTGGATTTTTACATTTATTACTAGGATTGGGAACTTAAGTGTTTTGCCAAATGACACTACAAAGAATCCAGTTGTACCGGCTGCGATTTTAAAGTTACAAGGTTATCGTATTTTAAAAGTACTTGGCATTGGCAGTGTTGAATTAATCAATGAAGAACAAGTATTAAATACGAATCTGGTTTGAAGTACGGAAGTCAGCGCACGACTAACTTATGAATATTTTGAACGAGAATACTCGTATAGACGACGGGGATCTTGTGTGGCCGAGTTATTCATGCTGTAAGAATGAGATAACGTCATCCTATAATTTGTTCACTTCATGGCACATGTATGCAAATCACAAGTAATTTAGTTATAAAAATTCGGTCATTGAGCTGAACATAAAAACCCCAAACATTGCGTCATTTGAGATTTCCGTAATTATAAAGTTTCAGGTCGGCGGATTTGTCCATGATCGATAAGCCTTCTTGTAATTTGTATCCCTTTATATGGTTAGTTTGTTTGATTACGATTTTAAGGTAGTGTTAGCAAGGGAAATTCAATCGGAACTCTTCGGCAAATTCCGACAGGCCTGATCAGTGTGGCCTGCCAACATCACCGAGGGGTTCCGACTGAGGGAAATACCGACACTGACTCTGACTCAGGACACCGAACCTTAGAACAAATTCTAACGAACACTAGGAACAAATAATAGAAACTATAGCTCATGCAGTCTTCTAGCGTCATATTATCAAAAAGAGCTGGGCTGGGAATTGTTTCTTAATGTTTGTTCTTATTGACAAAATATTAAATAATTTTGTAACAGATATAAAAGTGCTTTTTCTAAGACCTAAGCAAACCTAGGCTTAAGTATTTTTTGGTAACACAAAACATAAAGCAAGGACGTCCTGTTAGAACCTCATTTTATGATCAAGGTCCCATGATTTGATGGTTGAAAAGGGTAGATATTTAAAGATAGAAAGAGAGCAGAGATTTTGCCAACTTTGTAAACAACTAAACTTTAACATTATTGAGGACGAATATCATTTCTTTTTAGAATGCAAAAGTTACCAACTGCTGCGCAATATGTATTTTGAAAAGGCATGGCTAAGAAACGTAAATCGGCCAACCTTTTATTCTATTTTGGAATGTAATAATAAATCAAGTATATTCAAAGTATCAACATATCTTGTAAAAGCCTTTAAACTTAGACAACATCAAATTGAAGAACTATTGGAATGTTTTTATTTTGTGGATTGTCAATCTTGTGTATGTATATTATGTAACTGTATGTTGTACTATGGGCCTATGGCCTCTGTACTTAAATAAACATGTCTATGTCTATGTCTATGTCAAGAAGTCGATTTACTCCAATGACATAGATTTTGACTTCGACAATATAAGATGCTCAAAGGTGATATCCAAAGTTATTGTTTTGTGTGGGATTTAATGTTCAGTTAAAAACATCGATGCGTTGTTTTGAGTTGAATCAAGCAGGTTTGTTTGAAGGTGTTTTGAAGCGAATATGTTTTGAAAAGTCCTCTATCATTCTTTGATAATTTGAGGGATTAGCGAAATACGCTCCATTTTCCAAACCACTGTCTATTAATGTTAAATATGACAGTTCTACATGAAACATGAGGTAGTCAAGCTCTACGTCATTCACGACTTGTTATTGTTTGGTTCACGAAATCGAAAAACGGAAAACTATCGAAACAGCATTTTAAACGATCACAAACATAAGAGGTATCATTCGATTACTTCAGTAATTGATTAACGAATGCTTCTTTATAATCATGATGTACCCAAATTCCTTTCTTTGGAAATATACTGTAAATACATGACTTCTATGCAGACCGCTATCGAATTCCACGTGACTTTGCGAGACTGTTTATTTCCCAATGACGGGCAGCAGACCTTCTGGAAATCTCGGGAAATATTGGATTAGACGAGCGAGTCTCGAATGATAGATCATGTTTGTTTATCCGACCATTTGTTGACGAACGAGGATGGCCTCGGGTCAAACGGGGTCGACTGTTGACCTTTACACATTTTTCCTGCATTTTATCTTGTTTTGAGGGACCGTAGTAAACGCTGACATAATGATCGTTGTATAAGACAACTATTATTTCAACACGAACGTCAGCCATTTAGAAGGTGAAATACGGGCTTTCTGAATGTCATACGTACCGTATCAAGAAAGCTTAAGACTTAATTGCATTCATTAACACGTCCCCTATATAAGAACTTACGTGTTTAAGCAACAACATACACCAAAAGGTATAAACGAAACATGTTATGAGATCTTGGTTAGAATCCAATTAGAATCCTTAAATTTCATCCCTCAAATATCTCTTGTTTTTTTTATAACTCGAATATAATCTATGAAGCATAATTGGGTGCTACACAATTCGTGAAAATAGCATTTTGAAACATCGCTAATAAATAGTGCAGGCGTTATATTGCCATGGTTATGTTGTATTTCGCTATGTTGTTACATAATTATTGTTTCATAAATCATCATTCGTTTTACTACCCAGTTTTGCTGTTCTTTTGGCGATAGTCTGGCTTTAACCTTAATGATGACTAGTATAACTCTTTGTTGAGTCAACATATCGATCAAGTCTATTTGTATTGACAACGCCAATATTAGTCATCGCACCCTCTTCTTCGTGTAAACTCGTAAATCTCCGCGCTCACGATACAATAAACAAGGAAATGACATCCGTGTCCTGAATCGACCCTAAAGAGTTGTGATAACGAATCCAGCGGAGGATGAATAAACAAAATTAAGCTCTTCTCCATGAAAACGGAACCCTTATGTAGCTTTCCTGCCTTTCTGCGCTGAATCTACATGGATATGTATAACCCTTAGCCAATCGGAACTACTCGGGTATTTCCGTGAGTTGTGAAATACACCTCGGATATAAGTGTAGGGTTACAATTTTTCGGGTAAATAGGCATCCGGCAATTAACACATCTTCTAAGCGTGCACGTTAAGTAGTTCAATGGGTATGGAAGAGTTGGACATCCTTTTAAATCATTTTTTATCAGTAACTCATACGAAATGGCGAAATTGTTGTTGTGACATGTATAGTTGTTTCCTCAATCAAATTCAACGACTTTTAAGATTTCACATTTAAGATCTATTTTTAAAAACGAAAGTAAAGTGACGTCATTCTCGCGGGATACAATATGTCGTCATCCCTATTATTTCAGAGGTGTTTTCTTTGGATAAACCCGATGTGTTCAGATTGACCCTTAGAATGCTATTTTCTAGGAATAAATTTATGTGTCGTCTGCTTTCTCAAACCCTAAATACCTGCTTAATTTCGAGGGAAGATACCCAGAGAAGCGAACTGGTTAGATACCAGGTAAGCCGCCAATTCACTTGGCCGCTGGCCTGGATCTAATATGTTTGCATAAGCATGAAGTCGGTTCCAGCACTATAAGGGTTAACTCCACCCCTCCTGACAGAACATAAACAACGTTGGTCTTGTAAATTTCAGCAATGTCGACCAAACTTGTTTACAAAAATCACAGCCATTGATCGATTGCCCAGGGGAATTCTTTCTAATTCACAGAAAAATTGCATTTTATCACTAATAGACATGCTGAATAAACGGAGGTAGCTGGCTGTGACAATTACCAGCATAACCAAGCTATAAAGTTTATAAACACAGCGCCCTACTATCAGAGAAAGCTGTGTATTTAACAGTCTTGGTCTACTTTGATTCACGAAAGAATTTATCAATTTTCAACAACCTTTTTAAAACAATGAATACACCAAAGGTTCCAACAAACGCTGTACTAGAAAAACAATATGGCCTCTAAATAGACAAGTACACAGAGCAGGTTGACTGCCCAAAATCCATGCTGAATCTGAAAAGAAACAATTAAGGCTCTTGATCAACATGTGTCCAGAGCAAAAGTGGCCATTTTGTATAGAAGAACCGATTATTGTAATCAAAATGATCCAGAGATAGGTATTTCTTTCTGCACAGTTAAAGCTTTGATTATTCGAGTTACAATTTTTGATGATTCTGGAAAACAATTTAGCTTCTTGAAGAACAAGGATCCAGGGGAAAACTTGTTGTTGTTTAACATAAAAAGACAAAAAAAAAGTCCCGATCCATGCTTATTAAGGAAAACGATATGTTTTCTTGAGCAAGCGTCCATGGGACATAAGGATTAATAAAAAAAGAAGTCCCGATCAATGCTGACTCAGAAAATCGCTTTGGCCTCTTGAGCAAGCGTCTATGAAAGAGCTTAAACCCGATACATGTAACTCGGATGATCCAAGGATGAAAATTCTACGTCTGGATCATTCGGGCTACGATACATGCTGATTCAGGAAAACGATGCGTTCCATTCTTTTAGACGCTCTGCGATACCTGATCGTTATCTTGCACCTCGCATGTACGTTTATCTATAACAGCACGGAACCTGATTTCACTAGAAGTTTTATGCGTTATTTACGAGCGTTCCTATACTCTACTTCTCTTAGTGAGGATTTGGAAAAGAACCCTGCGTTATTAACCCTTATAGTGCTGGATCCGACTTCATGCCTGTGCAGACAGGTTAGATCCAGGCCAGCCGCCAAGTAAATTTGCGGCTTGTCAGTGACCTAACCTGTTTGCTTCTCTGAGTATCTTTCTCTAATAAAACCTAGCAGATATTTAAGGTTTTGGAAAGCAGAAGATACAGAAATATATATTCAGAAACTTACCCAGCGTTCTGAGGGTTTATAAGCTATAAGGGGCGTCTTTATTTTCCTTGACTAGATGGGAAATATGATTAAAAGAAAAAATAGCTCGTTTGAACATTGTTCTGTATATCCAACATCCGTCTTATATGATGTCTTAGTAATCATAACTCCGGGATTACTTTGTGAAGAGTCGAAGCGATACCTTACTGACTGACGTGTTGGTTCATCGGAATCACACTTTAGGAAAAGACAAACATGAGCATACAAATCAATGTATTGTAAGGTTATTCTAAGTTATTACCTTTCATGAGAGCTTGTTTATTTGTTAGATCATTACTATGGTCAACAGATGCAGTCTGTCCATCCATCCATCCATCCATCCGTAGTTTAAACTTATCTATTTAACATCGGTTGTGAAACAAACTCTTACAACTTAATCATCATCGAATCTGCTTCCTGAATACATAACCAGTACAGGCAACGAATGTGAATAAATGAAAGGTCGCAAGGCAGAACCTACTTCTCACAGGAGTCAAACCCACTACCATAGTGTACGGAGTCCGACGCTCAACCAAGGGCAAATATATGCGCTCAACTCGTCGCGATAAGACTGGCATATTGTTGAAGCGGCGTAAATTCCCAATACAACCAACAGACTTGCATACGTGTGTTTTTGTTTGAACTTCTCTATGTAGTATGTATTATGTTTATGTACATATGTGTGTATGGGCAGTTGTTTGTATGTGATTATGCGTGCATGCATGTTTGCTTACTCTAGTGTTTAAATTGTTTTTAACATGCTCTGTAAATGTTGCGTTGTCTGGCAATTCAAAGAGAGGAAATTCCCCCCATTCTACTTCAATCTAAGTATAAAGCATAAACATTCCGCTATATGCACAGTTACTTAACTGTTATTGCAAGAACAAATCAGGAATGCTGATTAATGCACGCTTTATTGCAAATAAAGCCATCCATTCATAAAGAAGCCTTGAATCTTATCTCTTAGCGTTATTTCTAAAGTAGACCCACCACTATACCATTAATTAAAACCATTTACACTTGGCACGAATGTTGATTTTAAGTTGAACAGATTTCTGATTGATATTAAGCATCAAAACAAAGGATGATCAAATAATTGATTATCCTCCATTAACACTATTTATTAAGCTTGTCGTAATGTTAAATCAGATTATTTTTTTTATTATATGTATTTATGTAAATATCGTGAACAAATATATGCTATCGTAAGATAAATGCAATACTAGAAACTGTAAAGTTTACGTCAATGAAGTTATCTTTCTATCTTTATCTCCATCTATCGGTAATGAGTCGAGTATGGCAATAAAACGAAAATATTTCTGACGCGATTTTAAACCCTTACAAACAAATACTCTAATCAAACCTGCATTTTGTTCGAATTTCAAGTTCCGTATAAATGGCAACCCACCAAAAACATAGGGTAAATCTAATAGTCGTTACATATTATCACGCCATTTTACACTTTATACCCTGCATTGCAGCAAATACAGCAAAGGAGACATAAGGTGAAACTATTCAGATTAAAGGATATATCGCAATGGTTTTTATCTAAAGCATCATGAATGATTGTGTAGACTTGCAATATTTAATCCGGGTACCGTTTTACTAAGCAGTTTATGCTAACAATTTGCGTAAGTTTGAAACAACATTCCCTCTTATTTCAGTATTCGGCTAAGTAATATTGCAAAGAATCAAATCATTGGAATAGTCTCTGAGAGACGCTTCCAATGACGTTTCATGCTTCAATATTATACTTTCATGTACTCCGTTTTTAACAATACATAAAAGTGAATTTAACCTTAAATTAAATCTTTACGAAACCACTCTGTTTCCTCCTGTATGATAAAAAGCGAGGGCCAGGTTTAAAAGGTGTCTAAATCAATTTTGACAATTAATGCCATAAGTATTTTGTATTTTCTGGAAACAACGTGCTTGAATTTTTAAACATGTATAGTATACCTTGATTCACAAACAGATTAAGTGAAATACTGTCGAAAATCGCTCTAAACTCCAACCAAACGGAATATCCATCGATTTCAGTGTTAACCTTAACCTTAACCTTTGCGCACTGGTATGGGTTCTCTCCACCACATTGATAAATATATCTTAGCAGGCCGGCGGTTCGTGTAAATATTTGTATTATGTCTGTTTACGAACAATCCAACTGCATTGCCATTGTCTATCTCTTGTTGACGCTCTTCTCTGGTAATTGAACTTATCATTTTGACTCTTTTCCTTTTCGGTTGCTTTTATTACTATGTGGTCGGTTCTGTTACTTGTAGTTGCTTGTATACATTTAAATGTAATGGGATTAATGAAAATGATTTTTAATGAGCAAAAAGCAATAGGGCGTATCATCAAATTAAACAATTTTTAAACATTATTGTTTGAAATCAATTAGTGGCTTAAGTTACAATGAAAATATTTCTTTTTTTCTAATTACATATAGTTGTTTCTGTTACCATGTGGATGTATCTGTTGTTATTTGTTGTTGTTTTAGAGCACCGCCTGACCAATCGTACTTTTGGCAAGCTATACTTGTCAAATCATCGACTACGCGTCGAACAATCGCGTGTCTCCAATTTTCCGGAGGATTGCATCAGTATACATACAGAAAATCGAAATTTGACATGACGGAATGGTATTTTCATTATTCTTTATTCTTCTTCTTGAAACAAAGCTTAACTTGCACACAAAGTGTTATACTTGTATTACTCGCACAAGGAATTATTTAAGATGATATTTCATATCAACCCATTTGAACGCCACTACAGATGAATATTAAACGCACGACGGAAAGAAAATCCATGTAGCGAGCCGTTTCCTTTTCTGTTTTGACATGTTCATGTCGCTTTCATCTTTGTAATACAAAGAATACACTGTACCACCTGCTTAGTCCTTATAATGCTGGAAATGGCGTCATATTCGTGCAAACAGGTTAGATCCAGGCCAGCCGCCAAGTAAATTGGCGGCTGGCCTGTGATCTTACTTGCTTGATAATTTGAGTATCTTTCCTCATCATAACTAAGCAGATATTTAAGGTTTGCGAAAGCAGACGACACAAAAATCTATTTTTAGAAAAATGACCAGTATTCTGAGGGTTAATTAACAGCCTTCGATGTTGCTATCACTTAAAGACAGTAACACAGTCTTCAACCCTATGATAATATGAACTTCCCTTCTATAGTACTTGAAACGAACAGTTATCAAAACCGAAAACCAGTTCAAAGTCGAACATTCGTATCATTCATTTGAATCAACTGACCTTTGTGACTTTAAGGATGACAATTCTGTCATATGCAAAGATACACACAGAAAATAAGCAAACAAAATCTAATGCGAGAGAATGATTCCGTTGGAATTAAGTCTGTATTGAGCGAAGTGTATATTCGATGTTATTTAATAGAATGGCGCTTAATTGCGGTGTAATTGGAGTGGGAATCGATCAGCGAAGATGAAAATAGAAGAGGCAATAAATTCCTTCTGTTGCGTACTTTTCCTATCCATTCTTGGACACAAAACGACGGATTCATAAAGACTGACCTAAAATCGAGGAAATTGACCACATGCACTTCCAGGATACGTAGGCTATATACATTTATAAAGTCCGGTTTATCTCCACCATTGTTTGAAATAGATGTTCTGATTTCCATTACGGTGTTCTTTTAAAGAAAACCCGTCTTTATTATGCTCCGTAGAAGTTTCACAAAGGCGAATTTGTTCCTTTTAAAACCATTTGCCATATTGCGTCTGAAATATAATTGGGACAATACATTGATGCTGCTTTAAAGGTCCTTTTTAACAGATGTGGGGCAATTTGGAGTTTAAAGCTTTTATGTCTTTAGAACTGTTCAATAGTTGTACTGTTGTTTAATACACGCTGTTAAATAACACTTTGAAGCAAATTCAGTTCGTATTTCAATTTCAAGATATTGTACACAACAAATTGATACGTATTTAGATAAAAAAAGAAAGCCTTACAATGATTTTGAAATCTACCACAGAGCCTTTCATACTTAGATGTATTGACGCAGCATGAATTGAATATGTACAGTGATGTCTTGTTAATCCGAACATGTCCGTCCCCAACAAAATGTCCGGTTCACCGAATAATCCGGACTAATGAAGCAGAGCATGTTCTTATTCACATTAAGACATAAACGGTCAGTATGAGCGGTATATACTTATAACCCTTTAGCAAACGCTCAATTGTCGACCGTCCCAAATTGAAAGAGTTTGTAGAAGTGATATCAAAACGTGATGAAATTCAAAAATAATCTTATGATATGGCAGAAAACATTGTGGGAAAAGGAGACATTGCTCGTCACGAGCAATTTCTCCTTTACCCACAATGTTTTCAAAAGTCGTCTGCAACAAACTGGTCCAATAATGCCGTTCTCTTACAATTTCGTTCGTATTGCGAGACATCCGGATAATCGGGGTCCGGATAAACGAGGGTTCACTGTATTGTATAACTACTTTTAATGTTATATCATAAAACAATATAAAAACTGTATTGTTTAACGGTATTTTATTTTGACTTTCAAACTGTTTCATCTGTGAAAACCAGTGCGAAGGATTGTATCCGTTTGCCTTATTTTAGTCTTGAAAGGTTTACGATTAGGCTGCCAGTAGCATGTACCCTTCTCCCATTCTTACAATTAAAGCTTTTGTCTTAACCCTTATAGTGTTGGAACCGATTTCATGCTTACGCAAACAGGTAAGATCCAGGCCAGCCGCCAAGTAAATTGGCGGTTGGCCTGTTATCTAACCTGTTTGCTATTCTGAGTATCTTTCATTAACAAAATTAAGAAGATATTTAAGGTTTTGAAAAGCAAAAAACACAAAAACTTGCTTTTAGAAATTTACACAGCATTTTAAGGGTTAAACAAGCTACAAAAGATGCGAAGGACGTATCGCACATCGCGCGAACACTATCAGAAAGGGACAGGGTCGGATCGATGGGCATCCTTATATAGAATAGAGTATCGTGATCAACTCGTCTTAGCAATTCACCGTCTATTACTGCCGTCTATCGATCTTGTTAAGTTTCATTTGATGTTGTAAAAGACCTTTGTGTTTAAATGTCGCAAATGTTTCCCTTTTCTTCGAAAATACCGTACCACATGTGTACAATTACCTTCGTTGTCTACTGGGCACAAAATAACAAAATATAATTAGTCATCATTATGTTTGTTTAGATTAGTGCCGATATAAAAGATAGTCTTTCAACATTAAATGATCTTTGTTCTTAAAGGCACATTAAAGGAGATAAGTACAAATAAATTACTAAAAAAATATATGGAGTTCTTTTATTATGTTCATAAAAGTCATGAGAATTAATTTACAAATGCATTTAGACCCTATCAAAAAGACTCCTTTAACATAAGTTATTTTGTGCTTGAAATACAGTTGTCTCCAGTTCAATCATGTTTTTCAACAACCTGTTTGTTTACATGTTCAAAATAACGAATTCTGATTGGTCGGTTCAAATATTTGTGTATCACTTGTCAATGTCAGAGGTGAAGAATGAGGCAATCTGAATTATTAAACTTACTGATCTGGATTATTTCTGGTTGACTTTCACATTCAAGTTTTGCTGATGGGTTTTATTGGTGATAGCTAATTGAATCTGATCAAAGTTTATCAAATGAAATAGTTTGATATAGCATTTATCTCCTTTTATGTGCCTTTAAACATTTGAATGCATATCTATTAATGGAGTATTTTCAATGTACATTGAAAGACATATTTTTCTCATGGTCTCATGTATTCATTTTAGCAAAAATCAACCACAACCTCTATTATGATACAACAGCACAAACTCGCATGTAGGAAAAGCTAATGCAATATGTAACTGTACTGTTCTTGGCACGTCGTATTAGCAGTTCTAATTTAGTTCCAAGAAACATCGAAATATAAGAGCTAAAATAGTTTAAACGGCTTTGAAATATACAGTACACAATGGGTTAGGATCCTTTTGGTTTTACGTGAAGAAAACTACTTCTTATTTGTGTTTGGTTTTGTGAACGAAGACATCATAGACGTCTCGTATGGGCCAAAAGCGTGTTCGATTTCATATCGAGTTAAAGCTAGAATACACATAATCAACCATTTTGAAACTCATTTTTTCGTCGAATTACTTCGGTCGTTCTCGGTACACATCGGTCCGGGCCGGAACTATTCGGTCTAATGCGAATAGTTCCGGCCCCGACCGATGTATACCGAGAACGATCGAAGTAATCCGAGGAAAGAATGATTTTCAAAACTGGCGAATTATTGGTAATTTACCTTAACCTTTCGTGATAAAATGGAGTACATGTCTTTCATGAAACCTAGTTGAATAAATTGGACGAAAAGGTCAGGATATCGATGTTTCATTATCAATGTCAATGTGATTACGTCAATAGATCGTGTATAGATGTGTTGGTACCGTTATTTTATGAACAATGGAAAAGGGTGCATATATTTATCTCTTAACATTCAGAAAAAGTCTAAAGTGTTAACAAACATGTTAGTACATCTTGAAAGTGCTATTTCTCTTTTGACTATCTATTAGTCAAGAGAGTTATATCAGGAAGCGATGTACGATGGTTTTATAATAAAGGATAGATAAAAGTACGTGCTTATTGACTTAGGTGATTATGGCATCGCAACTACGTTATAATCTCCATATCTCGAACTAGTGTGAATATTTCGAAATGTTTTATATCTCGAAGTCAATACATACGTAGCCTCTTAAATTCATTCCTTATATTCATATCAGGGACCTTCTTTATGTCGAGGCTCACTCCCTTGATGCGTTCTTTTTCTTTTCTTCGAATCTCGATTACCTGTCTATATTGAAATGTTCATGTAGCTTTAAAACTCCCTATATCGAAGTGCATGTTTTAGATAATCGAGACAAAAATAACCACATTGATACCGTTTTTCATAACATAGTATGCTACACATTTGCGTAAGTTCAAACAACATTCCCTCTTATTTCAATATAGGGCTAGACAGTATTGCACAGTAACACACCAATGAAATTGTCGCAACGAGACGCTTCCAATGACGTATCACATGACAACATAGTTTTTTCGTTTTCTTTAAAGATACCTTCCATGTTCTTCGGTTTCGACTTGCGCAAATAACCTTGCAAAACGGTACCCATATGATTATACCGTGAGGAAAACTGTCATATTGTCGTAGTGTCTTCGAAGTTGATTATATCATGTTGTGTCATGTTACATGTTATAGGGCCTCTGCAGGAATCCTTTCAACTGCAGCTGGGCTTGGAGTAAATTATCTGCACTGTGTAGTCTTCTTTTTTGAGGATAGGAGTTGCTCACGCTGTCAGAATTAGTTATTTATTACATTGACATTTGGTGGGGGTCATCTGATTCATGTCTTGCCGTTTGATTTATCTACATTGTGCCAAGGGCAGTTTATTTCCAACAGAAGCTAGAGCACTTTTATGCCGGTACTCTTTGTTGAAATGTAGTGCTTTTGTTTTTACGTAAAACAATTTTTCCGTAAGGAGTACGGTGCTGCAGTTAAAGTGAAACCTGTATAGATGGACCCTTATAGTGCTGGAACCGACTTCATGCTTATACAAACAGGTAAGATCACAGGCCAGCCGCCAAGGTATTGGCGGCTGGCCTGTGATCTTACCTGTTTTACTTTGAGTATCTTTCCTCGTCAAAATCAAGATATTTAAGGTTTTGGAAAGCAGACGACACAAAAATCTATTTTTAGAAATTTACCCATCATTCTAAGGGTTTAACTATGAGGAGCATTACGCAGTAACTCGTAACTTCCATTTTGTATTGATTGGCGAGGCCCCCGCAATGATCACGTACGCATATTGGCCCAGCGTAACGAACACTCCGGTAATGTGCTTATTTCCGGTGCCAGGCAGTACCGGCCGAATCGGTAATTCGCTAAACAGAGCGTTTCAAGCTAACGCTTTACCGGACGGAGCCGTTGAAAATCGCAATTCGTAAAATTCACAGAAATACCAGTCAATGTTCTACCGGACTGCCATTTGTATACATACAATCCAATAAATGTTTAATCTTGACAATATTATATAGTTTGAAGAGCTATCTTACACATTGATTTTTCAATCATTTTAAGATAAAAAGCCTCCTATCAAGAAAAGAATATCGCATATCTATCAAGCTACAGAAAACTAGATTATTAATACACTTCTAATTTCTTTTCATAACCGTGTAGTTTATATAAAGCACACTTATGTTTTAGATTTCGTAACCCTATTTTTTGTTCGACGACATCTCTAGGAGACATACGTTCAAAGAAAATCTATATTAATAAGAAAATGTTTAATCCTATTACTGGTCTCGCAATTTCAATTCTAATCTAATTTTAGTTATTGTATTTTATAAGAATGTATCTTCTCACCAATGTTAATAGAAATATATTCATGTATGTTATAAAAATGGATATATGGCCTAGAATGCTGTTTAAAGTAATGTAATCATTATTATAAATTCAAATATGCCTGAAAAGAGTACCATAGCAGAACAAACATAAACGGAATCGTTTAATTGAAGGAATATTTCGCCATTAAGTTATAAAAACCCTGCTGTTCCGTCAGTATGGCAACTAAAAACGACACGAACAAAGAAAGGCCAATGGCGCCATTATTAGATATACCATAAGCAATTAACAATAAGCAAATAACCTTCCGTCTTTTGGATTACTTCAGAAGAGTTCCTTAACGTCGAAAAAGACATATAATCCTCAGCCCTACCCATCCTTACTACGTAATCGCTTTAACCAATTTCCAATTATGGAAATGTACTCATGGTCCAACCTGAAAGCAATGGCAAACAGCAGACAACATAGAAAAGCGACTTAAAACAAAACAGGGCCTTTGGTTTTTGGAACAAACAATTGTGAAAAAATTGTTTATTTATCATTGATTATTATGAGTTGGATTTTTTTTTTGTCACAAGTGTTTCTGAAGGCTTCTGTAGCATAGTATTATATACTGAAGTCGGACGGATTATTAAAGGTTATTGTTCTCGACGGGCGTTAAACTGGTAATCGTTTGCATGGACATTGCCATTTTGAACTTTGGGCCGCTCCCAGTAATATTTTAAAAAACATATTTTTTTAGATAAATGCCTCTGTAAATGCAAGGAGTGCCTGTATTATTCGTCAAATGATGTAATTAATTGATAATTGGATTGTTTAATTGATAGTTATCGAGCGATCTATCGATTGATCAAATAATTGGTTGATTGAAGCACCATGGAGTACATGCATAATGCATTGCTATACATCATGCAATGCTGATCATCGTCTTTATGGACGTGTCCCAAAAAAAAGCGTCTTTTAGCAGTATTTCATACAAAAATACAAAAAACTGTAATGTTTCAATTTTTTGTGGCGTTCAAATATTCTCTTTTGTGACCAAACAACTATAAATATTGTCATCAAATGAATGCGCTTGCGCAATGCTGTACCGATGTATTACGTAATCCCTTAAAAGTATTTATCCCTTCCATTACAGCAAGTGCCGACCCTGCATACGGAGTGTTCGAGTAACAGCGACAAGAGCACTGGCGGGCGCAGTCTGATCAGTAATGAACGTAGCGCCAGCGGAAAGAGCATAAGTAGCAGGATGTCTCTACGGCGTGCCGAGAAGAACAAGCACAGGAACAGTTGTGTTCCAGATGGCGGAGGTGAATTTTTGGGGTTGTTTCTTTATATGTGTGTCTCTGAGTGTTTTTATGTTTTGTCCGCCAGTATGTCCGCACGCCCTGTCTTGTAATAGTATTAGCAGCAGGATGCCTAAGAAGAACAAACGTAGGAATAGTTACGTTCTCTATTGAGGCGGTGCGTTGTCTCGCATGTCTCTTCTTTGTATGTCTTTCAGGCTGTGGAATCTGTTATACTGTTATACCATGTGTCTGTGTTTCAATATGCATATGTCTCCAAGCCTCAAAGAACAACGTTCATGCTTTTCTATCGTCTAGTTGTGATCGGTTCCAAAAAGCAATATGAGGATATCAATCTAGCTCAAATATACATGCAATGGTGCATTGTATGGTCATTTTGGCTCTAAATAGGTACATGGTTGTCTGTTCACCCACATAAAGCGTGGTCATTTTTGCTTTTGTATTCGAAGCACGATTTCTCGCCAGAAACTTGTTTCATAAGATTTGTGTCGCCTTGGCAACGACAGAACGGAAGTACACTGGAGCTCTATTAGATCTCGACGTCAAAAAGCCTGCAGCGCGTCTGCTGAAAAGCTGTGCGCTAATGATAACCTTAAGAATGCTAGGTAATTTTCTAAAAATATATTTTGGTGTCGTCTGCTTTCCAAAACCTTATATCTACTTAATTTTGATGAAGAAAGATACTCAGAGTAGCGAACAGGTTAGATCACAGGCCGGCCCCCAAGTAAATTAGTGGCTGGCCTGGACCTAACCTGTTTGCATAAGCATGAAGTCGGTTCCAGCCCTATAAGGGTTGAACAAAGGGTGTCCTTTATCCACGATAAGGTAGTTTCGCATTGCCGTATAACTTAGCTTATGGTTAAAACGGTGTTCAAATCAAATAAAGAGCACGATCAAAAATATCTTTGACTTCACCGCGTTCGTTCAAAACCCACTATAGGTTGAAATTGAATTTCATAATAGGTGGTCTTTTGGCTTGCTTATAGAATTGAGTTTGAATTAACCCCGTTTTCAGTAGTCTTCCTGACAAGGCACCTGTTCAGCTTTCAATGTTTCTACACTTGTATCCAACAATACGCTTTCTAGACAACAAACTATTTCCCTACATATATACAATTGCTCTGTGATAATAGACGAATAAAACGTGCCTCGATCGCCAATAGCAACACGACAGAGCTGGGAATTCCTACTAAGAACCGCTGAATTCCTCATATAAATGTCAGTACGTTAACTCTTTATCTTCACTTATTTTATCTGACTTCAGGTTTCTATTATGTCTGTAATATAAACATAAGGACGTTCTTTTTCAACCGAAGCATGTGGCTAAGAAGTAAATTACTCTAGAAGAACAATTTATTGCTCCTTCACAGTCGCTTCTGAAGACAGTGGGCGAGTAAAATTGACCTTTTACAGAGTAATGCGTTAAAGGAAACCAATTCGTGTATGATTCATACTGTAAGTGTCTTTTGCGACCGCCACTTAGATGTCACCGTTTACGTAGACATCCACCGTAATTCATACACCGTGTGCCATTTCAAGTCATTACTCTCGTTTGTCTGAAAGCAGGCGTCGAATGTCTTTTCCCCGTAAATACCAAAGGAAAGTAACTAATGAATGTGATCCTTAACGAGTTCTTCGGAAAAACACATACGATGTACAGATAAAGATAACATCTTTTGCGCAATACTTTAAGGGGGGAAATCTCAATGAAGTCCGTTTAACTATGTTACGGAGACCAGGGTACCGTTTTACTTAACGATTTAAGATAACAATTTGCGTAAGTCAAAACTGGTAAACATGGATAGCATCTTAAATGGAACAACACTACTACATTGAAGCCTAATGATAGTTGTCTGCTACACATCATTGAAAGTGTCTCGTGGAGAGATAGACGATTCATATCATATAAGATACAAATACAAAAGTTTATTTGAAGTAAATAGGCCACCGGCCCACAATACAATCATACAAAGTCAATAACATAAAAGTAAATTTGATGTGCATATCATACTGTTTCTAAAAGATGAGTAACATAAATTGAAAGCTTTTGTATAATACATTTGTTATCATTTTGTAGAATGGTGTATAAATTTTGCCTGGAAGGATAAGATGTATACCATGAATTGAGATAGATTTTTCTGGTTTCACTATATTTTTCACAAATGAAGAATGCATGAAATTCGTCCTCGATCGCTGTAATATCTTTGTTAAGACGGCAGTATAGACATACATGTACTCTATCTTCTTTCTGAGTGTTAAAATATCGTCCTACTTCAATATTAAGTTTGTGGTTCGAGCATCTAAACCTTGCTAAAGCTCGTTTATAATAAAACGGAAGAACAAGTTTAACATATCTCTCAGTGTTAAGTAAATATGTTACTTAGTAATATTGCTTTACCTAATGGTGAATTACGAGTGAATGTTGTACGAGTGAATGTTGTACGAGTGAATGTTGTACGAGTGAATGTCGTATGAGTGAATGTCGTACGAGTGAATGTTGTACGAGTGAATGCTGTACGAGTGAATGTTGTACGAGTGAATGTTGTCCGAGTGAATGTTGTATGCCTGAATGTTGTACGATTGAATTTTGTGCGAGTGAAAGTTGTACGAGTGAATGTTGTATGAGTGAATGTTGTTTGAGTGAATGTTATACGAGTGAATGTTGTTCGAGTGAATGTTGTACGAGTGAATGTTATACGAGTGTATGTTGTTCGAGTGAATGTTGTACGAGTGAATGTTATACGAGTGAATGTTGTTCGAATGAATGATGTTCGAGTGAATGTTGTTCGAGATAATGTTGTTCGAGTGAATGTTATACGAGTGAATGTTGTTCGAGTGAATGTTTTTCGAGTGAATGTTATACGAGTGAATGTTGTTCGAGTAAATGTTGTTCGAGTGAATGTTATACGAGTGAATGTTGTTCGAGTGAATGTTGTACGAGTGAATGTTATACGAGTGAATGTTGTTCGAGTGAATGTTGTACGAGTGAATGTTGTACGAGTGAATGTTGTTTGAGTGAATGTTGTACGAGTAAATGTTGTACGAGTGAATGTTGTAAAAGTGAATGTTGTACGAGTGAATGTTGTACGAGTGAATGTTGTACGAGTGAATGTTGTTTCTAACTTAGGCGGCTTATCATAACATGAATCGTAAAACGTTACCCAGTCGTCAAGGGGTAGTGCATCGGCCTCTTGAGACGAGGCAAGGGTCTAGGGTTTTAATTCTGTGAGTAGCGGGACAATCTTTCAGCATTTAATTTAATCACATTTGGCAGGAGTACTGGTTATGTTTCCCTGCAGCAGTATCGAGGGGATTGATATTAGTTCTATAAACTTGCTTCACAACTCATATGAAAATGTTATTGTATACTTAACCTTTATAGTGCTGGAAACGACTTAATGCTTTTGAAAAGAAATTTGATCTAGGCCAGCCGACAAGTGAATTGGCGGCTGGCCTGTAATATAACCTGTTTGTTACTTTGAGTATCTTTACTCAACAAAATTAAGCTGAAAGCAGACGACACAAAAATCTATTTTTTAGAAAATTACCCAGCATTATAAGAGTTAACTTAAACAAACAGTTCTTTAAATATTGTTTTTTTGGTATGTGCCTCTAGAATATATTATTCGTTTTGCTAGATATTACTTTCAATTATATACAAGTTATACAACCTGAACAGTTTACATATCAAGTTTCCCAGGTTTGACCTGAGGTGGCATGTTCAATTGAAATTCAACACCTATTGTCCTGTCTTATATGAGAAAATTTCGCTTTCTCCGAATTTATGATTTAGAACACTTTATCACTTGCTTCAAAATACATGTTTATCCCGCATCGTTTTGTAAGTTTTTGTTTATTGTCATCTTTATAAAAGACCAATAAAGATATCCAATGATAGGGATTGTGTTTCGTGAAAAAACTTAAAACGAAGAATCCTTAGGCGTTGTGATTTCATTATATAGAGCACTAGTTTTCAGACATGACCTACTTAGAAAAGTGCTGCTTTTGACATCTGTGCTCAATAACAAACACTCATAACGAAGTCTTGAAAAGAACAGACATTTATGTAAATACCAACGATCCTTTCACCTTTCATGACCTTACGCTGTGCGTGACAATGGTGCAGTGGTATATCGCTAGCCTCTGGTACCGAAGGTTGTGTTTTCGATCCCTGTGGTCGATGAGGTCTTACCAACAAGACCACCCGGGTGCTAGTTATGTATTCAGGAAGCATAATCGAGAGGGATGAATCTAAATAAGTTGGGAGAATATGTTTTGCAAGCTAAATAAAATAAAAAAGGATTAAAGGTTTGCTTGCATTTCCTTCAAACACCATACAACACTCTTTCCATCCTAGATAATGATTTTTAACGTTACGGGCTCGGTAAGATCACTACATCATGTTCCAATTAGTGGTAATACATCCTTCAAAAAATCTATGCGGTCTCGAACAAGGAACGTCTGTGCTTTCCAAAATGAAACTTCTGGCTCTGTCTTAAAGATGCTTGCTCACACATTTTACAATTGCAGGTCAAAAGAAATGTCATTGAAACAAAACGTTTTTTTTTTTTTGCGGAATAGTACCTTATGAAAAATAGTCGTAAAATGGATTCGGATATTGTCAATATAGCCATTTTACTCGTCAAAAAAAAGAAAAGCATATCATTTATTTTCACCTATAAGTTCACCTTTAATTATAAGTGTAAACGGGAGCGACCGAAAGATAATTATGTTAAACGATTTGAGGCGTACTTCTCAGGTTACGGAAATACCCGAGTAGTTACGATTAGTAGGGACTATGTCGATTGATAGCAATCTGAACACATCGGGTTTATCCAATAAAAACACCTCTGAAATAATAGGAATGACGCCATATTGGTTCCCAGCGGAATGACGTCACTTCACTTTCGTGTTTAAAAATAGATCTTAAATGTGAAATCTAAAAAGTCTTTAAATTTGATTGAGGAAACAACTTTACATGTCACAACAACAATTTTGCCATTTGGTATGAGTTACTGATAAAAAGATTACTTAAAAGGATGGCCAACCCTTCCATACACATTGAACTACTTAACTTGAACGCTTAGAAAAGGTGTTAATTGGCGGATGCCGATTTACCCGAAAAATTGTAACTCTACACTTATATCCGAGGTGTATTTCACAGCTCACGGAAATACCCGAGTAGTTCCGATTGGATTGACAGTTCTCGTTTTCTACATATATATCGTTCCGAACGAACTCGGTAAGATTCGTTTTACCGTCGGGAAATGCCCTCGAACCATGTCACGGCGAACTCAAACCCAACGTTTCGGAATCAAATCAATCAGAATAAAATACGAACAAGAGGATGTCACAAATTGTCTCGTCCCTAGGGAAAATGACGAATTCGCGTTTTTGCCACAAGCTCATTTGTAGCAGACTGCTCAAGAACTGAGCCGATTTTTGGTAAAAGGGGACCAGAGAAACAGAATATGTGGCGTCGATAATTTGTCAGTGATATTGGCCTGCGATTAGTCGTTTGGTTTGGCAGGATTGTCCTATTGCATCAGGAATTGTTAGATTCCAATTTATGTGGTTGATAGTGTTATCATGGTTGATCGTCATCCTCTTTTGTCGATGGTTCCGGGTTCGATCCATTTTAGCTGCGAGATGGAAATGCCGGGACCAACTTTCGAATCGGCGCGAATACTGGTCATGTTTCCAGGAAGCAGCTTATCGAAAGTGAATTTAATAAGCTTTACACTTCCGTGACAATCGATGTAAAAATAAATAAAATAAAAGAAGTATGGCTCCACGTGAATCGAATTTTGTGAATTTTAACTCTAAAGTTTGGTTTGAATAATAGTGGGATAAACTTTGAGTCTACCTTACAGATAAGAATTGACAAAACACCTAATTACCTACACATCTATACACATGCATAGTAAAATACAAACTCAAAAGATGTCTTCAAAAGGATTTTTGTATATCATTCGGGACACTTCTTTATACCTCCCGAGTGAGTATGGGTCCGAAACACTGCAGTATATTTTCGCATATTCAAATTCAAGACGTTTTAGAAGAGAGCGGTTTATCTGTGAAGATTACACTCGCAGAACACTTCAGGCACAGCCTCACTAGTTGCCTAGCTGCAGACGTATTTCGGATTTTTGTTCTTCCACGCATAAAGAACCCTATCCCCTTAAATGCCCCTTTACCGAACGCCACATTTTCAACTGTCGCAAATCGAAAGAGTTTGCAGAAGACATTTCAAATTGTGATGATTTCCGCGAGAGGCAATCGCCAAAATGACGTACCAAATGATCTACGCTTGACAAGCTCTTGTGTACATTGAAGTTGGGTCTTATTCCATCTTCCTCCATCATATTTGAGTCGGGTATCGCAACATTACTAATATACTGCTGCCGCGATGTAAATAACAATAAAATTAATGGATTTAAAGACAGGCAGACAACGTAGTTTGGCTTTTCAGTTTCAGGCTTCTTTAAGTCCACAAGACAAACATGTATTCATTCGTGTGCCTGGGGTAGTTTAATGACCATATATGATAGAAGAGAGAAAACAAAGTGTTGAGAAAGACGAAGTGCAAAAGAAGCAAAAATAAACAAAAACACATACAGTTAAGCGAAACTTGAAATAAAAGTATACATGTAGAATAGAACACGTGTTGACATAGTTACATAGTAACCTTTTTCTAACAGTTCGTCATAAGAATCCCAAAACACTGGATGTATATTATCCCGGGGGGGGGGGGGTGCGTACCCCATATAAGGTGACGGTCAGCTTTCCGGTTCTTACCTGTACCCGACTTCAAAACTTATTTGATATAATTTCTACCAGGGCTAAAAAACTAGAACTACAACACACTATACAAAATGCAACTAACGTACTGTACACATTTTGAATGCAAATATCATATTTATGATGACCTAGTAATGGTTCGGCTTCAGGAGTCTTAAAACAAGAACAATACATAAAAAAGAATCGTGTTCTGAATCAGAAAATCAGGCTATTAGTTAAACACAACCGGTATCCGTTTTCCCCTAGTGGACTGCTAATTGGCAAAAATACGTTAACACACCTTCTTTCTTTTCCATCCCCAGACAAATCATCTATCGAAGAGACGGAAAAGTCGCTGAGGGCGCTAATCAAACTGGCCGCCAATCCCGAGTGCGTTTCCTCTCTGGTCGATGGACTGGGAAACTACATGAAGCTGGTACTCGCCTTGACGGATCAGGCAGACTCTCCCGCTATCGAGACGGCAATCAGTAACCTCTTCTGTGCCATACTCCAGGTAAATTAGTTTGTCGAACGCAATTTTAAAAGAAAAAAGGGGGTTATTTCCCCTGTCCGAGAGGTGCAACGGTCTCGTAAGTCATTGGTATTAGTGAGTACCCGCAAAGAAGTATTCAATTTTGATCATTGGATGTGTACACTTGAGACCAATTGACTCCGACCCGTCTCTTACGAGAAGGGCAGGTCATATACTGATGGAAAGTATAAACTGCGCGCTCAAGTCATCATCAATGTGTCAGCTTATTAGTATATGAGAATAGCCTAGGACACTGTGAACTTCTCACAGCAGACCTTCCCCTTACAACGCTGCATTGCTCGCAATCTCAAGATAGTGAGGGTTAAAGGTATTTCACCTATTCGAGACGTGTTATTCTCTCTCAACCCTTATAGTGCTGGGACCGACTCCATGATTATGCAAACAGGTTGGATCCATGCCAGCCGCCAAGTAAACTGGCGGCGGGCCTGTGATCTAACCTGTTTGCTATCCTGTGTATCTTTTCTCATCAACATCAAGCGAATTTTAAGGTTTTTGTGAAACGACGACACAAATATCTATTTCAAGAAAATGATCCTGCGTTCTTAGAGGTAAGCCCTTGTTGTTATATATATTGAATACTCGCGGAGAATGATTAAACTTATATAACTGAACCTGTTTTATTTGGCAAAACTGACCACAACCCGTCTTCATATCTAAAAGTCTGGTCAAGTACTGGTGAAATGTCTACACTGTGTGGTCGAGTTAGCATAAAGTTTTTACTCAAGATGAGTCGATCAAAAATGTCAAAAGTATATGACGATAGCCTGGTACACTGCGAACAAGCTCCCCACAGTAACCTCTCTTTGCTACGCTGCATCGATCACTGTCACCACAAGTTTTGATCAATATTTTGATGAAATTTGAATGATGTTTTCTTTTTTTCTTTTTTTCGGATATGAAAATTAATTCTAACTAACTAACGTATTAGTTAGTTTATTCAGTGAAAATATTTTTTGTGTTTATTTTTTACAAGTTAAATTGAAAAATAGTTTGATTCCCTGACAAAAAAATTACAAATGGGTGATCCTTTTGAGTGTCGCCGCCATCTTAAAACTACATAATTGTTTCTAAGCAGATGGTCATGTGATATATGTGGTGGCAGTGATCAATCCCATAAATGCTCTAGTCTATCCTCTTTTACTTCTTTCGGGCATCCTTGAAGCATCCTTCGCGTTGTGTGTTAGAGAAGATTACACTTCACCAGTAGAATTCATCCACACCTTAATCATCGATGGAGTTGATTTTAAATGCGAGATCATAACAGTGTCCAAGAGTTCAACCCTATATGGCCTGTATTCGCCAGAAAGGCTGTTAAACTAAATACATTGACACTAGCTTTATTCGTATTTAATTGGATAAAGTAAAGTGAGTATCTTCCCTTGCACAATTGCACTCAATTACGGTGCTTATATCCCCGAAGAGTTCAATTAGATTTGTCAACAGTGTACGTGACCAACATTAGACCAACTGCAACGAATGTGATAAGAGTATTTGGTTAGACAGGGATGGTGTTTGTTACATTAGCATACATAGAGATGCATAATTTACAGCTTGGTAAACTAGGTGCGTAAAACTAGGTTATTCATACACGGCCTTCAGCCGTTATTAGCTGTGCACCAAAGACAAAACAAATTCCTCTTGCAGATATAATCAACCCGAACAATATTATATTTCGCAATCCATCACCATAGCTTTTGAATTGCCTTTTGGCTGTTGGTTTGATTATAGATACCACAATTATGTGGAACATGCTGTCGTTTGACTGCGCATGGGCATACATTACTTCCGCCGTGCGAAGTCATCAGTATGGGTATGAAAGTCGGGGAACAAGACAAGAATTGGTTGACCCTCGTCTACGACTACTTTAAAACTCAGTTTAAAAAAGAAAAACATTAAATAGTGTGAAAGCGCGTTCCACTTTATAATGAAAATTAAACATGTTTAGATGAAGATGTTAACGGGAAGAAAGATTTGCGACTCGAACGTTCATACCAAAGAATTCTCCCGTTTTTCTGACACATCAATAAATCTAGCTTTATTAGCATAATTTTACCTGTAATCTCAGATAATCTTCAAGAATCTTAATGTTTCAGTGCAACACTAGTTTGAGTGAGTTACGCTTTAAGGTAGAATATCCATAATCGACCCTTTTAAAACGTATCTTATCGCCAGAATACATAGGTCAATCTCGGTCTTTTTCCACCTGTGACGGAACAAATCGCATTTGACCGAAAAGTTTCGGGCTCGACCGGTGTATACCGAGGTTAACCGAAGAAATTCGACGCAAGAAACGTTTCAAAATGGAGCACTATGGATGTTTTAAATTCAAAGAATTTTATTCATTGTGTACTTGAACATCGACAAGCATTTAGGTCGCATGCCCCGTTTCAACAAAATAAAACTAAACGTTTTTCTATCTCTTTCACAGACAATCTTCGAACAGCTCAAGGAGGAGAAGTCGGGGGAGGAGCGGGTCGACCACTTCTACGACTTGTCCCACCTCCTGGTCATCGCCTTCGACCTGCTGAGGTGCAAGCAGAGCTTACACTTCACGGCGCTCAGCACAATCAACAAGATCATCGACATCTGCATCGTGCACCGCAACTACGAGATCAGCACCTTCACCAAGAACACGGAGACCACCTCGACAAGCGACTTCTTCAAGAGCGCCAGCCCGAAGCGGAAGTCGAGCCAGTTCTACTCGGAGGAAAACGCCGCGCTCAATCGCCACTTCTCGCTCAGCCGGAAGGAGCGTCGAGCAAGTCACGACGGCCACTCCAAAGGCGACCCGCATGAGCAGCGTCACGTCGACGAGCGCGAGGACTCTAAAGGAAGCAGTATATCGAACTGCACCCAGGTGCACCGGACGCCTCTGGACGTCCTCACATCGTGGGACCCGAGTCAGATCCTCAGCGTGCTCCACAACAACATAACGATGCACAAGCGGATTATAGGAACGAGGCAGAAATGCACGCCCAGTACTCGGTCCAGACACTGCACGCATCACTGTCTCCAAATTCTGAGTGCCCGGATATTGACGGTCATGTGCCACGGTCCCAACGTGCAGCATAAACTAGTGCACGATGGTCACGCTAAGACGTTGGTCGAAGCCCTGGATCCGAATCATGACCCGGTAAATAAGCTTTATTGTTAATTTGAGTTATTTTACAATGATTGTGAAACAAGTTCTTTCACCTTAAATTAACCATTCTCGATTCTGCTTCTTGGATACAGAACCAGTTCTCACGCCGAATGTGGATTAATGAAAGGTCGCAATGCAAATCCCGCTGCTCACGAGATTAGAACCCGAGACAGGCATAGTGTTTCCTTCAAACATTTATTAGATAATAACTAATCTGATCGACGAATCCACTGAATAGGTATTTGTATAAGTCGACCATTTCAATTCTTGATTGCTGCATCTTCGTCATTTCAATTAAAGACAATACGTTTCCTTTTTTCTTTTGCCCTACATCACAATATGAGACCATCAAAACAGTTTGTTATTCTATATGTTGTCTACGCAGCTCAAAGAAAGCATCCTGATTATACACAATTATTGATATTGATATTTTTTTTTACTTGATTCGCGCTAGATACAATAACGCCGGTATACCAGTTAGAAATAAAAAAGAAATTATACGGAACATGGACTTGTCATAAAGGGTAGTTTTTCAATCAACTTGAATATGTATTTAACTATAGGAGATATTCAATCTAACCGTTATTTTCACGCATAACGTTGTAAATCTTAAACTATACATTTGTATATGAAAGAGTGACACAGCAGCTTTGACGTCTTTTCGATTTGCGGGATCAAAAATGCTATAATACAGGTTTTCGGAACCTCTAAATTACCCATTTTACCGACAGTCTGCTGTCTGATTTATTTTTTATTTTGAAATCGTGATAATTTCTAGACAATATTCCTAGGTACAATATATCATGACCTTTAAACGCGGTCATTGGTCGTAAGTTGACATTTGTCCCAATGCACACGCGTAATGAAGGCACGTGAGGTATATCCTTTGTTCTGGCTAACGAACAACGTCATTTACAGACACCTGGTATCAATTACACACTTTTCCAGCATTTCCCCTTCCACTGAAATTGACATTGGGTGTAAAGTACATATACATGTAAATGCATATTATATAAGGACGTTGAACCTCGAAACGGCTCCTTTTCAAGAACATCATTATGAGGCTACTCGAGTGTGTCCTTTGACAAGACACTTTTTAATAGCCTTGTAATGAAAGATTTATCAGGAGAACAGTGGGGATAAAACATTGCAGTAAGCGCTCAGGGGTTTGGCTATTGATATATATTCATCCGGTTTTTGATTTTATTTCTGTTTTATAGCAGTTAATTCAGTACTTAATCTTGAAAATCTCCTTGAAAATATTAGCCTTTTTTTTCAGCGAGCAATTTATCATTGAGCCACAAAAGTATTCTACTCAAAAGCATACGCACACAATAGAAAAAGATTATGCTATGTAAGTTGTCTGGTTTTGTTTCAAGTTTTGACCGGTCACAAATTTACATATTAGGGTTGACTACGTTAAAAACAATTCTACATTGGTGAAATTAGTTCTTTGTGACAACTGTATCATTCGTCGCAAAGGTTTCAGTTGTCAAACGTTTGAAAGACTTGGTGAGTTACGTTGCTACCTTGTTTATGTAATATTATTCTCAACGGCGCCTGCTTTTGATGTCTCAGAGGGGCTAAAGAAAGGCGGTTTGCCTAGAAATAAGACACATAATCAATACCTAGTCGAGGATATAGTGCGTCGAAAGAAACCTTATTCATTGAGGGCATTTCATTGCTTGTCATACAAAACACATTTTTAGCATTGTTAGGACACGTCGATAAAAGGGGCGCAAAACACTCCAAAAAAATTTTTAGAGGAAAAGCCCTTAATGAGAAATTCCAATGTCTAGGGAATGTGTATTGATACGAGTTTGCAATAGGATATTTGATTTTGCCGCTTGCAACCTCATTTTAGTTATCAGGCGACGACAAGTGCACCTTTACATGTTTATACCGCTCTCTCAGAGCGCGAAGCGCTCGGAGAGCGGATAACGGTAACATACGTACGAGTAACAAGTTATGTTAACACCGGTTATACCATTAGCAAAAAAACAGGTGGTTTCCGGTTTACCTAAAGGAGAAAACTCGGGTTTGCTTCGGGTGTTTCCGGCTTTACGGAATACACTGGTTCTATCTAAATTTATTTTCAAGCATAACCTTTATCTACCAATATATCTACCAATAGTGAACCATTCCTTGTAAAGAGAAAACTCGGGTTTGCTTCGGTTGTTTCCGGCTTTATGGAATGGACTGGTTTTACATAAATTCATTGCCGCTCATTGAGTTTATTTCCGCCAATCATGAATGAAACATAAACCATTCTATCGAAAAACAAAACACGAACAACAGGATCGGCGCCACCGCTTCAAACTTTAAATTGGACACAGTGTTCAACTCCTTGAAAGGACAACGTATCGCCGGTTGTAGGTAAGAGAACTTTTTGTACTCTTTCATTTCGTTATAAAACAGTATATCTAAATAGACCATTTTCACCAAAATTCGTCATAGAAAAATCGAGACGGCGAGCCCTCGTCACGCCTCGCTGAAAATGCTTCCTCTAAATAAACATCCATCCGAAAAAAAACATTCTCCCTTTTCAGTAGAACTACAGCGTTCATTTTTTGGTATTACAGTACATGTTCCCTGCAGTACTGGGCTAGAAAATGTGTGTTGTCCACGGTGAAATAAGTGTTCACATTCTATCGATTCGTGATTACACCCTGCTGTTTGGCATAATCTAATGTTTATGTAGACGGTCTATGTCATTTTTGCGGTGTGTAAGGATTGCCTAAGGAAAGCATTAGGTACACATCGTGTTGTAGATGGAATACACTATTATGCTGACCAATAAAGCAACGATGTCAACTCGTCAGTTGCTGACATGGATTATTTGTTATTGTTGGAGCTTTTAAATTGAGTACAAGGTACCTTCTTGACAATTTATTAGCGTTATGGGCCGAGCGTGAATTTCCTTGTCAAAAAATGAAATACCCTGTAAAGTATTTGGTTATATATGTCACCTTATTCATTTGACAGTATTTTATTTTACTCGATTCAAATGAAATTATTATTCCCAAACATTGAATTGTTCTTGCAAGTGATAATTTTGGCACAAGGGTTTATGGAAATATATCCCTTAGTTGTTTTCTCTTTATTTAACAGAATGCATGATGGTTGGGAATTTGACGATTTCAAACAAGCTTCCAAAGAAGAGATGATGCAGATCTACATAAACATTGACTCTGTTTTATAATACAAGTAAGTACAAAGTCTTTCTCAGGCCACTTTGAACTTTACAAACATAAGTGTCATAAACATAGAGGATAGGTTATGAAAGCAATATAACAAAGAAGCAATCTCTCAAATGTCAAAGCAGTTTTTCTCTTTAATTCAAACATCTCTCATTAGATTTTACTATAGATAACAATGCCAGCATGATTTTCCTTTTCCAAAAATGAAATACCCTGTAAAGTATTTGGTTATATATGCAACATTATTTGCTTGGCAGTATCTTATTTTACTTGATTCCAGTGATAATATAATTCCCAAACATTGAATTTTTCTTGCAAGTGAGAATTTTGGACCAAAAGTTTATGGTAATAGATGCCTTAGTTGTGTTTTCTTTATTTTACAGAATGCATGATGGTTGGAAATATGACAATTTCAAACAAGCTTCCAAAGAAAAGATGATGCAGACCTGTATGAACATTGACTCTGTTTTATAGTACAAGTAAGTAGATCTACATGTATATTCTTTCTCACATCCCTTTGAACTTTACAAACATAAATGTCATAAACATAAAAGATAGTGGTGAAAGTGGTGGACTCGGAACTTGAGGGGGAAGGGGGGCAGGGGCCAGTCCCACCAAGACCTTTTGTTTCCTGGGAACGGCCTTTGTCAAGTCACTTCAGAGCCCTAGCCTAGTACTTGGGTATCCAGGAAAGCTGCTCGAGAACTGAAAAATGTAGGTACGGCACTGATGGAGAGGACCCATATGGGACCTGTGTCAGTTAATGACTCTAATCTAAATCGAATTATAACAAAGAATCAATCTCTCAAATGTCGAAGTGGTTTTTCTCTCTACTTCAAACATCGCTGATTAGATTATAGCATAATAACATAATATGATATGCAGCACAGTATTCAGGAAACAAGCAAGTTTGACAAAGGTTGGAATTCTTAACATGTCCTCCTTATATTACTTTGTTTTTCAAAAAAAATAGTTATACATAAACGTTGATGAATTTGGTGTTACTCACAATTTGTAACTGACTTTTCCTTTGTTCTTTTTTGAAAACCTTGGTTTGACAGAGAATGAAAGCAAATAAATCAAGACATGTTGAAATATAGATTGTTATCATCAATCAGTTCTTTTTTTTCCTGTTAAATTACTGCTTCAATTGATTACCTTGGTGAAAGAATTATTTCAAATGTTACCAATTAAGAATAATCAGTCAGTTAAATGTAGCCAGTATTGGCAAAAGATTGATATTTTTTATTTTCTCTCTTAACAGCCAAGACTGATGACTAACTGGTAGAGTAAGGAAGAGGTAACAACATCAAAATATGCTTGAAGATCACATGGATTTGGTACAATCAAAAACAGATGAAGATTTACATGGACGCCTGATTACGCTAAATCTATTGATATGTTTGACCCATGAAAAGTTTTAAAGCTTAGTTTTCTCTTTAAAAGACTTTCAAGGATAGTGTTTAGTGTTATTTGGTACTGATAACATCAAATGACAATAATATAGAAAAACTGTGATGGACTATGGAATATTCTATATTGATAACAATGTCACATATGTCTTATGGTACTCTTTTCTTTTGTTTCAAGAAGCCTTCAAAAATTCAACTTAACCCTTTTCCAAACAACAAAATTTCGACTGTCACAAATTGAAAGAGTTTGCAGACGGCATTTCAAAATGTGATGAAATTGAACAATATTCTTCAGGAAAAGCAGAAAACCTTGTGGGAAAAGATAAAATTGCTCGTTGCGATCAATTTCTCCTTTTCCCACAATGTTTTCTAAAGTCATCTGCAACAAAGTCGTCAAATGTCGTTATTGTTTGGGAAAGGGTGCATGCCCATACTATATTTAGACAACTTAGTCAGCCTGCAGCATACCAGTAGAAGAAAGAAACTTGTCATTACTTGAATTTCTTTTCTTACAATTGCATGTTTATGAAATGTTTCAATGAAACAAAGATGGGAGTTTAGTTTAAATTTTAAGCAAACATCAGTGTAAAGTTATTGTTTTCTTTCAGTATCTATGGTAAACCCCTTGATTTTCAACACAAATTTTTAATCAATTATGGCAAAGGGAAATTGGCTCAGAGAGCACATTTTCCTTGTCACAATTGTTCTATTCATTGGTCAAAGAAATTTTAATTATATCTGTTATTGCTTTAAATTTCAAACAATATTTTGGAAAAAATGGATAAACATCTTAAGGATGTATGTCATAGAATATTTGTTGACATGTTTTTTTGGAAAAGCTAAAGTTGATCATGAATGTTTCTGCCATATGCTTCCAACTTTATGGAGTTTTTTTTTTTTTTCAAACTATGAAGATCAGGAAAATGTTTTTTCAATTAATGTGTTAGAGCAAGGAATTTGACTACATGAACAAATGCTGTCTGCTGATTTTCACTTATGTCTTTTAACTACATTTTATTAATAGTTTATTGCATATCATTTTGTTTTGCATTTCTTGTTCTTTAAGTTCTTTGATAGATAAACGCATATCCATTCATTTATTTAATTGATAGTCGGCCCCCGACAATATAATATACATATAAAGATTAACATGTACAGCCAAAGGTAAAGCATGTTTAAACAATATACATAGGAGGTTGTTGAAAGCAATCAAAATAATTACAAAACAAAGTCTACTAACTCTTACTCATAATGAATTGATAAAATTTTCTCTTTTTTGGTAAGAATAGTATACAAACATAGCAATATTGCATACTTCATCTTTATTCTTGCGTGTCAAAAGTAAATATCAAAAAGCAGTGTTTTATGTGTGAAAAAGTTAATAAAGTATTAATCAAAAATTATAGAATCTTTTACTTTTATTTTAAAGTTAAACCAAAAACCATTTGGCTACAACAAAGCTATTTGTTGTATTTGAATGATCCTTTGGAGATCTGCTAAGCAATTTATTTGGGATTTCCTTATCTACAGTAAAGAAAAATTCAAACAAATACCTGATTGGCTTTCTATATGATGTAATTTAGTTACCTAAGACTGTACAAACAGATGAGTATGTTGTTGAATATTGTCTGATACTATTAACCCAAATGACCCTTCTTCACCACCAAATGACATGTTGTTGGTTCTCGTGATGATTTAACCCTTTCCCAAACAACAAATTTTTGACTACCAAATTGAAAGAGTTTGCAGACGACATTTCAAAATGCGATGAAATTGAAAAATAATCTTCTGATAGGCCAAAAAACATTGTGGGTAAAGGAAAAATTGCAAATTGAAAAAACAGACAATTTCTCCTTTTCCCTCAATGTTTTCTAAAGTCGTCTGCAACAAAGTGGTCATTATTGTTTGGGAAAGGGTTAAACCAGTACTTACAACACATAATTTTGTGAAGAAAATTCTATGAATTCATGCAGAGACAGACTTGTGGTTCAAATTTTTGTAATTTGGTGGTTCTGAATTGCATGAGCAGTTTGTTCTTACATGATGAATGTCTCATTATTGATGAAAGGCCCTGATACATAGCCCAAGCAAGCTAAACTTATACCCATATAAAACATACACCATCAAAAAAGTTAACCAGGAATCTGTAAGGAGACTTATTGTTTTACTGAGACTTATTTAAATGTGACAAAGATGACAGCTTTGTTACAAAATGAGTATTTGCTCCCCAAAGTAAGCCAATTCTTATAATTCCGCAAAGTTTTACTCTGAATTTAGATTGAAACACATATTCATTAATATGTAAGTTTTTTTTCACAAAATCCATGCAATTGAGTTGAGAGAGCGGTCTAGAGGCAATGCCTTAGTTCATATTAAACTTTAAGTGCGATAACCCTTTACGAGAACCTATTGTTATTTATTGCAAGGGTTTTGGGCTTTCTGTACTTTCCTATTAGAACCATTGACTGATACGTATGCGTTCGTTAAATAGCGTATCGATAACTATGCTTCCTATGCATATGACAAGCTTTCTGATGACTTTGTTACAAAACCGGCATCTTTATAAATATATCGCAGGATACCAATATGCGTGCGGATACGGAAGCTCCATTGTTAATAGGGTTCTTACATCACATTAACATGTTTTAGTTAGGTGACAATGAAGTATCCTGCTCAAGAACGATGAAGGGATATCTCATGCATGGCTGGTAGCAATCGAAGCTACTCGGGCATTTCCGAAACACAAAAATTTATATCGTATTTAAAGGTATAGGGTTTCAAATTTTGGGTCATGTGACCGGGCTTCTAGCATTTTTCCTGAGAGTGTTCATTTAAGATAGTTCAATGTGTATGCAATTGTTAGTTTGTTTTAGATCATTTTTAAAGACTTATTTTTGGTCAGGTACTTGATGCAAAATATTTATGGTGTAGTTATAAGTTATAATATCTTTTTGTTTCTTCAATGAAATTGAATGACTTCCGTTGATATTGATTGCTCTTAACAGCTTCATTAATAACCAAAATAACAAGCCGAGATTATTACGGAAAGGAACAATATGACGGCTTCATCTTTATGTCAGAGTTGTTTTCATTGTATAAATCGGATGAGCTTAGATCTGCTTGGTACAGTTGAACCGTGTAAGTTCCGGTAAAATTGTCAAGGTTTCAGTAGAACCGCCTGGTTTCCGGAAGAACCGTCAAAATTCCGCTAGGAACTTCTAGATTCCAGTATAACCGTCTAGCTTCCAGTATAACCGTCTAGATTCTGGTATAACCGTCTAGGTTCCGTTCCTGTAGAACCGTCTAGATTCCAGTATAACCGTCTAGATTCCAGTATAACTGTCTATATTATAGTATAACCGTCTAGATTCCAGTATAACCGTCTAGATTCCTGTAGAACCGTCTAGATTCCAGTATAACCGTCTATATTCCAGTATAACCGTCTAGATTCCTGTAGAACCGTCTAGATTTCTGTAGAACTGTCTGGGTTCCAGAAGAACCACCAAGGTTCCAGTAGAACCGTCTAGATTCCCGTATAACTGTCTATGTTCCGGTAGAACCGTCTAGATTCGGTAAACCCGACTAGGTTCCCTTAAAACCGTCTAAGCCCCAATAAAACTGTAAAGGTTCAGGTAGAATTATCTAGGTTCCGTCCGTGATACTTCTACCTGTCATGAAAATCATAATCAACCGATAGTAATAGCACGCACGTAATATTGCTCTAAATATCATGCTTATAAATAGATAGGGCATATCAAGTGCGTCATTGTATCACGATTCAAGATTTAAGATTTTTTATAGACTTACACTGTTACACTTTTGTCATCATGTCAATAATGCAAATGTAACAGTTTGCTTTAATAGGTACAAGTAAGGTGTTTTGAAATTCAAATGTTTCAACGACAAAAACCTATTGTTTAGTAGGTCTTTGTCAAATTCAAAAATCCAGGCAGATGACAGATAACATTACATTAATATAATATGTCCATGCATACACATTTACATGTGAGACGTTAGATTTAATCTAACTATATTTTGGGTGTTCATTAAATCAACTGGGAAACTTCCTCTCGTGGAACTTCAAATGCCGTCACTGGGATTTGAACCCGCTCGGAGAGGGGCCATGTAAATGATTTCAAGTTATATTAATCGGAACACTAGGCCATTTGATCCCCCAACGAAATGTTGAAAATGGTGTCAAACTGCGAAGAAACACTCAGATAACACGTGTTACTCAATTTTTCACATGTATACAGCTTTTCCCTTATACGGTAACAATTCCAATAGAGAATCAAGCGTCATCGTAACCATGGTGAGGATACAAATGTTTCCGACCTTTGTGAGTTATTCTTAATTTCACACTAAAATAAATTACGGATCGCAGTGTTGACCAAGCCATACTAAAATGACTTGGAGAACGTATGGCACAGATGATTGAAATAAGTATTAATTACGTTTTTCTTGACTAATATTATCTATCAAACCGTTCTTCTCAGAGTTTCTGGACGACTTTGATCCTATAGAAGTTTCTTAAAAAGCTTTCAAATGGGAGGACCGTTTTTCTTCAAGCGAACAAAACTTAAGATGAGTCAGGTGGTGGAATGAATGACGGCAGACGTTTCGAACAATATTCTTAAATGACGTTTTAACCCTTATAGTGCCGGAAACGACTCCATTCTTTTGCAAACAGGTTAGATCACAGGCCAGCCGCCAATTACTTGGAGGCTGGCCTGTGATCTAACCTGTTTGCTATTCTGAGCATCTTTCTTCATCAAAATTAAGCAGATGTTTATGGTAAGCGGACGACACAAAAGTATACTTTCAAGAAAATTACCCAGAATTCTAAGGGTTGACGGCAGACGTTCAGAACAATATTCCTAAATGACATTTTAATTGTTCTCGCAGGAGCATGTGACCGCGAACAGTCTCCGCAAGACAGGAATCTAATTACGGGGTCTCTGTACTGTTCAATCTATTTCGAAATGTTTAATGAGTTTTTAAGGGTTGATTTTTGTTTTATCGGGATTTTACGTCATTGCAACAGTGTTTCGGTTATTTTCCGAAGTCCTGCTCTTGATTGATGAGTGCAATTTATCTTTAATGAACTAAATCAAATTAATTTCAAACATATTGATTATTTTATTACCATGATTACCCCGTGTTTGCAAATGAAAGATGTGTTTTTTGAAAAAAAAAAAAAAAACCAACTGTCTTGTAAAGGGTAACATTTAACTAACAAATCAGTTTACCAACATTACAAAGGTCTCCGTTTTTTTTGGTGGAGTGTAGGACAAGTACAGTATACTTGTATTTCATAAAAAAGTGAAATAAGGTAAATGTGCTTTCATATCCCACCAACAAAAATGTTAGGAGCACGATTAGCACACAAAACTATTTTATCTATCCATTTGAAAGATATCTGAGTTTCCCTTTGTCTTATGTGAGTGAAAATGAGATCCTAGACAAATGTGCTGAATATTCACCATAATTCTCAATCGTCTTCAATGTGATAGCGTGTATGAGTGTCGCCGACCGTATTTTTCCCCTGATCTAAGGTACCGTATACTCACAACAATCTGCTCTTTTTTCGGCCGTGGAATGTAGGACAAATTTGTTTGTATTACATCAAAAAGTGAAATGCGGTAAACATGCCTTCTTGTCTCTAAGCCCAATTAGTGTTCGAACCCACCTCAAGGTTATGCAAACAGGTTAGATCTAGGACAACCGCCAATTTAATTGGCGGCTGAAGTGTGATCTAACCTGTTTGCTACTCTGAGGATATTTCCTAATCAAATTTAAGTAGATGTTAAAGGTTTTAGAAAGCAGAAGACACACAAATCTACTTTTAGAAAATTACCCGGCATTCTTGGGGTTTAAAAGTGTTTGAAGCAAAATAATCACACAAAAAGGTTGGGGTTTTCTTTTTCGTTTTTTTTTAATTTTTCAAGTTTTGAAAGTAATTTAAGGTTCCCTTTGTCCTATGTGAGAAAAAATGAGATCCCAGACAAATGTGCTAAATATTCTACATAATTCTCAATCGTCTTCGATATGATAGCGTGTATTTGTGTCGCTGCCCGCATTTCTCCCCTGATCTAAGGTAACCATATCCTCACAACAATCAGTACAACATGAACGGTGAACGATTGCATTCATTGAAGAAACGCCATAATTTGCATAATGGCCGTCGTACCGATAAATCATTGAGAAATTCGGGTAATTGGTGATGTAACCTTGTATTTCCCAGGACAATACGAGCGATGCTATCTATTTACATGTAACAATCAAGTTTGGCTGGAAACCGGAAACGACACTTCGTCGAATTATTCTCAAGGACGCCGACTCAGTCCAACGATCAACATATTCGTCATTTTTCGAAAATTGTAGAGGGATTGATAGTTCTTGAAGTAAACACATATTGATGGCACATGCATTTTCAATGTTAGTGTGTGTCTATAAACATATTCATGTAGTATGTGTGCAGGTCTGTCTACTGAACCGAGGGTTCGGGGTTTAATACGCGTAGGCGACGATGTGAATATTGCCGAGTCTAGCCCTCAAATCGGTACGAGTACAGGTTAAATATCCAGGAAACAGTCATCGAGAGCGCATTGAATAAACTTCAAGCTTTCGTCGAAATCGATTTAAAATGAATAAGTTGAAACTTATCCGTGTAAACTGTTTTGTCGACATCAGCAAGTTTTGAACGGATGAGGAATTGTTTTCTTTACGCGATATTAACATAGGGGAACTACTTTTGGTATTCGTGCGCGTGCTACAATGGTTGAATATATAGTGTTCCGTGAAGAAAGATATCTTTTCTCACGCAACAAGAAGCAAATACAACCCCAGATAGACACTACCAATTTGTAATTCATATTCCTTCTATCATTGATATACTTTATCGATAATAAGCACGTATTTTTAAACTACATTTACTAATAATAACAACACTATTCCCTTTAACCCTTAGAATGCTGGGTAATTTTTTTAAAATAGGATAGATACTCAGAGTAGCAAACAGATAAGATCATAGGAGAGCTGCCAATGTATAATAAGAATTAATGTGATCACGATTTATAAATGGCTACTGTTTGCTCCTCTGAGTAACTACCCTCAACAAAATTACGCAGATATTTGAAGGTTTTGAAAACGACTTACAGACGACAAGAAAATCTTTTTTAATAAATTATTCATCACTCTAAAAGTTCTTGTTTCATTGCTACCAAACATCTGCGATGAACTTGCAGCACCAACGTTTATATTTGAAAATAATACCTCTTCTACATATAACGTATCAGTCGCTTTATTTGCTTTAAGTTTCGTATTTCTACAAGTAAGAACTAATTCATCCTCAGATGAATCACGGGAAATCCGAACAACACCCCTCCAGCTCTTTGGCGTTCTTAAATTGTTCGATGTATATAACCCTGACTAAAAGCCCCCTTGGGTTCTTCAAGTGTGTTGATTTATTCGTGTATTAAGTAACATCATTCCTACGGCATCAATTTCGATGACAGCTTTCTATTTTCGACTCCTAGCTCGCCGTTTGATTGCATTAACTTTGTCACCATAGAGACGGGAACACGCCATAATTATGATCATCTCTATCTGGTAAAGAACGCGAAAGAAAGAGAGTGTATATTTACCGCTAGAAGGTTCGTCAATATAAACCAAAAAGTGCGTTTTATTTGAGAAGGATCTATTTTGTCTTCGCCTTAGCGACGCCTTTTGTTTCCGTAAATACTTTTTTGCTTGTTTTCAAAGATTTTTTTTGTTACCACATAGTTTTGCTTTCAAAGCGTCAATATGTGATTTCAGAAGGAGAGAAACACAATTTCAACATGTCACCTTTGTCTGTTAATAATACAGTACGTTTGCTTTTACATTGACACAATCTCTTTTCAAAGCTACGACTGTTGTCTTCATTCTTGTAACCATTTATTGCATACAGAGCAGTACTATATTATCATTGTTACTAAGATAATCATTTTTTGACAAAGCGGTAACCCGTTGGTCAAAGGGACAATTTTGATTGGTTTCATTTGCCGCGACCTCCGTGTGCATATGTCCAATGATTGTTACCGCAATTATGACAACCAATCGTATTACCAATATAGGAAGTCTTTATTGGTAATGTTACATACAGTTAAAAACACACCAAAGCATCATCTTAATAAGCTTAACAAAGCCTCTAAAACATTAAAAGAAATTCCCTGTCATTAAATCCTTTTTAAGATTTAGCCTATTCAAAAACCAAAACACACGATCGAATACCGTCGATTAAACTACGAGTATATCTACATACAGCGATTCTCAATGTATTTACCCGGCAAGGATTCAAACCTGGAAAAAATATAGATCAAAATGTTTGCCTGCCTTCCGACAAGGATATTCAGGCTCGAGTTTTGTAGCAATCTCAATAACAAAAGACGGTTAATTCCTAACTGAAAAAGAGTAACAACACTTCAAGTTTTAATTGCCTTCTCGGAATTGAAAATTAGGTTTGAACCGAATCCGGGGAATTATTCTAAATTCCATTGGCATGCAAAGTACATCGACATCAAGGCATTTTGTAAAAGTGCGTGTAATTTCTGTGCTTTTATTCTTTATTGTTGTTATTCTCCTTGCACTGGAGACCCATGGTTAACAAACCTCAGAAGAAATGGTACAATTTACTCTCATTCTAAACAAGCAGAAAAGTTATGAGAAAGTTCAATAGCTTAATCCTATATGTATCTTTTATAAAAGAAAGCGACATTTTAATAAAAGAAAGCAACATTGCAGAGACTGAAAGTTTTAAAACTAGACAGGGTAAATGCAGTTAACTAATCGAGAAGCACAGCGTTGCCATTGACTTGAATCCAAAAGAAGGAGATACATACGTCAAACCAACAAATAGTTTTTCCTTCATAAGTTCTTCATTTAAACGAAGGAAACGTGATCCGTTTGATCTTGTTAATCTTATTGTAGTCCAGTGGCACAATTCGTGCAAATATAGCATGACCGTACGCAAGTTGATCCTATCCCACTAAAAAATTATGAATCAGTAGCGGATGGTCAAGTACAAATACTTATGCAGTCAGTTTTGACCTTCTTTTGTTGGTTGGTAACATTACACTATTGAACTTTTCATCATTAGACTTTTCGAAGCGTATACTCAAAGAAAGCAATATTTGAAGATTTCTTTTTCTTTGAGAAGCAGTCATCCGGATGACAATGTAAAATTGTTTGATTTGGCTTTGAACAAACACCATGTCTTCTAAGTACAGTCTAACTTGTGTTAAGCAGCCTGCATTTTAAGCAGACAACCTGTCTTAAACAGCCACTATAGCAAGTCCCATTGTTAGATTTATAGTGTAAATCAATTTGTGTTAAGCAGCCAACCTGTCTTAAACAGCCAATTTACTCTGTCCCATAGGCTGGCCTCTTAACACAAGTTTGACTGTACACGAAGAAGAGATAGATATTAACCTTTTTTTGTGGCCGCAAGCACCCCCCAAGCATACGAGTATACGATATAACTAACCCCTTTTTTCTCCCCCAGCACTTGCTCTGCCTTCTACTCCAAAGCCTATCGTCTGTGGCCTTGAACCCGTCGTACCACGTGACCCTGACGGAGGCGGACATCGCAGACATGTTGATGCAGCTACTACTGCCCTCTGACGAGTGGTACTACACCAACCACAGTACAAAGTACGCCCGCTACGTCAAGTACCACGCCGCCCGAATCCTCGTCTATATCGGCCAACTACATCGGCTTGGCGGCAGGGTGGACCTCTTCGACACAAGAGGTACTTATGTTGTTGTTTTATCTGTTGTTGCTGTTGCTTTTGATGTTTAACAAAGACAGTTAAACAGCAATCCTCGAACACCAAAGGTTTTGGGATTATATTTGAGTTATAGGCGTACACAAACTGACCAGCCTATGCATCTTATTAGACAAAGTAAGGCTTCATGACGCCTGGGCATGTTTTCTTATAAAGTTTAACCCTTTCCCAAACAACAAATTTTCGACTGTCCCAAATTGAAGGAGTCTGCAGACGACATTTCAAAATTCGATGACATTGAAAAACATTCTTCAGATAGAGCAGAAAACCTTGTGGGAAAAGGAACAATTGCTCGTTACGAGCAATTTCTCCTTTTCCCACAATGTTTTTTAGGTCGTCTGCAACACAGTAGTCAAATGTCGTTATTGTTTGGGAAAGGGTTAAGACTTTTTTCTTATATCTAGATCCTGACTAACACTCAAGTACGGCCATCATACTCGGATGAGTACGAAAGATAAACTGTATTCTTGACGTCGTTATTGGAGCATTTATGACTTCACTTGAGAAAGCATTTAGTTTGATTCAAAGCCAAAGTTTAACTTATGTTTGAGTAAAATAGTTCAGCAAAAACTTCCTACATCTCCACTTAAAATTCGGTGACTATACTTAAACTCAAAGTTGATTTCATTATTTGGTATAAGCAAGATATCGTGGCATATGTATCAAAGACACGCCCTGGTCATGTATTATCTCTTCTTTGTTTTTCTATATCTAGTGTTCCAGGAGTCCGTGACGGCCAATCCGATCCTCCAAGTAAACTCCCCGGAGGATAGTTTTATCGAACTGATGGCGCTCGGTCGGATCGTCATGTGGAACGGACGACACCACATCGAGGCTGCCTCGTTAGAGGGGCTTATCACGCACGTCATCGAGGTAACGTTGTGGTTTTGTTTTAACGTCGTTTTCAACAATGTAACAGTTTTTTTTAGAATCGCGAACTTTTAGGTGTAACAAAACAAGCATTTCCCTTTTTAAGTTTACCAAGGACTTGATATTTCAGTCTGTTCAACTGATGCAAGCTGGCAAATACTTCGATTGATATAAGTATTGATTGATTGTGTGGTGATTGTTTCGTTTGTTTGTCAATGCTTTTGTGGATGGTGAGGGATATGTTTATGGAGTGAGGAATTGTTTGCCTTTTGTGTTTAGATAACATGTTTGAGTTCAAGAGGAGATGAGCTATTTGGGTATGATTGCCACAAATGCGAATAAGTCATTCTACGTCACTTTCCATTCAATTTTTCTCTGTGTTTTCTAGAATGTTGTGAGAGACAATACAATTTTCTAAAAATGAGTTTGTCATAACTCTAAGAGATGTTTGTTGTGCTTGTGTTATGTACTCTTAGGCTCTCCCAGTACTCGTTTCTGACGCAGCAATTATGTCAACACAAATTTTGAAATGATGTAAAAAAGCCAAGACTTAATAGCAAATACTTTGATTCGAAACGGCAGGGAATACCAAACAAAGACAGCACGTTGCTCAGGCCCGATTTCAAAGACATATTCTCGCTGATACCACGTGCGAATACAGCTCATTTGTTTAAATTTGGCATCATTATATATATCCTTTATCGGTAAGTACAAATAGTATTAAAAGAAGTATTGGCGTATTCAACGTTTGCAAGAATCGACATTAATTAATATAGAAATAAACGTTCTGTTAGGAAAATGCGCCGTCATACGCTGTAGGCAAGGCTTTGGAAAGATTAATACAGCCTTCAATAATCTAGAAAGCTCCAGTAGGTCATTTCAGAATTATTTGCGTCTTGTAATGGAATATCACTTGAATGAACATCATTTCACACACACTATTCTAGAGTGGTCGCCCCAAAAGATCGACAGTATTAAAACAGTCTACACGAAGTATGTTGTCTGTATATGATACATGTATATGAGAGGATGTATATAAATTGCCAAATCCCAAATATTTAAATAAAATTCCAATTCCAGGAAGCAATCATTGAAGACGTCGAGGAGCGAACAATGTCCCCGAAGCTCTCAATGTCGAGTTCCCTGCAGAGTCTGTTAGCGATGAAAGGCGCGGACTTCACGACGCCTGCAGTGTCTCCAGGGTGCTCCATAGCAACGCTTAACAACGTCTCCCACCGGAACTTCCGGGAGTTCTTGTTCATGACGCTGCCCATGATCGTGAATCCGGTGATTATTCTGCGGCTCCTTGCGCACAAGATGTTCGGCAACATGATCCGTAGGAAGGCCGTCTGTTCTCAGGACACGAAGCTGAAGCCGCCCAAAGACGAGCATCTGATCGTGGAGGGGAAGTGTCCGCCGCGAATAGATGCCAAATACCCGCCGCGCGCCGAGGGAAAACTTCCGCCGCGAAGTAATACATCACCAATGGCTGCCGACGGAAGTAGTTCCTTTGGCGAAGGGAGACAATCGGTTGTGAGTAGAAAACACAAAGACTCGAAGACGGAGAAGCACGACGCGAGGCGGAACAGCCTTTGCGCCGTGCTCTCCTCGAAAAGCAGTTCGAATCCCACGACCGACCGAAATGGGACTAATCTAGCGTTAAAGGCAATCGGAGAGAGTCTAGTTACACCCCTAGAACTGAACATTCAGTCCGGAAGTGATTCATGTAACGAACATAGGCCCGTGTGCCTGACCCAATCGGAATCGTTTAAGGGGTCCAAATCGAAGATATTCAGTCGCTGGCAGTACAAGAAGCTGTTGTCGGCGTCCCAGGCAAACGTCTCTATCACGTCGACGCCACCGCCGTTAGACGTCAACCAACTCGCACCGACCACCTCCACGGACATGTGCCTGCCAACGACGTCACATGACGTCGACATCATCGCATTCCAAAGGGAGTTAATTAATCTACCCACGTTCGTAATGGATACCCCAATAGACATATCTCCCGTCTTCTCGCGGTCGAGCTCCGTCCCGGAAAATCTCGCGGGAAGACTGAATCCCACTTCCGGTTCCCTGTGCCAACTCTCCATGCACGGGTCGAGTCGTCGCCTATCGAAGAACGGCTGTGGGTCCGAGCAGGCCGTTTCTAGCCTGGTGCATGTGGGCTCCGCGGTCGCTATCACGATGACGGACGTAGATCATCACGATTCCGTTTTCTTCTTCCCAAGTGGAGGCGCAGAGACACCAGACGACGGCGTGGCCAATATCATCGTTCACTTCGATCCGCCACAGTCGCCACTCCCGTCGAGCGCCAGCAGCCAGAGTCCGAGAGATTTCGATTTCCCCTCGCCGCCTGTCGTACGGAACACGAGCGGTAGCAACCTTCTGCAGCCGCTAACGAAAGCGAACGCTAGCCCTTCGATAAACGCGGGGAGTGCGCTCCAGCCCCTAAGACAAGCACCGCAGATCGAGCAGGGCGCCGCACAACAACCCGACGCCGCCGGTCACATGACCTCCCCCGACCTTCAGACGGAAATGACCGATTCGAAATCGTCGCTGACGGCTGCGCGTCCCGAGCACCTTCGGATAAGCCCGTTAAACAGTCCGACGACAGAAATGCCGGTGGCGCATCAAGGGGTTTTGCGTGTGATCGAGACGTGGATTTCCGTCTGTCAGACGGACCTGGAAGGGACGCCACTCGTGGTGTTCGAGATGCGAGAATTCCTGAAGAAGTTGTCGGTCCTTGGTCAGGAGTACAAATCGTGGTGCCAAAAGATATCGAGTGCTCTACATCTCGAGGTAGGTTTTGCTTTGTTATATTTGGCAGCAAATGTATATTTGGCAGCAAATGTAAATTTGGCAACAAATGTGGTCTAAGAATCGTTTCTTTAAAATCAATGTATCGAATTCAATGCTGAATAAGGCTTTTAGAAGCATGAACGTTGCAAACCAATGACTGAAGCACGGACGATGCAGTTTGCTTATGTACGAATATAACATAAACTTGGCTAGATTGTTTTGGCATTATTGCAGATTTTGAGACATTACTATTACTACATTGCTATTTCGCTTTCCAATATCATTGCGTAAGATAGGTTTCCCTTGTCTTATACTAGTAATTGTTTTTGATCCAGGAAGATAACTGACAAAAAAGTTAAAATCGGAATATTGAACTAAAGTAATTTTCCTTATGCAATCAATCTTGTTTTAAGCGACTCTTGTAAAATGAGACAGAAGTGTGATGTACAAAACAACATAGGGCTTAACATGTACTCCAGTGGAATCTTTTAATGCTCTGAATGACTTACGTCCTCCTTTGACATAGCCTCAGACTAATGAAACTTTCGAGCACCGTTTACGAGTGGTTGCTCTGAACTATACTTACTTATGCTCTTATACCTGTAAGTGTATTTAGTATCATCCATGAACAATCTTTTTTCAACGCATTTAGATGGCTGATTTTAATGCAACAGTAACTAGTAATATCTGAAAGTCATCGCAAATGTCGATAAAAGCCAAAGTCCTTGCATAAGTGCCCCTAATGCCGTCATAGACACGTCTGCATATCGACATACTAACTGATATATATGTTAACTAAGTTATGTTTGACTCTCATTGACTTATCTGTAGCGTGTCCGATTAGCAACACATGGTCTGTAAGTTCGACACCCGACTTGGCCACCATTGCTTCCCGAATATTTATTTAGCTATCGTGTCATGATTTGCCTGTCGCTTACCACTGGCTATTTAGCTAATCCAGCCATCAAACACATCCATCAAAACCTAATGTTAGTTTCACTGAAGGTTGCTAATACCTCTCCGAACTCTCAAAAGGATTGGTACCTTTCAACCGTTAGTACTTTATCACCTGCATTCTTACGCATGTGCTGTTTTAAATATTGTAGGAAAAAGGCTCTGCAGACCAGAGCAGTGAGTCCCCGGATGATGGGATACATGTGCAATACAAACAGGTATGTGTTTTGGTCTAGATATTTATAAATATATCTATCAATACATGCACATAATTAACTTTTTAATAATCGCCAAATTTTCGTCTGTCCCAACTTGAAAGGGTTTGCAGACGACATTTCAAAATGTGATGAAATTGAACACTAATCTTCTGGTACGGCAGAAAACATTGTGGGAAAAGTGCGTTAAGAACAAATACTCCTTTTCCCACAATGTGTGCAGAGGCATCTGCAACAAACTGGTCAAATGTCGTTATTGTTCGGTAATGGGTTAATAGAACTCTGTCATTTCGTATATTGGTTTTTGATTAGCCGGGTATCGCAATGCAATTCAGCAACTAATGTCGCGATGTTAATAAACCCTAATAAAACAAACACACACAACATCTATACTGACGCAGCCCCTCCCCTTTTACAGCGGTTTAGTCAGGTGTTACAAGGGCGGCTGATGGGCCCGGTGGTTTATGGGTCCGAAGATTGTGTTTATGAGCCACACGTGCCTACTCGCTGGGATAACGCTTACCGTTAACACACCCATGATCACAAGGATTCGTAGTTTGAATGAGTTGGCTAGGAACGTAGTTAAGATTCGTAGTTAGACTTCTCAAGTCCGTTTCCAACAAAATGTCCGGATGACCGAATCATACCGGACTAATGAAGCAGAGCATGTTCTTATACACATTAAGACATAAACAGTCTTTATACACGTGTATACGTATGGCCCTTTAGAAAACGTCAAATTATCGACCGCCCCAAATTGAAAGAGTTTGCAGACGACATTTCTAAACGTGACGAAATTCAAAAATAATATTCTGATATGGCAGAAAACATTGTGGGAAAAGAAGAAATTGCTCGTCACGAGCAATTTCTCCTTTACCCACAATGTTTTTCAAAAGTCGTCTGCACCAAACTGATCCAACAATTCCGTTCCCTTACAATTTCGTTCGGATTGCGAGACGTCCGGATAATCGGGGTCCGGATAAACGAGGCTTCACTGTATAATAGTACGACGGGAACCAGCCTAATTATCCGTGTTTCAGTAACTGTACATTTTATTTAGGGTTAAGGATAGACACCATTTAACGAAAGAATAAGTTTGCTTATTAAACTTAATTTGTTCTTTCGTTACATTGGCATCCAGATCATTCTTCCTTCTGCAGCAGATGCGGCATGGGTGGGGTACATGCATAACGAACGAACTGCAGGGAGTAGATGGGTGTTTAAAGTTACGATGCGCCGTTTAATCGATATCATGTAAAGGTGGTACATCTGTCGAGATAATCAGCAAAGATAATTTTTCCGGAATTAATGGCGTTGCGGAAGTAAACGTAAATACCGCAAACGGTTCCCAATCAGACACATTGCTTGTCATTTCACGAACGGGCAATTGTGTGTCCTTTTTACGAAATGGATGTGTATGTATGTTATTTCTCGAACAGAATAATTTTGTCCAATATAGGAAATGGATAAATGAATTTGATATTTTACGAACAAGCATTTTTGTCATTTTTATGGATGAGTGTATTTGTCACTTCACGAGAAAGCTTATTGGTAACATCTCAAAACGGATGAATTAATTTGTCATTTCATAAAAATGACTTTTTGGTGATTTCACTCAGAGGATGAATGAGTTTGTCATTTCAAGAAAATGCTATTTTTATCCATTTCACAAAATGGGTGAGTGAAATTATAATTTCACACGATTTTTTTTCTTGTCTATTTTTTGAAACATATGAGTAAATTTTTCATTTGAGGAAAAAGGCTTATTTTTGTCCAGTTCTCGAACAGGATAAGTAAATGTGTCTTTCCACGAAAAGGTTATTCTTAGTCATGTCACACAATGGATGAGTGAATTTTGCATTTGACGTCAAAGCTTGTTTTAATGATTTCACGAAATGGAAAATTGAATTAGTCATTACATAAAAAGGCTTTGTTGCCATTTCATGACATGTTTATAACACAGATTGCCTATAACATACTAACCATTTGTGTTGTATTCATATTACATATACGTCTGCCATGTTCTGGTATTTTATGTTCCGAAACTACAGCGCGCCTTCTAGAGATAAAACATGATCATACTAATTCGATAATAGATCGACTCATCCGAATTGGAATCTTTGGATAAACTTTTTTATAGAAAAGAAACATTGTTTGCAATGATGAACCCATTCAGTGCAAGACAGTTGAGAAAATGTTGACGCGATGCAAAACCCCAAATGAATTAAGTTAAACCCTTAGACCGATGGGTGGTTATTTAAAAAAGAAATAGGTTTTGTGTAGATTGCTTTTCAAAATTGATATCGGCTTAATTTTTGTCGATGAAAGAAACTCAGAGTAGCAAACTTGTTAGATCATGGGCAATCCGCCAAGTTAATTGGCGGCTGGCCTGGAACCAACCTGTTTGCTCAAGCATGAAGTCGGTTCCAGCACTATAAGGGTAAACAAAGGCGATCTGTTTACTATGATATAAATGAAGAAAATGTTTACACACTGAAACAAATCAGACCCTAATTAAACCTTTATAAAGCTTAATACATACAATAATGAATGCGTGGATGGATAGGAATGATGAATACGAGAAGGTAAATAGATACGTTAATTAGTTAATTGGTAGATAAAATGAACGGGCACAAACGACTGTCATAGATTAAAGGCAAGCTGGCTCATGGTGTTTGTATTAATTCAAAACCATAATTCAATGGTTACACCTAACGTTACGCGTGTGAGCTAGTTTTGCCTATTTTAAACAATGAAGATGTTACGACTTGATAGTAAAATAGCTTTCAAATTTATTTGAGTTGCGATGAGTTATGCATAAATATGATAGATGACTCCAATGATTACTATTATTATAGGATAATTAATATACCAAGTAGTACGTAAAAATATTCGTGAAAATGTTATTCTATAGCAAAATCGTATCATTTTGTTTCAAATTCGTGCAAAATGAGTAAGCGAACTCTTATCATAGACATAGACATAGACATGTTTATTCAAGTACAGAGGCCATAGGCCCATAGTACAACATACAGTAACATAATATACCTACACAAGATTGACTATCCACAAACAAATACATTACAATAGTTCTTCAATTAGATTTTGTCTAAGTTCAAAGGCTTTTACAATATATGTTGATACTTTGAATATACTTGATTTATTATTACATTCCAAAATAGAATAAAAGGTTTGCTGATTTACGTTTCTAAGCCATGACTTTTCAAAATACATATTGCGCAGCAGTTGGTAACTTTTGCATTCTAAAAAGAATTGATATTCGTCCTCAATAATGTTAAAGTTTAGTTGTTTACAAAGTTGGCAAAATCTCTGCTTTCTTTCTATCTTTAAATATTTACCCTTTTCAACCATCAAATCATGGGATGAACACCTAAAATAAGATAATGTCTTTTTTTGTATATAGGATAGGTCAGTATTAATGTATAATTCTGGAGTTAACATAGATTTAAAATATCTATAGTGCAATGCTTTTGGCGACTCATTTAGATCAGCATCACAATCTAGCAATTGTTGAAGGCGACGCTATATAAAATGTAAGCGAAGGACGAGGTTGAATTCGACTTTATAATGGAAATAAACATATTTTATAAAGTGATGGTAACAAATACATTCCAAAGATAAGCATGCAATATCCGTGCTCGTAGGGTTTTCACGACTCAAATTTGTTCAACCCAATGTATCAACCCGAAACTTTCACAGTATCCCTGCCTGTGCGTGTAATTCGCGTTGCAGTACCTAATGTCACGTGTTAAATCATAAAGGACATTTTATTGTTTCACCGCTATCGACCTCAACTAACATTTCTTTCAATTTGGGCTAGTGGTAATGAAAACTTTTCAACTGTCTTTGATTGAAAAGAGTTTGCAGACGTCAATTCAAAGTGTGATGAAATTGATAAATAATCCTTTGTTATGACAGAAAACATTGTGGGAAAAGGCGAATTCGGCAAGTCTTCATTTTGATACATTTGCTTTCCAAAGGTTAGAGGCATGTGAATTTAACAGAATCAGAATCAGAATCAGAAATAACTTTATTGACACAAACATTGCAGTTTATGGTCATTTACATATGTACAATGGAAATTATTTATCACACGAATCGATAAAGAAAAGAAAGAAAGTGAAATAATAAGAAAAAAAAAAGAGATTAAGAAAGAAAAAATATATTATTATATAAATAAGTTAACATATGGAGAACAATATCAAAAGGGAATGATGCGTATTGGGTTATATGTAAAGCTACATATGCACATCTATACGTCAGTTAGATATGAACACGTACTCAGACTTATATCAATTAAATGCAAGTCCTTACATCGGATGTAATTTAAGACTAGACGAAAGGTTGCATACATAAAAGAATACTTATATAACAGGTAAAAATACATATGCACATCTATACGCCAGTTAAGGTATGAATACGTACTCAGACATTTATCATTTTAACGCTGACGTATTGTGAACGGGGAGAGAGGCACGTGTGGAAAATCCATCACATATATACGTTTGCATGGTGTTTACAATATATCTTTCCATAGACGCGTGTTTAACGCAGGTCTAGTAACCCACTTAACAGGTGAGTATATGACCTCCTTATAAATCGAGGATCCTGTTTAATAAAGCAATTATTTGTTCTACTCATGTGATATTTCTCAAATATAGAGTTATTTCTAAAACATTTTGAATGAAAGCCGATTCATTTTGGCTGGATTTAATAGTGTTTTAATTAATTATTATCCTTCCTCAATATCAACGAAACAGTCATATACTTGATCGTTTGATTCATGTGTGTACGACGCTAATGTGACATGCTTCTTTCAGTCGAAAATATTAGAAATAGTATTTCTATAACCCAGAATACAAACGAGCTTAATAAAAAATTCTCATGGTGTGCAAATTATCTGCTTTTTTCATAGTGCCTTAAACCAACTAAGCTAATTCTATACCTGTCACAATATTTGATTCAGCCGTTTAGAAAATGACGTTTTGAAACGATGTATTAACCAAAGTCTCATGGAATTCAAAAGTATTTTATAAATCATATTTTCATGACACATGAAATGGTATTCTAAACCAAGTAATCATGTTTGGGATAAGGTGTGTTGTCGAATTTCAATATACCAGTAATGATCAATTATGAGGTATGAAATCAATTTCACTACGATCATCTCTCCTCTTTCCCACAGTGGTTTGCCACGATCTCTTCTGCAAGTATGTTACAGTTTGTTTATACGATAAAATGCTAAGGTACGTGTTAATGCACCAAGCATGGTAAATACGTTATACCGGTGCTGACAGAAACGTAAACAACTGGGTTCGAGGTGCTAAAGAGAACACCTTACACTTTCTCTGGGGTAATAATCCGTGTCTCTATCAATCGACGATACACTTTCTCAATTCTAAAGGTAATTCTTTGTGGTTTTATCAGGTTTCTTACCTTTATCAAGGAAGCGATTATTAGTTTACCGATTGGATTGGTTTAGGGAGTCAATCGGAACCCCTCGGTGATGTTACCGGAATTTGCCGAATAGTTCCGATTGTGACGGAGCACATATTGTTTTATACTTAACTGCAGGTCACTATGGACAGTAAAATGCACCATGACTGGGAATCCAGTAACGCGAACCCACTAAAAATAATTGTTTTTCTAACAAGACACTAAACCAACTCAAATGTCTGATAATCATTCATGATTCTTTTTACAAACCGTCATGTGAAAAACATCTAAGCCCATCTTTGGGGTCGTAGAATGGTTATTAAAACATGCATATTTTATAAAAAACAATATATATCAATTCAACCAAATTTTCTACCGACTTCCAAACAAAATGGACCTTGATGAAATTCCCCTAAATAATTCTGTGTGAGTTGTCCGAATTGAAAGACACCACAGTTTAGTGGTACAATATTATGTACATTAATCTCATTAAACTTGTATGGTTTTTGTTAATGACTATTGCGTCAGAAAGATAAATTACTTAAAACATGTTCTTCCTAACTCTCTTAACCCAAAGAATGTAGGGTAGTTTTGATAGCTGGTTAACTTTGATGAGGAAAGATACTCAGAGTAGCGATCAGATTAGATCACAGTCCAGTCGCCAATTTACTTGGCGGCTGGTCTGGATCTAACCTTTTTGCATAAGCATGAAGTCGGTTTCGGACCTATTAGGGTAAACAATTACCTATTCTATCTTTTTCTCTTACCACACTGAACAAGATGTATCGGTCGGATTGCACTGACGTGTAAATTGGTCTGATGTACAGAAGGTATCCGCATTCTCTGCGTATCAAATCCAGAATAAGCCAGTTAGTTGGGCAGGTTTGTTTGTAACAAGTGTGTCTGTATGTACCTGTTCCGAGTGTTCAGACCGCCGAATTGGATCTAGGTCGGAATGACTGATAAGCCTTGTTATCTCGCAGTGCGTAATGTCGTGTAAAATGGATTGTGTATCTTTCAATCAAAATGATGAATCTCATTTTGGAAAGAATTTGAAATATTTGTACATGTCAATTAGTATTGCTATTTTATTGTTTTATTGTTTTGCTTTCGTAAAATAAAGCATGTGTTTTAGAGGGAAAACGGGCATTTTCTCTATTTCCCGTTATATTTTCTCATGAATTAATGTGTAACTGCGAAGTTGATTAACGAAAAAGGTTTGAAATAAGCATTTGTTGTTTGAAAAAGTGTGGACTTGAAATCGTAGTACGTGTGCGTTGAGAATAGCAGAAAAGTGTATATAAACTCGAGTCTCTCTCTCTCTACTTCTCTCTCTCCTTCTCTCTCTCTATCTCTCCTCTCTCTCTCTCTCTCTCTCTCTCTCTCTCTCTCTCTCTCTCTCTCTCTCTCTCTCTCTCTTTCTCTCTCTCTCTCTCTCTCTCTCTCTCTCTCTCTCTCTCTCTCTCTCTCTCTCTCTCTCTCTCTCTTTCTCTCTCTCTCTCTCTCTCTCTCTCTCTCTCTCTCTCTCTCTCTCTCTCTCTCTCTCTCTCTCTCTCTCTCTCTCTCTCTCTCTCTCTCTCTCTCTCTCTCTCTCTCTCTCTCTCTCTCTCTCTTTCTCTCTCTCTCTCTCTCTCTCTCTCTCTCTCTCTCTCTCTCTCTCTCTCTGTCTCTTCTCTCTCTCTCTTTCTCCGTCTCTCTTTTTTTTTCTCTTACTTTTGATAATGATTTCTTCTCTTTCTTACTTCCTCTTTGTATCGTTACTTAACAAAAATTCTATTAAACAGAAAATCAATATATTGCTATTAAATTTCATCACCTTTACATAGAATTTTTTTAGTCATGATGATCTAACGAATTTTTCTAATTTCTACATGCCTTGATGATCCTTTTAGGCTTTTGATAGCAGAGGATAAATTTGAATAAAACATTTGCACAGGATTAGAGAGGGCTTAGGATAATAGTATTCAACTTCTCATTATTCTTATAAGTCGGTATTCACTTAAGAATAGTGATCTTTCATGAACATCATAAAGGTATATCGGGATTAGGCAATGTTCTTTTATGTAAACGTGCTATTATATATCAGTTACCCCTTATAGCGCTGGAACCTACTTCGTGCCTATGCAAACATGTTAGACCAAGGCCAGTCGCCAAGCAAATTGGCGGATGACCTGTGATCTAACCTGTTTGCTACTCTGAGTGTCTTTCCTCATGAAAATCAGAATCAGAACCAGAATCAGAAATAACTTTATTGACACAAACATTACAGTTTATGGTCATATTTACATAAGTACAATGAAAAATAGTTATCACATGAATCGAGAAAGAAAAGAAAGAAAATGAAATAAGAAAAAAAAGAGATTAAGAAAGAAAAAATATATTATTATATAAATAAGTTAACTTATGGAGAACAATCAAAAGGGAATGATGCGTATTGGGTTATATGTAAAAGTACATATGCACATCTATACGTCAGTCTAGATATGGATACGTACTCAGATACGTACTCAGACTTTTATCAATTAAATGCAAGTCCTTACATTGCATGCAATTCGAGACCAGACAAAAGGTTGCATACCTAAAGGAATACTCATATAACAGGTAAAAATACATATGCACATCTATACGTCAGTTAAGGTATGAATACGTACTCAGACATTTATCATTTTAAATTCAATTCCTTACATTGAGTGTAATTTGAGACCAGACAAAAAGGTTGCATACATAAACTAATACTCATATAAAAGGTAATAATGGCACCGGCCCGTAATGCACACGGAAAACATGAAAATAAAACACCTAATTAAGTGACGTAAGCTTTCAACTAACAATGATATATCTACAACATTCAAGATATTTTGAGAAGCTATTTGTATGATAGTGTAACAAATACATACTTGAATTTATTATACATACACAAAATCAAACAGTTGTTTAAGCTTTTAGAAAGTAGGTGACACAGAAATCTATTTTTTTTCTCTAGAATTGCCCAGCACTCTTAGGGTTGAATTCCCTTCTTTTTCAATAACGAAGCACCCCAAAACAATGCTGTTAACAATGTTACGAGATAAGAATCAAGATAGACAATGGGTTATCGTTCTGCAGTTTTCTTTCGAACTTTCACATGTAGTCGTGTCATAATAACGTTCATTTGAAATTACCATTAGTGTTTTACATAAAAAAAGTGTTTGGGAACCAGCAAACATTCAAAACATAAGATTCAATGGCATAAGATTTAAAAATGGCCAATCTTGGGTAGTATCTATTTGAGCTCTTGAACCGAGGGCAACTTTGGTCCTAAATGAAACAAAACCACTTTTCATCATTCACGGTTAAAGAATTTCTTATAAAAGTCCTCACGTATTTTTAAAATGGTTATTTACTGCCTGGCCTGAACAGATATCGTAAAAGAAATAAATTGACTATCTTTGAAACAGACTTGTAACCAAAACAAAGAAATATTAGTTGTTTGTAAACATAATACTTGTGAAAGCAAATATATAGGAAAGAACTATATCTTGTCAGACATGATTGATATGTCTACACTACGGCATAAGTAATCTAAAAAATCGTTCGGTCATTTTTTATTCTGTTCCTTTTTATACGATCCAGCTAAGCACTTAGCACAACTTGTCTTGGAGAGGAACTTTGTAAACATTACTTTCATTTGAACCCTTTTTATCGTAAAATGTTTAAACTCGTTTGTCTGTGATGTTTCAGATAAATAAAAATTGTTTAATCCAAACGCACAAATGATGTTTGACTTCAGTTCGATTGGATTTTGCAATATCTTGTGCATAAATGATTTGATCACGGGAGAATCTGCAACTAAGTAGGTCAAACTTGGATGAGCCATGTCTGTCCATATGGAATATTCGTACATTTTTTAAATTAAAACTATTTTCAGACATTTTCGCTATGTAAAACACAATTATTTCCATTCTTTTCTAAGAAACCTTTGAGAAAAAGGGGGCATGGCCCATATTGTTTAGTTTTCTCGAGTAACCTACGTCCGCTGTTGAATCAATTTGAGTACAGTATATGAAAGGGGGAATGGTTAATTACAAATTAATCTACCAGTGTGTTTGGTAATACTTAACATGATAACGTGTATTATACATTAATTACTTACACATTTCTAGCAGCGGTCGAAATACAGGTAAAGGGGCGTTAAAGCTCGTTTGTACAAAATGTTCATCGAATACATTTTTTGATAAAGGCACTTGTTCAGATAAAAGTTTTAATAATATCGCTATGAAACTGTTGATGAGTACGCCATAAAGTTCAAGAAGTCAAAGTAAAGTCGAAAACGGTTTATTACTCAAGTTATTGAAATAAAATGCTTGGGTTAATACATATCAATAAGTTATCTGAAAAAAAAGAAAATAGGAGTATTGCTTTAACTTATACAACGATCTATAATTGTTATACATGTTTTGTGCTTTAATCTATATAATATTTCTTCGCGAACTTTTATGAATCAATCTTAACTTCCGGCTGTGACATTATTGTGTTTATTTGCTTACATTCATTTCCTCGCCCCCTGCCCTCTCACCACCCAAACTTTCAATGTCCGTCAAACCATACTTCTTTAATATTTGCTTATCTTCACGGTGGGCAAAGTCCTAGTTGCTATTCTCAAACCACACGTTTCCTCGTTATTTTTCCAATCAAGTGAACGAATCCAAAATGAACGAATATTGACAGAGTATATGGCGCTGCTATGGAAACCACGCTAGCCTTCAAATTAAATGTCTACCGACCCATCCATCTCAAGAAGTTCGAGATATCGGATATAGTTCCATCGTCCCGGGATGCCTCCCTAAGTCGAGCCGCGAGTACTGCAACTCACCGCGGATTCTCGGTCAATCGACCGGTTGGTAGAAGGGCGATCTCAGAAGGTAGTAGTCAAAGAGGGGAGTCGGGGACGTCACATTCACACGCTCTGGGCGATCGATGTAGAGGATATCCGAATGGGAGCGTCGCGCAAGGTGTTACGTTAAATCATGTGAACGAAACGGCGGTAACTTCGATCGAGTGTCCAAACGGAAGAACGTTACGGAAACTGGATGCACATGTACCTAATGGCGTTAGGATAGTGAGGCATTCGGCACCCTCTTGTTGCAAGAGTGATGGTGTACATGTATGTGATTATACAAGACATTTCCCGGATGTAAGCGTTTTAAGGACGGTCCCGTTGAAGAACTTTCGACTGCAACCATGGAAGGCGTTGCCAAATTTGACAAAAACGCGTGACGAAAACAGATTCCCAACGAATACAAAATATAGAAAAAATGATTTAGGATTAGGATTTGATTCACAAGGAAGCCACCCAACGAAACGTTGTCACTGTCAATTATGCAAGTGCCCAAGTTGTAGAAAGTTATCCGGTGAAACTAATAAACTTGTTGAAAGTGGTTTTGATATAGTGGGTGTACATCTCGGTTTTGGTCCGAGTAACATTGATGACGAAGTGTTTCTCAGTGACGAAAACCTGTCTACAAAAATAGGTGAACGCAACACCACAAGAACTCCACATGCCTCAACTGCTTCGCAGAAATTGGAGTCAGAACGACAGGTACATATATGCACGATTGAAATATTCTTTTGTTGTATATTTGGTTGAGAGAGGGGTTAGCGCCGATTTAGATGTAGATCTAGTTATACTTATTACCATATGCATATGTACCGTGGATAGACCATCGCTTAACATGACCCAGATTGTCATAAAGCCAAGCCGTAGCTTCCATTAGGTCGAAGGCCTTAATGATAATACTTAAGTTTTTTTTCAATGTACATAAGCGTCGACTTAACGACACGGAACGTTGTGTCCGATGTAAATCTTCGTGCACTCTTGACCAAATCTGTGATTTACTTAAGACATGAATTTGAAGAAAACTTTACTAAACAAATATAATAAATGAAACTCATGTGCTTAAAATCAGTTTGTGTATTAACGTATAAATGTACCTTTAAGTAAATGGTGGCTTCAAAAGAACTCAAAGCTCTTGCAGTATATGCTAAACGTTTAACAAGATCCGATTAAATTGCTGTACTACTGGAACATGTATACAGACACGAATAACGATGTTTTCCCCTCATTTTTCATCTTAATCATGTGTCATTAATAAAGCCATTATAAGCTTGTCTACAGACACCAGTAGCGAAATAGATAAGATACGATCTTTTCGAAATGATGTCATAATCAGTAATTTATCTTTAAGTCATTATGGTTTTCGAGTTTTCAATCGAATCATCATGTCAAAATGTCTTGTGTGTACCTACTAAAAAGGGTAATGAAACGAAGTCAAATAGTATATAAGGGAAACCCGTGGATACTTTGATGAATTGTTCCTATTGTTCAATCTCTTTGAGGGGTTTAAACAAAAAACAGCTAATTGCGAACAATCCTGTATAACTTTAACCAGATGGGTGTCAAATGTTTTGCCTTTACACGTGCAGCTTTGTTGTCAAAGGACAGTGAATCGTTGTTGTAAACTTGATAAACGACGGACAGACACTTGATTAAGTGTACTGATCCACGTGACAAAAACAAATTCATAATAATGCGTCGTAAAACTTCATCCACGACAGAGTTTTTTTTGTTTTTTTTTCAATGACCAGGCAATTTATCCACAATAAGAAACATGTGAACTGTCATGGTTTGATATTGCGAATTAAGATGACATCGCATTTAAACTAGTATAAATAAACGAATTCTCGATTCGGAATGCCGTTTTTACGAGGCTCGATTACCGTCCAAATCGATTGCATATCAATCATGGTTCCGTCCCTCTATCCATTCATCTAATGAGTAAGCGGGCATGTTGTTTTTCCTATCAGCAATCCATCTTGCTCGTGTGGCCTTGTCGATGCTATCTCTTCAAGATATCATTCATAAATACGCCGCTACCCAACAAAACCGTGTCCGAGTGCATAGGCCGAGCATTAGCGATAGTGAAGCAAAGAAGCTGGCGACTTAAATATAAATCGCAAATCCTCAGTGCACCTCCCATACCTTTCACAAATACCTCGACGTGAAACGTCATGTTGGCCAAAATACCATAATTTCACTTAGTATTATAGTTATCTTGTTCACGTGTTCATTGTTGAGGATCATATGGAAGACAGTCAGTTTAAATTGTCAAATAGGTTTCCTCGTAAAATAAGTTTTTATTATCATTATCTTTATCATTATAATTATCCCCTTCGAATTTGGTACGAATCATCCTTTGGATTCCAAATGAGACATTTTCTGTGAATCGATTGATAAACATTATACGGATAGTTTGAACCAGTTTTTACCACGCCCTAATGGTCAGTTCTGGTTGGGATTTCCTCTATGATCGCTGAGTTTAGCAACCGATGTATAACCGATAAACCACCGACGCGATTGAAGGCTCTTGATCAAAGAACAAAAGAATAGATAGTCAAAATGTATTGTTGTTTGATATACAATTAGAAATAGATTTTGAAAGCATAAACAATTCAGAGAGTTCTAATTTATCTTATTATGTACAGTCTATGTGCTTTAATTCTCAAAAGCGATTAAACGTATTTGGATTAATAAAAACATGGAAATTCTCTGTATACACTTTTAAAAGAAATGAAAACGATATAATCTTGCTTCAAATGTCTATTCTAGTGTGAATCAGATAGCAAGTTCAGCTGCTGTGAAGTTTTAAAGAAATTATATTTTAACTTTCAAATTTCTTTATATCTACAAACAAGCACTTTTAACAATTCACACAACCTAATCGTTTCGTAATATTTTGGACTAAAATCTAATCACTGTATGTATTTCGAATGTATTTCGGACAACTCTACAAGCTTCGTGAGCAATTCAACCTTTATAGTGCTGGAACCGACTTCATCCTTACATGTATGCAAACAGGTTAGATCACAGTGGTCTGTGATCTTACGTGTTTTGCTACTCTGAGTATCTTTCCTCATTAAAATCAAGCAAATATTTTAGGTTTTGGAAAGCAGCGACACAAGAATCTCTTTATAGCAAATTTCCCAACATTCTTAGAGAATTCAACGTCCGGAATGTTGCAGACTTTGTCATGTGATATATGCCAGTGTCATGGATAACGACGCCATACTCTTGGCATTTAATACCCAATAATGATCTTCCCCAGGTCCCTCTTTAAATTTTCATTATGCCCTTGTAACGGCAACGGTTTGCACTTTATATTAACTGTAACTGTTCACCGTGAAACAATCAAGTCACACAATCTTCCAACTAAAACAAAGAAAAGATTAATCAACTCTGATATGTGACTGACGTATTGATAGAAATGATGTTATGGCAGCTATGGAACATAACGAAACAAAACGAAATAACCTAAAATATACTAGATAATTCAACCGCAAATCGGCACGTTGTTCTTCGTTTACTTCTTCTTTTTCGTCTTATATAAATGTACTGACTTCTTTGTTGGAAACATGGTCGATTCTGCAGACGCGAAATTACGAAAAAAAGAATTAATACGACAAACAACGTATAAAATGAGAAATGCAGGGAATCATCATTGGTGAGAAAAAAATGTGATAAGTTAGTATCATTATTCCATTCAATGAAACGTCATTGTAAATGAATATTACTGTACACCTTACTACATGCTTATTCGTGTATCTCGTGCCTGCGAGGTTGTTAGAAATTAAACTATACGTGTGCAACGTTGCAGTACGTATTTACCCCTTTCAATGCAATATATTTTCCTGCACATTAGGTAGATCCGTTAAAAGCTATTGTCTTGTTTTAAATCTTTCCTATTGAGTTCTCTTCATTTTTTCAACCGAGTGATATCAAATTACTTACTATATGCTATTTGTGTTGTCTGTTTACTTCGGGTTTGTAAGGTCAGAAGTTTTCTATATGGTTTGGTGATATGGTTTGATATGTATTATTAATCAATATGTGGATCAATCGCTAGTCCGTCTTCTCGGTAAATGACTAATTCGTGGAGTGAATGTGGATAAATGAATCACGAAAAGGCCTTCTCCTGCCATGAGCCTGTTCATCAGATTTGGTTTTCCGTTACTACACATTTCCAATAACGATAATATAAGCACGTGAGTTAGGAGTCAACTTCTAGGAATTGTAAAAAAAAGTCTCTAGAATTAGGTAACAAGCAAAGGGTTGACGAAGACGTCCCAATGTAGACAGATCAACCGTGTGAAGCCAAACGGGCTTATTTCCCTCGCTCTAACGAGAGGGTAAGATTGTCTGGCATCACAGCAGCGAACAACTGCATATTTCCTGTCAGTCGTTAAACATTCGTATACATCAGACGATCGTTATGTATCACACGTCACGATAAGAGGTGGATAAGAGGTGGATTTTTCAGTATTCTCTATTTTTTCCAGACGATTGTATAACGTACCAATTTCTTAAAAAAAAAAAATACTGCACGAACAAGCTTCTACTTCATCTCATTGTCTAGGCGTAGGTTAATACCGTTGGTCGTACTTTCCTAACAACCTTCTCCCTTTCTTTAATAATGAGATGACCAATATTGCAAAATAACACATCAAGGAAATAAGTTCTATCACAATTGTAGTAAATTGGTCAAGATGTTCCCAACAATATTCAAGACGTATTTACCGCAATGATGTCCCAATACACCATTTCCATAAGACATATATATTTGATGTTTAGATTCATTACAAACCGCGGGACTAGAATTCCATTTGATTCTTAAGAATACTCATATATATCGTATAACTGCATAAAATCGATGAAATCAGAATGCATTTAAGTTAACCAAAGAGTCAAATGTACCTAGTATTTGTCACGCTGACCGCTTTTTAAAAACGAATAATTGAAAACTTAGTGTTAAGTATGGTTTTTGTTGTTGTCTTTTGGACAGGGTGTCATGTATATAGCTGAACTGTTTTGGCGCAATTTAGGAAGACGGTAAAGCTCTCTTCTAATTTTTAGACGTCTGTATCATTATTTCCCGATTGGAACACTTTTTAAAGAGATCTCTGTATATTGAATAGATTAAGATCCCCCAGATCAAAATTGTTGACAGGTTCTCGTTTCGTAAAGTCAACACATGTCACGCACCTTTGTTAACTTGCACTTGGACGCTTCGTTTTCTGCAGTTTCCATTGTCTTTGTTAACCCATTGCAAAACAATAACGACATTTTACCACTTTGTTGCAGACGGCTCTGGAAAAGCATTGTGGGAAAAGAGGAAATTGCTCGTAACGAGCAATTTCTTCTTTTCCCACAATGTTTTCCACTCTATCAGAAGATGGTTTCCAATTTTCGTCACATTTTGTAATGTCGCCTGAAAACTCTTTTAATTTGGGACGGTCGAAAATTTGGCGTTTGGTAAAGGGTTAAAGATGTGCAACTTAGGAATTGCAAATACATAAAATCTTTACCGACAAAGCACTTATCGTAACCGGCGCAAAACCCATGAAACCTAGGTAAAGAAGGGAACGCGAGACAAAGGGATCTAGCATATTCAATCTGTTTGGAGTTTGTATTTATTATATTTACAATTAACCTCTAGCAGTTTACAAAGCGAATATATCTATCAAGAGGCCCGCCTATTCGGCCTGTTCAAACACCAACAGTACTGATCATAAATTGTTGGAATTGTTAATAAGCGGGCCGTGTCAACACAAATATGGTCTCAATGACTCTGAGTGTGTATTGTCGAGTTGTGTATTCGCATGTAGCTCAAAATTATTCTCATCTTCTCTTGTCGCATGGGTTCGAATCCCTGTAACGGCATTTGGAGTTTCACTAGATGTAGTCTCCCTACTGACTTACGGAATGTCAATGGTTCTTTCCGGCCTGACCAGCTCTTATGGGCAGTTGCGTATAAGGGTCTTCCTACATCATCACGTCACGAGATGTGAACTTTCTTGGTAGTTTTTGGATACTGTAGTGAACATTGGCTCAAAATTCGCCATTCCATGCTTCATTAGATTTTGACAAAGCGCATTATATCATGGACTAAGTTCATTCCACCTTCGAAGACATCCTTGATTTTAACCCTTATTATGATGGAACCGATTTCATGCTTATGCAAACAGATTAAATCACAGACCAGCCGCCAGGCTGGCCTATGATTTGACCTATTTACTACTCTGAATATATTTCCTCATCAAAAGTAAGCAGTTACAGTGTATATAAGGTTCTTGAAACAGGCGTCACTCAACTATACTTTTTCGAAGTTACCCAGCATTTGTTTAATGTGAAATGTATATCAAGAAAGTTGTGCTCATGCACTGTTCTAATTGGTTTGAGACGAACTCTTTTTACAAATGGAGACAGGCTTGCTATTAGCAAACTATATGAAGAAGTAACACTGACTGTGGATCAACCTCTGCGGGGATACAAATATTGACCCTCACGTGTCATTCGTCGCAGTGGCCTGGTGAATGTTTTCTAAACAAGCGGATCATGTTTGCTGAGCCCTACTAAACATCGAAATTACTATTATATTTGGGTATATTGGAGTCTTGAGATAGTAATGTGAAGGATGGGTCAAATGGATTGGTAAGCCTGCACCACACTACACGTTTTGATGGAATATAATTTGGAGTTTACAGTTTTAATCGAACCTAGTTACACTTTTATGCTTGATTAGTATTAGGTTTAAAGTGAATATTCTATACCTGTGTTCTACGAGCAACGAACGTTATACAGGTGATTTAACATCTTTCATCGATGACCGTTCTTTATTTGTTCATTTTTTCTTCGAACTAGATTTCTTTTTACCTGATGATACCGTATTCGAGTGACATAACTGGCACCCATCAAATGCGCTTATAAGAAATTGTTGACATCGAGATTTAACGTTACAAAACTATTCATTTAAAGTTGATATGCAGTTTTTCGGAAATTGCTTATTGAATAATATAGCAATAAGTTGTCTCACTAATGGCATTAACGTATACATCTCTACTTTACACGAGTATTTGCGTTACGAAATCATGCAGTTACACAAACTGTGGATATTTTGAAAGAGCGACAAGTTTATCAAGGAAGTGGTGTCTATTTCACTTTATGCCAATCACACTAAGTTCTGTTTCATGGGTACGTAACTATTCACGGCGCCGAACCTAGATTTATGAAAAGTAGCAAAGTTAACCCCACTTTCGACTGGATTCCTTACAATAAACTATTGTTTCTGTAGAGAAAAGCCATACCAAAGAGCATTGTTTTACAAACCACGCGAGGAAAATATGTGTGTATATGTGCGTATATCCCAAAACCAATAAACATGACTATCATCTTAAGCAAAAGTACAATTCTGCAACGTGACATGTCATTGGAGGTGTCTCGAGGGTATTTCTTGATACCGCGATAAAGGGACCGTCGTTCTGAGGTTACGCAAATATTAAGCATGCTACGTTTAGAGAGTATCGTCCTCTAATAATCTTGTTTTGTACACGCTCTTTGCAATGTTGTGTCCGAGAAAGTGTGTTGAATGGAACATTTCTCATCCCTTTGAGAAGAAAACATAGTCAGTTCCTGATCAAATACAAATATCGTGCTTACGTAATGATCTTTTTGTTTTATAACGCGGAATTATGGGAAAATAGATATATAAGTATAACATTATGAAAGATATTTTATTCATTGACGCAAACTGTCAAAGTTATTGTTACATATACTGAATGAATTTATATTTTAAATTAGATATAAATATATTTATATTTATATCATGGGATAACGATATGAATTGACAGAATATGGTGCGAACTAAAGGTTAAACATGGGTTGCTAATTAAATGAGTATTAAATAGCTACACGGGCAGGCTAAATCAAAGGTAGCTATTTGTTGTTGCCCCTGGCCAGGAAATCATTATTGGCACAATTTGTTGAACGCTTACCTCTGGAAGCAACCGATTTCCTGTTACAATAACATACTTGATTAAGTTAGGTAAACTTTTCAGTACAATGGAAAATGACCCAAACAAACAACGATGTAATACTTGCATGACAATGGCGAAAATACCCGTCATTATTTTAATTCAGATGATTTTTTCATTCTTGGGAAGTCTGCTTTAATGTGTAATTGATTCTTTGGAAACACCTCCCCGGCCAATTAAAGCCTATCTAGGGTTAAGGTGTGTGTTATCGCTTAGCCTAGTTCACCCATGTGGTATTGCTTCACATCCGAAAACGCCGTATTTCTACAATAACGATGAACGTGGAACGAGCTTCAGGTTTTGTACTGACAACGTGTTATCGTCGTTAAATATGGGGACCATGTTCTTCAAGCCACGACAATTTATATGTTTATGTTCATTTATAATGATTTTACATCGCACCAACATTAACATAGGTATAGTTTGAAGACAGGTCATTTATAGATGGTGAAATACCATAATTCTGACTGCCCATGAAGGCTGTTCAAATCGGTTAGAATCGTTGGCGTCGATAAACACACTACATTTGCACCTCTGAGTTTTTATGTTACATTTTGATGCCGGCTCATTGTAGATGGAAGAAAGAGCATCCCCTAGACCAATAGCTCGTAAGGACTGGTTAAACTGGAGAAACCATCTGTACAAAAGGATGTATTGTTTTTCATGAACAACATAATAACTTGCTACAGCAAGTACTCATCCTCTTTGCATCGAATATTCATATGATGTAGCCTATGAATGGGTATACGGGAGGGGAAAGGGTCAAGAACTAATCCAAGAGCTGCTATTTCCAACATGTGAAGGGGGATATCGAGTTATTTATGGGCATCGGTATAAGAATGGAGATTGTGAAGTGTGTGCTTGAAGGAGGCACTTATGGATCAAACAAAAAAGGTTTACAAAAAGAAAATCGGTCGCACATGCAAACCGCCATTATGAATGATGCAACCTAGCAGTTGCTATTTATAGTACTGTCAAACGCAAAAGAGGTCACGTGGAGAATGTCATTAAGACAATGCATTGCCAAAAATGTCGGCTTCGGGTTAAACAGTGGTTTGGAATTTATTGTCACCGTTATTGATGCGGTCATGTACAACGTATATCGTGTGCAGAAATCTGGTTCGCAATCATTAACATGACGTATAGTAACGAGTTCTAAATGTGAAATGGATTATTAGCAGATGAATTCGGTCAGCACTGTTTTAATTGAGAAAAGACGGTACAGTGAAGCCTCGTTTATCCGAACACCTCCTTTCCCAACAAAATGTCCGGATTACCGAATCATCCGAACTTATGAAACAGAGCATGTTCTTTTACACATTAAGACATAAACGGTCTGTATGCACGTGTATACTTATAACCCTTAAGCAAACGGCAAATTGTCGACCATCCCAAATTGAAAGAGTTTGCAGACGACGTCTTCTGATATGGCAGAAACATGGTTGGAAAAGGAGAAATTGCTCTTCACAATGTTTTCAAAAGTCGTCTGCAACAAACTGGTCAAATGATTACGTTCCCTTACAGTTTCGTTCGGATTGCGAGACATCCGGATTACCGGAGTCCGGATAAACGAGGCTTCACTGTATATTATCCAATATGGTAACGCTTCGCGTACCAATGTCTTGTGTGCATGCGTCATTTAAAGTGAATGCATTTGTGTGTCGTCCTAAACGATATGGATAGATAGATGTTTATTAACTTAAACTTTTACAAGTTTCTCGTTATAACATTTACATATACAATATAAAGGGAGGATAATCCAAACTATGTTATCACCTATCATTATAGGATGTCGACATTTTGAATCGATCTAAAATGAAAGGCTTCATATACATATTTACCAAGATTTTTAAATATGTTCTTATTTTTTTATTGCATAAGGCTTATGAAATTAAAAACATTGCGAAACTGATAATAATAATGGTTTTATATATTTCTTGCGTAATTCTTTATAAAGAGGACAAACGATGACAAAATGAAACTCATCTTCAATATCATTTGTATCACAAAAAGGGCATATTCTCTGATGACGTTCTAATCTATTGGATATGACTCATATCTCGACGGAAAACCCAGTTCCTTGTGAGTTATGAGGTTTACCGACCTATACGTAAAGTAGGAGAAGCTTTATACTTATTTCGGATACCGTAAATTGACGATTTGAGCCAATGGTAGATATTGTATGTTTTGGATTATTTTACGTATGTCACAGCTGTTTCATGCGATATCAAGTACTGAATATAATCAGGCCATACATTCACAAGGACAATAAAAACATTAACTCACATCCCATCAAAACGGTTATGATTTAGAAGAGTCATGTACAGGAAGTTTGTGAAAAGGACCTTAAAGACTCACATCACAAATCGACACTAATGGATACATTGATCCGATACAAATATGATCATTATGCGCTGTGAAACATTAGTATTTCACCAATGAACATTGGTATCAATTGGGGAAAACATTTTTGCTCTGTACTTGCGAAGAAGAAAGCAAATATGCACAGAACATGATATGAACGAGAAACTGTTGAAAGCATAATAATCAATCAATCATTGTACATAGCACAGTTCGTGCATTGGAAAAAAAATCATGACTTATGCTTCTCAAATCTTGCTAAAACCACTATACTTTGTTTATATGTCTACTTTCAGTTACAAGAACTAATACTGTCCGGAAATCTTCCCTGTTCCAAAGAGGAGGTCGCAACTCTCGCGGGAATTCATCTACATCTCGAGGAGGCGTGGCCGGAAAACGACAAGGCCAATCACGATGGCGCTTACAGAAAAGAGTGAGTTACCATTGCTTTAATTGGTCATGGATATCATTATTTCTTATTTTGATTACTTCTCTCGAAATACTCTCTTGTTTTTTTTGCGACTGCAAATTTCTCAAATTATAAATCAAAGTTGAAGTAACGAGGATGTAAATTTAGTCCCTCTTGTACAATAATCTAATGTGTCTACCCAACTTTACCCAATATTATTCAACAGTTGTAGTGTAGATGTTTTGTAAATGCTGTACACGTCTAAATAAAGTTCTCTTCTGGTTTGTTAAAAAACGCCGATAGAAACCACCGCCAGCTCAAATGTCTGAACAAACAAACAAATCGATAATTAACATCACAAAGTAAAATCATCTTCTATCCTTGCCAGAATCCATGACAAGAAAATGACAGAACAACCAAAGAATCAGCCCAGAAAGCCGTCCAGCAACGAAGAGAAGCAAGAAAACCTCAGGAAGAAAAAGGAACTCATCCGAAACAACAAGGCAAGGGGGATCACTCTCAGCCGTCGCAAAGGGAGACTAGTCCGTCAGTTATCGTGCGTCAGTGACAACGACCTTGATAATGACCTTGAGTTCGACCTTACTAAATATCTGCCGCCTCTCTACCGAACGTCGAAGAAAGTCAAGCGTCTAATTGAAGTGAGTTATAATTCAAAGCACTTTTTGCTTTTGTAAACTAAATTTGCTTTAAGACTTTTTTCAAAAAGTCATCAAAGCATTAGAACGAAACATTGTATTATCTTCGAACAACATCAGTGTCTTCGCTTCATGGAAACCTCTTTTTCGCATGTTTTAGGCAACTATTTGATAGATCCTATTTGGTTGGTAGACCTTCTTAAATAATCGTCGCAGCATGACGATTATAATTAGTGAACATACTAATAAATGGAATAAATACATGTAATGTTAGAGAACAAAAGTCACAGGGGAGAAATATACCCTAAATGGTAATATGTGATGGAATTCTTAATTCTGAATGCATTTCTGCATGTTTAGATGTTTTGGAATCGTGCGAAAAGAATGTGTAAGATATATCACAGATCAACAAAAATCTAAACTATTCCCAATTGCATTTCAGGAAAAACAGAAGAAACTTTGGCACACTCCGTTCTATGACAGCGAGGTTCAACTAAAGAGGTTATACATCAAGATCTGCAAGAACCTTCCAGGCTTTGGCTGTAAATTATATCACGTTAAAGAGCTGTTAAAGGGAAATACTCAGAAAAAGGTAATCTATTGGTATAAAAAGTAGTGTCCGTTTCGAAAAGAAAACTCCTTCTTTCGATGGATGTTGAAACTAAGGCTTCTTGAATCCCTGCTTAAATAACCACAAGTTGAGGCATTATACAAACGTAGCATATTAGGTATACATGCTTTCCGTTTCAACATAGAGTTTTTTGTATGTGTCTGTTTATTTATCATAAATGTGATGTGAGGATACTTGTATAATGGGTCAGAGGCCTAAAATACACGAAATAAAGATTATTGTATTGTATATCGTAATAAATAGATCGTAATATATTGCGCTGTTTCATAAAATCACAAAGCGTAGATATAATTTCAAAGGATATCAGGAATGTATGCTTTTAAGTAGGAAATCGGACATTTTAGAACAACAACATATGATGTTGGGACCGACTATCTTACCAGCGTAATTATTGACCGAGACTCTGCGGTTTATTGGTTGAAGTTATCTTCAATACTTAGACCTGACCCTTGAATCTTCCGTTATCTTTTCTGTGCGTCAGAAATGAGAGATCATTTGAAAACCTTTACTCCGTCATTTGTGTGTTAGTACGCACTCATTCGTTAATTCACAGTCAGTGTTTAGTGTAAGATATCCTCCAAATTAGAATCATCAGCAAATGTGAATCTTACCGATTGATTAGCCTCGTTTTCGAAATGAGTTTTGTCTTAATAACAAATACAGAATATACGATGCTTAAGTTTTCACAGGAAAGTGGGCACATGGACCAGAACAACAACCATAGCATCGTTTGTTCTCTATTATCAATACAGGTTGTAGAAGGTGTTGGTTTTCACAGCAATGGAATATCAATGTTCCAAAGATTTTCCATAAATCCCGAGTAAACAGAATCGTTATGGTCCATAATTCACGGTAAATGGTGGATCTGGCGCTCTGTTACGACCTGACCGAATTCCTACCCGGCTTATTATGACACATAAGTTTGATAAGACGATGGTAATAAACTGAACACAGTGAAAAATGATAGAAAAAGTAGAGGATGTAGAAAAAGATACATTATGAACTAAAATGTGCCTTGAGAAGACTAAATCATCTGATTTTACTATATAATCTATATCACGAAATGCAATTTTCTTCAATTCAGCTTTATTTGAGCTCATTAACCAAATCAGTATGGATCATCCTTTAAAACTCTTTACCCATACAACAGCATATAGATTATCCAACAAATTTATATAAAAGGGTCATCCTGTTGGTAAAGAAGTCAATAATTCTGACAAAAATTTAAGTATCTTGATATTCGTACATGTGTAACGTTCGTTGAACGTTTATGCAAATTAGCAACCTAATGCATCGTTTGAGAGAACATGCGGGTATATATATATATAGACAACACAATCGCTCAGTGAACGACAGTGTTTTTCACTGATCGGGTGTGTTTGTGTCTTTGAGAGGTTCATTTGCTCGGTTCGTTACGTTGGTGGCAGCGGTTAAGATTAAGACTTCTCCTTCTATCGGAGTTGCCTTCCCCACGTGTTTCCCAAGGGCCAATACTCAGGACGAGTCTTCTCGGAAGTGGGAGTTATGTAACGTTCGTGTCTTCCTGTTGGACAAAAGTTCAACGTTCTGAACAAGTCTCGAGTACATGTCACTTCCACACATGTTTCTTTATAAATCTAGGTCAGTCGGTTACTCGGTATATCCACGGAACGGGTTATTCTGCTGGACAACAAGTCCAAGCTGTTGACCAAGACCCAGAACATTTGTGACCTGGACGAATGGCGGACGGGCGGCGGAAAGTCACACGATGGTCTGGTGCTCGAGTTCAGGGGGTCCAAGACCTGGACCCTATCCATGCTGTCGCCGGACAGTCTCAAGTCCGTGACTGCGGTCCTCTGGGACGCTCTGGACATGCACGGACGCTTCCTGAATAGCTCGACGCTTAGGCGGGAAAGCTTTGAATTCGGTAAGCGATTGTTTTTATCATCTTTGTATTCATCTTAATTCATCTATATGAAGAAGTTTCAAGAAGGACTTATAGTAAGTCCAGCACAAATGTTAAGCACTTACTATGGCAATGTACTGATCCCTTGATGATTGATAGCCTAAAATATTTCTAGTCATGTTTTGTTTGGCACTTATTTACTTAACCAACATCCATGGATAAAGTGTTAAATAAAGATATTAAAATGCAATGCGACCGTCATTAAGCAATTCTGCTTTTCTTAATACCAAACTAAAACGGCATGTTGTTGAGAACTTACGAAAATTGTTAGCATCAGATGTTTCGTAAAACACTACCAATTGAGTTCTAATTACTTTGTAGACTTCCAGCGAAAACAACTCACGTTATGTCCAGATGACGAAGGTTGTTCCAAATACACGAAAGAACTGGAGGGATTACAGAAGCTCCTACACTTCCCCGAGGAGGTGGCACTGTTGCTGACAGAGACGGAGTGTCAGATGTTCCAGGGTGTCCCGGCCGCCGACTTCGTCCGCCAGATCACTGTGGACCTTGGCAGAGGATCGAATTCGAACTCCAAGGTGTCGGGGGTAGAGGACCTCATCCACAGGTTTAATGAGGTGAGTGGTTGTTTAAACGTATTTCAAATGTTTCTCGATAATGTGATACGTGGTATCTAACCTTCCACGATTGTAATTGTTCATAGCGTTTTGGGAAATAAGCATTGGCTATGAACCGATGTAAGGTTAAATTATTGATTTAGGGATTGTTGCGTCTGACCTTTAACTAACTTAGATAATTTTGGATCATCAAGTACGTCATAATAGTACACAAAGCTGTAAAATTCTACCTTAAGATGGCGGTCTTATTAACTTGATCAGAAACAATTGATCCATGCTAATTTATTATACAGAAACACAACTCGCCTTACTATAAGGTTATAGATAATGATTAGGTAAATTGCTCTAAGCATTAATCACCATTCACCAGGAGAAATTCATACACTTTTGTTTTAAAGAAAACTTTCACGGGAATCATCTAAAGGGCGTGTTTCATATCCAGTACATACATGGCGCGATATCTTGATGAACATTGTCGTCGTCTTTGTTTGGTACCAAAACGTCTCATTAGTTTACGCTACACTCAAACCATGTAATGTACAGCTCATTAACGACTCAATGTTATCTTTATTTCCATTGCCCTTGTTTCTCGATACTCCTTTCACAAGATACCGATACGTCCTTGTCGCTTTAGTTAATTTCCAACTCGTTTCTTTACATCGATGGTTTAGTCCTTTTTTCAATTTGTACTAGTCATTCTCTAGTCTCGCTTTCTGGAAACACAATCCGTGCTCGCGCCGAATGTTGATAAATGAAAGGTCCCAAAGTGGACCCTGTTTCCGTCCAATGATATCCTCCTGCCCCGAGAATGGCACTCTATCCCTGACCCACTGACCTCGTCACTTTTGTTCCGTTTGTTTTTTGTTGCCAATTTTGACATCGGTTTATGTTGTATTGAAGGTGAGCACATGGATAACGCAGCTGATCATAACACAACCGACGCACGACAACCGTAAAGCGGTGTTGTCGTGTATTCTACGACTTGCTCACTATTGCTGGTGCCTCGGCAACTTTAACTCTGCTATGGAGATACTTGCTGGACTCAAGTAAGTAATCACACTAGGCCTGGTGGTTCATGAAACATTAGATACGAAAATCTTACATGAAGAAAAAAATATGTAAGGTTGACGTTAAAACGGTTTTAACCTTTAGAATGCCGGTCAATTTTCTAAGTATGGATTGTTTTCTACTTTCCAAACCCTTTAATATCTGCATGATTTGATGAAGAAATATACTCAGAGTAGTAAACAGGTTAAATCACAGACCAATCGTCAATTTATTTGGCCTGTCTGTTCCAACACTGTATGAGTTTATGTATAAACACCAGCCTACTGATGAAAATTAGCATATTTAGAATAGAAATTGCGAAATGTATTTTTGTATTTCGTCATCGAAGATGAATTTCACTGTGTGCGTGAATGCACGGACAAATATTGATGTTTGGTATGATTCATGGTTCTGATTGATTGATAATCTACTTAGATCAAGTATTGCCAAGATAGAAGTTAGAATGATAAGTGAGCATTTTTCCATTCTTTGGACATCGGAAGATGTGTTGCCGAACTCAATGCTAGAAACACGAGATAACATGTCCGTTTACTTCATTTCCCCCGGTTTTAAGAGAAATAAACAATAGGGATGTTAGATATTATATTTCATTGCATTCTTGAATGCATGCCTTAAACAATGAGAAAGATATCCATGTCGCAAAATTACTATTTCAGATCCGAGAAGCTGAAGCCATTCTGGTTGCTGTTGGCGGACGAAGACCTCTCTACTTTACACACGCTATCGGCCGCCATGTTTTCCAGGGAACCAACCGCCGAGTATCGTGACGCGGTTAGCTCCGCCCTCGATATCAGGGACTGTAAAGTAGTTCCATTTTTCGGCGGATTCCTCCGCGACCTACGATCGGTGGTGATGTCGTCATCAAGTATTGTTGTACTCCCTTCCTCAGACGTGGACCATTCCTTAGAGGTAAGACGCCGCTGTAAATACAACTAGGTCCTGGCTGTTTCTTTCAAAATAAAGGAGAAGCAACCACATTATTGTGTTATTGCTTTAGATAAAGATTTTTTTCTTTTATTTGATTTTTGAATGCTGCTTAATTAAGATGCTGTAATTATACCGTGCTCTAAGATGATGGCAAGAGACGCAAAGGTTAACAACAAACAAGGACTTAATTTGGTACATGTAAAGACTACTGGCATTACGTAAAGCATTGGGTAAGAACATACTAGCGTTTAGATTGACTGCGACATGAATATGTTTCATTTACACGGTGTATTTCAATCATCTTGTAAAAGGCGATTGTAAAAGCATACATAATAGGGCGCTCCTTGGTGATAAAAATATATAATCAGTGAAGATACATAGACTTGGTTTACTATTGACGAAAAATCTTCGGTTTCTAATCATGATTGGTTTATATGGATTGTTTTTGTAACGAGTGATAACTTGTGATCTGGATACATGAGTCGATTTAAAAAAGAAGATTCTTTGGCGTTTATATCTGACTTTAACGATGAATTATATATACAGTGTGTTTCCAGTTTTCACCTGACTTTTAAATTGAATTCTATATACAGTATTTTTCCAGTTTAAATCTGACTTTAACATTGAACGCTGTATATATTCAGTTTATGTGTGACTTTAACGTTGAAATATATACCTATCCAGTGTTATTTCTTTCACATTTAAATCTATATACGAGGTATTTCCAATTTATGTGTGACTTTGACGCCAAAATCTCTATATATTTCCAGTTTATGTCTGACTTTAACGGTGAGGATCGGTTCATGACGCGGATCGGTGTGGGCGGTCTGATCAACCTCGACAAACTCAAGAAGGCTCATGGGATACTGACGGACGTCCAGCTGTTTCAGTATCATAACAGCATTGTTCAGCAACAGTCCGACTGCGATCATGAGGATTCCTACAGAGACAGGTAAAACTGCTGTCCATTTTTGATCAGGGTTATACAGGTTAAAGTTTTTATTTATTTAAGATTAAACATCTTATAAGATCAAGGAATTTAGTTCAAATTTAAGTTTTTTTTTTTGCTTTTGATCGAAAAAAGAAGAGTTCTTTAGTTATTTCTATAAACACTGAAACAAACCGATAATCCTATTGTTTCCGTAACGTAAACAAACGTTTCCGTAACGTAAACAAACGTTTCCGTAACGTAAACAAACGTTTCCGTAACGTAAACAAACGTTTCCGTAATATAATCCCTAAAGCTGCTATTAGATCAATCTGCGTTTACCCTTAAGTGTACCTTAACGAACGCTTTAATATACGTTAACGCTTTAGTATACGTTAACACTTCTACTTTCATAGGCTGGACGACGTATTCGTCGATTTGTACCCGACGGAAGGCACGGAAAGCGAGACTGAACTCGACTTCGACACTTACAATCCCATCAGGCCCCTTTCCGCCGGACATGACGTCATGATCGTCACGCCCTCGTTCGCGCGTCTCAGTCACCAGACGCTCCAGTTTATGAACCACGGAAGCACGCTCGTTCATTTTGAGGAGGAGAGCAGCCGACCGTGCCTGTGCTTTCTCCGACTCGAGTCGGATAACGTAACGTTAACGTGGCGTAAACCGGACTGGAGCGCTCTAAGGAGCAACGCTTCCAGCCTGCCGGACTACGTTTTACGCGGGAACTTCGATTCGAACTCCATCCAGGCGATGTACATGAGGTACTGCGGTGGGGAGCATGTGTACTATTCCATAGAGGAGGGATACATGGACATATCGGTGCTGAAGCACGTCTGTTGGGCAAGCGCCGACGACGTCGACCTGGCGAGCATTTCCAAACGTTACGCAATGGATGACGTCACCGTGGAACACAACTGTATCTGCCTGACGTACGGAACGTCAATTGCCGAGAACAAGCATCTGCACTTCGTCGGGCCCGGAAACCTAATTCGGACCTGGTACCACGGCTTGGAGACCCTTTGTCAGGCGGCCAAGAAGCTGCGTCAACAGGTTGATAAGCGGATACAGTGGTTAAAGATGCAATATTTACAGTTGTATTACGAAAACGAGCGTTGTCAAGGCCCGACGCCGGCTGAAGCTATCAGGGTAGGTTTAGAGCTTACAATCCCACTGTCTCTATAAATATTCTGTTCAATCCTCTTTGCCGGCTCAAAAGGATGGTCAGTACAATGATATGATATAAAATAACTTCATTGCCTTCTCTGAATAAGATATTGGGTGTACACAACATTTTTTTTATCAAATGCAGTATGAAATATGAACATTGATATAAGTTTGAATATAGGAAACATTAACAATGTTGTTTTAATAACATATTTGCTCTTATATGTTAGTTGTCATGACATTTGAAGCTGAATGTTTCGTATGCTTGCAATCATTTCCCCTAAGATGGTTCAAAACGTCTTTGATACGTGCAAACATGTCCATTGCTTTGGAATATGAACACATTTTATATATTGCCTGTAGGATGTTGCTGAGATATGGTAACTTCTTGAAAACGGTATCAAACTATACATAAACATAGAAGTTTATTAGAAAAAAGTTTGTCTTTCAATATATAGACCGAAGCGATGAGGTCATGCAATACATTCATTTTAATGATGTTACTTAACGTTTAAAGAAATGTAATACCGAGTATGTATGTATTGTTTCTCTTTACAAAGGCTTCGGTCGAATTATTGTATAGAGGATTTCTTAAAGACATATAGAATTATATGAAATCACAACCCCCTTTAAGTAAACCTCATACAAATATATACTTAAACAATTACGTTAAATGTTAATCTCCCGATCTATATTTAGGTATTTGGGGGAAGACGTTGGACTCCCGGGGGACCCCAGGTCAGCCACTGCCTTCAGGAGGGAACCACCTCGTTCAAACGGACATCCAGCTTCGTTATGGGATCAAATATATTCAGGAAAAAGGGAAATTCATTCCAAACATCAAAGGTTAGTCTCTAATAAAATATATACAATAAAAAGGGAAATACGTTCCAATAAGAAATAAGATACGTTAAAGGAGTTTATTGAATAAGGTCTCATAGCATTTTAAAATGATTTCCATGACTTTTATGAACAAGATAAAAGATTTCCAAATAATTTTACAGTTATTTATTTGTACTCATATCCTTTAATGTCTCTTAAAACCCCTGCAAAGACAGCATTTTCCATTAACTTCCACTTCCATTTCAGGATTCCAGCCCAAAGCCCTCCGCGTCCAGAGAGAGTTCGAGCTCCAGCCTCGCCAAACGCAGCAATAAGCGGTCACCTAGTCCCCAGGCTCGGGGCTTGCAGAGCAACCGACCCAGCATCATCAGCACGACGACAAACTGCGAGTCGGTCAGCGAGTCCGTCACGACGAGTGCCTCGCCCAAGGACACGTCGATGGGTAGCAGGGGACACCAGAACCTCAGCACGGCTAGCTACATGAACCGGTATCGCTCTCGCCGGCGCACAAGCGTGCTGGGCAAGCACCTGCCGGGAGAGAACAAGAACAATTCCATTACACATTCCACTCGTCTGTCTTTTTTCGATTTTTTGGACCTGTTCCGCTCATTTTCGTTGCGTAGTAGGAAGGATTTAAGAGACTTGTTTGAACAGTTTGCCATCCTCAAGCCGTCGGGCCTTCGTCAGAGTCGGCGTACGCCTCATTCTATGAAATCGGAAGCAAGTAAGTACATGTATAGTCGATTTTGTTTACGTGACCATCTCAATGATGATAAGATGATATTGCTTCACGAAATATGACCTATGCTATCGTGGCATACATTTCGATCTTTATTAAAAGAACTGATAATATCTTGGCATACCATACGACCTTTATTATAATAATTAATCTGATAATATCGTGGCATACATTTGGACCTCTATCATGATAGAATACGACCTTCATCATTGAGAATTTATCTCATAATATCGTGGCATACAAAACGAACCTATATTATAAGAGTTTATCTGATAAAATCGTTGCATACAATACGACCTTCATTATTTAGAATTTATCTCATAATATCGTGTCATACAAAACCAATCTTTATTATGAGAATTTATCTGATAAAATCGTTGCATACACTACGACCTTTATCAATTAGAATTTATCTCATAATATCGTGGCATACAAAACAAACCTATATTATAAGAATTTATCTCATAATATCGTGGCACACAATTCGACCTACTTGTATATCATAAGATTTTTACTTATGATATTTTGTCAACTAATTCGACCTATATCATAAAAACCTATCTAGTAATATCATAAAATACAATACAACCTAAATTATATTTCATTACACTGTGGCAAACTGGCATAAATCGATCTATGATATAAGAAATGTTTCAGATAATACGGTTATATACAATGCGACCTATGATTAAATTATTGCTTTCTTCTTTCAATTATTTTTTCCTAACGGGTTCCCTCGTTTATTTACTTTTTCCCTAGATATCCTTACACGCAACACCACTTACGATCTCAATCATTCCACCGACCCATTATTCCTCCAGAGGCGGAAGATCTGCGACGCCATTGCAGTGGCGAGTATATTCGAGAACTGTGCAGGCGTTGATACGTCTCAGAACAAATGTCTAAGTTTGAAGGAATTCCGCGAGTTTCTTGAAGACTACCAGGAAGAACACCTCGATGATGCGGAAATCGTGGCTCTAGTTCGGGTAAGTTTTGGGTTTCTTCAAATCTTATTTATTTCACAAATACTGAGGTTACCATTATGTACTGTATATATCGTATACATGTATTGTAAAACCATGCTATCTTCTAACTCGTATAGTGCTGGAACCGACTTCATTCTTATGCAAACAGGTTAGATCCAGGCAAGCCGCCAAGTAAATTAGCGGCTGACCTGTGATCTAACCTGTTTGCTACTCTGAGTATCTTCCCTCATAAAAAATAACAGATATTAAGGGTTTGGAAAGCAGTCGCCACAAAAATCTATGATAAGAAAATAAACCAGCATTCTAAGGGTTGATATACTGTTTGTCATTTTTTGTAATGACATACAGTATATTAAACAAGCTTTTTACTACCAAACCATGTTACGTTCTGTTTTGTATTACCATATTCTGTTATATCATGTTATTCAGTAGTATTCATGTTATATCATATGAATTCAGGACTCATATCCTGTTATGTGATGCATGGTTTCATCTGTAGCTTACGTACTGTTATGTCATGGTATGTATGTTACAGAGACACGAGCCCGATCCTGTACTGCGAGACAACGACCATCTATCGTTCGAGGGGTTTGCTAAGTACCTCATGGATAAAGAGAACTATGCGTACCTCTTCGAAAAGACCAAACACCACGACGAGGTAAATACTTAACCCTATAGCGCTGGAATAGACTTCATGCTTATGCAAACAGGTTAGATCAAGGCCGGCCGCCAAGTAAATTGGCGGCTGACCTATGGTCTAACCTGTTTGCTACCCTTCCATGCGACGCCTGTGAGTTACATTAGTATCTTTTCTTATCAAAATTAGCAGATATTTAACGTTTTGGAAAGCAAACGACACAAATATCTATATCTAGAAAAATACCCAGCATTCTAAAGGATAAAGTAGCAGAGATGTTTACTTTCTAGTTGCATGCACTTGTAAACTAACATAAATGAACTGTGTAGCCCAAGTTATATATACTGAATTTATGTAGACAATTGAGTATCACCCCTTTTCTGATCTTGGAAATGTTCATGTATACTTCAATATATATGATGTTAAAGCAGACGACACAAACATATATTTTCAGATAATCACCAAACATTCTAAGGGTCAAGTTATGTTATGTTTTTATGTTTATTTCCTACAGGACATGGATCAGCCTCTCGCTCATTACTACATAGCTTCAAGTCACAACACATATCTTACCTCGCACCAACTCAAGGGCGACTCCTCCGTCGAACTTTACAGTCAGGTACGTTGTCTTATAACAGTCATATTTATTTGCTCCCATTCAGATGTTATTGAAGGAATGTCGATCTTTTTTAGATTTGACCGATCAGTTTCCGATATTTTTAAGATTTAACCGAGTGTTTGTCGACTATTTTTCTGATTTTAAATATTTTTTGTGGATAATTCTTAGATTTAACTGATATGTTAACGATCAATTTTTCAGATTTTAACGATTGGTTGTCTATTTTTTTTCCAGATTTTACTGACGGGTTGTCGATGTGTGGAGCTCGACTGTTGGGACGGAGATGACGGTCTTCCAATCATCTATCATGGACACACATTGACCACAAAGATCTCATTTAAAGTAGGTCAAAGTTTAACCCTCACAGTGCTGGAAACGCCTTCATGCTTATGCAAACAGGTTAGATCCAGGCCAGCCTCCAAGTAAATTGGCGGTTGGCCTTTGATCTAACCTGTTTCCAACTCTGAGTACCTTTTCCCCCATCAAAAGTAAGCAGATATTTAAGGTTTTGGACAGCAGATGACACCAAAATCTGTTTTAAGAAAATTACCCGTCATTCTACGGGTAAACACGACCCGATGGACAATGTCTTCTTCATTCCTATGACTGCCTAGTCAGTGAGCGTGAACCTAGGCTAACATATCACGTGATTATTTCTTGGCGGCAATCCATGTAATTGAACAAAAACTATGCTTGTGCTAATTAAATGAAAGATAATGGTCCAGCGATGGAGCGTCTAGCTCAGGACATGAAGTTCGAATCCTTTGATAAGCGGTGTCCAATTAGCGAACTTTCATTAATCATGATTGGCGAGCGAGCACTGATTATGTATCCAGAAGGCAGAATCATGAATGATTTAAATAAATTACAAAATACATGCAAAAATAGATAAGTTAAAGACTAAATAATAAATAACATGAACCACCCTTTTCTTTTCAGGCGGTTGTGGAAGCTATCAATAAAAGCGCATTTCTAACGTCACCGTATCCTGTGATACTCTCACTGGAAAACCATTGTTCCATCGCTCAACAACAGAAAATGGCTCAGATATTCATGGTAAGATGCATCATGTTAGCTTATAATACATTTATTTAACAATAACCATGTGTGTTGCACATATAAACCATTTCTCTAGGAACGAAATGTTCTAATGTATATTTTCTAAAATAAATTATTCTATGATTTCAACGTATGAGAATTAAAGATAACAATGTGTAAAAAGAAAGCTTATAAACGTACCTATGTAACCCCCTCAAAACAAATCTATGCCTATGGGGAGACAATCCATGCATAGACACGTTTATACGCTTTTAGAAAGGCTTCAAACTTCTGTTAGAATCGATGTTAACTAGACAAGTTTCAGTTAAATCCTCCCATACCCTAGCCTAGAACTGGTGGGTCCAGGAAAGCCGTTACATAACTGAAAGAAAAATGCTGATACGGTGCTAAAACACCATATAAACACACAAAGTCCTCTCATACGCATTTGCTGATTATCAATGTTTTAGTCGGTGTTTGGCGAGAAGCTAGTGACCCAATTCCTATTCGACACGGACTTCACGGATGACCCTGTCTTGCCGTCACCGAATCAGCTCAAATACAAAGTCCTCATCAAGAACAAGAAGATATGGGAGGAGGCGGATCAGCATGCCACGGCCAAACGGGTGAGTGAGATTTAACATCCAAGGTGCTTGTTCATACATAATACAATCTGGAAGTCACAAGTATATATCTTTGAGAGAATTCAGTTTAAATCTGCTTGTTCAGAGATGCGAAGATATTTTTAGTTAATACTTCATTTCTTTGTTGTATAATATGCACTGAGAAATAGCCATAGAACGCAAGATATATTGTTGAAAAGAGTATCTTCTTCCAATGTTCTCTTGTGCCTAAGATGAATCCATGTTGACGTAGAGCTAATTCTGTAATCTTGTTTTAAGTTATCATTATTAAACAGTATGTGGAACGTTGTTAATGTTTGGTTGCATTAACACTGGATGTAAGTCATTCATAAAGATTCAATAAGAGCTCCAATAAGCTCAAATTGGAGCTTTCTGAATGACGGGTGCCCGTACTAAGCCAAAAGTTGTCTTAACCATTAAGGAATCGACTTTGTGCTTATACAAACAGACTGGCCTGTAATCTAACCTGTTTTCTACTCTGAGTATCTTTCCTCATTAAAAATGAGCTGATCATAAAGGCTTCGAAAGCAGACGATCTATTTTCAGAAAATTACCCAGCATTCGTTGGGTTTAACTCCACGATTCTATGTCCTTTTACAAAGGTAGCTTATATCAAAGTTTGATGAACATTTCCAGGCGTCTGCGTTCAGCAGAAACTACAGTATAGTTATGACCGAAAGCGGTACCTCCCACGATTTTGATGATGAAGATGACGATGACGACGAAGAAGATGACGTCACGGATGGTAGGTTTCGTCAATTTCAATGCCGTAAAGAGGCTCAAACATAATACATAACCTATGTAAATGCGGAGTTTTGCTGTATTTTCATTGTGTTATGTAAACATCAAACTAAAACAAGTCTCTTACAACCTAAGGAAAGCTATATAGGCCACTGTTTACTGTAATGAAAGTGTATGTTGGTAAATCAAAAGTTTACACTGCGTCAACAAATTGTGGGGTTTAATGCTTTCCATTCCCCTTATTTAAATTATTCGACTCAAAGAAGATCGTTGATTATGCTAAGTAACTTTTTTTCTCTTTCATGCCATCGTCTTATTTATTTTCTTCAAACTATTAATGTACCCAATTTGCGCAGTGACTTTTACGGCTAAATTGAACAATTTCTTGGTATCTTAAATGTTTGTAGTATGTATATAGAAGCGTCCGATGATATGCACCCAATTCTGTTTTCCCTCTCTTCAGTAACAGTCAAGGACTCCAGACGCTCAGTCGACAGCCAAGAAAGTCGAACGTCTCCCGACACAGAGGACAAAGATGGCTCCATTCATCCATCAGGGTCATGTGGAGACTTGGTCCGGTAAGTAAAAGCTCTAATCACGTGACATGATTCAGCTCTTGAATGGATATAGCTCTGGAAACTATTAGTGAACCTGAGAAGCGGTTTACTAATAATTAAATGCTAACAATTTGCGTAAGTTCTAAACAACATTCCCCTTCGTTCAATATTAGGACCACCAATATTGCAAAGCAACATTTTATGGGAAGCATGTCCCCGAGACGCTTCAAGTGATATGTCACAACATTGTACCTTTAATTAGACTGATATCCATATATACATGTATCCGTTTGACGTACGCAAGGAATTTATATGAATCGTTTACTAAAACGGTACCCATGTTTCCAGAAATTAATGTTTGTAAGGTATAACCCTTAAAGTGTTCGCTCAGATTGGGTTTTTGAATCTTCAGAAATTGTAAACATCGCAATGAAAAGTAGCACATCTGTTTTCTACATGGCGATCGGTAAAACAAGTTTCTGAAAGAGATTTTTTAGACCTAAGCGATTTTCTCTTAAAGCCACAGTCGTTTCTAAATTTTGTGTTTTATTTTTAAATGAAGATGCATTGTAGAACAAGTGAAATTCAATGTGTTTGGATCATGTTAACAAGATAAAAGGTAATGCACGTTTGTAAAAAGCACTGAAAGGAGTCATGTGCATTTACGTTTGCAAAATAAAAAGTAACACACACGTTTTTCTACGCCACAAAAGGCTATCATGCACGCTTGTGATTATAAGATAAAACATAACGCATGTTCTCTATGCCACTGAAGGGAGTGTGGGCGTTTACAAGCAAAAAGAGTAACTCACGCTTTATCATGCCACAGAAAAAATCGTTGCAAGATAAAATGAAAAGAACGTTGTATGCCACGTAAGTGGACCAGGCTAGTTAACGTTTTCAAGATAAATAGTAACTCACGTTTTCCTACGCCACAGAAGAGGATCGGGCGCGTTTAACGAGAAGCACAGACCAAAAAGCCAGCCCGAACTCGACTGGCAGTTTGACGACGACATCCAGGAAGTCAAAGCTCAATCAAAAACCAAAGCGAAAAAGGCCAGCCAAATTGCCAAAGAGTTATCCGACCTTGTTGTGTATCTACAGGCCGTAAAGTTCAGGGGTAAGTTGAATTGAATTCGTTATGACATTTCTTCCACTTCATACATTACATGTTTTAATGTTGTATAAGTGCTGCAGCTGTACGAAGCAGTGAATTTCAATTTAATGCCAGTTATGGTCCGAAGTCGCCTAGTTTTTGAAACCTGGCCAAGACTTAAAGTAGGTGAACCAAGTGTGGGGCGCGTCACGCGAAAGGGGGCACTCGGACATAAATAGAAACCACTGACTCAGCTCTTTCTTAGCGCTATTATTCCAGCATCTAGTCACGACAGCTATCATTCGTATTTATTTAAAGGTAGAACTTGATGTCCTCTAAGATGGCAAACAGTGTAACCCCAGACCAGCCGCCACGTCAGTGACGTGGCGGCTGGTCTGGGGCTACACTGTTTGCCATGTCCGAGTGCCTCTTTTCCCGTGACGTGGCCCATGCATGCTACTGCCCGATGGAGCCTAATTCACCATAAATTGAGGAACAAGAAATTAGCAAGGAAATCTCTATCACGGTTAAAAGAAAAGCAATAATGGTTGACTGAGTTCAATGTTTATGAAAGCCATTACGAAACTCAGCTTTTTTCAGTTCGGAAAGCCTTAAAAGAAAAACCAAATAGATTTCATGTTGCATTTTCTTTTCAGCACATATGAAGCATATTCAATTGAGTTTGATTCAAAATCTTTCTTTACGTATAATTTCGTTCAAGTTCGTCGGCAAATACATACCTTAATGAAGCTTGATGGGCAACATATTTTGTTAAAATAAAATACGCTTTTTACCAAAAACAACAACTTGATACCAGATGCGCTCGCTTCTTTTCAGGTTTGAACGTCAGCCCGAATTCATCCCTTAAACAACGTTATGGTAAAGGGTATACTCCGACTGGTGGTAAAAAGCAACACAGCAGCATGAGTGGCACACCACCCATACCTAACGGTAAGCTGGCAAAACATAGCTTGTTTACTTGGTTTGCTTGCTTCGGATACATCTTCATAGTGCGCTCTACTTAACCTTATCTGTCGATGCACCTTACTAAAACACGTATCCATTCATTGATCACGTTTGGTTGTCATGGCTTTTGAGATTTAAAGTTTTATATTGTCCATAATTTGCGTTATTTATGCTTAAAGAAATCCGATCATTGCTCCCCATGGTGTCTCTGTGGCAAAGTGGCTGGAGGACAGAACTTTATTTCACATGTTCCCTTTCCGAGTAGATTCAAACTGTGGATGTATCATTTGAAGTGTCATGGGAGGTACATGTAGTCTACCGATTGACGAACGGAACGCCGATGTTTTTATCCTGCTTGATCAGTCTTTATGGGAACTCAAGTGTTTGGCCTTCTTAAATCATAATGATGCGGGAATCACACCAGAACTAGAATATTTGTGACGCGATGCAGAGCAAATAAATACATAAATGAATGCATAAATGAATGAAAAGTACTATCCATGTTGACAAAGAGCTGACATCCAGTCGTAATACAGTCCAAAGTACCATGTACATGTATTTGAATTGTCCTGGGAGGTTGTCTCCTGACTGCCGAACAAAATGTCGATGGTTCTACTTCATTTAACCAGCCCTTAAGGAAATTAGGATATGATCTTCCTCCACCAAATACAAATATTGTAGTTTAACTAAAAACGTTGATGAAACGATGCAAAACCCATAATAAAACAAAACAACCTATTTCCACTTCAGATCGCGGGGACCACAACGTGAACACGAACATCTCCCTCCGTCAGAAGCGGCCAGACAACACGCCCTCCTGTTACCTCGTGTCATCCCTTAACGAGAACAAGGCGAAACAACTGTGCAGACGCCACCCCAATCTCGTTATCAAATATCCTTTCTGTAAAACCTGTAACATAAGATGAACTATTTTCGTATTTATCTATGTATTTTATTGTTGTTGTTGGTTCATTTAATCAATGATTAAACGTATTCCTATAAATACATCTGGAAATAACTGTCTGTCATACTCCACTTTCTCTGTTGTTGAGGTATTCATTGGAATATGCAATATTTTGTACACTCATATGTCTGGTTAAGTTATGGTTTCTTAATTAGAGTGAATTGATTAATATGACAAAAAGGATTTTGATTTACTTGCAGGTAATTACTCATTACATATACATTGTAATTAATAAGCATGTTTTTTTTTGTTATAAATGAGAAAAATGTCTTAAAATGAGTAATCTATAAGGGCTTTCTCTTTTTCATTCTTTGTTCAGCGTTTACTGGGCATCATGGTGAATTCGGATTTTAAGTCAAAGCGTTTGTATGTTCGACAATTAGTCTCTTTCCTACATTAATCGATAAGATTTTTTCTTCTTATAAAAGTGATTGAATCATATATACTCGTTTCGCTTCAAGACGTCCAAGTAAAGACGGGTTTGCTTTAACCTCCATTTAAGCAAAATGTGTCTAAACATGATTAGAAGTTGTATATTATTGCCATTGGATTGAGAAGAACTGTTTAATTCCTTAACTTTTTTCCACTCATACCGAAAAGCAATTGATGAGGACCTATCCGGCCGGCATGAGAATAGACTCGTCCAATTTCAACCCAGTCTTGTTTTGGGCGTTCGGTATCCAGATGGTTGCTTTGAACTACCAAACGGAGGGTAAGTAAACTGCATTATATATTATTCAAACTTTTATAGTTTGCATTGGTTGTGAAACTCGTATTTATCAAGGTAAATCTCTACTTTGAGATCCCTTTACTTTGGGAATCGAACCCACAACCACTCTGTCGCTTTTATCCAGGAAAGGGCTTAAACATCTCTGAAGCTGTGTTTGACTTTTATTTCTATTTTCATGGAGTGCTCTTAATTTTTGACTTCAATAGCATTTAAGGTTACTTGATCACAGAAGAGAAAAAGAGTCAAAGTAAAACGTCGTTAAAACAAGACAGTTTTTGTATTATTGTATTATATACAATCAAAAGTAGGAGGAGAGGAACCTTATAATCTTTTAGCTTTCGTTCCAATCCGTTTCACAAAATTTGTAATGTATATAATGGTGTGTTTTTTCATTGAATAAAATATGTTTAAACTAAAAGTAGTTATTGAAACACAATTATTTCAGGAAGTGCCAGTATATCAAAATATATACAGTTTACATACAGTAGATTTCCAAACTGTTGCAACGCCTTTGCGTCTAAAGTCATACTAATTCACTGTTTACATTCTTTTAAAATTATATACGAACTTGTTTAGGGCCCGATCGCTTTTCTCCATTGCATATCATACAACAGTATAGCTGATGTTAAGTTTGAAAAAAAAACAACAGGTTTTTAACTTTCTAATATCCTCAAATCTGTTAACAAGCAGCTGTAATCATGTTTTCTCATTACTTTTGTCACAAATATTTTACAGACACGGCAATCGCAATAAACACCGCCCTATTCGAACAAAATGGCCAAAGTGGATATGTCCTCAAGCCTGCAGTCACGTGGGATAAAAGTCACGTGATGTACAACCACTTCAATCCATTGGACAAGGAGTTTGATGGGTTACATACCACCGTGTTAACGCTTCATGTAAGTATAAAGTATACAGAACTTAAAATCACATGGCCCCTCTCTGCGAGGGTTTAAATCCTGAGAGGGATATGGATTTTCATGAGAGGCAGTCTCCCGACTGACTTACGGAATGCCGGTGGTTCTACCCACCTTGACCAGCCCTTATGGGCAGTTGAGTATGGGGTCTTCCTCCATCATGAAGAGTCAGGCATCGCTACATAACTGAAATAATGTTGATGTGATGTAAAACCCATAAAAAGGTATAAAGTATATATAACTTATCGTCTTGAAGCGTTTTAGCAAATATCTTTCGGTAAGAATGAGCGTAAGTTTAAAACAACATTTACATTTGTTTGAATACAGAGGAAAGAAATATTGCAAAGTAACGCGGCATTGTAATCGTCTCTCTGAGACGATTCAAATGACATGTTACATTGCAATATTGTTACTTTTGTTTAAGATGATATCCATGCATATGGGTTTTGACTAAAGCAAATACTTTCCGTAAATGTTTTCGAAAAAAAGATACTCCGGGCCCGTCTGTCATAGGTTCGTTACATTACGTTTACGTTAACAACATTATCGCAACTCTCAAATTTCAAAACTAACTTCGTTATAGTGAAAACGAAATAGACATGTGTCTTGACTTTGAATGTAAGCTTTACAGGTACATATTCCGTATACATGTAAAATTGGTGCACAGAAAATGTTCCTTTATTCTGTAGTATAGACTATAAAACTTCAATTAGACTCTTATTCTGTTCACGTCTAGGCTAACGTTTTTCTGACGAACTAATTTCCTCTTTATATTTACGGGTTTTTTTATTACTTGCATGAAACGTTTGTCACTCGATTTTCCAGTTATCACATTTGACAAATATCAAGGTGCAACTACCAATCGTCAATTTTCTATATCCTTACGTTACGTCACGGGTAACAAAAAATCTATTAGATTCAAACGTACTCTACAGGTGATATCCGGGCAATACGTGTGTCCGAACTACACAGCCAGTACACAGGTTGAAGTAGAGATTATCGGGATCCCCGTGGACTGTGCCAAACATAAGACGAAGGTGATTTCCAGGAACGCCCTCAACCCTATATGGAACGATGTGTTTACATTCCAGGTAATTAATTTAGATTTTTACTATATATTTGAGATATTTGATTGCCAAGGCTGACTAATGATTACTTTACAATTTAGCTTGTAATTTTGTGTACTGCATGTCCCAGTGGTTAATGTGCTGAGCCAGTAACTCTAAGAGCATGGGTTTGATACCCATCCGCGCCTGGTACTGATAAATCTGAGAAAAGGCATATTACAAATCATATAAACTTATGGATTAACGGATCATCTTGAGACACTGTTTGACATTAAAGTCACAAAAGAGGAACATAATCTAAACTGGTAAGTCGCTGTTGGCAAACTACCGCAATTCCATGAAAGTAACACAGAATGTACTGATCTTTTACGGTTTAAGGACACATTGCTCCGTTACAAATAATAACACAAGTTTGACTGTCCATTTTTTTACAGGTTTTGAGGGTCTATTTGATTAACTTGATAACCCTTCACAGAATTATTGCGGGGGCATTGTTTTCAATCTGATAAATTCCGTAATTTTGATTTAGTATACCTATCTAAGTTCATGGAACCTTGAGATATTCAAATATCATAGGTATAAGATCAACTCCCTAGAGAGTTTCATCAAGTAATCTATACAATCAATACCGAATACAGTGAAGCCTTGTTTATCCGGACCCCGATAATCCGGATGTCTCGCAATCCGAACGAAAATGTAAGGGAACGGAATTATTTAACCAGTTTGTTGCAGTCGACTTTTTAAAATATTGTGGGTAATGGAGAAATTGCTCGAGCAATTTCTCCTTTTCCCACAACGTTTTCTGCCATATCAGGTGATTATTTTTGAATTTCATCACGTTTTGAAATGTCGTCTGCAAATTCGTTCAATTTGGGACGGTCGACAATTTGGCGTTTGCTAAAGGGTTATAGGTATATACCGCTCATACAGACCGTTTATGTCTTAATGTGTATAAGAACATGCTCTGCTTCATTAGTCCGGGTGATTCGTTAATCCGGATATTTTGTTGGGTTCGAATTAACGAGACATCATTGTATTACGTCAATTCCACGTGTTTGTGTTCCCCGTTGCAGGTCATGTACTCGGAGCTGGCGTTCATCCGGTTCGTCGTCACGGATACCATCACAAATCACGTGGTTTCTCAGCGGGTCATCCCACTGAAATGCCTGAGGCCTGGCTATCGACATGTCCGCCTGCGGAACTTAAACAATCAACCATTCGAGCTCGCCACCATCTTTATCTACTCGAAACACGAGGAAGAGTTGCTGGAGCCGTGCAGCCGGCATGAATATGTCATGGACTCCACCTCCGCCATCTTGAAATCGGTGTTCACAAAGGTCAAGGACTTATCCGATACGAAGGACGGCCGAGAAGTACATGTGAGTAGGATTTGGTTATTTGGTTTACAAAAGTTTTGAAAATATTTGTATGAGTTGGGCATACTCTCTTATACCGTTTTAAATGGCCGGGAGTACATGTGAGTAGAAATACGACTGTTTGGTTCACAAATCATGAGTTGTGGATATTCTCTTGAAACTGTTTGGTTCTTTGATGGTCTTATGGTTGGTCATGTTTATCGTTAATTGCAAAGTTTACTGAGCTTTACGCTGTGTTTTACAGCTTCATGTTTTATCCCAGCAATATAAAGATCTAAAACAACTTTAGTTCATTATTGGACGTTACTAGTATTAAATATATGTCTGAATCTTTTTGAGGCGAATTGTTTAACACGTTCACAGCGATCTATAAAACCAACAGGCACTAACCTTTCTTTTACCAATTTCCAAGTGGAAGTGGTGATCTCATGATCCAAATAGTCCTAGAAAAACGGCATAATATCATACCATACCTAAACGAGAGTTCAATACAAAACTTTAGAGCGTTTGTGAAGGACGTTTTATGGTATTGCATTGAATCCTCGTAAACAAAAGAAGATTGCAGCCTTGAATTTCCAATGTTTACATTTGCCGTTCCAGTTTGTGAACCCAGTTGGCACCAAGCTGAAGCGCCGGATGTTCTTTATCAGTGTGTTCGGAGTGACCGCCCCTGATGAATACGTCATCTTAAAAGTTACCCAAGATACATCAGTGTATGATGGAATAGCCCAGGTAACGATAAATAAACCAACTAACAAACGGTAACTTTATTTGACCATTTGACCAGACGACTCTGGAAAACATTGTTGGAAAAGGAGAAATTGCTCTTAATTAGCAATTTCTCTTTTTCACACAATGTTTTTTGTCCTATCAGAAGATTATTTTTCAATTTCATCACATTTTGAAATGCTGTCTGCAAACCCTTTCACTTTGGGAAAGTCGAAAAGTTGGCGTTTGGTAAAGGGTTAAAGAATTCGTCCATGTAGAATTCATGAAGGGCCTAAACGCAAAGCAGCATCACACGACAGAAATAGTATAAATGAAAACTATTGTCTCCTAAACATTAGGCAGAAATCTTGCCGACAAAAGGGAAGCTTGCTTATGCTGCCCAATTAAGTGTATTTTGTCATTATGTATTGAAAAGACATATTCAGCAGATTCGCATAAGGGATGGAACAAGATATATGGGTCAGTTTTCTGTCCCATCCATATGAAATCGCGCCTGTTACGGAGTACTCATAAAGACCAGTTTAGAAATTTTGAGTTTCTACTTCTAGAGCATCGTATCGCTAAAAAGAGATGAACTGATAAACACTGACCAACTTGGTGCTTCTGAAGACAGCTAAGAATAGAAACCATTATTCTCCACTTAGTAGAGTCTTTGAAATACCTGATTTGACGTTAAAGTCAGTGGGAATTCAAGATTTCAAAAGAAACAGCGTATGACCACATGGCCATATTATGATGTTTACATGTGTCCTTTATGATTTGATTTGCAAGATACACATTTCATACACCCGTCTTATAACTAAATTACATTATGCCCACATTTACAGGCTCTTGCTAAAGCCGGTCGCCCGGATGAAAAGGTGGGTGACTACGTACTGGTGGAGGATGTACAGAACAGCTGGGAAAAGAAGGAACAGGAACGCTCTAGCAGTCAGCGTATACTCAGTATGTCGGAAAAGGTGCTCCAGGCTCAGAACAAATGGAAAGGAGCCGGAAAATTGGTACTCCGGAAAGTCAGCACTGTAAGTTCCTTGCTGTGAAGATATTAATTACATATGGTCGCATTCTTCTACGCAGTGATCTCCCTTTTATATTATTGTACACCAGTTTAGCAAAGGGGAGTAATCCAGTGCGGAGTATGATATAGCCTGGGGTCCTGGCCAATGCATACCAGAATTAGGCTAGTGCCTAGTGCGGGGTACACGTCCGGTCAGGCCCCAGGCTAAGTTTGATACGGTCGTTTCTGCTTCATTTCAGTGGATGTTGACACATTTGGACATCATAAACCTTATGTATAATGTGACGGTATCATTCTTTATAACCATTTTCACGGTTGAAATCTATGTTGCACATAACGTATTATTTGACTAAGATACTGCATTGAATGCTCGCTATAATTTCATTACGTGAAATATATTACCGTATACGTTTTTTTTTCAGGACCCAAGTAGTCGGGCATGGGTTTCAACGATGCTATCGAAGGAACAAAGGGTAAGGACTTCCTAAATTGATGTTAGATTATGAATGATTTAACTTGTCCATTCATATCGGGATGTTCAGTGCAACCATTTGCATATACTATTTTCTTTTTCTTTTCCAATGATGTGCAATTGTTTCTTAGAGCAATTGACTGTTTTCAAAAACTGTAGGAGAAGGAAAATATATATTTTTTCATTCAGCAAGGTTTTATTTAACCTCGAATGTAACTAAGCAATATCATAAACGATATGATATTACTTTAATTATGATACGCGTCATTAAATTCCTTACTAAGAAAATATCAAATAAGAGGGTATAATATCACATACCTAGGGAGAGTCAATTTTTTGGTTTTTATGTCAATTCATTAGTACGCTAGCTTAGGTTTGGCCCATTTCTACATCGTACATGACATTTCATTTAGCTGCATCAACTGCAAGATAACCTCAATGTTTTTTAACAAAGGAGGAATGGTTCTTATCAGCAAATCATACTTTTGTCACAATTGTTTCAACCTGATCTTGTAAATAAAGTGTACTTAATTTCACGCTAATACTTCAATGTCCTATGTTTCTTTTATATTATAACAGTCACACATTCTCAATTCCCACGAAGAAATATGTTAAGACGTTCAAAATAATTGTTGCGTGGTTACATCTATACAAGAATAGCCATAAATTATGTCTTAACCGGGTTTGACCTCCACGAGTACATCTGGTTTCGTTGAGTTGTCATTTGACATGACATTTCGGTCCCCTAGCACAGTGCTGGTGAATCCATGGAGAGCTGCAATTTACTCCATTGACTCGGTGTTTACCCTTAATGTTCTTAAACCGACTTCATGCTTATGCAAGCACGTGTGATCTAGCCCGTTTGCTACTCTGAGTATCTTTCCTCAACTGAAATAAGCATATTAAGGTTTGGAAAGCAAACCACACGAAAATCTTTTTTTAGTAAATTACCCAGCATTCTCAGTTAACCTATAAGATACCCGTTCCATTACAGCGTAAATATGACGAGACGAGTCCGCCATCAGTAGACTGGGATAAGGACGAAAACATGTTCCTTGTCTGTGTTTATAATGTGTCTCCAGACCAACCCTACACCATCTTTAAGGCGCCCATATCGAGTACAGCCCAGGATATTATTACACAGGTTTGTTTCTATGAATATGTCCTACATTTTAACATAATACAATACTGGTTTGTCTCTTGAATGTTAACTTCTTGTGTCCTGATGGGCATATGGCGGTATGGGACCCTGGCGGTATGTATCAATAAAGTATATATCTATGAATACAAACTTTATAGCGTCTCTCATGAACAACAATATATCATCGTCAAAACCCTTATATCGAGTACAGCCAAAGATATTATTACACAGGTCTGTTTATATGAATATATACTTTGTAGCGTATCTCATTTACAACAATACACCATCTTTAAAGTCATGATATCGAATACAGATTGGTATATAGTATCGCACATGTTTGTGTATATGACCATATAGTCTATAGCGTACCTCATGGACAACCTTACACCGCCTTTAAAGCCATGGATTCGTATACAGCTCAGGAAATTATCATACAGGTGTATTACTTTAGTCCATATGATACAAGCATTCAGAGATACAACTCTTTAATTTGGCAACCGATATTGACTTGATTTGTGACATGAGGCTGTTTTCAACGGTATGGAACTTTAAATATGTAGAAGATTTGCCTAAGTCGGGTTTAGTACTACCCCAAACAGATTACCAAGAAAGCTATAGAGTGAGCGAATCGGAGTCACTGTTGGCGGAACTTCCTATCTTATCAAAAACCAAAAACTCACAGACTCCATCTTTACAGGCCATGATGAAAGCGCATCGGTCGGAGGAAGAAGACCCACGAAACTTTTTCCTTCTCGAGGAACTCGACATCCTCAGCGACAGTCATCTTGGACCGACGAAAAAACGCGAGAGCGAGAAAGTGTTCCGGCGAATTCTCGCGTCCGACGAGAACGTGTATCACGCGCAGAGTGAGTGGAAGATAAACGGACGGTTTGTCCTCGTCGACCGGGACATGGTGGAGTTTGACCAAGATGTTGCAGTAAGTAAATAAGGCTTTTCGAACTCTTCACAGTTGTTATTTTCGCATTGTAATACTAACCACTGCCTTCTCAGGTTTTATTGACATTCTTTTGGTCTGAATGATTTTAATTTCGATATCTTTAAGAAGATAGTATCGAAGGACGCTTTATAAGATCAAAAGAAGATACATATTTTATCAGTAATTATGTATTTTCCGATTCTTGCAAAAAGATATTTCCGGCTTTTTGTTCTGTTCTTGAACGACCTCGGACATATAGCTTTCTCCAAACTCGAAACAGACACTACATCTACGAGGGTCTTCGATGGCATAGTGGCAACTTGAAATCACATGACCGCCCCTTGCAACCACCCCCCCCCCCTCTTCGCATGAGTACACATCACGGAAGAGGTACTATGATTTAAATTTTGGTAAGAGGAAGACATTCCACTTCTTAATGGAATTCTGACGGTTATACTCTGCGTGCTTTAACGTTATAGACACTTATGCATTGGTCTTCCATCTATTGAGAGCCAGGCATCACACTATAACAAAAACATTGTTGACGATATGTAACACCCAACCCGCCAAAGAAACAAACAAACCTTGCGCCATTGTAGCGGAATGAGGTGATACACATGTGTATCCAAATAATCAAATCTCTGCTGTGTTTTACCCTCAGTTCGAGAAAAAGAAGAAGAATGTCCACGTAAAGGGTCAGATGTACCAGAACACCGTCACGAGCTCTCTCGCCCGGAAGTTCTGCTCAAAGCTGTCACGTGACGATCAGTCTGAAACCGGAACCAGTCAGGAAGACAGTGCATCGCCGGGAACCAAATCTCGCATTGGTATGTCTTTTCTGCTTTCTATATGAATTTTTATGTTGTTTGATATTGACCAGTTTGAATCCAGGGACATTTTCAAATCAAGCATCGGCCAATTTGTTTTTAGTCAGCTTTTGGCATAGTTTCTCTGAAGTTGCAATGATCAAAGTATGTCATACAAATTACATGTTATGGATCAAAATAATCTAACAAACTCTCCCTTAGGCTATGTCTAACGCCAGAACAACTTACCATGTCGGCCATTGACCAATATAGTACAAGTCAGCAATGAAAAAGTATGTCTAATGTTGCACTGATCAAAGCATGGCATACAGATAACATGTTCGGGTCCTCTTCAAAGAATCGAACTAAAGCCCCCTTCTGTCTGGCGCCATTACATACCACATGTACCATGTCGGCCATTGGCCAATATGTTTTTTAGTCAGCATTCAAGTTAGTATCTCTAAAGTTGCTGCACTGATCAAAGCATGCCATACAGATTACATGTTTTGGCCCTGTTCTAACCAATCTAACTAAAAAAACTTCAGTCTTCACCAGTTCACCCTACCATGGCAGCCATTTACCAATGACATTCCAAATTCAGCATAAGATAAAGAATCTCTTCGGTTATACTGATCTTATCGTGTCCAACAAGTGTTCGTGTTTCACCGTTTACCAAACCATAACCTGACCAGTTTGTTGCAGCCGACTCTGAAAACATTTTGGGAAAAGGAGAAATTGCTCGTAACGAGCAATTTCTCCTTTTCCCACAATGTTTCTGCCCCATCAGAAGATTATGTTTAAATTTCAGCACTGTTTGAAATATAGTTTTAAAGTAATTTTAATTTGGGACAGTGGAAAATTTGGCGTTTGGTAATGGGTCTGACTGTTTCCATGTAGGAGTCATCATAGATTTAACGTTTTATGACTTTTCATAGTCTCAAACAGGTGCGATATCTATTCATCACTTATAACTGTCAAATCATAACTTCGCACTTATCTATGCTTAATTACATTATTAAAAATATTGTAAATGTTTTGGTAAAATATTGATAATAAACAATAGTTTTATTGAATTGTGTCATATGTAAAAAAATAAATCGGACATTTGACATTCCTTCGTGTTGGTTTTCTTTTTACTATTGTGTGTGAGAGCTCATATGTTTAATCAGAGAACTTTGTTGTTGGAGCTTTCATTGACTTCAGAATGTGGGCACCTAATGGGAGACTGTCGATTTTGTAAGAGTTAAGCAAAAGTGCGTTAGGTTGGAGCTGAGTCAACGATGATATTTTTCTGTATGTAATGAAATAGTGCTCACACAGATCTGGTGGTCACTATATTATCTATATATTGTTTTATTCGCACAGGATCGGACAGCCCCACGATTCCGATCAACCTATCCTTGTTGTCAACATTCCAGTCGTCCATCGGCGGGCAGTCGGCCTCTGCCACGCCACCCAGCCCAAGCCCTAGCACCGGACAGGCGTCCTCGTCGAAGTGGAAACGGATCCTGAAGCTTGGAAAGACGTGAGCCAAAGGGTTCGAATGTTTTAAGGGACGTGAGATAGTTGGATCAAAATTGGATAAGACGAAAGCCAATAAATTCAAAGTTTGGATAGTCTTGTGCCAAGAACTTCGAAGTTTGGAGAGTCTTGGGCCAATAGATTAGAAGATAAAGGAGATTCCAGAAAATACGAATGAACTTGGATAATACTTGAGCCAATAATAATAATGCTGGGAAAATGTGATCTTATTAGATTAAAGTCCTGAGCTAATGAAGTGAGTCAATTGAATTGACTTGAAAAGCCGTGATCGTTAAAGTAAAATCCTTTGTAATTCAAGCCGAAAAGGACGTGAACCAGCGATAGTTGCTTTTGAAAGAAAGCGTGAGCTGATAAGGTTAAAACATGTATGATTAAATTCATGGTGAAACGAAATTGGTAGGTTAAATAGATCAAATTGTGAAACACTGATCAAAGAAAATGAAGCTCGAAAAGACGTGAAGCAATGTATTCTAAGCCAAGGAAGACGGTAGTGAGGTTGTTTTGAAGCTTCGAGAGAGAAACGCGAATAAGACTCAAGCCAATGAATGTGTTAGCCAATAAGCACACTAGCCAAAAATGACGTTAGCCAAAGAAATGCCCTGTGTTGCTGCTATGTAATTCCCCTGTTGTCGTAAATTTAGATGTGTAATGAGGTGGACTGCCTTTCGGCAAAACAAGATGTCCATAGCACTATTCATAGTCCTTGTTGGATCGTTCAGGGTATGTGGCGTATCAAAATCATTTATTTTCATGCCTCTTTTTCTTCTTGGGAAATATTTACATATTCTTCAATGGTGTGTACTCATAAGAAACGTCTTTAGGAGACGATGTTTATAAGTACCCACAATGGTCGGATGAGCGAAAACAACAATTGGATTAGCAGTGAAGATATGCCACTTATCTAAACCTTTGTAGACCTCTGTCAAAAGTCCTATATAGCACATTGATCGTATGAACACCCGACGATGAATGTAAACTGCCAAATTAGTAGAAAAGGAACTGGTTCTTTTAAAAAGCACTTACTAGAACTTTGTAGCAATATATTTGCTATCGGTATACACGGGATTTTTGTCCAGCAATTATCTTGTAACATATTGTTTTTTAGAATGCACATATCCTTTATACTAGTTTGAATACATACTGATAAAAGATGTCGGCGTCGTTGACATCATACCTTAACATTGACTATGTGACTGCTTGTTAATTTGAAGCAACAATTTACGTCCATTAGAGGGTATGAAAGCAACATAATTTTATGACAAAGAGCCTTGCACCCCGCACGCATTAGTTCCGGGACGCAATACCCACAAGTAGTTCGATTTAGAAATTTTGAGTGTCAACTTCTGGATACCGTTTTACTAAACAACTTACGAAAAAAAAAAATGACGCAAGTCAAAACTGATAGACATGGATAATATCTTCAAAGGATATGCATTTTTGTAATGTGACACGTCATTGGAAGTGTCTCGAAGAGACGATTCCATTGACGTGTTACTTTGCAATATTGCTTAGGCCATTATTGAAATAAGAGGGAATGTTGTTTTGAACTTACGCAAATTTTAAGCGTAAAAGGTTTAGTAAAACGGTACCCTGATGCATAGTTTTGCTAGTAGGAGATGAACTGGTAGAACACTGATGTGTTTTCTGTATATAAAGGGTAGTACTGCAACGCTCTCAAAGTTATTTTTATAGCCTATTTCAGGACTAATTGTTTGGGATGTATAGATAAAAGTGACGGTGTCTCGGCCAGATTTAACAGTTTGTGTACTGATTTTCGGATGGTATTTGTATAATTTTTCTCCGTAGAAACAAATTGAGACCGATTAAAGTGTCCATTTTATAACAGTTTTTGATTGTTTAATGGACCAGCCTGATGTGTCAGCACAAAGCTATGGGTAGAAAACACTATTCTGTATTCAAAAGAGTCTTGAAAATACCTGCGATAACATTGGATTAAATGAGAAATTAAGATCTCAAAAGTAAGAGGCGAATGACAATAAGGGAGTTTGGTCCACCATAAAAATACCACCACCACCACCACCACCACCACCACCACAAATAAAATTCATTGGTGCATAGAATATCATTAAAAAGCCCATACATTGCCCCCACAACATGTATTAACCCAAATATCTATTTATAGACATGTTATAGTTTATATGTCTTAAAACGTATATGCATTTTATTCAGACAGGTCAGACTATTCCGTTAGAGATTTCCTCATTTATGAATTATATACCTTTCCATATTGAAAGCCACTTCAGAAGAATAGAATTGGATATGCAAAACATGACGTCTCTGTGGAATTGGGTAGAAACCATTTCGAAAAAAAAAATAAAGTCGCTCTTTACGAGCAATCATCCTTTTTTTTTTACAATGGTTCCTTAACTATAATGATTCGTGTGAAAGAACCCTGTATTAATAAAACGAATGTTTCAAGCACAATCGTCACGTCCGTTAGATAACAAACTACGAAACATTTACGTCAATCTGATGCCCCAATAACCTTGTGGTATTATAGTACCTCAGAATAGTTGTAAACCATTTAGAAAAATACAAAATACTAAATAATACCATATTGAGCTAAATAGAAAGGACAGCTCATAGTATATGGTACACATGTGACGCATCATACTTCTTTTTTTAATTTTTTTCTTAACGATGAATTGCTGATAATGCACAATTTGTGGTTTTATCATATTGGGATTCTCTACCCACTAACGCGAAGGATATGCAAAGTTGGTTTGTTAATGCTGCTTTATGGGTCGATAACAAATACATGACATTGATGAAGATTCATTTTTCCCTTTTTTTTCCAAACTTGCCATTTCTTTGTGTATATCAGTTTAACCCCTAGAATGCTGGGTAATTTTCTAAAGATATATTTTTGTGCCGACAGCTTTCCAAAAACTCAAATAACTGCTTAATTCTGGTGAGGAAAGATACTCAGAGTAGCAAACAGGTTAGATCACAGGCCAGCCGCCAATTTTATTTGGCGGCTGGCCTGGATCGAACCTGTTTGCATAAGCATGAAGTCAGTTCCAGCAAGGGTTAAAACCGTCATGACCAAACGAGGGATAAAAGTTCCGAGCGAGCAATATTTCCTTGTGTTGTACCGGTTGTTTTATTTTACTTCAGTTTGCAAGTTGAAATGTAGGTTGAAAATCACATGTTGTGAAAGGCGTTAAGGGTACTGTTTGGGTTAGTCGGCGACTATTCCCTTTTTGGTAACATTACAATCTATTGATAAGATACCAGAATAGCTCTTCACTGGGTTATCAGGCTGTCTTTGTTGATATTGAATGGCTAATACAGTAATTAAGATAGCTACTTCAGTGTTGTTTTATACTTAAAATCAGAAGAGAAAGAAGACCACGTCCTTTCCTAGATGTAAACAAAAACAAAGATAGAATGTTATTTATGGCTATACTTTACAATTATCACATTTTTATTAGGACGAGAAAATGTTGATATTTATGTCGACCAAACAACATCGTATGTACTATCATTTTGCTGGCCTTTAGGTATTGATGCATCCTGGCAGATTATTGCTTGCATCCTTTCTCGTCATAAGTGTTTGCTACACGAATAGAGTACATGTACAACCCATTAGTACAACATGCAATTTGAAGAACAGCATGTCGTTCAAAGGAGTAAAAGATTAGAAAACACTATTGTGTATATAAGCCAATCATTGTTCTGTGTCTAAAGTCTTTTTCAACAACTTTTCAGTTAAATCGGTGTTCCTTATATCCAAATCAGTTTTGTGCCGAATTGTTTTTTATCTTAAGCCGACTTTTCCAGTTGCTATGTTCAACCTATATCCCAGAATGCAATGGAAGGAAATTATGTTAGTCACATGATCCCGTGCAATGTCATTGCTTGAACAGAAATAACATGTGTTACAAAAAAAGTAAATCTTGTTTATAGGGACAGGTCGCAAGTCGTTCAGAAAGAGCTTTCTGAATGACTGGTGTTCGTATTAAACATTTAATTGACTTACTCACCACGGTTCTGTCTCACTTTATTATGGTCTTTTTAAACAATATTGACTGTAGCTGTTCAAGTTAATCTTTTTATCATGACCGGTGTAAATGGCTCTTGAAATGAAATAAATATGTCAAGGATATGATGGTGAATGTGCAATCAAACACCTGTTACCAATCAATTGTTTTTATTGCTGTTGTTATTACTTTTGTTGTTGATGTTGTTGTTGTTTTTACTTACATTTGTGTAAAGAAAGTACTACAGTTACAAATATGATCAAAATATGAATAAATAATTGATATTTATCAGATAAATACACGTCTTGCCTCGTTTTTGCATCGATGGATCATTGCCTCGATTTATGCAGAGCAATTTGCTATTTGTACTTTAAGTGGTGTGATTTCTAAATAGGCGATTGTGACCCAGTATAGGCTTCTCAAAGATTTAAAGTAGTAAGAACCGTTGGAACGGTGTCTACATCGATATATTGATGCCTTCCGACGACTGACAAGGGATCTTACCGGCTAACCGAACCTGTAGAGACAGAAATGTTTGGAACCTTCCTAAAGTAAGAGCATGGTTTTGCAACATAATTGAAATAATGTTGACGCTATGTCAAACCAATTCCCTTAAAAAAAATTATTTGCTGAAAATTGTTAAAAACGACATTGAATAAAAACTACATGTAATAACCAAACCAAGGTCTTTTAACACATTTAAAATAAAACTTCGACGATATAACACTAGTGTGACTCAAATACACATCAAATAACATCAGAGGCTTTTTATGTCGTAAATGCATTTTCAACTGTCAACGTTCGCTTATCATTTTGAACGTTTTTGATCTCGTTCCGCCTAGCTGCAGTTTTGCACAAGGTATGCAAGATGAATACCGATGCAAATTTAAAGGGACTTACTCAGAGATGTGTACTTTGAGAGTAATAAATGATAGAAATTTAATATTTACCATCATTATTACTTAATCAAAATTCATTTTACATTTCTGTACATCTTAGGTGCTGAAACCACGTGTTTTCTTCAAAAATTGTGACGTGAGCATTCGCGCCTGTCAGCACTTCTATAGAAAAGTATGTTTATAGATTAACGCAGAAATTCATTTAAGCACCTTGTTAGTGTCACGTGCCCATAGAGGTTAACATTTTTCGAAAGCCCACGTGACAATGGAAAGAAACATACTTTCGATCGAGGCAACTGATGCAGTGCTAGAATTTGAGGTGGAAACGCTGAAAACAGCGTTAAACACATGACAATTCAAAGAACCGTTGATCTAAACAAGCCTACGGTATCTCACAAATGTTGCTGACGTGTGAATGTAGTATATTTTGTCTCAAGCGGTCGCTATCAATAAATATATCTAAGACCATGATAGACTTTAACCCTTACCCAAACAACACATTTTCGACAGTCCCATATTGAAAGAGTTTGCAGACGACATTTCTAAATATGATGAAATTGATTAATATTCTTCAGAAAGAGCAGAAAACCTTGCGGGAAAAGGAAAAATTACTCGTTACGAGCAATTTCTCCTTTTCCCACAATGTTTCCTAAAGTCGTCTGCAACGAAGTCGTCAAATGCCGTTTTTGTTTGGGGAAAGGGTTAATCTTAGCACACGACTTAAGATTTGACCGACTTATTATCAAGTTTAGTCTTCACTTATTTATTTTGCATGTATCGTGACACCGTTTCTCATTTACAACTTAGATTACGTACTCACGTTCAAGTCCGCACCAATTGTACATAACCAGTGCTATTGTCAAATGCGTATGATTAAAAGGTGACATGGCGAATCCCGCTACACACGAGAATCGAACGCACAACCTTCGTGTCCCAAGACCAACGCTTACCCTGTACCACTGCCATCTTTAAAAAGGGATTAATAAAATATTGTAAAGTGGAGTAGCTTATCTTATGAATTAGTAAGTAAGATAACATAGTTGTTAAAAAGAAAGGGTCCTATGAGACACACGTGTGCAGCGATCCAGATGAAAAGTTAAAAGTCAATATTGATTTCAGGATGGAAATTTACTGCACTTGCTCGATGGTATCAAGTTTTTCATCAATCAGGTAAATATTGCTACAGTTCAAATAAATCTCCAAGGAAACTGCTTAAATGATTTACCGGAGTAGATTGGTCATAAGCGGATACTCGTTCTGGAAATCGAGAAATCAATAGCACCCAATAGTGTTCAAACTATCGATATATTTGAATTCGGCCATAGTGGGAAGGGCGCGGGGTCTAAAGAAGAATGGTGATAGGACATTGAATTCTTGGTCCTTATCATTAAAGGATTGACGTCATCCTTGTCATAAAATAAAATGTCATGAAAAAAGAAAAAATGGATGTCTTCACCATTATGAGAAAAAAGAATGGATGTCTTCACCATTATAAGAAAAAAGAATGGATGTCTTCACCATTATGAGAAAAAAGAATGGATGTCTTCACCATTATGAGAAAAAAGAATGGATGTCTTTATCATTATGACAGAAAGGTATGGATGTTTTCATCATTATGAGAGAAAGGTATGGATGTCTTCATCATTATGAGAGAAAGGTATGGATGTCTCCATCATTATGAGAGAAAGGTATGGATGTCTTCACCATTATGAGAAAAAAGAATGGATGTCTTTATCATTATGACAGAAAGGTATGGATGTATTCATCATTATAAGAGAGAGGTATGGATGTTTTCATCATTATGAGAGAAAGGTATGGATGTCTTCATCATTATGAGAGAAAGGTATGGATGTCTCCACCATTATGAGAGAAAGGTATGGATGTCTTCACCATTATGAGAAAAAAGAATGGATGTCTTTATCATTATGACAGAAAGGTATGGATGTATTCATCATTATAAGAGAGAGGTATGGATGTTTTCATCATTATGAGAGAAAGGTATGGATGTCTTCATCATTATGAGAGAAAGGTATGGATGTCTCCATCATTATGACAGAAAGGTATGGATGTATTTATCATTATGAGAGAAAGGTATTGATGTATTCATCATTATGAAAGAAAGGTATGGATGTCTTCATCATTATGAGAGAAAGATATGGATGTCTTTATCATTATGACAGAAAGGTATGGATGTCTTCATCATTATGAGAGAAAGGTATGGATGTTTTCATCATTATGAGAGAAAGGTATGGATGTCTTCATCATTATGAGAGAAAGGTATGGATGTCTCCATCATTATGACAGAAAGGTATGGATGTCTTCATCATTATGAGAGAAAGGTATGGATGTTTTCATCATTATGAGAGAAAGGTATGGATGTTTTCATCATTATGAGAGAAAGATATGGATGTCTTCATCATTATGAGAGAAAGTTATGGATGTATTCATCATTATGAGAGAAAGGTATGGATGTCTCCATCATTATGACAGAAAGGTATGGATGTATTCATCATTATGAGAGAAAGGTATGGATGTTTTCATCATTATGAGAGAAAGGTATGGATGTTTTCATCATTATGAGAGAAAGGTATGGATGTCTTCATCATTATGAGAGAAAGGTATGGATGTCTCCATCATTATGACAGAAAGGTATGGATGTATTTATCATTATGAGAGAAAGGTATTGATGTATTCATCATTATGAAAGAAAGGTATGGATGTCTTCATCATTATGAGAGAAAGATATGGATGTCTTTATCATTATGACAGAAAGGTATGGATGTCTTCATCATTATGAGAGAAAGGTATGGATGTTTTCATCATTATGAGAGAAAGGTATGGATGTCTTCATCATTATGAGAGAAAGGTATGGATGTCACCATCATTATGACAGAAAGGTATGGATGTCTTCATCATTATGAGAGAAAGGTATGGATGTTTTCATCATTATGATAGAAAGGTATGGATGTCTTCATCATTATGAGAGAAAGGTATGGATGTCTTCATCATTATGAGAGAAAGTTATGGATATATTCATCATTATGAGAGAAAGGTATGGATGTCTCCATCATTATGACAGAAAGGTATGGATGTATTCACCATTATGAGAGAAAGGTATGGATGTTTTCATCATTATGAGAGAAAGGTATGGATGTCTTCATCATTATGAGAGAAAGGTATGGATGTCTCCATCATTATGACAGAAAGGTATGGATGTCTTCATCATTATGAGAGAAAGGTATGGATGTTTTCATCATTATGAGAGAAAGGTATGGATGTCTTCATCATTATGAGAGAAAGGTATGGATGTCTTCATCATTATGAGAGAAAGGTATGGATGTCTTCATCATTATGAGAGAAAGTTATGGATGTATTCATCATAATGAGAGAAAGGTATGGATGTCTCCATCATTATGAGAGAAAGGTATGGATGTCTTCACCATTATGAGAGAAAGGTATGGATGTCTTCACCATTATGAGAGAAAGGTAGAGATGTCTTCACCATTATGAGAGAAAGGTATGGATGTCTTCACCATTATGAGAGAAAGGTATGGATGTCTTCATCATTATGAGAGAAAGGTATGGATGTCTTCACCATTATGAGAGAAAGGTGTGGGTGTCTTCACCATTATGAGAGAAAGATATGGATGTCTTTATCATTATGACAGAAAGGTATGGATGTTTTCATCATTATGAGAGAAAGATATGGATGTCTTCATCATTATGAGAGAAAGGTATGGATGTATTCATAATTATGAGAGAAAGGTGCGGATGTTTTCATCATTATGAGAGAAAGATATGGGTGTATTCATCATTATGAGAGAAAGGTATGGATGTATTCATCATTATTGGAGATAGGTATGGAGGTCTTCATTATTATGAGGGAAAGGTATCGGTGTCTTGTTCATTATGAGAGTAAGTTATGGGTGGGGAGTCTTCATCATTATGAAAGAATGATATGGATGTCTTCATCATTATGAGAGAAAGGTATGGATGTCTTTATCATTATGAGACAAAGTAATGGGAGTATTCATCATTATAAAAGAAAGGTATAGGTGTCAACATAATTATGAGAGAAAGATATGGATGTCTTCATCATTATGAGAGAAAGGTATGGATGTTTTCATCATTATGAGAGAAAGGTATGGATGTCTTCATCATTATGAGAGAAAGGTATGGATGTCTCCATCATTATGACAGAAAGGTATGGATGTATTCATCATTATGAGATAAAGGTATGGGTGTATTCATCATTATGAGAGAAAGGTATCGATGTATTCATCAAAATGAGAGAAAGGTATGGGTATATTCATTATAATGAGAGAAAGGTATGGATGTATTCATCACAATGAGAGAAAGGTATGGATGTCTTCATCATTATGAGAGAAAGGTATATGTGTATTCATTATAATAAGAGAAAGGTATAGGTGTATTCATCATAATGAGAGAAAGGTATGAATGTATTCATCATAATGAGAGAAAGGTATGGGTGTATTCATCATAATGAGAGAAAGGTATGGATTTATTCATCATAATGAGAGAAAGGTATGAATGTATTCATCATAATGAGAGAAAGGTATGGGTGTATTCATTATAATGAGATAAAGGTAAGGATGTATTCATCATTAAGAGAGAAAGGTATGAATGTATTCATCATAATGAGAGAAAGGTATGAATGTATTCATCATAATGAGAGAAAGGTATGGGTGTATTCATCATAATGAGAGAAAGGTATGGGTGTATTCATTATAATGAAGAAAGGTATGGGTGTATTCATCACAATGAGAGAAAGGTATGGGTGTATTTATCCTAATGAGAGAAGGGTATAGGTGTATTCATCATTATGAGATAAAGGTATGGATGTATTCATCATAATGAGAGCAAGGTATGGATGTATTCATCACAATGAGAGAAAGGTATGGATGTATTCATCATTATAAGAGAAAGGTATGGATGTATTCGTCATTATGAGAGAAAGACATGTATGTATTCAGCATTATAAGAGAAAGGTATGTATGTATTCATAATTATGAGAGAAAGGTATGGATGTATTCGTCATTATAAGAGATAGTTATGGATATATTTGTCATTATAAGAGAAAGTTATGTATGTATTTGTCATTATAAGAGAAAGGTATGGGTGTATTCATTATAATGAAGAAAGGTATGGGTGTATTCATCACAATAAGAGAAAGGTATGGGTGTATTTATTCTAATGAGAGAAGGGTATGGGTGTATTCATCATAATTAGATAAAGCCAGGGTGTTTTCATCATAATGAGAGAAAGGTATGGGTGTATTCATCATTATGAGAGAAAGGTATGTGTGTATTCATTATAATAAGAGAAAGGTATGGGTGTATTCATCATTATGAGAGAAAGGTATGTATGTATTCATCATAATGAGAGAAAGGTATGGGTGTATTTATCATTATGAGATAAAGGTATGGGTGTATTCATCATTATTAGATAAAGGTATGGATGTATTCATCATAATGAGAGAAAGGTATGGATGTATTCATCACAATGAGAGAAAGGTATGGGTGTATTCATCATGATGAGAAAAAGGTATGGGTGTATTCAGCACAATGAGAGAAAGGTATGGGTGTATTCATCATTATGAGATAAAGGTATGGATGTATTCATCATAATAAGATAAAGGTATGGGTGTATTCATTATTATGAAGAAAGGTATGGATGTTTTCATCATTATGAGAGAAAGGTATGGATGTCTTCATCATTATGAGAGAAAGGTATGGATGTCTCCATCATTATGACAGAAAGGTATGGATGTATTCGTCATAATGAGAGAAAGGTATGGGTGTATTCATCATTATGAGATAAAGGTATGGGTGTATTCATCATTATGAGAGAAAGGTATCGATGTATTCATCATAATGAGAGAAAGGTATGGGTGTATTCATTATTATGAGATAAAGGTATGGGTGTATTCATCATTATTAGATAAAGGTATGGATGTATTCATTATAATGAGAGAAAGGTATGGATGTATTCATCACAATGAGAGAAAGGTATGGATGTCTTCATCATTATGAGAGAAAGGTATGTGTGTATTCATTATAATAAGAGAAAGGTATAGGTGTATTCATCATAATGAGAGAAAGGTATGAATGTATTCATCATAATGAGAGAAAGGTATGGGTGTATTCATCATAATGAGAGAAAGGTATGGATGTATTCATCATAATGAGAGAAAGGTATGAATGTATTCATCATAATGAGAGAAAGGTATGGGTGTATTCATTATAATGAGATAAAGGTAAGGATGTATTCATCATTAAGAGAGAAAGGTATGAATGTATTCATCATAATGAGAGAAAGGTATGAATGTATTCATCACAATGAGAGAAAGGTATGGGTGTATTCATCATAATGAGAGAAAGGTATGAATGTATTCATTATAATGAAGAAAGGTATGGGTGTATTCATCACAATGAGAGAAAGGTATGGGTGTATTTATCCTAATGAGAGATGGGTATAGGTGTATTCATCATTATGAGATAAAGGTATGGGTGTATTCATCATTATTAGATAAAGGTATGGATGTATTCATCATAATGAGAGAAAGGTATGGATGTATTCATCACAATGAGAGAAAGGTATGGATGTATTCATCATTATAAGAGAAAGGTATGGATGTATTCGTCATTATGAGAGAAAGACATGTATGTATTCAGCATTATAAGAGAAAGGTATGTATATATTCATAATTATGAGAGAAAGGTATGGATGTATTCGTCATTATAAGAGATAGTTATGGATGTATTTGTCATTATAAGAGAAAGTTATGTATGTATTTGTCATTATAAGAGAAAGGTATGGGTGTATTCATTATAATGAAGAAAGGTATGGGTGTATTCATCACAATAAGAGAAAGGTATGGGTGTATCTATTCTAATGAGAGAAGGGTATGGGTGTATTCATCATAATTAGATAAAGCCAGGGTGTTTTCATCATAATGAGAGAAAGGTATGGGTGTATTCATCATTATGAGAGAAAGGTATGTGTGTATTCATTATAATAAGAGAAAGGTATGGGTGTATTCATCATTAAGAGAGAAAGGTATGTATGTATTCATCATAATGAGAGAAAGGTATGGGTGTATTCATCATTATGAGATAAAGGTATGGGTGTATTCATCATTATTAGATAAAGGTATGGATGTATTCATCATAATGAGAGAAAGGTATGGATGTATTCATTATAATGAGAGAAAGGTATGGTTGTATTCATCATTATGAGAGAAAGGTATGGGTATATTCATCATAATGAGAGAAAGGTATGGGTGTATTCATTATAATGAGAGAAAGGTATGGGTGTATTCATCATTATGAGAGAAAGGTATGGATGTATTTGTCATTATAAGAGAAAGTTATGGATGTATTCGTCATTAAAAGAGAAAGGTATGGGTGTATTCAGCATTATAAGAGAAAGGTATGTATGTATTCATCATTATGAGAGAAAGGTATGGATGTATTCGTCATTATAAGAGAAAGTTATGGATGTATTTGTCATTATAAGAGAAAGTTATGGATGTATTCGTCATTATAAGAGAAAGGTATGGATGTATTCGTCATTATGAGAGAAAGGTATGGATGTATTCGTCATTATGAGAAAAAGGTTTGTATATATTCAGCATTATAAGAGAAAGGTATGTAGTATTCATCATTATGAGAGAAAGGTATGGATGTATTCGTCATTATAAGAGAAAATTATGTATGTATTCGTCATTATGAGAGAAAGTTATGGATGTATTTGTCATTATGAGAGAAAGGTATGGATGTATTCGTCATTATGAGAAAAAGGTTTGTATATATTCAGCATTATAAGAGAAAGGTATGTAGTATTCATCATTATGAGAGAAAGGTATGGATGTATTCGTCATTATAAGAGAAAATTATGTATGTATTCGTCATTATGAGAGAAAGTTATGGATGTATTTGTCATTATGAGAGAAAGGTATGGATGTATTCGTCATTATGAGAAAAAGGTTTGTATATATTCAGCATTATAAGAGAAAGGTATGTAGTATTCATCATTATGAGAGAAAGGTATGGATGTATTCGTCATTATAAGAGAAAATTATGTATGTATTCGTCATTATGAGAGAAAGTTATGGATGTATTTGTCATTATGAGAGAAAGGTATGGATGTATTCGTCATTATGAGAAAAAGGTTTGTATATATTCAGCATTATAAGAGAAAGGTATGTAGTATTCATCATTATGAGAGAAAGGTATGGATGTATTCGTCATTATAAGAGAAAATTATGTATGTATTCGTCATTATGAGAGAAAGGTATGGGTGTATTCATCATTATGAGAGAAAGTTATGGATGTATTCGTCATTATAAGAGAAAGGTATGGATGTATTCGTCATTATAAGACAAAGTTATGGATGTATTTGTCATTATAAGAGAAAGGTATGGATGTATTCGTCATTATGAGAGAAAGGTATGGATGAATTCGTCATTATAAGAGAAAGGTATAGATGTGTTCGTCATTATGAGAGAAAGGTATGTATGTATTCAGCATTATAAGAGAAAGGTATGTGTGTATTCATCATAATGAGAGAAAGGTATGGATGTATTCGTCATTATAAGAGAAAGGTATGTGTGTATTCATCATAATGAGAGAAAGTTATGGATGTATTCGTCATTATAAGAGAAAGGTATGTGTGTATTCATCATAATGAGAGAAAGGTATGGATGTATTCATCATTATAAGAGAAAGTTATGGATGCATTCGTCATTATAAGAGAAAGGTATGGATGCATTCGTCATTATAAGAGAAAGTTATGGATGCATTCGTCATTATAAGAGAAAGTTATGGATGTATTCATCATTATAAGAGAAAGTTATGGATGTATTCATCATTATAAGAGAAAGTTATGGATGTATTTATCATTATGAGAGAAAGGTATGGATGTATTCATCATCAAGAGAGAAAGTTATGGATGTATTCATCATTATGAGAGAAAGTTATGGATGTATTCATCATTATAAGAGAAAGGTATGGATGTATTCGTCATTTTAAGAGAAAGGTATGGATGTATTCATCATTATAAGAGAAAGGTATGGATGTATTCGTCATTATAAGAGAAAGGTATGGATGTATTCATCATAATGAGAGAAAGGTATGGATGTATTCATCATTATGAGAGAAAGGTATGGATGTATTCGTCATTATGAGAGAAAGGTATGGATGTATTCATCATTATGAGAGAAAGGTATGGATGTATTCGTCATTATGAGAGAAAGGTATGGGTGTATTCGTCATTATGAGACAAAGGTATGGATGTATTCGTCATTATGAGAGAAAGGTATGGATGTATTTGTCATTATGAGAGAAAGGTATGGGTGTATTCGTCATTTTGAGAGAATGGTATGGGTGTATTCGTCATTATGAGACAAAGGTATGGCTGTATTTGTCATTATGAGAGAAAGGTATGGGTGTATTCCTCATTTTGAGAGAAAGGTATGGGTGTATTCATCATTATGAAGAAAGGTATGGATGTATTCCTCATAATGAGAGAAAGGTATGGATGTATTCGTCATTATGAGAGAAAGGTATGGATGTATTCGTCATTATGAGAGAAAGGTCTTGATGTAGTTATCATTATGAGAGAAAGGTGTGGGTGTATTCGTCATTTTGAGAGAAAGGTATGGAATTTTCAGCATTTTAAGAGAAAGTTGTGGGTGTATTCATCTATGATAGAAAGGTATGGGTGTATTCATCTATGATAGAAAGGTATGGGTGTCTTCATCATCATGAGCGAAAGCTATGAATGTATTCATCATTATGAGAGAAAGATGTTGATGTATTCGTCACTATAAAAAAAGGTAATTGATGTATTCATCATTATGAGAGAAAGTTATGGATGTATTCATCATTATGAGAGAAAGGTATGGGTGTATTCATCATTATGAGAGAAAGGTATGTATGTATTCATCATTATGAGAAAAAGGTGTGGATGTATTCATTCATTATGAGAGAAAGGTATGAATGTATTCATCATTATTAGAGAATGTTATGGATGTTTTTATCATTATGAGATAAAGGTTTAGGTGTATTCATTCAGTATGAGAGAAAGGTATGAATGTATTCATCATTATGAGAGAAAGGTGTGGATGTATTCATTCATTATGAGAGAAAGGTATGTATGTATTCATCATTATGAGAGAAAGGTGTGGATGTATTCATTCATTATGAGAGAAAGGTATGAATGTATTCATCATTTTTAGAGAATGTTATGGATGTATTTATCATTATGAGATAAAGGTTTAGGTGTATTCATCATAATGAGAGAAAGGTATGGATGTATTCGTCATTATGAGAGAAAGGTATGGATGTATTCATCATTATTATAGAAACGTATGTGTGTATTCATCATCAAGAGAGAATGTTATGGATGTATTTATCATTATGAGATAAAGGTTTAGGTGTATTCATCATAATGAGAGAAAGGTATGGATGTATTCAGCATTATGAGAGAAAGTTATGGATGTATTCATCATCGTGAGAGAAAGGTATGGGGTCTTCATCATTTTGTATTTATCATTATGAAAGAAAGGTGTGGATCTATTCATTTATTATGAGAGAAAATTATGAATTTATTCATCATTATAAGAGAAAGGTATTTATGTATTCGTCATTATGAGCAAAAGGTGTTGATTTCGTTATCATTATATGAGAAAGGTATGGGTGTATTCATCATTATGAGAAAAATGTGTGGATGTATTCAACATTATGAGAGAAAGGTGTGGATGTATTCATTCATAATGAGAGAAAGGTATGAATGTATTCATCATTATTAGAGAATGTTATGGATGTATTTATCATTATGAGATAAAGGTTTAGGTGTATTCATCATAATGAGAGAAAGGTATGGATGTATTCGTCATTATGAGAGAAAGGTATGGATGTATTCATCATTATTATAGAAAGGTATGTGTGTATTCATCATCAAGAGAGAATGTTCTGGATGTATTTATCATTATGAGATAAAGGTTTAGGTGTATTCATCATAATGAGAGAAAGGTATGGATGTATTCAGCATTATGAGAGAAAGTTATGGATGTATTCATCATCGTGAGAGAAAGGTATGGGGTCTTCATCATTTTGTATTTATCATTATGAAAGAAAGGTGTGGATCTATTCATTTATTATGAGAGAAAAGTATGAATTTATTCATCATTATAAGAGAAAGGTATTTATGTATTCGTCATTATGAGCGAAAGGTGTTGATTTCGTTATTATTATATGAGAAAGGTATGGGTGTATTCATCATTATGAGAGAAAGTTATGGATGTATTCATGGTTATAAGAGAAAGGTATCGATGTTTTTATCATTATAAGAAAATGGTATGGGTGTATTCATTATTATGAGAGGACGTTATGGGTGAATTCACGATTATAAGAGAAAGGTATACAATGTATATGTTTTCATCATTATGAGAAAGATAAGGATGTTTTCATCATTATGAGAGAAAGGCATGGGTGTATTCATCATAATGAGAAAAGGTTCTGATGGCTTTATCATTATAAGAGAAAGGTTTGGATGTCTTTATCATTATAAGAGAAAGGTTTGGATGTATTCATCATTATCAGAGAAAAGTTTGGATGTCTTTCTCATTATGAGAGAAAGGTATGGATCTCTTTATCATTATGAGAAAATGGTATGGATGTCTTTATTATTATGAAAGAAAGGTACGAATGTCTTCATCATTATGAGGGATAGGTATGAAAGTCTTTATAATTATGAGAGGCCGATATGGAAATCTTTATTATAATGAGAGAAAGGTATGAATATCAGCAGCATTATGAGAAAAAGGCATGGATGTCTTCATCATTATGACAGATAGATATGGATGTCTTCATAATGATTAGAGAAAGTTACGGATATCTTCATCATTATTAGAGAAAGAAATGGATGTCTCCTTCATTATGAGAGACGGATATGGATGCCTTCATCATTATGAGAGAAAGACAAGGGTGTCTCCATTATCATGACGAAAGGATATGGATGTTTTCTCCATTAAAAGAGAAAGATACGGATTCCTTTATAATTATGAGAGAAAAGAAGTGATGTCTTTATCATTATGAGAGAAACAAATGGATGTCTTCATCATTATGAGAGAAAAATATTGGTCTTCATCATCAAGAGAGAATGATATAGATTTTTTCATCATTGTGAGCGAAATATACGGATGTCTTCATCATAATGACAGAAAGATATTGATGTTTTCATCAATATGAGCGAAAGATACTGATGTCTTCATTATTATTAGCGAATGGTACGGATGCCTTTGTCATTATGAGAGAACGGTATGGATGCCGTTGTCATTATGAGAGAACGGTATGGCTGTCTCCATCATTATGAGAGAAAGGTATGGATGTCTACATCATTATGAGAGAAAGGTATGGATGTCTTCATCATTATGAGAGAAAGGTATGGATGTCTTCATCATTATGAGAGAAAGGTAGAGATGTCTTTTATCATTATGAGAGAAAAGGTTGGATGTCTTTGTCAATATGAGAGAACGGTATGGATGTCTATATTATCATTAGAGATGGACACTGGAACCTTCACCACTTTGATTACAGGAAATGAATATCTTCGCTTTTATTAGAGATCGGGGTGGATGCCTTTAACATTAAAAGATAAGGATATTGGAGCTTTCAACGTAACTGGAGAAGGACATTGGTGTCGTCAACCTTATGAGAGAAGAACAGCCACCTTCATCCTTATAAGAGTAGACCATGGGTGCAGTCAGTGGTAAAAGAGGGGACCATATGTACCTCCACTCTTTCGAGAGAATAAAAAGTGTGCCTTCACCTTTGTTATAGAAGTCCAAAGGTGCATTCACCCTTATGGGCGAAGACCATTGGTGCTTTCACCTTTTTAGGAGAACATGGGTACCTTCATCGTTATGAGAAATGAACATGGGTACCTTCACCTTTATGAAAGAAGGCTAAATGTGCTTTTGCCTTTATGAAAGAAGACTATGGATATCTTTACCCTTATGAGATAAGCATATGGATGCTTTTATCCTTATAACAGAATACTATTGGTACCTTCATCCTTATGAGAGACAAACATGGGTGCCTTTACTCTTATGAGAATGGAACATGGATATCCTAACCATTGATTATGAGATATGAACGTTAATGTATTTACCCTTATTAAAGGCACATAAAAGGAGATTAATGCTTTATAAAACTATACTAATTGGTAAACTTTCGGTTAGATTCAAATAGTTAACACCAAAAAGACCCATCAGCACAACCTAAACGTGAAAGCCAACAAGAATTAACCCATATTAACCAGTTTAATTGTGTGATTCTTCACCCCTGACCTTGACAGTTGATACACAAATGTTTGAACCGACCAATCAGAATTCGTTATTTTGAATATGTAAACAAACAGGTTGTTGATAAACATGATTGAATTGGAGACTTCCATATTTCGAGCACTAAATAACTTATGTTAAAGGAGTCTCTTTAAAAGAAGATCAAAGCATTCATATATTAATTGTCATGACTTTTATGAAAATAATAAGAGAACTCCATATTTTTTTTTTCAGTAATTCATTTCTACTTATCTCCTTCTATGTGCCTTTAAAGAACAATGAGGATTTCTTCGCCCTTTAAAGAAAAGGACGCAGATACGAAGATGCCTTTGCCCTTATGAAAGGAAAACACTGGTAATGTCAGCCCTATGAGAGAAGACTATGAGTACCTTTATCCTTATGAGAGAGAAAAACATGGATCTCTTCACTTTTATGAGAGAACATCGCTGTCTTAACTCTCATGAGACTATGACATTGTCGTGTATGAGAGAAGGACATGGGTATCTCAATAGTTATGAGATGGCCATGGTGCCTTCACCCTCATAAGAGAATATGAAAATTGATACGGTGTTGACAACAAAAACAAAAAAAATTGTCATTGAGTTGCTCTTTGTTCGCTCAAGAAGACGCGGATTTGAATGGGATACCTAATGCATATGACTATTTAAATTTGATTTTACGCGCGCACTGAACCCTTCAAGTACTTTCAGATGTCCTATTGACTATGAACATAGTTTCAATGGAACTCGATGAACCATTACGATAGAATGAATCACCGTCCCTCCCTATAGTAATGGATATGTATACATATTTGTTTACAAGGTTTGTTTAATTCATTGCTTTAGGGAATATTTGAGATGTTTGAACACTAGTTATTCGGGTAGTTTTCCAATGCTCTGGAAAGTTTTTCGCCTACTTCCCGTAGATACATCTTCCAATATTGGCAATTTAATTGTTAAGGGTCTCGTAAATTCAACACTTTTCAAAACGATCAATGATCAGAGACAGTGCTTATTACAAACGATTTTTGAAAACAAAACAATTGTTGTGAAAAATGTACGGTTGTACTTTCCTTAGTACTTTTGTTCATTATAATGACAAATGTTCTATACTGTCAAAGAAATACAGTCTAAATTTAAGTCTGTCTTTCAGACAGGTGTGGTGTCTTTAAATCATCTTAATACTAGATTGTACAAAACTTGTTTGGTATGAAGATACAATAGGCTTCATAATTATCTCGTTTCGTTACACATATATGACTGTGAAATTAAAATTCTATCCGCTTCAGCAAGTTCTTTAACCAATTCACCTTTAGTGAATTTCGGATAGTCACAAATAAAAAAAACATACTACAAAAATAATTTGTTTCAAGAATGAATGTTTTGTTGTGATATTTTGTAGAGCACATTGTAATAAAAGGGTAGACTGTTCCGTAAAGACCAATCTTATCTTTTGTCAAAGTGATTTACGTATGCCGACTGTTGCATACGTAGACAAGAACGTACCAGTCATTCCTGTTTCAAGCGACTGCTCTTACACAGTGCTTCAACAGTTGTTTGGTCTGAAGCTATCTTGATTCTGGCATAAGTTATGCGGAAAGCTCGAGAAAATGTATTGCTTCCGTATTAAAGCCTTAGCCGTCTTGAACACCACGGTCCTGTGTCCTATTTATATGGTCGGTTAAGACAAAACTACTTAGCAACGGAGTAAGGGGTTAAAATCGTCGATTTAATATTATGAAACCGTTCACCGTTCCAGCCTTAGAGTGCATTAAAATCGCTTAAGTCACTTTGCGAAGTATCAATTACAAGTCATGGGGAAAAAGCTTAAACATGTTTTCGAATGTCGCCAAAGTCGAAACTCATTACCAAACAATAACGACATTTCACCAGTTTGTTGCAGACGACTCTGGAAAACATTAAGAAAAGGGAGAAATTGCTCTTAACGAGCAATTTTTCCATTTCCCACAATACTTTCTGTCCTATCAGAAGATTATTTATCAATTTCATCCCATTTTAAAATGTCATCTGCAAATTCTTTCAGTTTGGGACAGTCTAAAATTTTGCATTTGGTAAAGAAGTAAGCTAAATTAATTGTAGTATCAACTATGATGTTCAATTGATATTTTGTTAAATCTGGCTCAGTAAGGAAAAAGAATCAACTTTGTAATCATGTGGCCCATTTATTTCGCAATTTTACGACATGAATGACTTGCTGATGTATATCAACATATACTCTACAAGTAGTTGATAAGTGTGCAATAGACTGTAAAAACCTTATTATGCGATACACATATCCTTTTAGTGTATGTTACTAGGCTGATCTTATCAACTATGGTGTTCAATTGATATTTTGTGAAATCTTGCTCAGTAAGGAAAAAGAATGATTCTTTTTCCTTACTGAGCAAGATTTCACAAAATATCATGTGGCCCATTTTTTTCGCAATTTTACGATATGAATGACTTGCTGATGTACATCATCATGTACTCTACTAGTAGTTTATAATTGTGCAATAGACTGTATCAAACCTTACTATGTGATAAACATATCCTTTTAGTGTATGTTACTAGGCTGATCTTATCAACTATGGTGTTTAATTTATAGTATGTGAAATCTTGCTCAGTAAGTAAAAAAGGATTGAAACTTCGCCTTTTAGTGTATGTTATCTGGCTGACTTTATCCGATGTTTTTGGCAAGTTGGCAAGTCGATGGTCATTATTTAAGAATCAACTACCGGCAGTATTATTTTAAACGACCATTCTTTGATAGCTCAATAAAACATCTATATAGTCTACGGCTATTCTATTACAAAACACGAGTCATTCAGAAAGCTCATACCCTAACCCTAACCCTAACCCTAATCCGTATTTAGCCGACAGTCTTTTTAAACAAAATAGTTATGGGTATTTTACTGTGATCTCTTAAAGGCACATAAAAGGAGATAAGTAGAAATAAATTACTAAAAAATATATGGAGTTCTTTTATTATTTTCACAAAAGTCATGATAATTCATTTACAAATGCATTGAGGCCCTATTAAATAGACTCCTTTAAAAATAAGTTATTTTGTGCTTGAAATATAGTTGTCTCCAATTCAATCATGTTTATCAACAACCTGCTTGTTTATATATTCCAAATAACGAACTCTGAATGGTCGGTTCAAACATGTGTGTATCAACTGTCAAGGTCAGGGGTGAAGAATCACACAATTAAACTGGTTAATCTGGGTTAATTCTTGTTGGCTTTCACGTTTGTGATGGTTTTTTTTTTGGTGATAACTATTTGAATCTTACCAAAAGTTTACCAATTAATATAGTTTTATATAGCATTAATCTCCTTTTATGTGCCTTTAAGACAGGATATGCTGAATACAAACTGCCATCGATTTGTCTATAACATCTGAGTTTTCTTTAGGGATTTTTACACGTGCGTTTCATTCGTGCGGGGCTTAACGCCGTGTCAACAGGTTTTAAGTTATACTATTCCTTCCTTGGGATTCATCCTTATAATGCTATGTGTCATCTTGTGGCCCATTTAGCAATTTTACAACATATTCAGCTATGTCTCTGAAGCGTCCTAAGCGTTCACTTGATAATGACAACCATATTGGCACCATGGTATAGTGTATGTCTAATGTGCTTCAGGTTGCATGTTCGAGTAGTTTCGTGTTAGTGGTAAGATAAATGCCGTGGTGGTTTTTGATCCGACTTGAGTTTTAGCCAAGAAGTGCGAATGATTCAGAAGTATAATATATTCTATGTAATGTAAAGAAACGTAATGTAGGCCAATTATACATTAACTCATCCGAGTTGTCATTGAACCAATTCGTTATTGGAAACGGGTGAATAACAATCGAAGCAATAAAATATTTTAGGGGCCTTCATGGCGTAGTGGAAAAACTACCGAACCTAAAAACCAGAATTCTCTCTCTGCTTTGGTTCATTTTACGTTTTCTTTGTAGATACTTATTTTCATAAAAGGCAGTCTTTCGGCTAGCTAACGAAATAACAGTCTTCCAAGCCCCATATGAAGAGTTAATTTAGGGATTTTCTCTATCCACGATGACCCATTCATAGCTGTTGACGCTATGAACCAAGGCTCGGTGGTTATCGTGGTAGACTTAGAACACAAGTTCCCCGGTTCGAACCACAACCATAGTTCTGGTTTCGTGTGAGTTGCCTTTGGCAAGTCACTTGAGAGTCCTGGCCTAGTACTGGTTGGCCCATGGAAGCCGGAGGAGTCCCAGGCTTAGGCCTTTATCCTGTAGCGAACGGTAAACAGTATATGGGCAATACAATCAGTTATTCCCTCCACCCATAATGAACCAGACAAAGCATTATAACTGACATATGGTTGATGCGTTGTAAAACAACATTAGAACAACAACAACAATAAAATAAATTTGAAATAATACAGTATGAAGTAAAGAGTCAACATCTAGGGTGGGAAATTTTCCACTATTCAATATGCATGAGCAAATTCAACATCAGAGAGCATTTTAATGATGTGTAACGCCTCGGTCGGATTCATACGAAGTGCTTCTGTGCCCCGCGACAGTTAATGAAACCAGTCTCCCTATCGACACGATCTTCAACAGTTTCGCTAAACGTGCGCTCGACACTCGCTGTTTGCTTGACAAGACACCTCCTTCTGAGACTTTGTTGTGATAGAAGCCTCTACAACTCTTGGGGTAAGTCACTTTAGATAAATAGATTTTATTTTTGTTGAATTTGAAATTATACGCAATTTTCTTTAGTTATGACAGTCGTATCTCGGCACCCAGAATACAAGTCTGTCTTAACTCGTTTGATCCAAGCTGTAAATGCATCACATGTACTCCAGGATCATACGGATTATGTTTATTCATGCCAATAGTGCTCTCTCCCCTGTATGTGTATTCGTCTCGGGCAACTGGCTGCTTTCCTACACGAACAAGAGTTGTAAATTCTTGGGAGATGAATTATTCACAATGCATTTAAAATCTCAGGCGACGTCTCGCTTTTTGGATTTAAAAGAATCGAAATTTACTGTATACAAACTTCAAAGAATTATTAAACAATCTAATTGTACTTCCAACGACAATTCTTTAGTTCGTATCATATAACGATACAGCCGCTGTGCAGTTTTAAAGAAATTAATTTTTAACTTCCAAATTTCTTCACATCTGTGGAGAAGCATCTCCAAGAAACGGATGTGCCAAAAACGTCTGTATCTATGATATTTTCGTTGAAATTATAATCAAACATCATGTTAAAGAGCAAAATGCAGAACTAATTTATCATGGCATTATCAGCTATGGCGTTTTAGCGGCATGTGTATTGAGAGAGGTATCATGTGAAGCCGTCTCGTAACTTTACTTCTCTTTGCAGAGGCGTTCACACTGTGGCGTCGAGGCATCTCGGACGAGCGGTATATCAACAATACTACTGCATGTACATGTATACAATAACATGTATTCTATGGGTTTTTTTCTTATCTTTATAAGTCGGGTATAGTTTTTCTTTAATATTGAACTATTTTGTTTGATTTATGAATAGAAAAAATGGGGTATTCGTTCATCAATTGCCAGCTATTCATTGTCCAGATTAGATCTAAGACTAATAAAAATGCTCAAATTCATTATTTTTCATACGTTTCAATGAAGCTGAAATCAATCTATTTATTCAATACAATATAAATTTTGATATTTCTTAAAAGGACCTGTATATATTGGGACTGTGTTCATTGAACCTGAAAATATTGATATACTGTCAATATGAACGTTTTGATCTATCCATTTGTAGATATTTTATGGAAAAGGACTTCTATTCTATTTACTCCATAAACATTACATGTTATATAGCAGGTAGTTGTGCAAATTATGGCTTTTGTATGACAATTTTCAAAAGGGTTCAAAACATTATGGAGCTGAATGATTTTTGTTCACTATTCAAATATCTGAGGACCGATTGCCTCCCGACTGACTAAAGCAAAGTCGATGGTTCAGTCCCTTCTTGACCAGCCTCTATGGACAGTTAAGTTAAGGGTCATCCTATACTCATTAAGAGACGGGCAAAGCAAATCTATGAATAATCATTGATGCGATGTAAAAACCTAATAGAATATACAAGCAATTCAGTTTTGATTAATAGAGAATAACATATGTATTTTCTGTGGTCCATGAAAAACCTGCTTCGGGGATTGGATGATAAAAGTTGTGTCTTATTGATTGTTATTGAATGTATAATAGCATTTTCTAGTGCAAATATGTGAATTTAACTGTTGTTGCTTATTTTCAAAGACAAATACAGTGTTGCATACTTCTTTATTTCGACCAGAATCAATCATAAAAAGCTGTCATACCAATATCATCTGTACTAAGGACGTTTTGTGGACAAAGGTGTGTGTATAAATTAGGACAGGATTTCCTGTGTTGTTCGTCTTGCAAATATACTTTTCTTTGCAGTTGCGTTATATTCGATGTCAAGGAATATCTGGCGCACGGAATATGAACTGGTATTCGGTACGCTGCATGTATTCGTGACACAGAACGTATTTGTAATGCAGTATTAATTGACAATAACAATCAAAAAGCCCGAAACAGTTGATTGGTTTTCTTTTTGTATCAAGTTTTCCAAACTTTGAATGTAAACTTAGGTCTTCTTCAATTTTTGATAGAAATATCCTCATGTCATCATGTTTGCGATACAGCAATTGGAAATGGTCATTTGTTTGGAGACAAAGATTGTTTTAATCACATTTTCATCATTTGTTAATCACATAGCAAACTTTGTGTGATATCCCCTTTAACCCATAAAAAACTATCTCAACTCCACAATGATTATATGTGGGGTCGGTAAGCCCGTTTATCCATACTCAAGGTTCTTCTTCAAAATCTGAAAATGGCCGAGGTATTGAGCACAAGAAACGAACAGATTGTATTTGGGACCAAGCCTATTTATACAAAGTATTACTGTTAAAATAAGGATATATTTTACATAATTGATTCAGATGAAGGTGTTATAGAGGGTATTCACTGTATTTAAAAGGCCTTTTTTTATGGAATCTTTCTTTGTTGATACCACTTAGTATTATCTTCAAGAGACGACTCTCAAATGTACCAGCAATTGATTCACGAAAGTGCAGACAAAAAGTTAATTGCAAGGGATTCAAATATACTTCATGACTATATCAACAGGGTACCGTTCTATCAAACTTCTGAGGGACAATGGTTGCATAAATCAAAACTGATAAGCATGGTTATTATCTTAAACAAAGGTACAGTATCGCAATGTGACACGTCACTGGAAACGTCTCGGAGAGATGATTCAAATGGCATGTAACTTTACAATATTGCTTTTCTTAATTTTCTTAATTTTGAAATAAGGAGTAATGTTGTTTTGAACTTAACACATGTTTCAAGCAAGAAATGTTTAGTAGAATGGTATCCTGGGTATAAAACAACGAATCAAACAAAGTACATGCCAACATTTATCAATTCAAACCGGAAATAGAAGTGCGGGGTAACATGTAGTAAACATTTGTGTCAACATTTTCCAGTTGTACTGCGATTCCCGGCTGACAAGTCTTTGGAGAGAACAGCACGCTTACTCGCACACGAGGCCCGGGTCAAGCCGGTTGTTCTACCGTGTCGACCTTTCGAAATCAGTCGAGTCGAAAACGCATGATGAATATCCGAATACGTCGGTTTGCTTATAGCGACCAACGTGAAGAAGGGTCTAGTTATCTCAACGCTTGTCATTGTACACCATGGCATAGTTTCTGCACTCTGAGGGAACATGTTGATAAAGAATTTGTCAGGGTTTATATGCGAGGATATAACACATGCGATACCGTTTATAATAACCATTTACTGTATTTCGTCACATTCTATGGTTCGTACAACATATCATTCTGAAAAAGAATTGTAAAAAAGGATAGACTGCCTGGTGTATTAAAGTTGAATACCGCGTCCACAAATCATCGATGTCTGGACGACATTTTAAGGGACACCTTGCTAGCGTCACGTGATTGGAGTAATGAACCATTTTGGGACACGTTTTCAATCAAGAAATAGATCTAAATTAACAAATATTTCAATTAGTGATAAGATGCCTTTGGTATGCATTATTTTGTTGGTCTTTCTAACATAACATTTCAAAGAATTGGCGTAATACTGGTGATAGCAAGTTAAACAGTATAATATAACAGAAATGTTGTTGAACGTTAATCTCAATGTATGTCAATTAAAATGGGACAACAACTCTGATTAACAGAGTAAATAAAGCCTGTCTCCGGCTCAAACCAAACTCCTTTTCATTGGTCAATGTTACGTAGTTAACGTTAACAAATCTCAGGAGTTTTGGCTTTATATCAAATTTAAGTTGCCGTTCCTGTTTTTGAAAAAAAAATAACGACAAACCAAAAACAGATAAAAACATGTGGATTGTTTGGGAAAAACAACTCTTTATGAAGATTATTTCTGGCTCGGTCACTGAAACCATAGCCCATCGATCACGCGTGACGTTTGGTTAACCTTTTCCCAAACAATAACGACATTTGACCACTTTGTTGCAGACGGCATTAGAAATCATTGTGGGAAAAGGAGAAATTGCTCGTAACGAGCAGTTTTTCATTTTCCCACAATGTTTTCTTTCCTAACAGAAGATTATTTTCCAATTTCATCACAATTTGAAATGTCGTCTGCAAAATCTTTCAATTTGGGACTGTCGAACATACATGTATGTTGTTTGGGAAAGGGTTAAAATGGCATTGAACCCCGTGATATTGGGCGGTCGCGATCCCTAGCCCTACCTACCCCTTATCGCACACCCCCTCGACCTAGCTCGGTTAATCCATGATGTAATTGAGTACGTCTGGATCATTCGGACTACCCTTGACCGAGATTTAGATAACAACATCATATCACCAGTGCTGTTATTGTCGGTCAGTGTCGAGGATGGGATAAAAGCATAATTGTGTCAGTCTAATAAGGGTAAGTGGATTTACATCGCCTTTTCCCGTTCTTATTAATAGAGGTTCGGAGGATATTTGAATTAATTATCGAAAGAGCACGCCTATCAATGTATGAACGCATAATTAGGAAAATAATAATCCCTAAAGTTATTATGAAATGAGCTATTAGAATCAATTATCAAACGGGCACGCCTATCGATGTATGAATGCATTATTAGGAAAATAATAATCCCTAAAGTTATTATGAAATGAGCAATTAGAATTAATTATCAAACGAGCACGCCTATCGATGTATGAATGCATAATTAGGAAAATAATAATACCTAAAGTTATTATGAAATGAGCTATTAGAATTAATTATCAAACGAGCACGCCTATCAATGTATGAATGCATAACTAGGAAAATAATAATCCCTAAAGTTATTATGAAATGAGCTATTAGAATTAATTATCAAACGGGCACACCTATCGATGTATGAATGCATAATAAGAAAATAATTCACTGTAATCATTATGGAATCCAAAAGATTATGATAATCTTGAACGTTTGTTCTACATTTTCACACAGTGCTTTCAGTTATTGCCTTCTACAAGCTTTTGTAATTATTTGTTTGTTATGGAGCCATATAAGCGTAAGTAGTCAGTACGCAATGGCGTATGGCGAACCATGGGATATCAATATGGTTATAAAAAAGAAACGAGGAATATGCCGATTCCAAATAAACTGACAGTATCAAACCCCGGTAACCAGGTATGCCAAGTAAGTCTAGTTTCCCAGTGGATTATTTAAAATGTTTGCGTAAACCATAACTGATACACATGGATAGTATCTTCAATGAAAGTACAATATTGCAATGTGACACATCATTGGAAGCGTCTCGGAGAGACGATTCCGATGATGCGTTACTTTGAAATATTGCTTAGCCCATTACTAAAATAAGAGGAATTGTTGTTTTAGACTTACGCAAATCTTATGCGTAAACTGTTTAGTAAAACGGTACCCTGGTCCTATTCGCCTTTCGTTCTGATTTCTCGATGTTAAATGGGAGTATTCGGACTTTGGTCAGTTATATTAGAAAGATAGTCAGCACATACATATCGGATACGAACCTTTTCACCGAAGAATCGTGAAATCGGTCCAAAAGGCATTGTCATGGATTAATCTAACCACGCTACAGTAAGTACAGATAGTTCTATGGGACAAGTACTTCATTCGATGCTCAAAGGTAGCATTAGACCACGTTAATCAAATATCTTTTCAACTAAACATGTGTTTAACGTTACATACATACACGTTGACTTTTTATGTTTTATACCAGGGATAGTACATGTATCCATCCTTGCGTTCAATAAGCGAATTGTTTGCGGCGACCTATTCGCAAACGTTTTCCTTATTAAACGCAGTGCATATATCGTGTTATGGTTGCCAGCAAGTAAATGAGTTATCAATGGGGATTCGACCATTGACATAAGGTCAGAGGCTCTAGATAGGCCCTACTGTTTGTGTTACTATTCAGTGTACACATACACCTCTTGCAAAGTTACACCAAAGATCATCTACAGATCTGCATGCCTTACCAAGCTGGTCAAGTGGCCGGTCGGTTTCCAATTGTTATGCAAGTCTATAATGAAAGACTTGTCCCCTTGAATTGCTAGGTTTTGTTAATCATTGAAAGATTTGAAATGATCAACACATGAAAACGTAAGAGAATGGAAAATAACGCTTTAAATGTATAAAGGGGATATGAAAATGTGATAAACGCAGAAAAGCAATTTCTCCTTTTTTCCATGTAAGGGTCTTCTTCTTCGGGTTCTTTGACAATAGCGTATGAAGATACCTCTTTAATTTAAGATAATTGATAATCCATGGGATTGAGTGGAGAAAACATTGTGTCAAACAATCTCCTAAAGAGCAATCCCTCATTTTGATTTCATAAACCTTTATAGGCGTGAAAACGAGTTTAAAATGGGATATGGTTAATCAATCAATGAAGCGAGATATCGACTATTGCTAACTAGATGTAACATGAACAAATACCCGATTACATCTATACATGGTTTATTAATCGATCAAGATCCTGTCTTCTATTACGACTAGATTCACCATGGAAACGCACAGAAACTTCGGCGCCATCGACTACGCCATCTTCTTCGCCACGCTCGGCTTCTCCTGCTCCATCGGCGTCTTCTTCGCCTGCAGGGACAAGCGGAAGAATACGCCCTCGGACTACTTTTTGGCGGGCAGGAACCTGGCCGTACTTCCGGCGGCGTTCTCCTTCGTCGTCACCTACCAATCCTCGCTCATGCTCATCGGCACGCCAGCGGAGGTATACGCATACGGTCTAAAGTACGGGTACTTCGTCATCGGTGCGTCGCTTAGCTACATCTTCGCCGGTCTGACGCTCGTCCCGGTGTTCCATCCGCTGAAGCTGACGAGCGTCTACAAGTATTTCGAACTACGTTACGGTAACAACGTCATACGTTACCTGGCGCTGACTATCGGTACGGTGTATTACATTTTCTACATGGCCACCGTCACCTACGGTACCTGCGTTGCGCTTGAAGTGATCGTTGGCATCCCATACTGGGGGACAATATTGCTCTACACTCTCGTAACGGCCGTTTACACGTCAATCGGCGGCATGAAAGCCGTCATCTGGACTGACGTATTTCAACTGGTCATCATGTTTACCGGCGTCTTCGGGATCCTGATCAAGGCCACTCTGGACGTCGGCGGAACCGCAAAGATGTTCGAACTCGCGACCAGCCGGACCGACATGGTGGACTTCAGGGTGGACCCGACCGTGCGTTACCAGTTCTGGAACCTGTCCATCTGTACGTTCACGATGTATCTGGCCGGATGCTACCAACAGCCCGGCGTTCAACGAATCAATTCCACGCCGGATGTGAGATCCGCCCGTCGCCTGTACGCTATATCCGGTCCGCTGTACGGCTTGTTCGCGCTTGTTGTGTGCTTCGAGGGGATCACCATCTACGCATATTACCAGATGAAGAGGTGCGACCCACTGGCGGGAAAGAGAATCGACGGCATCAACGAAATCGTACCATTAGCCATCATCGATCTATTCTCTGACATTCCTGGCCTTTCTGGACTGTTCATTGCATCCCTATCCAGTGCAGCCTTGAGTACGCTATCTTCGTCGTTAAGCAGTCTCTCGGCCGTTACGTATGAGGACGTACTGAAAGTGATGTACCCCAAAATGTCGGACGAAAGGTCAACGTTCATATCAAAGATAGTCGTTCTAGGGTACGGCATCGTTGCTATGGTAGTTACGTTCATCATCGCCCAGATCCCGGGCTCTATCGTCAGCGTGTTTTTCGCGTTCATGGGTTGTCTAGACGGCCCCACCTGCGCCATCTTTCTTCTCTCCATGATGTACAGACGATCGACGACCAAAGGCGTGTTCATTGGCGCCATTGTCGGCATGACCTTTGCGTTTTGGCTAAACATGGGTCAGACATTTTCGCCAAATCTCCCGAAGTCGCCGAAGCTCCCACCTGCGCCCATCGATATGTGCATTTCACCAAACGCTTCTGATATCATAGTGAACGTCACTGAATACGTCACTTCCTCCGCACCCTCATACATGATGCCGTCATTGTCCAACTTTACGACGCATGGGCCCGAAGGGATTACCGAGCTCTCGCCGATCCAGAAGCTGTACAGTCTATCTTACGTCAACTTTTCGTTGATGAGCTGTCTGTTGACCATCATAGTCGGTGTCATCATCAGTGCATTCACACAGCCCCCGAAGGTGATAGATGAACGATGTTTGTTCTCCTTTCGGAAGCACATTATGGAGTCATTACTAGGTTACAAGCCCAAGGGACGGCGGTACACGATCGAAGAGGACCAGCCAGAGAAAGTCAAGTTGATGCACATCTGAGCGAATGCTGATAATTTTTATTTAGCATAAGGTCGTCATAAGTGCATAATTCGAACATGATGTCTCTGGAAAAGCAAGTTCCCTTAATCGTAGCTGTTCATCACATAAACAGGTTTCATCCTTGGCCGAACAGCGACGAAATAAGAAAATTTACTCACTAGTTCCGTCCAGTACAACACCAGAAAAACATACAATTTTGAACATTCCGTTAAGTAGTCATGTTTAACGGCCTTCAAGTGTTTTAACCGTATTGGTTGAAAAGGCGTTTATGTAATGCGGAGTGAATACCTAGCATTTAACAAACAACTGCATTTTAAGTGATAGTGCTGCACACCTCAGCGTTTTGAAGCTTCGCAAGGATCGTTCTTGAATAATATGCCGAAATAATATTTCTTTTAGAATACGAAGAAATGATATTTCTTGCATACTATTCCGACTGGATCTTTCTGGCAGAAATTGCCAAGAAGAAAAACAGTCATTAAGGCTACGAGCTCTGCATATGATAGACATAAGCAGAAAACGAAGCCTAGAAAAGATTGCGAAGTAATGTCTAAGATCATGCCGCTGTTAAAATTAACTGTTTGGACGATAAAATATTAAGATATACAGTACTGCTATCCGATATCGCCTTTAAAAAATGATATTCAACAGACCTTGCACACATGCTTTTCGGGTCTTAGAATTCAAAGAGGAATTGATAAAGTCTTATTTTATCAAAATCAATTCAGGTGATTTAGCTATCAGTTTTGCAAAGACAGAATTCACAACTGTAAGTTTCCGCTGGTAAGACAAATAAAGTTTGAAAGATCGGAAAGATACAAATGAATTCATGACAGCTGCTCCGTTTCTACGTACCATGATTTGTTTCTGTAAATTTACAAAGCAATCTTTGTGAAAATTGAGAGCAGTATATCAAAATTTATCAGTTCTGTAGAATTTACTTTTATTTCTTTCACCAACATACACAAGCCAGTCTTATGTGTTCTTATTAGCAATCACAATAAAGTCATATATACTGTACATAAGCAATAAACATTTTATAGTTCTTACACAATTCTTGATTACTTTTGATTCCCATTATTAACGAACAACAGTATTGACTTATCGACTATGTTAAGTTGATAATGGGTCGAATATCAATGTTTTCGTTATGAATATAACAAATTTCGGGTTTTACATCGGGGCAACGGCATTCCAGTTATGTTGCAATGCCCATGTATTAGTTTAAACTTATCTACTTCACATGGACAGTAAAATCAGTTCTTAGCATGTAGATTAATCTCTCTCAATTCTTTTTCTTTGATACATCACCAGTACGCTCAGCGAATGCAGAATAATAAATGGCCGCGAACTCAACCCGGCTACTGAAGCCAGGGATTCAAGTCCACGTCCCTCGTATTCCGAGGCAGACGTCACCTGGATGACTTTTCTCCACTGTGGCTCATAATGATAATGTAGTTTTAAATGTCTTGTTAACAATTGTTCAGTTATATCATAGATTTGAACAGTACCATACGTATGCATCCGAGTGTCTTGCCATAGGACACTTCCACAAAGCTAGTGGTGCCGATGTGGTATCAACCCAAAACCCCCGGAATTCAAATTCACTTCATTAGCCAATCGGCCATGCATAAGGTCTTTATAAGATGCAGGAAGGCCCCAAACTTGTTTCCCCATTGGCTGGTCAGAACCATCGGCTATCCGTGACTCAACATGTAAAAGAAATTCCAATATAGGCAATTAGCACATTGCTCAGTGAAACATCCCGTAATCAGAATACCTCCGTGACCTTGGTAGAAGTTGCCAAGGAGGTTGACGCAATGGGCTTATTCAACCCTAGCCTAGGGTACTAGTGCGTTTACCCTGCACAATCCAGTTAAGTACAGGTTATATACACAGGCTAGGACCCCAGGCTTATTCAACCATAAATAATTTATCCCACGAATAACTACAAGAACAAACATGAAGGACTACAGCTCTTATACAGTGCGTCCTGTCTAGCTGTGTAGTTTGATACCTCAACCCTTGTCATCAACGAAGCATCGAGACTCATCAGCGTTTATCATTTAGTCCCAATACCTGGCTTGTGTGGCCAAATCCTTTTTAAGGTGCAACACCGTATACAGTATGTATAGATGTATTTTCAGGGGTTTTTAATATGGTGTTTCCCCCATATCAACAATTTTTCAGTTATGAAGCGGCTTTCTTGGATCCACCAGTACTTGGTTAGGGCTCTGAAGTGACTTGCTAAAGGTCACTCCCACGAAACCAGAGATGTTGGTGGGTCTGGAACCCAGGACTACGAGTTCCAAGTCCACCACCCTAACCACTGGTCCATGTAGGAACCCTCATTATAGATAGTTTCCACAGTAATCTTACAGTACAAGACTAGGAATTATCTTTCTTTGCGACAACCAGCTCAAAAATAATCAACAGATATGGGATGGAGGTTTGAGTCTGGGTTGTCCATTCTGAAATCCCTGACACAACATGTATACATTGTTGTCAAGTTAATCCAAATTGTAGCAACTTCATTAAAATTGTTTTAACACTTTTCATCATACATGCATATACATGTTTGCAGTAGATATCTCAAGGAACAATAATGTATATGGTTGCTGACCAATCAATTTGTAATAAATTTTAAACAAACACATCCATTGACAACATACATGGGTTTGTTGGAGTTTGAAATCTTTATTTCTTGAATTAAACAGAACATGTGTGCAGGTCATAGGTAAGTTACCTAATGCATAACAAGAAATCATATCAAGTTACCAATAACCTGCTCTTATTCCACCTACTTCTTCACTATTACTTTATCATGCATCGTATGGTTTGTTAATCAATAACTCTTAGGGTGATGCAAATCTAGTTAGAGCAAGATGCTGTTGAAATAAACATTTTCATTAAGACTGGATGAGAACTTTTTGAATAACAAAAAGGAGAAAATTGTGAGACAATAATCAACAGACAGGATAACATAAGACTAGTGGTTCTACATCATTTTTGTATTTTACACTTATAATCAGCTGATGCTTTGAATTAAGAACTGCTCTTTCTATTCAATATATTTGAATGTAAACAAAATCAATTATCCTTATTGTCCAGCTTGTCCAAAAGCCTTTAAGGACAAGTGAATTCTTACTAAAACTTACTTTATAACCTTTTAACAGACAAGTGCAGGGAAATAATTGGCATTTACGACAAATAAATCAAAATCGGATTTTGACTCCCCTGATAAAAATGTTTATTTGATGCTCTTATGTTCTATTGAAAAATAATTTCTAATAATCTAAAATTCATTCAAAAGGAATCATCAATCATCATTCTGGTAAGAGTAAACAAATGACAAAGTCAATAAATTACATTCAAGATGTAGTCTTTAACTTGGATCGTGGCGGTTCCTCGGTTTCATGCTCGTACTCTATTTCCACCTTGCGTCGCGGTCTCTTTCCCTTTGATGTGGATGGCTTGTTGACATCCTCGTCTGAATCAGTGGAGTCTGAGTCCTGTAATTTGTCCATGTCCTGAAATAAACAACATCAGTCATGTATATACCATTGACTCAAATGTCAACAGGGTTTGAATGAATGAACAATTATAGTTTGATTTTCTTTAAGTCATATGTCTTGAACAGTTGAGACATGAAAGTAAAGAATATTTCCAGTCCAATTGATTTCCCTATATATTACTTCCAACATTCCTTACATGTGACTTCAACACCTAGATATTTTGTAACATCAAGCTTATTAGTTATTGTTTAATAAATATGGATTTATACACTTTGTCAAGAGTGTTTTTGACAGCGATTCATTTATTCTACAGCTTTCTTAGATGTCGTTAGTACTAGGCAGGGCACTATAGCATCTGGCCAAAGGGCACTCATATGAAAAATCCCAGTGCCTCTTTTTAGGGTCAAACTCATAAGTAATAAAGGACAACCCAATTAAGGCTAAACAAAGCATCAGGGCAGGATCATGAACCAGGCGAAATTTGATCAGATTTTGCGCAATTACGGTTTAACATCAAATCAACAATACTTCAGTTGTTACACTGCACCTTTCATTGTGATGGAGGAAGACCCAAGACTTGACTATCCATTATGATCAGAACCAAAACTACTTCTAGAGCTGACCCTTATTCATATGGAGGGGCAGATCTGGTCATTTCAAGTCACTGACTCTAAACATAAAGCAATATAGGCCAACTGAGTATGTTTGTTATAAAAGGGATATTCAACGCCATGTCAACATATGTTCAGTAATTCTACAGCTTTCCTAGATTCAACAATACTTGGCGAGGGCTCTGAATGCTCCATATTACATACAACTAAATTCCTTTCTTTAACTTCAGAATTCATGCCATGTTAACTATTTATCAGTTATGTTACAGTTTTCATAGATACACCAGAACTAGGCTAGGCCCCTGAATGGTCTTGCCAAAGAACTCTTTCACAAAACCCCAGGGTACTGTTTTACTATACATTTTACACTTAAGATTTGCATAAGTCTAAAACAACAATTCCTCTTATTCCAATATTGGGCGAAGAAATATTGCAAAGTAACTCATCATTGGAATCGTCTCTCCGACTTAATTTAAGATACAATCCATGTCTATCAGTTATGATTTACGCAAATATTTTCCTTGTTTAGTAAAACAGTACCCAGGTATCAGTGGGGCTCAAAGCCAGTCCCAAGAGTTATAAAACCCCATCTTAACCAATGGGCTATACAAAACTCAGGCCAACATTGGATAAATGAATAGATGGAACAATATTGCATGGAAATGGGGCCTGACATTACAACATGCGAGTCTATGTCATTGTTATACAAAACTCACCTCCATGTCTTCAACGTCGCTTTCTTCAAAGTCTTCAACATACTCTATCTCCCCAACATCCTATAAATAATAAAAGGTGGCATCTTAAAAGATAATCAGATGTCAAATAACTCATTATGAACACCCATAATGGGTAAACGAATGTAACCAGGGTTCTCTCTGGCTAAAATTTTCTTTGCGCCAACACTTGCGCCAAATTGAAAAAGTTGGAGCCAAATTAAAAAATTGGAGCCAAATTCAATAAGTTGAAGCCAAAAAAGTCTTCTGTAGAAGGGGTATTCCTTCATCAGGGTCACCTATGGTTCTAAAGAGGTTCTCAAGTGTTCGTTCGTTCTATCTATTTCTACGTGCTGTTTTCATTAGGTTCTATGGATTAAATCCTCTCTCACACTCAACATTTGAAACAGGAAATAGCAGAAACATGACTTTCACCTTGGCGTCATATTATAACCAACTATTTCCTGTCCTCCAGACCTCCTTGTAAGATGTTTATTCTATTTTTAGTGGGAGGCATATTCAACTACTGAGAAGATCAGAATTAAGTGTCACTTAAAGTCGCAGATTTTATATACCAAAACTTCGGTGCATAAAAGAGTTTCATTTATTTGTCAATCAACACAACCGACTTCGTCGATGTTTGATGTCAACTTCTTTAAAAGAGCGCGAAGTCAAACATTTTGATTCAAAATCAATTTAAGTAATCAAAGTCATAATTTCCATATAATTGAAGTTGTAAAGGCTGGCGAATGACTAAATGGTGTACACAAGAAAGTGTCACCTTCAACAAACTTGACAATTAACAGATAACGAACTGAACAAGTGTGAAAACAGGATTATCCCGTATCGGAAATTGCATTTGATAAACAAGCTGGTTCCCGAGTTCTAATTCAAAGTAATGCAATTACGGGAACCATCGATACATGGTTCTCGGCTTTACAGTAAAAACGAATCGATATTGACTTGAGATCGGCAACCATGCGGTAAACAAACATCAAATTCTCGCGGAAAATAGTCGGCGCCAGACACTTTCGCCAAATTTGTTTTTCTTGCGCCAATTTCTTAATTTTGTCGCCAATGGCGCCATTTGCGAAGGCCAGCGTGAACCCTGGTAACTGTTAATCTCACACAAAAAATGCATTTAATAGCTTAGTCCCTCCTATTTGTGATTTCAGTGCAAGACTATAGTAATTTCTTCAAAAAAGTATAGGACATACAATGCTCTTAAATTGAACCGTAACATCGTAAAATAACCTCTGATAAACCTTGGGAGACAGGTTTGTCTACTGATCAGTCAACACCTGCTATTATATTACTGATTATGATGCGCCCCAAGAAAAGCTAGGACACAAGATTGACAAAAAAATGTTTGTTAAAATTGATTTTAAGCCAATTTCTTTTGAATGACCCTGAACCCATATGTAAAGTTTTAACCCGTTCCTTTCAGTAGTTAATGAGAAAGCCAACAGTGGGAAAGTACTATTCTAATAGTCAAGCTAACGTTGGCTTCTACAAAACAGTTTTAATATTCTTTACATATTCTGCATATGTATGGAAAGGTTACTTACAGAATCATCCTCAATTTCTTCTTCAAGTTCCTCCTCAGACTCTCCTTCCTTTTCACCATCTTCTTTCTCCGACTCACTCTCAATATCAACTTCCTCTCCGTCTAAAACTTTGTCAAATGCTTTTTGTGGGAAATTGTAGATATCTTTGTACTGAAAATAAAGAGAACCTTTATTACTTCCATTTCAAATATATACAATGGGGTTTGAAGAAATGTTATGGCAAGTATTTCATGTATAACCTCTAGTCTTCCAACAATGAAATCTTGTTATAACATGACTCTGGGAGTGAAATAATGTCCCCATATATTTTGTTCACTGAACAATATTTAAATCGCTAGTTACACAACAACGTAAATGAGACTACTGAGCTAAATCTCATCAAATGTATTCATACACAGTCAAAACCATCATAAGATGTTTATTGTTTATATGGGGTTTACCGATAAACCAAAAGTAATTCAGATGTTTAGCAGCTTTCCTGGATTTCGCCAGTACCAAGAAGGGTTCTGCAGTGTCTTGTGTTACGTAGCCTCCTCACTCTCTACAGCATAGCAACAATCAATCAGGACAAGATGTAACCTCTGTGTTACGGAGCCGACTCTTTAGCTCAGTGGTTATGTCTTGGACTGTCACTCAGGAGAACAGGGATTGAATCCCCACAGGGGACAAAAAATCCAAAGTGGATTTTTCTAGCTATGATTCGTTGCGGACATTGTTCGTAAGAATTGCCTAATGACACTCCAATGAAAGATGCCAGTGCTGCTGGTGAGGATTGAATCTGGAACCCTGTGACAAGTCCTACACTAACTGTTAACAAAAATGTTATTGTTTCTTGAGATAGTGTTGTGCTACTATTGATTTGTTGTACTCACAGTGCCTTGTTTCAGTCGATCTAATAACTCCTTCTCAATGGCATTGTCAAGTTGTGCTGCAATCAACGCTTTCTCTTCCCGTCTGGTTTCTCTTCTCTCTACTTTCCGGCTCAGGGGAACAATTTTCTTACTGAATTAAAATTTTAAGTATTACAATTCATATTTGCAATAAAATCAAGTTTTGAAATAATTTCGTAACTTAATAGTTATATCTTCTCCAAACCCATTCTTGTATTATTTGCCTCAATTAATTTCATTAATTGGGGAAAAAAAAGCTGATGTGACATTGAATTTTTTTGGAAACTGCATGATTTTGAAGTAACTTGCATTTGGGAGGGAGCTTTTAATGGGCCTCTGTTATAAAACAGAGAAAAAAAACTGTCAACTTTTATGAAAAACAATTTTTGAATCTATAGCAGAGCATCCCCTGGAATTTTTTTTCTTGTCGCAACCATTTTCGCAAATTGGATTTTTTTTGAGCCAAATTTGAGAAAGTGGAGCCAAAAATTTAGCCAATTTAAAATTGGAGGCTTGACGGTAGTTATTAGAAATGAGTAGTAAGAAGCTTTTTGTTCATTATAATGTTTAAAATCTATGTACAGCAGCTCATTACTTTATTTATCTTATCATAAACTACTATTTAATGGGGAAGTCTTTGGCTCTTCCCATGTGGTAATTAAATAGTTTTACAAAAGAAATAATTTGATGTCAATAAATTCTATAAAGAGAATGCATCTCTCCAACTTAGTAGTAAATGCTTCATTGTTATGAACGAGCAACATACCTAAAATAGGTACGTTATTCACCGTCTTTACAGGGTTTGATAATTGTCATCTAATTTTCACATTGTCTCCGATCATGCGTTCACGTAAAACTGTTAATTTTACACACCAATACCAGGGAGAGGTGTCAGGGCAATTTCACACATGCGGCGCAAACATAACTGTTGCTGCACGAGTCATATGAAGTGATTAAACTTTAATCCGATAAGTGACAGTCATTTGTGTACATACTCGGTTGGGTGCAAACTGCGAAAGATACGGGTCATTACCGGGCTGGTTCCTGTGTTCATACACGCAGAATGCCTCGATAACTCCAGTACGGGAACTGGCTATTACTCCGGGTCGCTTTTGTCATGCATGGTTGGTAAATACGTTTGTCGCAAACACTTTCGCAAAACTGTTATTTATGTCGCAAATTGACGAAATTTTCCGATTTTGGCGACATTGGCGATCGGCAGCGGAGGCCCTGCTATAGTTTAGTCTCCTTTTTTGCCCCAAACACAGCATAAAAGGTGTACAATCTACAAACAATTTGCTGATTTAAGTCTTTAAGAGTAGCCTTTTTGGTTGGCTTTTTGTTTTGATGACAGAACAAACAGTATGGATATTGGTTTTAAAAGGGAAAAAATTAATGTACAGTGCTATTTGCCATGTACATTCCTGAAAAAGCAAAACCATCTCTGCAAGTTTGTGCTTAAATAAACCGATAAAACTACAAAAAAAAAATACTCACTTTCTCTGTAAATACAGCCTTCTGATTCGGATAAGATACTGATAAATCTTTGTGAACCTTTGTTTACACTTGTGTTTGATAAATCTGAAAATATATTTTCAACAATTATATAAATATCATGCATTGTATAAAGTACTCATATATTCAATCTCATCAAATATATGTAAAGGTCTATGGGGCTAAAGAATCATCCAAAATGTAATTTCAAAGGAGTGACAAGGTAAAAAGAAAAGCAGTGATTTATGCTTTAATACACAACATAATTATTTTGTGCTTTAGATATTGCCTAAACACTTAGTGGCAATGACAAGCCTCTAGAAGAAAGGTCTCTGTGAATAAACTGAAGAAATAGCATGGCCCCTCTCAATATGAAACATGACCGGAATAGTGTGAAAGTGAGGTAACTTCCTAAACAATCATGCTCTAAAGTGGGCAGTGAATTCAACCTGGAAAAAAATAAATCCTGATTTACAGACCCTAGCTTGACAACTATATTTTCAGTGTTTATCTATAATTTAAGATCTATAGGAAAAAGAACCTAACTCTTAGAGTGCTGGGTATTTTCTAAAAATAGGCAATTTGTTGTCTGCTATCAAAACCTTAAATTACTTTAAATTAATTTTGATGAGGAAAGATACTCTGAGTAGCAAACAGGTTAGATCATAGCCCAGCCACCAATTTACTTGGCGGCTGGTCTGGATCCAACCTGTTTGCATATGCATGAAGTCGGTTCAAGCACTATAAGGGTTAATGAAGGAAAAACATCAAGCATAAGGACTACAGAACTTAAGGTGTGGACTTACTTTGACCAGTATATCAAGCTATCATCTATCTGTTTGAGGGCTGTTTCATAGTTTCTGGACAGTTTTACTTTCTCCCAAAGGCGTCTGGGAAAAGCAGCTCGCTCCACCACTTTCATGTATAAGTAACAAACACCTAAAAAGTATATTTGAGGAATATTGAGAAGAAATGTTTTATCCTCAGTTTGGTATGATCAAGTATCACTGACAACATTGTTTCATTGTTGATAAGAAGTTGTTTGTTGATGATGTACATAAATTGTTTTATATTGGTGACATATAGGTAACCAACCAGTGACAGACAGTGATTTGTAGAAATGTTCACCAATGAAGAATTCTAAACCATTAACAATATCCAATGAATGGTTATATACTCATCCTAAGTCATCTTTTTCCAGTAACTCTTGATCAATGGTAAACCTATGGCCAATAGGTGGTTAATAATTCCTTTGGGGAAGAATGTTTATCTAATGTAAAGCAATGCTCAGCTGGAATTTCTTTCTCAAAGGAGAGCATGAGATAAGTAAAAGATATAATAATTCTTACCTTTTTCTTCCCTGATTGTGGCATATTGACTGTTAGCTAGCGGGCAGGACTTTCTGTTACACAGGCCAGTTACATTGAACTCATTTCTACAGAACCTCTGTGTTAACGTCCTGAAATCAGCCAATATAAGTTAGTTAAATACTTTCGAAAGGAAATCCATGCTAAATACACATGTACAGGAAAGAGGCATTTATTTTGTGGCAAAGTTCTTTATTTCAACTCAAAATTTCCTATGTTGTGCATACTCATTAGAATAGTCTTGGGTATGAAATATAGGTTTTGTCATATCTTAAAATACTAAAACTGCATGGCCACTTTACCACCTACAGTACATCTGATGAAGTATTTTGCAGGATCCTAGCATACTCAGGAGTAATATTTGTGAAATATCTATTCTAAAGAAAGGTCTATTCAAATTACAATAAAGTGTGTTTAGAACCTATGATTGTGGATATGTCATAAAAAAAAAAAACCACACACAATTCAATGATTCACATACTTTGTTGTTTATGAACATCACGCTTTCATTGATGAAGACTTTCTAAATCAAATTTTCTTAAGTATGTGTCTACCTCTTCAGTTGAAAAAAAATCTACTTTTGTGATATGATATGTAGCGTAAAAGAATCATAATCTAACAAAGAATGAACTTGTGTAATATCTAAGATGAGTTATTTTCATTATGACTAAGATCAATTATCATCAGAAGCCATACCTAGGTATAAGTTGTCTTATAGAATGCTTTCCTGTTCACATGCAGTTTAAGATCACAAATGTGTAAGAGACACATATTAGGCATTCAAACAAACAAAAAATATTTTAACAAACTTGATTTATATAAATGATCAATATGTTCAAATGTTCACTCAACTGACAAATTCAAGCATTGAAATGACAATTTCACAAATTGTACAAAAAAACTCCCAATTCAAATTTGTAATCCTATTGCAAGAACATAGATGTATCTTAACATGAAAAAGTCACTTTAACTTTCTAGAAAAATCAATACTTACTTTGTTTTAAATGAACAGAATGAGCCATTAATGATACTCCAAATGACCTGAAATGAAATAAGATGAAACAATCAAAGTTACCAAGGTAAATGTGTACTTCAAATGCTGAAAAATGCCATATTTCTTTTCCAAACCATTTAACTAAATATGTTCTTTTAAAGTGTGATTAGTCTCCATAAATTGAAATGCTTTTTAAATAAGTTGTTGTAGTTCATACCATTATTTCTGGAGTTGGAATGAGATTTGAATTAAACCATTACAGTTACCTGGATGCAAAGACCTAATAAACACAGATAAGCAACTCTGCAAAATACCGTTCTTTCTCGCGTTGACATCTCGTTCGCGAGATTTTGTCTTCCTGTAAATACAGACGCTTTATTTTGTTAATCAAAGCGTCTGCCGTCGTTGATCAGCTATGGTAGCCCTTTTATTGACACTCCCGACCCCAAAAACCAATAAACAGATGACCACCAGCTGTGGTGCCCTGCTGTGATAATTACCGGGGATTATAACTTATTGTAATATTGCACTGTGTCAAACTGAAATGTTTAGCTAAATTTTATGACGGAGGAAAATTTCAGCAGCAAAATTTACTGTTAAAATATTAGCTTAAATCTATACTTTTGTGGAATGGGTCTCTAAGTGGGAATTATCTTTTTTTTGCGGCATATCATGTACAATATTCTATTAATTAATAATTTGTAATGGGGGACATTCTATTTTCTTTGAAAAATGTACTCAATACCATCATCATCACCATCTGCATCATCATCATCATCAACAATGTTAGAATTATATAATCAAACAACAACTAGCTAAAGGTTTTATCCATTCTAATAAAATCTAGATATAAAAAAATAGATGCGTGTGTATTTCTATTTATAAATGAAAAATGATCGTTCGGATAAATTTTCAAATAAAGATAAACGTTCAGGAAGAAAGTTCATCATTTCTGTTTCAATAAGAAATTTTCTGTAAGTAGATCATGGTCATGTGAAACAGTCTCATTCCAGTGAACGGTCGTCAGATTTCTAAAACAACTTGGCACAAGAAAGAACGTATGCCTGACCGTTTTTTAAAGAGATACAGACTTGGCTACCTAACCTCAAAAAGCAACCTTACATGTGATATAAATGGAATTAATGTACGAATTTGTAGAAAGAAAATATTAAGCATATAAACCATTGTTTTCAAAAAATGAAAATTTCATCTTTTCCCTTATCAAAATTCTGGATAATTCGAAAAAGAAGGGTTAACGTGCCCATTGTTTATCAAGTGATATACAGGAAGCTCGCATCATACTATTGCACTTTATTATCAACTAAGAATTTGAGTTATCCCCGTGGGGGTTAAGATAACAGACATTCCAAAGACTAGGCTAACTTTAGAATTACATTTTGTATTAGATCTTTTTAGAGTGTCTTCTCAGCTAGAGCCTTATACTTCTTCGCACAAATATGCACCCGAGTCTGCTTTTTATCTCTTGATTTGCAGCATGTTGATGTCATACACTTCCAGCACACACAAACATGCTGTCATTAGCGGCAAATTTTACACTTTCTTTGCATGGCAATTATTTCCAGCTGAACCAAACAGAACATATCGTTACATTTTCCACGTATACAGTTTATATACAATAAGAGAGTACTAAGATTAAATTCAAATTAAAAAAAACAAACAAGACCAGTTAAGAGAATTTAAATGCCTCTCAACATCACAAAAATGTATAAAAGTCCTTGATCTTCAATTGGTCGATAAAACTATGTATAATGAATCAAAGTCTGTCTAAATCAACCCATATTTTGTTTTTGTTTCCGAGGAGTTAGACAAAAACTATTGCTCTACTACTAAAACATGCAACCATATGATTTCAAAAAACCAAGACCAGATAAGAGAATTAAAATGCCTCTCAACATCACAAAAATGTATAAAAGTCCTTGATCTTCAATTGGTCGATAAAACTATGTGTAATGAATCAAAGTTTGTCTAAATCAACCCATATTTTGTTTTTGTTTCCGAGGAGTTAGACAAAAACTATTGCTCTACTACTAAAACATGCAACCATATGATTTCAAAAAACCAAGACCAGATAAGAGAATTAAAATGCCTCTCAACATCACAAAAATGTATAAAAGTCCTTGATCTTCAATTGGTCGATAAAAATATGTGTAATGAATCAAAGTTTGTCTAAATCAACCCATATTTTGTTTTTGTTTCCGAGGAGTTAGACAAAAACTATTGCTCTACTACTAAAACATGCAACCATATGATTTCAAAAAACCAAGACCAGATAAGAGAATTAAATGCCTCTCAACATCACAAAAATGTATAAAAGTCCTTGATCTTCAATTGGTCGATAAAAATATGTGTAATGAATCAAAGTTTGTCTAAATCAAACCATATTTTGTTTTTGTTTCTGAGGAGTTAGACAAAAACTATTGCTCTACTACTAAAACATGCAACCATATGATTTCAAAAAACCAAGACCAGATAAGAGAATTAAAATGCCTCTCAACATCACAAAAATGTATAAAAGTCCTTGATCTTCAATTGGTCGATAAAAATATGTGTAATGAATCAAAGTTTGTCTAAATCAACCCATATTTTGTTTTTGTTTCTGAGGAGTTATACAAATACTCTACCATCCCATTCAATTCTAGACATATAGCACTTTCGGTTCTATTGATGATACACGTGTTTCACCAGTGGTAAAAGGAAATCAATTGTCTCATATGCAATTATTAATGAAAACAACACACTAATAAAGGAATGTTAAAACTATCGAAAAATTGATAAAAATAAACGTTAGTTTTCACACTTTATTCAACCTTCGTTTACATCGTCTAGCTGGCAGACACACTTCAGTGCAGACGAGATTATGAAGTCTCGCAAAGTCTCCCGAAATCTCATCCTCCACGAGATGATAAGGGAGTTCGGTCTTTACCTATGGGGAGTTGCTTATCTGTGTTTATTAGGTCTTTGCTGGATGTGAAAGGTTAAAAAAAATAATAATTTTAACACAAAAAATGGATTCATGGCAAACTCCTCACAGTGGTCCCATTTAAGGCATTGATCAATGCTGCATGGGAGATGACTGTGAAAAGTTTGGGAGATTGGGTTCAACCTGATCTTTAGTATCCAGGCATCTTTTGTAACCAGAGAAATGCCCTATAAGTAAATGTTTTATTGAGGAGGCAATGAATCTGAAATGTACCATTGGATGAAGCTTGCGCTTTATGAAGACATCATGACATTTTTTTCGTATACGCCTATAAATATAAGAGCAAAGACACAACTTTCCAATACAAATCCTTAAAAGTCGAATTAGAAGTAACGAAGGTTGTCCCTAAACGTTATTTCACCCAGGAGGAAAACACGAAAACCCATGTCATCCGATCTCAACGTTCCAAATGTCAGGGAATAGCGATTCAAAAAAATGAATAAATATCTTACATCGTCGTTCTGCATTATTGTACTGTGTTTGTTTGGTCCTTTCTGGTTCTATCAGATAAAATGAACTTTAATAAAGGATTTTACATCTGTTTGACAATCACACGTGAAAGTTTACATCGAGACTTCTTTTTTAGAGAGTACTCTTCAAGTTGGATTTTCGATCCACTGATATATTAGCTCAAAATAAATCTCAACCAGGCAAATTAAAAGAATAAATAAAAAAGATAGAAAAGTGTTTATTTTTACGAAAAGAATAACAATTAATAATGAAAACATGCATTTCCAATAGAACTAAGTCAGGATCATAGCGGTTTAACAACATATATTCAAAATTTAAAAACTAATCGAGTAGTCAGTACGAAAATACATTTTACTAAAAATCAACAAACACATGGTAAAAATCTTACCAAAATAAAACTCAAGGTATTTTCCTGTTTGTAAAATTGGTTTGTTGTTTGACATCACATGTTATTTTATTTGACTTTTTGAAATAAAGATCGTTTTGGTCAAACGAACGAATAAAGACACAATTCTTAGATTAATTTATAGTAAATCATGAACACTTCCCAGTTTTAAACTGGGCTGGGGTCCTAAAACTTCCCAATGTTTACTTATCAGATCATTGTTTTCTGAAGAATACCCTTTCCTAAAACACTTTTGTATCATGACATATATCTAATAACATGTTATGTCTTTTCAGTAATTGGAAAAAAACGGCAAAGATCGTCAATTTCATCTGCTAGAATGTCTTCTCCATTGCTGTTTGATTTCTGGTGTCAGACTCAATTATTTAGGCAGACATGAACACTTTTTCATATAGATTTCTAACTCAACTGCGTTGTTGGCAATTCACTCTCATTGATTACTAAAATCCAACAAATGTCCCTCTTATACTGAAATGGTGAAATGTCCAGGAAAGCAAAAATCTAAGGGAGCCAAATGTCCGCACAATTCATTCATAGACTCGAGTTTGAATTTGATAATTATTTGAATTTCTCACATTAGTGTGCATACTCAGGAGGTGTGAAACATGTAAGCAATTCTTTTAACCTACTTTTGGTTGGTTTGTTCAGATAAGTGATAGCAACTAAGTAGTAGAGTAATATAGGGGAATATCGGACACCTCTGGTCTGTACTGCTCACTGTATACAGGCAACTTATGGTATTTGGTTATCCACAGTTTTTATCGTTTCTATAAAGCCTACGGGACATATTTTGATTCATATTCATGGTTAAATCCCAACTTCTCGCACATAAATACAACGCAAGGTAAACTTTGGTTGTATCGGACAATACTCGGGGTAAATTGGACACCAAATTGGGGTTAATCGGACGCCATTTAAGAACGCAGCACTTGGCTGACAGATTTATTTTTAATAATATGTCCTTAAACTCTATAAATAAACAAATGAAAAAGGTGCTATACGTCTTAAATTTGTCAAGTTCATAATTATTTGTGAAAAGAAAACGCCATTACTATTCAACAGAAGTTGAAAATTTGACCTTTCAAATTTGCGCCTTGTTTTTCGTCGAAGGTTTGGAAATGAGCTCATTTTTTACGGTGGTGTATTGTCCAATGAAAATACTTGTAAGAAAAGTCAACCGATCACAATGTTTGTATTGAATTCTTGAGGAGGTGTATCAATAGGGATAGCAATACGACAAAAACAATGTATGGCGAATAGTAAATTGTTGTTTTTAACCCGTTTTCATATCGTCCGATAAACCCAATGTGTCCGATATTCCCCCATATTACTCTATGTAGTTGGTGCTGGATTGAACTTTGGTGTATTTATTGTTTGACTTTTCTATTCATTCAGATGTCGTTGGATCAGTTTAATGCCTCTGAATTAATGGCTGTTGGAGGGACACTCGGCAATGTAGATCCAAACACTGTGGGGAACAGGGTATGTCATTTATATGCTTATTCTAAACCTTATCCTATACAAAATTGTTAATGCTGTTTCTTTACATAGGATTGTTGTACTGCCTTTTAACCCTTTCACAAACAACAAATTTTCGACTGTCCCAAATTGAAAGAGTTTGCAGCCGACATTTCAAAATGTGATGAAATTTGAAAAATATTCTTCAGATAGAGCAGAAAACATTGTGGGAAAAAAGAAAAATTGCTCTTAGCAGGTAATTTCTCCTTATCCCACAATGTTTTCTAAGGTCGTCGGCATCAAAGTAGTCAAATGTTGTTATTGTTTGGGAAAGGGTTAAGTAATGTATTGATGGATAAGTTCATTTTACTGCAAAGTCTAAGTCAATTTTTCTTCATTTTAAGTAAAAAAATATCTGATTTGGTAAAACAATATTTTGGTTTGAAAGTCTGATGTTATCAAAGACATCATTTTTTAAATGTAACATGTATGTAGACCCCTTGAAGAATATATTGCAAATTGTCAATATAATTTGTTTAAACACTAAATGTTGTGTAGTTTTGATTTGATTTTTTTTTGTTTTCATATACACAGGCTGATGTAGAACTTCAGTGGGCAATGAAAGCATATCATCATGCAGAAACATATGACAATGTAAGTTAAACGGGGACATATCTGTGACTTAAAGGCACATCAAAGGAAAGGAGTACAAATAAATTACTGAAAAAAATATATGGAGTTTTTTTTATTATGTTCACAAAAGTCATGAGAATTCGTTAAGGAATGCATCGAGACCCTATTAATGAAACTCAGTGGGCAATGAAAGCATATCATCATGCAGAAACATATGACAATGTAAGTAAAACGGTGCCGTATCTGTGACTTAAAGGCACATCAAAGGAGAGTACAAATAAATTACTAAAAAATATATGGAGTTTTTTTATTATGCTCATAAAAGTCATGAGAATTCGTTAAGGAATGCATTGAGACCCTATTAATGAAACTCATTTAAAATAAGTTATTTTGTGCTTGAAATATAGTTGTCTCCAATTCAATCATGTTTATCAACAACCTGTTTGTTTACATATTCAAAATAATGAATTTTGATTGGTCGGTTCAAACATTTGTGTATCAACTGTCAAGGTCAGGGTGATGAATCACACAATCTGAATTATTAAACTGGCTAATCTGGAGTATTTATCGTTGGCTTTCACATTAAAGTTGTGCTGTTTTGGTTTTTTTTTAGGTGATAACTATTTGAATCTGACCCAAAGTTTACCAAATGATGTAGTTTGATAAAGCATTAATCTCCTTTTATGTGCCTTTAACCATGATACCATATTTCTTTTTCATTTAAATGGAAATGGCTTGCATACAAATGAATAATCTATTAATTTTGAGTAATGATATCAATGATAAAGGGAAACCAAAACCTGGAATAATTCTTGATTTTGAGAAAAATTCCGTGACTTTCAGGCAAAACTAAACCCAATGGAGATATGTTTTTAAGAGATTATTATCAAATGAATTTTCTCCTGATTTAATGTGTTAACATGTGGGGGGAGTGGTACAGTGGTATTGTGTCGGCCTCTTGTACCAAGTGTTCCGGGGTCGAAGCCTTATCAGCCTACGTGTAAATTGCCCGGACTATCCCACAAATCAGCGTGAGCTCTGGTGTGGTATCCTGGTCATCTAGATTGACCTTGGATAGACTAAATCGAGCTTTCTTCACAATCGATGTAAAAGAAATACAGTGAAGCCTTGTTTATCCGGACCCCGATTATCCGGATGTCTCGCAATCCGAACAAAATTGTAAGGGAACAGAATCATTTGACCAGTTTGTTGCAGACCACTTTTGAATACATTGTGGGTAAAGGAGAAATTGCTTGTGACGAGCAATTTCTCCTTTGCCCACAATGTTTTCTGCCATATCAGAAGATTATCTTTGAATTTCATCACGTTTTGATATGTTGTCTGCAAACTCTTTCAATTTGGGACGATCGACAATTTGGCGTTTGCTAAAGGGTTATAAGTATACACATGCATATAGACCGTTTATGTCTTAATGTGCAAAAGAACATGCTCTGCTTCATTAATCCGGATAATTTGGTAAACCAGGCATTTTGTTGGGAACGGATATGTTCGGATAAACGAGGCTTCACTGTATATCAAACAAACACCTTTATTGGTTTCGTGTTTTCCTTTGCAGCTCCTTAAGTCAGTTGACCCCCAGTTTTTAAAGTTAACTCGGATGGACGATGAAATATACACCTTGTTTAGAAAGACGTTTCCCGCTATGAAAGTGGATGTGCTAGATATAGACGAAATGAAGTCAGCAGAGGGCAAACAGGTATGGGTTTTTCCTTTTATTCAACAAGTTGAGGGTTGAATGCGAGACTATTGTAAGTGCTTCATGTTTGTGAAGCACTTACAAAAGCCTTGCATTGAACCCTCAAAGCTTGTTGTTGCTACAAAACCATTTAAATCTTTAATCTATAATACCTAACTTTGGGCTCTTTGCATCAGACGAGTTGAAAACTACATGCTGTGCTATATTGTTGTTTCCAATGAGTGTAAATACATGTATATTGTAATAAGAAAAAAAATGAAAAGTGCATGTAAGGCACATGAAAGAATTGTGTTGTTCCGCCATTTACTAAAATGAACACTGCAATTTTATTCTAAGGCATATATATTGAAATGTTTTACCTGCAGAAATGGAGGGACTTTTCTAACCTATTTGAGAACAAAGTGGAAAATTTCAACATGGGTACACTGATGAGGGTGGACAGTAGTAAGGAGTTTTCTGAACAGAATTCAACATTAGGTAGGTATACCATTTAGCTTGATAATTTCAGGAGTGGAGATATGTGTGCATAGCAGAGGTTTTTGAATGCAAGGTATCCAAAAAGGATATTACACACAAGAGATATTTAAAGAAGAATACCCTTAATCCGCCATTTTGAACTCATTCATCATTTCGTTGGATTTCATTGGACGTTCTCTGTATACCTCCGTCTGGACAGGAACAATTCGCATTGAACTGAATAGTTCTAGACCCAGACTGAGTTTAACCAAGAAATATCGAAGTTATCTGATGACAGAATGAATTACAAAATATATGATTATGGGTATTCTACCTTAAGAACTATCCGATAAAGTCGGCTTTGTGGATGATCATTTGAGTCTTCTTGATGAGGCAATTCTAATGAGAAATTAAGAACCTTAATTAATGCTTGATAAAGAAAAGTGATTAAGAAGTGTGAAGATTATGCCTCTTTTCCAGAGCTTTGAATATTCATTAAAGTTCCTTTTTTTTTTTAACTCAAAGATTGAATATAGTGGCTTAACCCTTTCCCAAAAAACAAATTTTAGACTGTCCCAAATTCAAAGAATTGCAGATGACATTTCAAAATGTGATGAGATTGGAAAATAATCTTCTGATAGAGCTGAAAACATTGTCGGAAAAGGAGAAATTGCTCGTTACGAGCAATTTCTCCTTTTCCCACAATGTTTTCTGAAGTCATCTGGAACAAAACGGTTAAATGTCGTTATTGTTTGGGAAAGGGTTAATAAATGCACAGAACTTGACAAGTATATTCCCTTAAATTGGCTGCTGTTACTGGGTAGTGTTGAAAACAAATGCAGCCAGTTATCATAAGTCGAGGGTTCAACGCAAGACTATAGTAAGTGCTTCATAATCATGAAGCACTTACTATAGTATTGCATTGAACCCTCGAAGTTATGTACAAAAGCATTCTCTTTCTGATAGTGGTGAGAGAACAAGGTGACAAAAGAGATAATTGCCAATTGCAAGCGTTTTCTTTGGTCACTGATTTCTAAATGATTTGCTTTACTTCAGTTGAAAACATAAACTAGGAAAATACATGAAAAATCTAAAGATAAAAGAAGAAACTAAACAACCTTAGATTTTGATGGAGTGATTTGATTTATATACAGACCTTTACAAATGTTTTAAGAAAATAATATTTTGCTTACAATGACCATTGTTTAAATTTAACTGTTTTTTATTAACTGCTTGATTGATTTGTTTTTGTGTATTTCGTTTCGTTTCAGTTGTGAGGGTACAGTTCTTAGCCCTAGAAATTGCCAGAAACAGGGAAGGATTCAATAATTTGTTAAAGAAGGCGGACAAAACCAAGGCTTCTGGACAGTCTTCATGACATAAGTGTAATTTTACAGAAACTTTTACGAAAACCTGATATTCTTGTTTTATTTGTTTTTATGGAGAAATTGCCTTTGGTTATCTTCATTTAGACATTCTTTCGTGATTTGTACTGATACATCTGATCTATTTATGAAGGGAATGAATGTTATGGAACAAAGTAAATGAAACACTCTGGAATTCGCTGAACAATGTCGTCAATACACCCTATCCTCATAGCAATGAAAAGACTATCAAGCTTTTTCAGACCTTTTAAAATTATTACGATATGCCTTTCCGGAACAGTATTTCAGTGCAATATGTTTGTAAGACTTCAACTGTAAGAAGACTCACAATAGTATCATACTGAATAGTATGGTCTTGTAAGACTATAGTATGTCCTTCAAAAATGTAAAGACTTACTATTACATGGGTGGCAAAGTCTGATAGGTTCAAATCCCTATGATGGCTTTTGAATTTTCATGAGAGGTAGTCTTCCTGTGAGTCGGTTGACTCACAGAATGACAATGGTTCTTTCTGGGTTGACAAGCCCATGTTTGCAGTTAAGTATGGATCCTCCTCAATCAGTTTGAGCATTGCATTGCAACATAACTTAGATACTGTTGATAGGATACTTAACTGATATTAAATAAAATGAATAATCTGTATAGAGTTGCCAGAATTTCACAATTTCTTAATCTTTCACCTATGTTGTTTAAGCCCTGTCCTTGTCCTTTTGGGTTTATTTATGCACTTGGGGTCCTTCATAACCCTAATCTAATGACTTCAGGAAAGCTGTAATATAACTGGAAATATGTTGTCACAGCATTAAACCCATTATAAACAAAGAAACGGGACGCCTGTTTTTAAGCTGGACATGCTACACATACTGACTCAAACTCCTCACAGTGATCTCCATTTTTCGATTCAGTGTAGCAAAGGGAGATTACTGTGAGGAGTTTGATACTGACTGAGTTGTCCAGCCTGGCAAAATGATTTTTACCTTATTGAACTAGGAAATCGCTACCTTATAGGCTACACACCTCAGAACCTTAGTATTACACTGGTGAAACAATATTGACACAGCAACAAACCGTCTTCAAATAAAGCCACAAAAAAGCCAGGCACTGAAAATCTTTTGAGGGTATGTACATTGATTTCAATGAACTCTGTCACTAGCAAGTCTTGTTTTATTTTATTTTTGACATAAAGGTTTCGGCAGGGTTATGATAAAACTGTCATTGCAACATATTTCTGTTCAATTGTATTAAACGAGTACATATTGACTGGAACGGTTTGAAGTGCCATTCTTTTTGTTCACAGATCTTTCTTGATACAACTAGGTATAATTGGAGTCCACTCCGACTTTTCTGAAAATAAAAATACATACCACATATGGGGTAATGATATCTCCTTAGATTGCAGTTGAATTGCCCAGACATCTCCCACATGTCAAAACTGGGAGTCTTCACAGAGGTGGGAGTAATATAACGATTGTTGAACGACTATTGAAATACTATAGCAAACATGACAACAATGAAATAAATTACTGCGGCTATTTTTGTTCTGTATAATTGCTTTCAATTTGGACCTGATGCAATCTTTCATTTTGAGGAATGGGATTAACATCAAGACGTGGTTTCCGGTTGTACCATGGTCACTGTCTAACTGTTAATACTGCTTGGGTAATCAAACAACATAAGGTTGAGAGACTGTGCCTTGAGCAATGGGTGAAGACATGAACATATCTATCTATCTGCACAGTAGAAATCAAATCACCTCGCATTTTCATTTGAAGTGTTTGTAATACACGATTCTTTAGGTTTGTTCATGGTTACTTTCCTCACAGGCTTGAATCAATGCATACCTAGCTCCATGTATGAATACTTTACAGGGGCTTGAATAATATTACGAAAGGCGATTTCTTGTGTCGAAGCCACTGGCACTTTACAAGTAACACTCCTCTTCTCTATTAGAATAGAAGATTTATTGGGAAAACAAACAACTTGAAAGCCATTTCCCGGTCAAGAAATGATATTTTCATGTTAAATAAAAAAAAAAAAACAGCGATAAGCCACAAACCTTTGAACAAGAGGACGCCATATTTACTTACTAAGAACCACAGGTGGAGGGGGCGTGGTCACACTTTCGTAAGACGACGCCCACAGGGTGGTGACGATGATGCCATGTGGGTCGGACTGTGCGTTAACTCCGCCCCCGAAAACGCTAGAAACACAGACGAGTCCGCCGTTAATGGCCGGCTCCGGGCGCCAGAACCGAACGGCCGTGGTCGTGTAGGCGTACGTCAGACCTCCGTAACTACACACTGGGTCAGTCACCTGATCGCTATAGGCGAGCGCCCCACTTCCCGGGAACCGGTACCCGAGATTCGGACCGCCTGTCGATTGGACCTATAGGATGGAACGGTACCACTGTAGAAAACCCTCGGTGTGGTCCAATTAGAAGGAGAACTGGACAGATTAACATGTTTCTGATTTTCACTCTATTATTTCCGGCTGTAGACCTACTAGCATGCTAGTAAAGGAGCAGTTCAAGCAAAAGCCAATTAAGATAAGATGATTTCCTTGTGGGGGTGTTTAAACATTGTTAATACTTAAACTATACGTTTATTGTTATGGTTTTATTACTCAACCTGCAGGGAAGACTCAAAAGAAGTCCTTATGATAAAATGGCACATTTCCCAAGTCCAACACCATTGATAGTAATGGCTTTCCTCAATGGTACTATGGTTAATGAATTGCCATTTTAACTGGAATGCCAGTCGGAGGCCAAATTACCATGCAGTACAGTCTTTAACTTAGAGAATGTTGCGATATACATGACAAAAGAGACTGTAAACGGGGTACAGCAAAATGATGTCTGCCCGATACTTACGGCAGATACGAGGTACATATCGCTGGAGAAGTTGTACCCGTATGCAAACTCTGCCTTCTCGTTGATAAAGCCCGGCCCAATCTGCGCTTTCAGGATGAACGTGTATGACAGAGTGTCCTCGCTCCACGCAAACAGCTCCGCTTCGCCAGTGACTGATGCACCATCGATCTCATAGCTCTTCGTACCGTCGAACAGCTTACCTGCGTGTACACACCAAGAAGATTCGTTTATAATAGGTTATCGCTCCGTTTGTACCATACTTCCAGTTATAAAACAGTGGAAGGCGCCCTTATATATACACCCGGAACTTTGCTTAATTTTGATGAAGAAATGTTCTCAGCGTAGCAAACAGGTTAGATCACAGACCAGCCGCCAATTGCCTGTGATCTAACCTGTTTGCATAAGCCTGGCGTCAGTTCCAGAACTATAAGGGATAACTGGGCTATTCATAAAGCTTCGCCATTCGCCATAGGCGAAAGTCAACTTGGTTTGGCGAAAAAAGAAATGTACCCTTTCGTCAATTTGGCGAAAGTAAAATTGACCCCATTTTGTATAGAGTCTGTAATGGCGAAAGTGAGAAGAATGGCTAAAGTGTTTTCGCCACTACGAGTGGTAATCATTAATTGAAATTGAATAGTTTGACGTTGAACAGCTTAAATATAAATAGAAGTGTTTTGTTCCTTAGCCGATTTTCTAGTGAAAGCGCTCTTTTAGAAAATCCGGAGACCAGACATTATGTATATTTCCAATAGCAACGTCTAATGAAAACGTTTAAACAGGCCGGTTCCCGGTTTCAGTTTATGTGTCACACTAAAGTCGGTACCAGAATAATAAAACGCACCAAAACGTTTTCGATACTTATTTCTGTAGCTCACTGCGTTAAAAAAAGATACTCATAAAGGTGATATGGGACTTATTGCAATAAAAAGCACGCGAATAAAAAACATTATTTGTGTGTAAACACATTCAATATATCAAGCATTTTAAATGATTACATCGATGCAATATTAGAACGAAATTCCATAGTACGGAATTTAATGACAACGAAACAACAACAACAACAACATGAGGGAAAGGGACTCCCGGTGAAAAATGGTAATTAAAACAAACATTCAAGGAAATATAACCTTTTATGAGCATATCTTAATGCATTGGAACTCCCACATTTAGTAAAAAGAACGTCATTATTGTACAAGTACTGTCAACTTGCCAGTTCAATGACTCCCAGATCACGTAAACGCTGCAGCATACCCTGCAAACTTTAAGGTTAGATATTCTTTTTTAAAATGTTTAATTTATTTTGTTTTATTTACAATCAAAAGTTATTTTATATTCTTTTTTTAAATGTTTATTTTGTTTTATTTAAAAAATGAATCATGCCAGGTGCATGCATGCAAGTTTAATTATTTTCTGTCGTCTTTCTAACCCTGTCCCAAAGTTCTGTAAACATTTATTGAGGTATAGGATGTAGTACTCTACTAAGAACAACCACACAATGAAGTGGCTGATACAAGAACTGTTATTTATTTGTTCAATTTACACATCATTTATTTTATTATGTGATAAATACCATTCTAGCCTATTTCAATAATTGGTCTGTAAATTGAACAAATGAACTGTAATTTATATTTAATATTTCTGCTAAAATGGCTAAAAAGACTTAGCCAAATTTGGCTTTGCAAAAATCCAAGTGGCTAAAGAAAATTTGGGTAGCTTAGCCAAAATGGCTCATAATATTTTGGTCCAATGAAGAGCCCAGGATAATAGGCCTGTGGAACTCGCCAGTTTTATTTCAAATTTGGATATGAATCATTGCATCTTTCTCCCTTTAATCTCAAATAAGATCACATTTTTAATCATTCAAAAAATAATTCATAACAAACGCTTATCGCATTATTGGATAACATTCTTAAACCATACAAAAGAAAAAAAAAACACTCGTACCTTTAATGTACCGAATAACTTACCATCAGCAACGGACGGGGCCCACACCCGAAACCCCTGGTCGTTATAACCGTACACCACGTGGGCGGGCCATGTGCTCGCAGAACCAGGGGAATACACGGCCATATTGGAACCCACTGCGTCCGAGTACCAGCCTTCGAGGTTCCCATCAATTAGCTTCGTTCTGACCTTTGCCAGAATGGGGTATTCCCCGAGGCCATGGGATTCCTCTTTAAAGACGTCATCCGCTGTTGATATAAGTTTATAATGGTGCCTATGTAGTTGTTTATGCATTATGTTTTATGGGCCCGAGGCCTGCATTTACTGAATAAACTATTGAATTGAATTGAAATTGTTCCGTAACATTTCCAGCGTGTTATCGCTGACGAAGTTTGCAAAGGTATTCGAATGATCTGTTTGATTTATTTAGTAACCATATGAGGTACACTGAATACAGAAACATTTTTGTAATGACCATCGTTTGCAACATTATAACAAACAAATACAATCCCATGAAACTAAACAATCAGGACGGAAATGGAGATATGCTCTCAAGTTTTAAAGTGCTGTCTGGTACAATAAATATGATTTTAAAACTAGTAGGGTCAATGATATATATTTGCAATTCAATACCAACTTCTAATAATAGTTGTTATCCCTTGTTCAATCCAAACAAGTCGATTGAATAAGAAATTGTTCTTCTGTGAAGAACTTTGACAATTGGAATTCACCGGTAAAGTCCGCAGCCATGCCGGAATTTACCGAAGAGTACTGATTAGCTTGGTTTGTTGCGGAAAGACAACGTCAAGAGCAATATGAACTCATCGGGTTTATCCAATGAAAACGAGTGTATTTCTCAGCTCACCGAGAAGTCAAGAAGTGTTACCGTTCATTGATCCAGCGCGTAAGGTTAGTCCGGCTCTGTGGAAGTCCGGGGTTGGCAAAGATGAGGCGCGCCAGGCTCGAACACGGACACGGGCTGATATACTGGACTGTTGATTGAGGCCCGTGTAGTATGTTCCCTCGCCTGTAGGTAGACATTTTGATATGCAGTATGGATTCAAGACCACACCGGTCACACCAAAGATGGCGTAAAATTTCTCTCTCTATAACTATTAGGATAATAAAGACGTTTAGCCGATAAGTATGGAGACTCATTTACTTTCGATGCCATCAATCATGATGATCGACATTAAAGCGTTTTTTGTTATTTATATTTCCCCTTATTCTATTATATAAGTGCGCAATTGGATAAGCCTCAAATAAATATCATACTTAATTCATCATTATCATAGTCGTTATGAAAAATCAGAGATATAGATCTCTGGAAAAAATGTAAAGGAGCATGCACACTAACCCGTGTAGATGGCGTAGCCTGTACTACTCTTATGTTCTGCATGCGGAGCCGAAACGAGCACGGATTCGTTGTTGTAGACATAGACCACGCCCCCAAACTCGGTGACGTCATCATCGTCACGAGGCCGGCAACCTGTAGCGAATCTGAAATCTTTATTTTCTACCAACATATATCGTTCTTTTCCAATCCACATGAATACATTTGTAAATGACACATACAAATATCATGTCAATCAAAAGAAAATGCTTCATTTGTTACAGTCGTTTTTTTAAATATTAAAAGAGCATTTTAATCAATTAAATTTGCAGGCATACCATTCTGGCTGAAGAACAATTGCGTTTTCAAGGAATAGCATTAGAATCAAGCAGATTGTAACTTGCTTTATCTAAGGGATTCTTCCATTATGTATTCACTAATCCGGTTTTATTTAGATTTTTTTCAGAATTCAATAGTCAAATAATTTTGTACAAACGAGGATTCGGATGAAAACCCCTTTAGCAATATATTCCTTATTTGTAAAGTGTTTTTGGCAGCAGATGCGAAAGATAAGACATGAAGATAAAAGGATACAGTGTTTCAACTTTGAAACATCCCAATCCGAGACTTTTTCCTACCAGTGCTGCTGAAAAACACCTACCAATTGCTGCAAAAGCGGTTTGGGATAATGACCCACATTAGCAATCCATTCCTTATTTGTCAAGTGTTTATGGTAGCAGGTGCGATAGATAAGACATGGAGTTGAAGGATACAAGTTTTCAACTTTGAAACGCCCCCATACACGACTTTCTCTTACCAGCGCTGCTTAAAAAACATCTACCCATAGCTGCAAATGGATTTTGATAATACCCAACATTCCACAGTTTATTCCTTATTTGTTTATGGCAACAGATGCGATAGGTAAAACAACGAATAAAGGATATAATGTTTTTAACTTGGAAACACCCCCATCCTCGACTTTTTCGTACCAGGGCTGCTTAAACACACATACCCACTGCTGAAAAGATGAAGTCAATATTCGGTTCGTCCAGGGACATGACCTGAACATCGACTAGAATTGGCACCTCGCCGAGTCCATGTCTGATCTCCTGTCTGGTCTGTCCCGGAATGCGTGCCTTTATTGTTATCCATCCGCTCTCGTAGTCCGGACTGAGTAGACCTACATGTATAAACAACATTAATATCGAAAAAAGATCGTTCTATATAGTGTCAAAACGTTAAAGATGCTTGTTCGTGTTTGGGAACGTTTGAAAGGCAGAATGGATTGTATTTGAAAAAGTACCATGTTCGTCCTAATGTTTGATATACAATTAAAAGTTGCTTTTCAAAGCATAGTTATTTCAGAAAGTGTCTATTTGTCTAGTATGTTCAGTCTTATGCAGTAGATCTCGATGGCAATGCAACAATTTTGGATATAAATATAAACTGATTCACTGTATTAAAGGCTTTGAAAATTAGAAACAAAATACGTTTGTGTCATATGGCTATTCTCCAGTGCGTATCATACAACAGTATAGCTGCCATATAGTTCTAAAGCAATAAGGCTTGATATCAGCCTTTTCCTCAAATTTGTGAACAAACACCTTTTAGACATTGCCACTTAAACCAAAATATTGGAGTTCCTGTGTTTCATCTGGTCAAGGTTCACCGTTTACCCAGTTTCATCAAGACAAGTATAGAAGCTGTAAACATTATGAAGGTAGCACATGCGTTATGGTATAGCAGCATTTATGCCATATACTCGCTTACTAAGTTTGTTAAGTACTGAATGTCAGGCACCTTAACAGCCTTTGTAAGCAACCGACTATTCGTTCACTATCATTTATGCCCACCAAAATGGTACAAACTTGAGTAAGTGCTGAATAACACCCAGTTAGGAACAATTGGTCCATGCGTTTATGGTATTTGTTAAAAAGTAATGTCAATATATATATATAGATTTAATAAAAGACACAACATATATATCCTAGTACCTTAATGCACATGGGTTTGTTCACATAAATTTATTACTTTATTCAGTTTTATGGACAATGTTAAATAACATCGACAAATCGATTATTGAGACAAACCAAATCACTCACCTCCGGAAGCAAACTCCAATAAAGTCAAAATACAAGTACTAAATAACATACACATTTCAGAATCTTTACTTTCAGATATCATTTATTTTAGGTTCCTCGAAGTTCTTATCCAAACGCTATCAATAATCCAATTTTCAATCCAAACAATACCTTTCAATTACAGGGTACCAATATCTTGCACCACGTGACTATCTTTCTATTGGTTATTGAGAAGAAAGCATAAAAGCACCAGAACGAGAGCGCGAGAGCACCGGAAAGAGAGCATAAGATCTCATGCTTATACCAGCGTTTTACATAAGCAATGTATTAGAGAACAGTATTATCCTAACTTGTGGTGGATCATACTGATCGATAAATCTTGTATTGATTAAGCAATAGCATCGTACCTTTAACACGATCTTAATTTAATTATATTCATTTTGCATTGATTGTGAAACAAAGTTCTTATAAGTAAAATACACCACTCTTGGTTCTGCTTTCTTGGTACAAAACCAGTACTCGTGAGAATTCTAGCGGTTTTCCCTATTCTCGGGTGGGGTGGGTTACTCCCGGCATTTTGCCTCGTCGCTGACAGGCATTGGATCTGGGACCATCTGTACCAGAGGCCGACGTGCTACCAAAGCACCATAATCGCGAATCTAACGAGTAACTGTCAAATGCGTTTAAGAGAAGAAATTGAGAAGTAATGCTTCACGATACGGTCCAAAAATAAATCTTTCAAAATGCTACCGCATTTCATTGTTGTTGTTTACCTTCCTTTAATTGAACTTAGAGCACACACACTATATAATCAAAATAGTGGGTTTCACACTTTAAGAACAAAGCAGAATATGAAAATGAAATGCGAAATGGTTGCTTCATACTATGGCGTTTATCTCGTTTCTTCAAAATTCGGGTCAATCAATACGATTGAGATCCCTGAAAAAGCCCTCATATTACAGTGAGAAGAAAAGGAGCTACTTCTTTTCTCTATTGGCCTACCTTTCTTTATTTCTATCGCAAAAAAGAAGCTGATTTATTATTTGCGTGTGAAACATCCATGTCACCTTGATTGGCCAGTGTTTGACATCTACCGATGCATAGATTCTGGAACCACGCAACGGGTGGGGGGCTTTACCAATTTTATCCAATAAGGAATCGGACCGATTCATTTAAAAAGCATCATCAGAGTAAAAATATTGTATAAAAGTATAAAGGGGCATTATGTAGCAGACTGAGATCAATACAATCAACATTTCTATATCAAGCGACCACAGTAAAAGGAGAGATATTATTTGTATTGAAGTCAACCGATCACTCATGTTTTCAAGGACCTTCTGTTGAAAACGTTGCAAAACCTAGACCGGCGATTTCCGAGATTGAAATGAAACATCAAATACATGGTAGCAATCAAACATCACATAGTTCACGTAGTGAAAGGACGTGTGCTCGGTTGGACGATCCATTAATGCATATTTCTCCACGAACTTGCCCCCTCACAGTGAATCGTAATTGTGAACACTGTATAACAACAGCACAAACGGAAAATTAAAACGGCATGATGCGAATAGACGATTGATTCATTCAAACCCTTACTTTGGAATGGTTCCTTCGGATCACCTTTTAATTAATAGAATGAACGAAAAGAAAAAAATAAACACTTGAAGCAATCATCTTTGTTTTGTTCTCTGTTTTGTGTGTATGAACTTATGTAAGATGTGGTCAGCATCAATCACTAATGTGAGAGGCGCAATAGATAACTCAAAGAGGTAACGTGTTGTTGCTTTGGAGTTTAATCAATGACTGATAAGCCTTGCTGCGGACAGCGGTTAGTTGCATGTATAATCTATAAATAGATTGGTTGTTAGTAATCAGATTACGTTACATCTCCCTTGTTTTAAATAAGAAAGAAAACATGCTGTTTGATAATTCAATAAATCAAATAACCAACAAAGATCAATTCAATACACGTAGATCTAAGGATATTATTTAACAACATAGAGAGCATTCAACTAAAAGGCTCATTTCAAATGTTACATGATAAGACGGTAGTGTTTACGTTTATCATGGATCATTTATCAACCCATTGGGAATTGCTGTAGAGATTGTTTGGTTTTACAACTCTGCCTGATCGTGTCTGATAAGGGTTAGGGGGTGTTCCTTGACATGGGGTGTTCTGGGGATTTGCATCGATTCCTTGGTTTGAACTGCGGGGCTCCTTAGGCTCCTTAATGATTATCCTTATTACAATTTTGAGATTGGCGGGAAATTGCAGAATACGTGTTTGGTGGGAAGTTCGACTTTTCCCAGGGAGTTTGATGAGCGAGATTGAGTAATCTTCTGTTACGACGATATTTTGTACCATCTTGTCCCTGAACTATGTAAGATCTATCATTGTAAACTTGAGTGATTTTTGCCGGTTTCCAGGCTTTTCCTACTTGCATGTAAACATGATCATTTTGTTTAAGTAGTGGGAGAGGCTTTGCTGACCTGTCGAAATAAGCTTTTTGTTTATTTTTCTTCTTTTGTTTATCGGTTCGTACTTGATTTTGACAAACTGTTAGGGGTGTAAGCTGCTTGCTACTTACAGGTATTATGGATTTTGTTCTTCTGCCTATTAATAACTGCGATGGTGAGTAACCACAACTTAGAGGAGTATTTCTGTATTCTAAAAGTGAAATATATGGATCTTGTCCACTTTCCTTTGATTTTCTCAGTAACCTTTTTGAAGTTTTTACTGCATTTTCGGCTAATCCATTTGATTGTGGATTTAATGGACTTGAGAATTCCTGTCTAAAATTCCATTCTTTTGAAAATTTTGTCATTAGTTCTGAACTAAATTGACCAGCATTGTCACTTTTTAAGGTTTTGGGTATTCCAAAAGTCGCAAAGTGAACTTTCAATTTTCGTATTACTGTGCTACATTTCATGTCAGGCAAGTAATCGATTTCAAAGTAGTTACTATACGCGTCTACAGTAACCAGATAGTCTTTACCGTCCAACGTGAAAATGTCAGTCGAAACATGTTGCCACGGTCGGTCAGGTATGTCATGTTGAATTAGTGGCTCTTTTGCATTAGATGGTCTGTATTTCCGACAGAGACTGCACCGTAACACGTGTTCAGTGATTTCTTTGGTCATGCCGGGCCAAAACAGCGCGTCTTTGGCTCTTTGTACTTTTTTCTGTACACCCATATGGCTTGTGTGTACAGATTGTATCATGTCAGGTCGTAATGCCTTGGGAATTACTATAGTTTGACCTCTAAAGATTAGGCCATCTGAAAAAGAGAGTTCATCTCTGTGATTCCAATATTCAAGTATTGGTTTAGGACAGTCGGTCCTAGAATGAGTCCAGCCATCTGATATTGTCTGTATCAGTGTCTGCATTTGACTGTCATTCCCATAAGATTGTCTTATAATCTCGAGACGTCGGTCTGTTACGTAAGATGCTTTAAGAACAGTATGAACGTGTAAGTCGAGACCTTCAAAGGTAAAGTCGTTCTCAGTCGTCGGATTTCTGGACAGCAAGTCAGAAATTGGAACGTTTTTTCCGCTGACGTGACATACGTCGAGGTCATACATTTGTAACTGCAACATCATTCTCTGCAGGCGTGGTGGGGCTGCAGAGAGGGGCTTTTTCATAATCGCCGATAGGGGTTAGGGACGGGCCAACGAAAAGGTTTACAAATGCACGATCAGGTAGAGAAGCAAAATTGTTTACCATATCAATGTATTGATCTCCATTTAAAACCATGTGTGACATATTGTCAGACTCACACAAATTATTATCAATAGCATTAACTGATCTTCTGGATCTACACATTTTCGCGAAATGGTTTGTTTTCCCACAAAAGTTGCAAAGTTTTCCTTTTGCAGGACATGTACTGCTTCTGTCATGATTTCTACCACAATTAGTGCATGTCTTTTTCTGTCTGTGTGATATCGTCTCGGAATGTCCCTTATTTTGAATCTTCCTGCCATTTCTGTTCCCGGTTGTGACGTTATGAATGTCCTGCTCAGCCATAGACGTCAATTGTCGCTGTGAATATTCAAATGATTGGGCAATTTGTATTGTTTTGTCCAATGTTAATTGTGCTCCTTCGTTTATGAGCTTTTCCCGTATTTGAGCACTATTAGTCCCAAAAACTATCCTGTCGCGGATCATCGCTTCATGGTCGGGAAAATCACAATCCTTGGCGGATATCTTTAATCGGGTGATGTACTCGTCTACCGTATCACCGTCTTGAACTTGATTGAAAAACTTGTATCTTGCAAAAATTGGATTAAGTTTCGGCTCGACGTGAGCTTGAAACTTCTGGTACAGCGTGTCCAATTTTTGTCCATCTTCTTCTTCAATGTCCCATGTTGCATGTATATCTCTTCCCTTGTTTCCAACCCAGAGAAGGAGGTATGCGGTTTTCTCGGCTTCGCTTTTTCGTTTAAGCGGGCCTGCGAACATCAACTCTGCATGTCGCTTGAACTGCTTCCATTGTGCTGGCAAGTTACTGTCTGCCCAGTTCATACACGGAGGCGCGATTCCACTAAAATCCATTGTTATTAAATGAATTAAAATCCTAGTTCTGACACCATGTTTTGTTCTCTGTTTTGTGTGTATGAACTTATGTAAGATGTGGTCAGCATCAATCACTAATGTGAGAGGCGCAATAGATAACTCAAAGAGGTAACGTGTTGTTGCTTTGGAGTTTAATCAATGACTGATAAGCCTTGCTGCGGACAGCGGTTAGTTGCATGTATAATCTATAAATAGATTGGTTGTTAGTAATCAGATTACGTTACAATCTTTTCATGTCGTCCAAAAGATTCAGTTTGAATAATTGATTTTACGCAATTTGTATAATTATATAATGTGAATCACAATCGATAATTCAATTTATAACTAGTTTCCACAGAATGATTCATTTTGAGTTTTACCATTTCCCGTGAAGAACACCGCTTTATTTCCATATTGTCCTGTATTATTCATGCTATTATTGTAATGTATGAATGTAATGTGTTAACGCATTGTTAATTGCGAATTAATTGCAAGAAGATTTGGGTATGTCCAGATAAACATGGGAATCCGAATAGACAAGGAGTTGTACGCCATATTGTCCGTTCGTATACAGTCGATCTCTGTAACTCGAAATCGCTGAAACCGTTGATCGTTTCTAATAATGCATATACTTAGATGATTTGAAATCAGAAAATGAAACAACGGAATCTTGCTACCGATGACATGCGTCTTAGGGGTACAAAGAAGCTTATTCAAGTAACCTGTTTATATAAGCATGAATATGGTTCCGGCACTATAACGGTTAAGCCATTGAAACATTATTTGCTCTCGTATTGATGCCGCATTTGAAGCTGACTTTTGTCTAATACTCGTCATCTGCTGATACATATACTTCTAACACGTCACTACATACCCATAACGTAAACTACTGATAAAACCATATCACAATGGGTTAACTACGATGGATAACTCTTTAAAACTGTAAATGCTATTAACTATCGGAAGTTACTTCCCTTTTACCCTCAACTTGCAGAGCGTTAACATCTATGCGTTTACAGAGAGACTTTGGGCTACATTTCATTTTTATCGTTTATATTTAAGCAAATACCTATGTGTGTTGCTATTCTAGCAAATACAGACCCTAAATACTTTTATAAAGATGAACATCGCCCCAAACCTACGTGAATTGACAAAGCAATAGGCGCCTGTTTCTTCATTCAAATAGAGCCATGAGCCAGCTCGGATCAGCCTTTCAGAAACACACATACTAATTGGGGACGTCATCTTCTGCATTTCAATTAATATATAGAATAACCTGTTCTGAAACACATAATACCATACAAATGGAAAGTTGTGTTTAAGCTGAATTTCATTTGAGGCTCGAATAGGGTTAAAATAAACAAAATGGAAGCATTCTAGGAGATATATGATTTCTCTACACAGAGATGATTCATATTCAATTAAAAAAGGCGTTGTTACTTATTTAAAAGAGATCCTTTATAGGTTTCGATTAGAAGAAGCTTAAACAAGCAAAAAAAGAATAAGAAAGGTAAGAAGTGTAGCATATATTTTGTCAACACAAAGATGGTTCTTATTCGGCTAAAACAGCCGTGTTACTCATTTAAAGGAGACCTCCCCCTCCTCTCATAGGTAGAAAGGGTTAAGGGCTTAGACAATCAGAAAGGGAGTACATGAAAATATAAATAATTCATATTCAGTTAAAACGGCCTTGTTACTCATTTAAAGGAGACCCCTTTTAGTACGGAACAGTCAAGGCTTAGACAAATAGAAAGGGAGCATGTTAGCCAGAGAGATGCAACGCTGGTTTGCAAACACAAAGATAATTCGTACTCAATGCAAACGTCCTCGTAGTTTTTCCAAAGCAACACCAACAGCACTAATACCGATAATATGAAAAATTTGTCTGGATAATAAAAATTATCATATTTTATGTCAACATTTAGTGATCATTTACTAGATTTCGTAATTAGACGTTGGAATTGATAATTTGTTTTCATATCGACTACAACTAAGGACTTAGAATAAACAGTTTTCATACACGGTTTGGAATTATCTCTGTAAATATAATTGAGCTGACGGAGTGACTATGATCTTTTTTGTAAACATGAAAACATCAGCATGGTTTGGTCCAAACATAGGTATCTATTTTTATTGGTTATAACTTGCCCACCTTTATATTACCTAAACACGACATATGCTAGTAAAATTCATGAACGCGAACCAAGAACAGTCCAGCAAAAACATCATACCAAAACCTGAGTTTGAAAACTACTACAAGCAACTATAAGCAACAATAGATACTTCCGCAAAAAAAATGGACTCGCACGTTTGTAGTATATCGGTAAACGACTGTATGCATACAATACTCACCATAATTGAAAGTAATCTTACTAATTCTCCTCATTAAAAAGGTATTTTAAGAGGTAAGATTCTTCTAGTCGTAAGAAACAATCAAGCCATATTCGTTCTGGGTGTTTAAAAGAATAGTAAACCGCTTATGTCCCATTCGAACAAACTGGTGACGTCACGATTTGAACAAAACGCTTTTAACCATTCGTTGACGTCGCAGTCCTACCAACAGTTGTAAACAGCGTATGTTTATTCGAATATGGTACATTCGAAAAAAAAATGATGATGTTATTTCCATTTTTTGACTTTATGGACCTGCTATGAAGTTTATATTAACAGTTTATGCACATTAGAATATGTCCAATTCGAACCAACTGATGCCTTTATGTTCAAGGCAATACCATTCGAACCATTCTATGACGTCATTGCCCTGGCAAATTTTGTTTACAATATGTGTATATTCGAATAAGACGTTGTCATACCCTTTGGTGACGTCATGGCCATGGCAAGGTGTGCAAATGGTATATTGTATATTTGAAATGTGGCTTATCTTATCCTTTTTATGACGTTTATATTAACAGTAATGACAGGCATACGCAAGCGATTCGTCCTTTAGCACAGAACACCACCTGTGATACAGCAGGTTTGCAGAGCACGTTAATTGCCTCCTCGATGCTTTCCATTCGACAACTGTTAAACAACATTCCATTTTACTTGACCATGGTTCAACCTAGAAATAGTTTTATTCTATAGTCGTAAATGCCCACTTGAAGCTTTGCTCTTTTTTGAATAACTTCTCATATAACTTGACCATGTGTCAACGAAGAAAATGTTTATATGAACACAAGGAATATCCGTCCTCGATAGTTTGCACTCATCAACTGCCAAAAAGCGTAAACGAAGAAAATGTTTATATGAACACAAGGAATATCCGTCCTCGATAGTTTGCACTCATCAACTGCCAAAATGCGTCAACGAAGAAAATGTTTATATGAACACAAGGAATATCCGTCCTCGATAGTTTGCACTCATCAACTGCCAAAAAGCGTCAACGAAGAAAATGTTTATATGAACACAAGGAATATCCGTCCTCTATCGTTTGCACTCATCAACTGCCAAAAAGCGTCAACGAAGAAAAGGTTTACATAAACACAAGGAATATCCGTCCTCGATAGTTTGCACTCATCAACTGCCAAAAAGCGTCAACGAAGAAAATATTTATATGAACACAAGGAATATCCGTCCTCTATCGTTTGCACTCATCAACTGCCAAAAAGCGTCAACGAAGAAAATGTTTATATGAACACAAGAAATATCCATCCTCGATAGTTTTCACTCATCAACTGCCAAAAAGCGTAAACGAAGAAAATGTTTATATGAACACAAGGAATATCCGTCCTCGATAGTTTGCACTCATCAACTGTCAAAAAAGCTCTTACTTTACCTTGTTTCTCTAAATAATAATTTGAATTCAAATTACCCATATGTAGTTAGTGGTATAATTAGATACCATCATTGAATGGCTGACATAAACGGCATTTAACCCATTACAAAACAATAAAGACATTTGACCAGTTTGCTGCAGGCGACTTGTAAAACATTGTTGGAATAGGATAAATTGCAATTTCTCCTTTCCCATAAAGTTTTCTATCCTATCATAAGATTATTTTTCAATTTCGTCACATTTTGAAATGTCGTCTGCAAACTCTTTCAATTTGGGACAGTCTAAAATTTGGCCTTTAGTAAAGGGCTAATGTATGTTTTCTATAAAGGGTCGTGGTCAATGACCCTTCATTGAAAGAGTACATTAAATGACGTTAAACATCAATGTTTCAACAGAATTTCAATGTGAAGAATGCGATCATCTTACACGTAAAAATCAGACGAAAGGTTATATTTTTTTTATAGAACTGGTCTCTAGTATCTAAATGAAATATTTAATACCTTGTGCTCTGTAGATCACGTATCTTGCATTGATGATTTAATCAATCCTCGTCACTCAACCAGAGACCGTTCTTTATCCTAGCATAGCATCAGCGTTTTTTTTTTTCATTGAAAATAAACAATGAAACGATCGTCCATACCTTTCAGTGCTTTGATGGCAGACTAACCTATTTTGATGATTTTACTTGAATGAAACAATGTTTCGTATGCACAGTCAAACGTTTGTGTCAGAAATTTAATGATGGAATCTTAATAGGTCACTAACTATCTATGGGTTATTTAAATCATTTAGATCATTGTTTAGAAAAATAAACCGTTCAAACGGTTTTCTTTATCTGCAAGATAAATGTGCTTAATCAATAGGTGTGCGTAAGTCTAAAACAACAATTTACTCTTATTTCAATATTGGGCGAAGGAAAATTGCAAAGTAACACATCATTGGAATCGTCTCTCCGAGACGCTTTCAATGACATGTCACTTTGCAATATTGTACTTTCATTGAAGATACTATCCATGTGTATCAGTTATGACTTAAGCAATTATTTTCCTTAAGTTGTTTAGTAAAACGGTACCCTGATATGTTATTTTATCAGTAGAAGATATTTCATTAAAAAATATACATAAACCCCAATATGTGAGATAATCGTTTTAAAAGCAATGTACTCATTTCAAAGGGCGACAGCTTTGCATATCGACGTTTTTATTGATGTGACATTGACTATTCCCATTTTCGTCTCTGCACCAATCTTCAGAAAATAATTAGATGACATGCATATTTTATGTCGGATACAATACAATGCCTTTGGGACTATAGATTATCACTAATCTACTGTGGCCTACTCATGCAGACCTCATCAGTGCGGGTCATACATGGTTAATATTTCATGGGAGAGACATTTTCTATATTCCTAACATTAATTGGTCTCTGACTGCCATTTATCTTTGTTATCATTTATTCAGTGATCGATTTTAAAGGTATATATCCGTTATAAAAGTTTTGGTTTTTTTCCCTTACTTTATAGATTCACCCATTTTAGGCGTTTCTCATTGAAACAGTTATAATGGGAATCGATATAATAAGTGAAGCTGCATAGTTATCAAAACACTGCATGTGAACGACTCTTTAGTTCAAACCTAAACGGACATTCTAATGTTATTCGGTTTAAATGTGCATGGTCACAGAAGACAAAATTTGAAGGTCAAAATCTTACGTCGTTGGATCAATACAGTTTTTGTATCGTTGTTTGATATTTCATTTAAAAGTAGCTATTGAAAGCATAGTTAATTCAGGAAACGTCAATCTACATAAACATGTACTGCTTATATGCGGTTAGTCTCAAAAGCGATGCCACGCTTTTGGATTGAAATTCATATTAATGAACTGTCTACACACTTAAAGGCTTTAAAAACGATCTTATTTTGCTTTCAGTGACTATTCTTCGGTGCATATACTATAACAGCGTACGCTTGTTTTGCAGTTTTAAAAAATCGTTGCTAACGATGCTATGGTATCAATCATGTCAGACACCCTTTTCTGTTTCTGGGATAAACAGCACTTTCAACAACTCTTCGTTCATGCAAACGAATTATCATAACCTTACATGAATCCAACAAAATACTCGATTACTATCGAAACCTTTACTGGTATAGGGCAAAGAAAACTTTTTTCAATGTAAAAAAAGGGCTAAGGAATCAAAGAACTTGATAATTATGTCAGCAAAGAAGATAAATAGAAAGTGACAAAAATCAAATAATTGCATTACATGGCTGTATGATATCGCATCTAATGCATTTGTATTTAGTATTCGATATCTCGTTGGAATCATGTAAGCTTAGGGAAAATTTGTTTGTATAAACGAAGAGTTGTTGAAAATGTTGTATAGCCCAAGTATAGAAAAGGGTGTATGACCTAAATGATATCATCTAATGCATTGGTATTTAGTTCGTTGGATTCATAAAAGCTAGGGGAGAATTTATTTGAATAAACGAAGAGTTGTTGAAATTGCTGTATAGCCCATGTCTAGAATAGGGTGTCTGACCCAAATAATGTCCTTGCACCGTTAACAACGGTTCGACGATTAAGTATCTCGAGAACACGGTCTCAATCTGGACCAATCTAATAATTATTCATGTCAAACCAACCAATCAACCGGAAACCCTGTAACCAGGTGAAGACGAGTCATTGACAAAGATAAGAGCAACATGGAAGCTGCATCTTTTGCACATTAACGAATTAAATTTTGATTAGCAGGTGACAACAAGCAATTAAGGTACCGTGTTGTAACTCTGACATTATCTTGGATCAGATTCTTTGGTAGCTTTATTTTAAAGCGAGCATTTTGATTCCAAAATCGAATGAATTATTCAACTTTTCAATAATTCTGTTACCACTAGTTCCAATCTAAATTGGCATAGCAAGATATTTAAAAACCTATAGCCCCTTTTTATATGAACATGTCCGTTATAATTTTATATTAGATACCTGACTGCAACATATGATAGACGCACATGGTACGGAGATCTCGATGCCAAGGTTGTGTCTGTAACTATATAACGCACACTACGAAATTGTGATACTCATCTATATTTATTGTTGGAAATGGGGATGTTTCAGCTACTTACTATTAAGTTCTGTCTGATGAATGGATTCTGGATTATGATCACTATTCTGCCAGCAGTAGAAGGGGGTAATTATAACGGACATTTTTATGTAAAGCAGAATATCATCAATATCCACATTCTTATATATTATTATTGTCTTTATGATTTTCATAAACAGGTTGTTATAATTACATTTCATTTACGTGTAATTATCAATAAATATTAGTTTTCATATAATTAATATTCACAAACTACATAGATAAGATTATATAAGGTATTGTTAAGTGCTATATTAATTGGCCACATAAGATATTAATTATTTCTACAAAGGAAAGATTACATAAAACACTGTTAAATACGACAGATAAGTTGGTCTTATGAGACATTGTGAAACATTTGAGAGATTGATCACATTATAGCCAATGCTCAATACTTCACATTTTTGATTGCATGTACATAACACTTCGCCAGACATTAAGGAGGTTAATCACTTTGGTCATTTCGTCATTTCGAATATGTTGATAAAAATGATCTCAAATGAACCTGCAGCATGCAGCACTGGTTGTTCACATACAACTAGCGGGTTTAACCTACACTATAATGATCTATTAAAGGTGCTTACTCACAAATGCGAGGAAATTTCAAATTTGAGAGTCAAAATACTATAATAACCTTCCGTAAAGTAACAACTAACTGAAAATAGTTATACTTTGCTATCGTGTTGTATCTATTTTTAGTTCTGCGCAACATCACAATTAAAGGGTTGAATATTTATAGATCTTCGTTTATTTACTATATATGATTTTCTTACCTTAGTTTATTTAGATTCCTTCCAAAAGGACGTAATTTCTACCTGTAACAAGTCAGGGTTAGGTCCTTTCCGAAGGAAGCGAACGACTATCGCAACTCTAGAGATATGTTATGTATTTCATAATATAGGTAGTATGATGGGCCGGAGGCCTTTATGTACATTAAAATATTTGTAACTTGGTTATACGTAATCTTTTTTTTGCCATACAACGTGAATGTTGTGTTCAGTATTTCTGCTATTCAACAAGTGTGTTTAGAAATGAATTCCAATTAGAATAAACATGCTTTACCAAACAAAATTATCAAACTGCATTCGCAACTAAGACAAATATTTAACCAATTGTATGTAGCACTTTAATTTTTATTTGGAGTGTGTTTTAAAGTGCAACTTTCTATTTGAAAAGACTGAAACGGTATTGCAGTGCTGTATGACAAAATCAACCACATCCAAAATAGTACCATTCTTGGCGTGTTGTCACGAATTTACTTGGCTGCGGACCTGGATCCAAACTGTTTGCATAAGCATGAACCTGGTTCCAGTCCTTTAAGGGTTAACCGCAGTATCCTATCTTATCCCGTATATTTTCACAGGACAACTGGTCAATGTTGCACTGGGCAAATCCACCCGGCAAAGTTCTGGTGGCGCTTCGGGCAAGGTTGTCGATGGGCGGCGAGACCAAAATTGGTACGCCTATTCCTGTATGGCGACTAGCACTGAGTATCGGCCATATTGGGAGGTGGATTTGGGTGACGTGTATGACATACATTCTATCACGATATACAACCGGAACGACTGTTGTGGTAAGGATACTGACTCATTTTAAACTTGGTTTTGTTGATGTTGCTTTTAACGCCTAATTATCAGTATGCAAGGTATCTTGTGGCTCTTCTGGATTCAACCAATAATAGGCAGTGCACTTCGGTGTCTTGCCCACAAGACACTTCCACGAAAACAATCCTTGTTAACTAAGGTCAGATGCGCGTTATCTTTCGGCTCTTCTGAATTCGACCAACAAGATGCAATGCTCTTCGGTGTCTTGCCCACAAGACACTTTCACGAAAAGTTCCAGTGCCGCTGGTAAGGATTGATTCCAGGAACACCGTGTCAATAGTCCTGCACTTTAGCCAATTTTGCACGCATGGCCCTCGAAATTTGGAAAGCAGCTCATGCGAAATCGTCCCATTCCAACACAATTTTGTATTGGGAGTCCTGTCTTAACAGACGTTTACATTAATTATCCACAAAGAAGGAGAATCGGTTCTGATCGGTCAATACTTTCTGGAAGACAAGTGCCCATCTAAAAGTAGTGCGCAGTACTAGTATTAATACACTACGACGAAAAGCATGTGCGCTGATTGCCGCAAGATGACGGAACTACTTTTTTTTTCAGATAACATTTACGTTAACCCCGTTAACAATACGTATTTGTCTTAAATTGAAGGCGATCGGACCCGAGACATCCATACCAACGTTTCTATTGACGGCTACGTGAATACGACAGCATGTGTCTACGAAGGTCAGATTCCGGACATTTACACGTGCGTGCCCGAGACGAGGCTCATCGGACGTTGGGTCAAAATAATACGAGCGGCGGCAGGTTCCGGTATGATGAACTTTTGCGAGGTGGAGGTGATGTCCTACCAACGATCGGGTAAACATAAGTCTAACTTGTGTTAAGCAACCAACCTTTAAAACAACCACTTCAGAAAGTCCCATTGTTAGATTTATAGTGTACATTAATTTGTGTTAAGCAGCCAACCTGTCTTAAACAGCCAACTTACTCTGTCCCATAGGCTGGTCTCTTAACACACGTTTGACTGTTTGTATGGTTTCTAATCATTCGTTCGTTTATTTGTTCATTAACCCAATACCAAAAAATAACGACATTTAACCCCCTTGTTGAAGACGACTCTGGAAAGCAATGTGGGAAAGGAGAAATTGCTCGTAACGAACAATTTATCCTTTTCCCACAATGTTTCTGCTCTAACAGGAGATTGTTTTTCAAATGCATTATATTTTTAAATGTCATCTGCAGACTCTTTCACTTTGAGGCAATTGAAAATTTGGCGTTTAGGAAAGTGTTGATTTGTATCCTTTTTTTCATCAATTGTTTTACTTGTTTATATATTCAACGAAATCGTTTGTTTCGCGCAGGTATTGTTTTAAATGGGGAATTGTTTATATGCGGGGGGTTATTTCCAAAAACAATACAGACTGTTCATTGAACTCTGTGATATTCATTTATCTCAATTAAGCTACAAAATACATAACATATTTTATCAATTTAAGTGTGACACGATGCTCTTTTTCAGGTCACTTTATATCCGAACATTCCGTAGTAGGGACCGGCGCCATCCTCCAGAGTAGCCCTGTAAAAGACGACGTTGAGTGTATGTACCTTTGTTTCCGGACAGCCGACTGTGTCAGCGCCAACCTTGTCAACGATACAGCCGGTCTGGAATGTCAACTGCTTGACTCGATTCTAAACACAACAACAACACAGGACAATATTTCTTTCTGGTCATTGCACTGAAACGTTTTTCTATAAGCATAATGTGTTATTTATAGATTATTGTTAAGTACGTACATAACGACTTTTCGTACGGCAGATTGTGACGTTTAGCATTAGCTTCTTCAATGGTACAGCCAGCATGGAATGTCAGCCGCCTGACTTGATTCTGAACATTACAGCGTCGCAGGACAATATTTCTTTCCAGCATTGAACCGAACAACCTTTTCTTATTAATATCAAGTGCTTTTGCTAAAGAGCATGTACGAACCTATCGGCTTTTTGCATAGTGTGCAAGCGTTAAATCGTCAAAAATAAATCTTCAACGTCGACTGCTTTACTAGAATCGGGACACAACGACTGCGCAGTCAACTACTTCTTTGCCCATTGTACTGAACTTTTATCCCTTTAGGTCTTTTTATATCCGAAAATTCAGAAGTAGGAACCTGCGCCTTCTTTCAGAGAAACCCCCTAAAGGACGTTGTGGAGTGTATGTACCTTTGTTTCCGGACTTCATACTATGTTAGCACAAACCTTGTCAATCATACAACTGGCCTAGAATGTCAACTGCTGGACTCGATTCTAAACAAAACAATATTTCTCTCTGGTTATTGCACTGATCTGCTTTTCTATTAGCATTATAATTAATTATGTGTTTTTATAACTTATTCTTATGTATGTTCTTTACAGCTTTTCGGACAGTAGTCCTGGAAAGCGTCTTCGTCATCAACAACAAAAATTACCCTGGAATGTCAACTGCTTGACTCGATTTTGATCACTTTAACAGCACAAGAAAATGTTTCGTTCTTGTCATTGTATCGAACTAGTTTTTTTTAAGTTTTTTTGTTAGCATTCAGTGTTGTTTTCACCTAAAACGTATTCCAATGTATGCACCTGTCGTTTTTTCGCACAAAAGATTGACTTAGCGTCTACGTCAACAACAGTACACAGCCTCTAAAATATCAACTGCTTGACTTGATCCTTAACACTACAGCAGCAAAAGAAGATAGTTCCCCCTAATTATTATATCGAACTTTTTTTAAATAATCATTCAAATACTTAAATGTATTCTAATGTATGCACTTGTCGGCTTTTCGCACAAGAGATTGCCTTAGCGTCTACGCCATCAATAGCACAAAGACTCTAAAATATCAACTGCTTGACTTGATTCTGGACACTTCAACAGCACAAGAATACATTTCTTTTTGGACAATATGGTGATTTCTTTTTTGTTTAACATCCAGTGTTTTTTCAAATGACATTGAATTTAATGTATGCATTTTAAGGCTTTTCGCTCAACTTTGTTAGCGTTAACCCTTTTAGTGGTAGACCCGACTTTTTGCTTCTGCAAACAGGTTGAGCCCAGGCCAGCCGCCAGGTAAATTGGCGGCTGCCTTGTGATCTAACCTGTTTGCTACTCTGAGTATCTTTCCTCATCAAAAGTAGCAATCTGCGTCAAAGGTCAATCCCATGTCTGTCTATTAACCCTTTCCAAAACAACACATTTGCGACTGTCCCAAATTGAAAGAGTTTGCAGACGACATTTCAAGATGTGTTGGAATTGGGAAATAATCTTCTGATAGGGAAGAAAACATTGTGGGAAAAGGAAAAATTGCTCGTTATTTCAAAGGGCGACAGATTTGCATATCGACGTTTTTATTGATGTGACATTGACTATTCCCATTTTCGTCTCTGCACCAATCTTCAGAAAATAATTAGATGACATGCATATTTTATGTCGGATACAATACAATGCCTTTGGGGCTATAGATTATCACTAATCTGCTGTGGCCTATTTATGCAGACCTCATTAGTGCGGGTCACACATGGTTAATATTTTATGGGAGAGACATATTCTATATTCCTAACATTAATTGGTCTCTGACTGCCACTAACTTTTGTTATCATTTATTCAGTGATCGATTTTAAAGGTATATATCCGTTATTAAAGTTTTTTCCCTTACTTTATAGAGTCACACATTTTAGACGTTTCTCATTGAGACAGCTATAATGGGAATCGATATATAATAAGTGAAGCTGCATAGTTATCAAAACACTGCATGTGAACGACTCTTTTGTTCAAACCTAAACGGACATTCTAATGTTATTCGGTTTAAATGTGCATGGTCACAGAAGACAAAATTTGAAGGTCAAAATCTTACGTCGTTGGATCAATACAGTTTTTGTATCGTTGTTTGATATTTCATTTAAAAGTAGCTATTGAAAGCATAGTTAATTCAGGAAACGTCAATCTACATAAACATGTAAGGTTTATATGCGGTTAGTCTCAAAAGCAACGCCACGCTTTTGGATTAAAATTCATGTAAATGAACTGTCTACACACTTAAAGGCTTTAAAAACGATCTTATTTTGCTTTCAGTGACTATTCTTCGGTGCATACTATAACTAAACAGCGTACAGTTGTTTTGCAGTTTTAAAAAATCGTTGCTAACGATGCTATGGTATCAATCATGCCAGACACCGTTTCTGTTTCTGGGCTAAACAGCACTTTCAACAACTCTTTGTTTATGCAAACAAATTATCCCAAAGCTTACATGAATCCAACAAAACAATCGATTTCTTTCGAAACCTTTACTGGAATAAGGCAAAGAAAATTTTTTTTCAATGTAAAAAAGAGGCAAAGGAATCGAAGAACTTGATAATTATATCAGCAAAGAAGATAAATAGAAAGTGACAAAAATGAAATAATTGCATTACATGGCTGTATAGTATCGCATCTAATGCATTTGTATTTAGAATTCGATATCTCGTTGGAATCATGTAAGCTTAGGGAGAATTTGTTTGTATAAACGAAGAGTTGTTGAAAATGTTGTATAGCCCAAGTATAGAAAAGGGTGTATGACCTAAATGATATCATCTAATGCATTGGTATTTAGTTCGTTGGATTCATAAAAGCTAGGGGAGAATTTGTTTGTATAAACGAAGAGTTGTTGAAATTGCTGTATAGCCCATGTCTAGAATAGGGTGTCTGACCCAAATAATGTCATTGCATCGTTAACAACGGTTCGACGATTAAATATCTCGAGAACGCGTTCTCAATCTGGACCAATCTAATAATTATGCATGTCAAACCAACCAATCAACCGGAAACCATGTAACCAGGTGAAGACGAGTCATTGACAAAGATAAGAGCAAGATAGAAGCTGCATCATTTGCATATTAACGAATGAAATTTTGATTAGCAGGTGACAACAAGCAATTAAGGTCCCGTGTCGCAACTCTGATATTATCTTGGATCAGATTCTTTGTTTTAAAGCGAGCATTTTGATTCCAAAATCGAATAAATAATTCAACTTTTCAATGATTCTCTTACCACTAGTTCCAATCTGAATTGGCCTAGCAAGATATTTAAAAACGTATAGCCCCTTTTTAGATACACATGTCCGTTATAATTTTATATTAGATACCTGACTGCAACATATCATAGCCGCACATGTTAGAACGATCTCGATGCCAAGGTTGTGTCTGTAACTATATAACACACACTACGAAATTGTGATACTCATCTATATTTATTGTTGGAAATGTGGATGTTTCAGCTACTTACTATTAAGTTCTGTCTGATGAATGGATTCTGGATTATGATCACTATTCTGCCAGCAGTAGAAGGGGGTAATTATAACGGACATTTTTATGTAAAGCAGAATATCATCAATATCCACATTCTTATATATTATTATTGTCTTTATGATTTTCATAAACAGGTTGTTATAATTACATTTCATTTACGTGTAATTATCAATAAATATTAGTTTTCATATAATTAATATTCACAAACTACATAGATAAGATTATATAAGGTATTGTTAAGTGCTATATTAATTGGCCACATAAGAAATTAATTATTTCTACAAAGGAATGATTACACAAAACACTGTTAAATACGACAGATATGTGGTCTTGTGAGACATTGTGAAACATTTGAGAGATTGATCACATTATAGACAATGCTAAATACTTCACATTTTTGATTGCATGTACATAACACTTGCCAGACATTAAGGAGTCTGGTTAATCACTTTGGTCATTTCGTCATTTCGAATATGTTGATAAAAATGATCTCAAATGAACCTGCAGCATGCAGCACTGGTTGTTCACATACAACCAGCGGGTTTATACTACACTATAATGATCTATTAAAGGTGCTTACTCACAAATGCGAGGAAATTTCAAATTTGAGAGTCAAAATACTATAATATATTTCCGTAAATTAACAACTAACCGAAAATAGTTACACTTTGCTATCGTGTTGTATCTATTGTTAGTTCTGCACAACATCACAATTAAAGGGTCGAATATTTATAGATCTTCGTTTATTTACTATATATGATTTTCTAACCTTAGTTTATTTAGATTCCTTCCAAAAGGACGTAATTTCTACCTGTAACAAGTTAGGGTTACGTCCTTTTTGAAGAAAGCGAACGACTATCGCAACTCTAGAGATATGTTATGTATTTCATAATATATGTAGTATGATGGGCCGGAGGCCTTTATGTACATTAAAATATTTGTAACTTGGTTATGCTTTTTCTTTTCTTTTGCCAAACAAAGTGAATGTTGCGTTAAGTATTTCTGCTATTCAACAAGTGTGTTTAGAAATGAATTCCAAATAAAATAAACATGCTTTACCAAACAAGATTATCAAACTGCATTCGCAACTAAGACACATATTTAACAAATTGTATGTAGCACTTTGATTTTTATTCGGAGTGTGCTTTAAAGTGCAACTTTCTATTTGAAAAGACTGAAACAGTATTGCAGTGCTGTATGACAAAATCAAACACATCCAAAATAGTACCATTCTTGGCGTGTTGTCACCAATTTACTTGGCGGCGGACCTGGATCCGAACTGTTTGCATAATCATGAATCTGGTTCCAGTATTCTAAGGGTTAACCGCGGTATCATATCTTATCCCGTATATTTTCACAGGACAACTGGTCAATGTTGCACTGGGCAAACCCACCCGGCAAAGTTCTGGTGGCGCTTCGGGCAAGGTTGTCGATGGGCGGCGAGACCAAAATTGGGGCTCCTATTCCTGTATGGCGACTAGCACTGAGTATCGGCCATATTGGGAGGTGGATTTGGGTGACGTGTATGACATACATTCTATCACGATATACAACCGGAACGACTGTTGTGGTAAGGATACTGACTCATTTTAAACTTGGTTTTGTTGATGTTGCTTTTAACGCCTAATTATCAGTATGCAAGGTATCTTGTGGCTCTTCTGGATTCAACCAATAATAGGCAGTGCACTTCGGTGTCTTGCCCACAAGACACTTCCACGAAAGCAATCCTTGTTAACTAACGAGTCAGATGCGCGTTATATTTCGGCTCTTCTGAATTCGACCAGCAAGATGCAATGCTCTTCGGTGTCTTGCCCACAGGACACTTTCACGAAAAGTTCCAGTGCCGCTGGTAAGGATTGATTCCAGGAACACCGTGTCAATAGTCCTGGGGCCCGTTTCACTAAACAACTTACGGAAAATGTTTGCGTAAGTCATAATTGATTAACATGGATAATATCTTCAGTGAAAGTACAATATTGCAATGTGACACGTCATTGGAAGCGTCTCGGAGAGACGATTCTAATGATGTGTTACTTTGCAATATTGCTTTGCCAAATATTGAAATTAAAGGACTTGTTGTTTAAGACTTACGCAAATCTTAAGCGTTAACTGTTTAGTAAAACGGTACCCTGAACTTTAGCCAATTTTGCACGCATGACCTTCGAAATTTGGAAAGCAGCTCATGCGAAATCGTCCCATTCCAACACAATTTTGTATTGGGAGTCCCGTCTTAACAGACGTTTACATTAATTCTCCACAAAGAAAGAGAATCGGTTCTGATCGGTCAATACTTTCTGGAAGACAAGTGCCCATCTAAAAGTAGTGCGCAGTACTGGTATTAATACACTAAGACGAAAAGCATGTTCGCTGACTGCCGCAAGATGACGGAACTACTTGCTTTTTCAGATAACATTTACGTTAACCCCGTTAACAATACGTATTTGTCTTTAATTGAAGGCGATCGGACCCGAGACATCCATACCAACGTTTCTATTGACGGCTACGTGAATACGACAGCATGTGTCTACGAAGGTCAGATTCCGGACATTTACACGTGCGTGCCCGAGACGAGGCTCATCGGACGTTGGGTCAAGATAATACGAGCGGCGGCAGGTTCCGGTATGATGAACTTTTGCGAGGTGGAGGTGATGTCCTACCAACGATCGGGTAAACATAAGTCTAACTTGTGTTAAGCAACCAACCTTTAAAACAACCACTTCAGAAAGTCCCATTGTTAGATTTATAGTGTACATTAATTTGTGTTAAGCAGCCAACCTGTCTTAAACAGCCAACTTACTCTGTCCCATAGGCTGGTCTCTTAACACACGTTTGACTGTTTGCATGGTTTCTAATCATTCGTTCGTTTATTTGTTCAATAACCCAATACCAAAAAATAACGATATTTAACCACCTTGTTGAAGACGACTCTGGAAAGCAATGTGGGAAAGGAGAAATTGCTCGTAACGAACAATTTATCCTTTTCCCACAATGTTTCTGCTCTAACAGGAGATTGTTTTTCAAATGCATTATATTTTTAAATGTCATCTGCAGACTCTTTCACTTTGGGACAGTTGAAAATTTGGCGTTTAGGAAAGTGTTAATTTGTATCCTTTTTTTCATCAATTGTTTTACTTGTTTATATATTCAACGAAATCGTTTGTTTCGCGCAGGTATTGTTTTAAATGGGGAATTGTTTATATGCGGGGGATTATTTCCAAAAACAATACAGACTGTTCATTGAACTCTGTGATATTCATTTATCTCAATTTTTATCAATTTAAGTGTGACACGATGCTCTTTTTCAGGTCACTTTATATCCGAACATTCCGTAGTAGGGACCGGCGCCATCCTCCAGAGTAGCCCTGTAAAAGACGACGTTGAGTGTATGTACCTTTGTTTCCGGACAGCCGACTGTGTCAGCGCCAACCTTGTCAACGATACAGCCGGTCTGGAATGTCAACTGCTTGACTCGATTCTGAACACAACAACAACACAGGACAATATTTCTTTCTGGTCATTGCACTGAAATGTTTTTCTATAAGCATAATGTGTTATTTATAGATTATTGTTCTGTACGTACATAACGACTTTTCGTACGATAGATTGTGATTTTTAGCATTAGCTTCTTCAATGGTACAGCCAGCATGGAATGTCAGCCGCCGTACTTGATTCTGAACATTACAGCGTCGCAGGACAATATTTCTTTCCAGCATTGAACCGAACAACCTTTTCTTATTAACATCAAGTGCTTTTGCCAACTTTTTCTAAAGAACATGTACAAACCTATCGACTTTTTGCATAGTGTGCAAGCGTTAAATCGTCAAAAATAAATCTTCAACTAGATTCGGGACACAACGACTGCACTGTCAACTACTTCTTTGCCCATTGTACTGAACTTTTATCGCTTTGGGTCTTTTTATATCCGAAAATTCAGAAGTAGGAACCGTCGCCTTCTTTCAGAGCAACCCCCTAAAGGACGTTGTGGAGTGTATTTACCTTTGTTTAAGGACATCCGACTGTGTTAGCACAAACCTTGTCAATGATACAACTGGCCTAGAATGTCAACTGCTGGACTCGATTCTAAACACAACAATATTTCTCTCTGGTTATTGCACTGAACTGCTTTTCTATTATCATTGTCATTAATTATATGTTTTTGTAACTTATTCTAATGTATGTTCTTTACAGATTTTCGGACAGTAGTCCTCGAAAGTGTCTTTGTCATCAACAACAAAAACTACCCTGGAATGTCAACTGCTTGACTCGATTTTTATCACTTTAACAGCACAAGAAGATGTTTCGTTCTTGCCATTGTATCGAACTAGTTTTTTTAAAAAAAAATGTTAGCATTCGGTGTTGTTTTCACCTAAAAAATTTTCACCTGTCCATTTTTCGCACACAAGATTGCCTTAGCGTCTACGTCAACAACAGTACACAACCTCTAAAATATCAACTGCTTGACTTGAATCTTAACACTACAGCAGCGCAAGAAAACATTTCTTTCTGATCAATATACTGAACTTTTTTTTGTTTAACATCCAGTGTTTTTTCAAATGACATTGAATTTAATGTAGGCATTTTAAGGCTTTTCGATCAACTTTGTTAGCGTTAACCCTTTTAGTGCTAGACCCGATTTTATGCTTGGATCCAGTGATCTAACATGTTTGCTACTATGAGTATTTTTTCTCATCAAAAGTAAGTAGAAACTAAAGGTTTTGGAAAGTAGACGACACAAATATCTTTTTTTTTTTGTTAGAAAACTCAGCATTCTAAGGATTAACATAGCAATCTGCGTCAAAGATCAATCCCATGTCTGTCTATTAACCCTTTCCCAAACAACACATTTGCGACTGTCCCAAATTGAAAGAGTTTGCAGACGACATTTCAAGATGTGTTGAAATTGGAAAATAATCTTCTGATATGGAAGAAAACATTGTGGCAAAAGGAAAAAGTGCTCGTCACGAGCAATTTTTCCTTTTCCCACAATGTTTTCTAAAGTCGTCTGCAACAAAGTGGTAAAATGTCGTTTTCGTTTGGGAAAGGGTTAACCGAGTTGTTCATGAAAGTACTGAAAGGTGCTAAAATCTGTTCCGCACGTTATTACGAAAATACTCATATTAGACATCTTTGAAATAAACAACTTGAAGGTAGTAATTTGTACGGTGACAAGGATTCTTTAAATCACATGTTTGGTGTTTGGAAACTGTAGACCAAAATATTTGAGAAAGTCCATTTCTGTGCTGCTGTTTTCAATCTTTTCCAATGTAATGGAACTGAAAGGATACGACATAAGCGTAAATGATCATTTTCAAATAATGAAGAGAACCGTTTGCGAGTTTTCTTTTCATTGGAGGTGCAAAAAACTTCTGCATATATGTTTTAACGGTTATATCGTTGGAATATAAAAAGAAACTACCTTTATTTATGATAGCCTATTGTTCTAAAATGCTTGATGATTTAACAAGTTTGATATTACTTGAGAACAGTAAAAACTAGTTCCCATACACTATAACGTCTCTTTAGAGAGCTATGAACACAGGATTAAGTAAAACCGAAACTCGCCAATGTCCGAGAACGTGATAAATGTTAAAATTATAAAACAGGAAACAGGGAGAAATGTTTGCTTATACTCTTATACGCAACACCAGGATCGTGAATACGGGCATATGACGCCATGTAATGTCACAGTCATGATGTGGCAAATTGAAAAATAGGCACAAACAAGGATGCCAACCAACCAAGTAATATTTTTCTCACAATGCTTTTTCAAACCCCTTCTAGGGGAATGGGGCGAATATTATATTTATTCTTTGTTACTGTTGCTTGTTTTCTCACATTAAATCGTTGTCTCAGAACATGAACGAGTATTTGTACTGTTTGATTCTTAACATTTCGTACTTATATCGCTCTAGCCGGGATTGCTGAATAGATACGATTGAGAAAATGTATATCAAAAATGTGATCTGTAATGAAATTAGTCAAAAGAAAAAAAAAGATAATTGCGATATTTAACCAATTTGAGTGCGTTTACCTAAATATTTGTCCTTGCGTGTAATGTTGTAATCAAGTGTGTTACCCCAAGATTTCTGGTGTGTTCATGAACTACCTACGAGGTAAATTCACCTGCTTGTGCTGGGGATTGTTGAGTAGATGCGATTAATAATTAACATGTAAAAGCACCCTAAAAAGGCAATTTTGCATGTAAAAGAAAAACTTGAGACGTCCCGAATCTGATTTAAAATTTCTTTATTTCAAAGCTCTTCGTCAAATTTCGCAGAATTCTATCACAACTAAAGACGTCAGTCAGCGGGGTGTAAATAAATGCAATCGGTCTGGCAAAATGATTAAAAAAACAATTCTAGTCTATTCTGGATTCACGTCTATTATTAGAACAAAACAATCGATACTAAGTCATTAACCAATATTCTATTACCATATTTACAGGGAAATGAACAAGTATTATGTCAACAAGTTACACGGGGATGTGGGTAGATTACGCTTCCTTCAAACAAAGACCGAGACATAGCTGACTTTATCTCTTACATAATGAAAATAGTTGACAAATAATGAATCATTCGTTTTGGGAAACACCATTGGTTCACTTCTTCAGAGAAAACAGTGATTTCGTCAACCGATATAGAAATTATGTTATGATATGTTATGATATGTTATGATTTGTTATGATATGTTATGATTTGTTATGATATGTTATGATATGTTATGATATGTTATGATATGTTATGATATGTTATGATATGTTATGATATGTTATGATATAGTGCTGGAACCGACTTCATGTTTATGCAAACAGGTAAGATCCAGACCAGCCGCCAAGTGAATTGGCGGCGGGCCTGTGATCTAACTTGTTTGCTACTCTGAGTATATTTCCTCGTCAAAATAGCTAAGGGTTTGGAAAACGCATAACACATAACACCAAAATTTATTCTTGGAAAATTACTCAGCATTCTATGCGTTCAATATTACTATTGGATAGGTTTTTAAAAGTATTTTTCAGATTGGTATGGTCTTCGTTCGACAACATTTCAATCACACTCAATACAACTAAGTTTATCATTTGACGTGCCTGAGGCCTTTTGCGAAAAGCATTTAGATAGAACAATGAGTCAGCATTACACACATGTATCTTTCAATATATTCTCTCACATTGTCAACTTTTCCATAAGTAGTCATAACTAAAATTTATCCATTATGGTTGTTAATCCATTACTAAACAATAACGACATATGACCAGTTTGTTGCAGACGACTTTTGAAAACTGTGGGAAAAGGAGAAATGGCTCTTGACGAGCCATTTCTCCTTTTCCCACAATGTTTTTTCTGTCCTATCAGAAGATGATTTTCAATCATCACATTTTGAAATGTCGTCCGCAATCTTTTTGAATTTGGGCAATAGAACACTTTACGTTTGGTAAAGGGTTAAGAGCCACCGTTCTAAAGAAAGAGACGATACAGTTCATGTTACGTTTCTAGAAAGGCCTATGTTGATGTTATCAACGAGCACCATGCTTACAAATACGTCTTTTCCCATCATACACCAGAGTGTAAAAGTGTCCGTCTGGTATGAATTCAATATCTAGGAGATTGAGATTCTAATTATACAAGGAAAATGGGTTTTTATTCCACAATAATTGGTAATACCACATCCATATGTAACCTTTCTTTACCCTTACCCAAACGACAAATATTCGACATTCCAAAATTGAAAGAGTTTGCAGACGTCATTTTAAATTTGTGATTGTTTGAAATACCCTGATGAACATTTTAACTAGATCTTACAAACAAAATGAGGAATGGAGACAGGAAACGAATGTTATCCCTTTACAAAGTTATAACAGATTTCGGTATACGACTTTACTTAAAATCATCAGTGTCAAGAGACTTCGATGAAAACAGCTTAATTTATTCTTATAAATATCTATAAATACTGAGTCTATACCAAAATAGTAGTATAAACCAATCTCGAGCAAATTGCCTCCCAACGATTGCAAATACCACTATCCTGTATATAGATTTACTTATATTGGTTCTATCAGGGGGCAATTTGATTTTGAACCAAAATATGTAGGCAGCTTGTTTACTGGCAAAGTATTTGAAAGTTATAAACACGCAATAAACACATTCTAAATATAAATACAAACAAACGCAAATGCGGGACCGCCAAGATTGTAAGAGATATGTTTTCTGAAAAGTTCGTCTCAGAAGTTCAAAACAAAACTCCCTTTTATTTCAACAATGGACCAAGCAATATTGCACAGTAACACATCATTGGAATCGTCTCTACACGACGCTTCCAATGAGGTGTCACCTTGCAATAGTGTCCTTTCATTTAAGATACTATCTATGTTTATCAGTTTTAATTACGCAAATATTTGTCCTTGATTTGTTTAGAAAACGGTAACCTGGACATTCATGGCTTGCTCAAGGATATCTACAACTCAAGCGATGTGAATAAAGACCTAGGTATTTCAAATTCAGAAAATGCATGACTACTATAGAGTTCGAACAAATCAAGCTAGGAGTGATCATTATAGATGCAATAATAGGAAAGACACCTCCACATGAAGGTTACCAAGAATGCGTGTTTGGTGCATAGACATTAACTCCTTTTCAATCTCTTCCCCTTATAATACTGGGTAAATTTCTAAAAATAGATGTGTGTGTCGTCTGCTTTTCAAAACCTTAAATGTATGCTTATTTATAACGAGGAAAGATACTCAGAGTATCAAACAGGTTGGATAACAGGCCACTGTGCACTATTATTTAAGACACTATCCATAATATATAAATCGGTTTTCACTTACGCAAAGGTTTCCCTAAGAGGTTTTGAAAAAAAGTACACTTGACTTGAACTACGGAGGCTGAGATTCCTGGTGCCAGTTTATTTGAAAGTTTACGTGAGACCTTTGCCAAGCCTACATACGAGTTGCTAGGCAACATTGCTAAGCAACATTGCTTGGAAACCCCATCCAGACCAACCTACCTTAATGAACCGCTCATCGTGTTGTTTTCTACCATCGAATATAAGCTGGGTATCACAATCTGGAAGGTACAATAAATCAAGGGTTCCGTACAATACTACAGTAAGTGATTAATGTTTATGAAGCACAGACTATAGTCTTGCACTGAACCTTCGAAATGTTATCGACTAAAACTGTTAAAAGTGTCACGTAACATCATAACTTTTTACAATGTTAGGTATCGCATTGACGATACTATGTCAGACAACAATTGTCCGAACTCGTTTTACAATGATAGGTATCCAATGTGATCGGAAAGATCTTGATGTAATGCTCTTTAAAGAGCTTAGACGATAGAGTTTCTTCAGAGTAAGCGTTTAAACGAGGTCAGCTGAGAAATGCCGGGGTTAATTACGTAAATAATTCTGAAATTTAAGTAAACTACACAATTTTATGTTTATCACGTGACCTTTCGAACCAGGTGCCCGCATCTCGTTTGTCTACTGGCTCATTAACATAACTCGAATGTGAATAATTGTGTCAAATTGTGTGCTACATAATTCGTGAAAACAGCACTTTGAAACATCGTTAATAAATAGTGCTGGCGTTATATTGTCATGGTATTGTGCTGGTTTGTAATGTTTTAACATATTAATTTATAATTTATAACCCCTTTTACACAGTTTTGCTGTTTTTGGTGAACTTTCTGGCTGTAAGAAAAGGGTTAAAGCGCGTAAGAGATATACTCTTCATCGAAAGGTGATGTTTTCTATCTAGGTTCCTTGCATTTGTTTACGAAGCTTTGAAGAACTGTCGAAATGGTAAAAATTGTGTTAATTGTCTTACCAACGTACGCCGACAGAGGTATTACCTGCGTGCTCTTTTCGGTTGGGTACAATTAACACAGTCCTTGAATATATCAACATGGTCCTAAATTGGTAAGGATTCTGTGTATCGGATAAGGTCGAAATTTGCAAAGGTTGTTATTCTTCACCTTTGTTTTGCATATTTAGCCTTTAGAATGCTGGGTAATATATGTATATTAGAAATAGACCTTTGTGTCGTCTGCTTTTCAAAACCTTAAACATCTGCTTAATTTTGATGAGGAACGATACTCAGAGGAGCAAACAGGTTAGATCACAGGCCAGCCACCAATTTTCTTGGCGGTTGGCCTGGATCTAACATGTTTGCACAAGCATGAAGTCGGTTTCTGTACTATTAGGGTTAAATGAAGCTGATTTCAAGGCTGTTAAAGATATGTGTTAATTCAACACAGGTTTCCCTTAGAGGTTTTGGAAAAAGGACCCTTGACTTTAAATACGGAGGCTACGAAGCATGGTCTATAAAACAGGTTTGTTTGTGTACCTATTGACACTTTTATCGATCTTTTAATTCATCTCCCATCTTATTATTTACAAGGACTTTCTTTTTAAGTATGGTGGCCAGGATGTGGCATGTTTTTTTTATGTTTTCTATATAACATCATAAATACTTACCGCCTCATTATAACGAGTGGGTGACTCGTAATTACGATTTGTTTCGTCGTTATAACGAGGTTTCATTTCGTTATTACGTGTTGGTTGATTTAGAGGATATGGTTATTTCTTATCATCTGGCCTGTAATTGGTTATAAAATTGAAAATAGTGTACGGTACTTTCGCGAAGGGCTCATCTGTAACCATATGAGACTGACATCGTTTTTCTCATAAAACGACAAAAAGATACCTATTCCATGCAAACCTAGCAAGCAATATTTAGCCATAATACTACTATATACCCAAACCATCTGATTGGTCAATTTACCCTTTATCACAACTTGACAATCTTGTAACAGCATTTTACATAATAAAGGGTTCAACTTTCTTAGTGTATTCTTTCAAACTCAAAGCGCAAGTTCTACGATAATTATTTGAATGTTTTGTTCCATAGGTATATGTACATTTAATCACTCTCTATTGAACGTTTGCCGGTGGCCTAGGTACCTAAATTCAAATGTCTATGTCTGTGTCTATATTCGTCATGGCGAGCAAGTTAGTCGTTATAACGAGATGGATAAGTAGGACATACATACGTAACATGTGTGTTACCTTATTGAAGGGTATGGCCAAGAGTCTGTTGGCAATATCCATTTTCAAGGCTGTGTTAACTGTTTCACAAACTCCTCGCCAACACAGTTTCTATAAAAGGTATGGTTGAGCAACATTTCAAAGGCCAAATGTTATCAGGTGCTCCAAAGACCTAAATAGTACACATACGCGTCTTCCCATAGGTTATTAAGGCAGTACATGTACCTTGATCTTTCGTTCAACAGCGTACAAGAAAAAGGTCTCACGAGAGTTTCCAGAAAGAAAGATTCGAGCAATGACGTACTGACAGACAAAAGATCATCCCATCAACTCGATAACGTATTCGACTAATCAACCAAGTAAATTGGTAGCTGACCTGGAGTATAACCTGTTTGGAAAGCAGACGACATAGAAATATATTATTAGAAAATTACCCAGCATTATATTGTACCCGTAGGGTGGTCTCGCAGTATTGTGGACGTATACTAGCCTACGATGTTTGTGGAGATGTCAAAATAATTCTCAGACATCAATTTTCTACAACTCGAACATTGCCTTTTAAAGGAGATATATAACAGTGTCTTTTACGCAAATGAATTTCATTTAAAATGACACCGACCCATTAAAGTATCGTCGCCTACATTACGTTGTCACTTTAAATTGACGAATCACTTGTCAAGTGAGGTAATTGAATACATGCAAAGAACCCAATCCATTTAAACATCTTTCATTTAAAAGATTATTTAGGTCATAAATCATTTTTCAAAATTGTCAATTTTAGAGCAACAGTAGACAAGCATACGAATAAACAATTTCGTCTCTTCGCGCAATTATTTCTACCAAATGTCTCATAGGAAACAATGCTTGTCATTTCTCATTATAGTCACATCAATGTTGTTTTACAGTTGACCATGCCATTAATCCCCTTGCAGGAAAGGAATTCACCCAGAAAGCATCGTTTTCCCCAATTAAACCATGTTTGTAATGAACGTAGATGATTTAAACCGCGATGTATCGGTAAAGAACTTGAAGAGGCGTCCAAATGCATTTTGGCCATTTCTACAAACGATGAATAATGCCTTGTCCAAATTAGTGCATAAACGTTACGCTGGTAGATATGTCAAAAACACATTACTAATTGTGCGGGAAAATCTGATAAACATAATAGAGTAATATTGGAGATACTACACAAAGTAAAGTTATGAAGTTTGCTAAAATTATATTTTGGCGGGAACTGTTGCACACGCAACTATCTGACACAATTTCCTTTTGTACACAGATTAACTAGACTCCTCTTGACTTGGTAAGAGATAAAAGGATTTTTCCTGGTGGCGCATCAATAAACATGTGGGTTTTTTTTTATGAAAATCCGTTCTCTTGAATTTTTCCCCATTCACATCTAAGGAAACCATATTAGCGAGCCAGACTTCTCAATATAAGACCCATCAGTTTTATCCTCATGCCTTACTTTTGAAACTGACGGTTTAATGCAAGCGTATAATGAAGGGTACATCATCTATCTTTCGTCGTAATATAAATTCAGGCATCAATCGTTAGTACTCGGACATTTCCGTGATCTAAGAAATACACCTCGTACATAAGTGTAGGGTTACAAATTCCGGGTAAATCGTATCCGACCAATAACACATTTCCTATGAACGTCAACGTAGAGAAGTTCAATGTAAATGGAAGTTTTGAACATCATCTTAAATCATTATATTTGGACGGTAACTTATACTCATAATAGTTAAATTAGAAGTTGTGATAGATATCTGGTTCCTCAAAAAAAATAAATGACTATTCAGACTTTACATTTTAGATATATATTTGAAAACGAAAGTACCATTTAAGTAGTCTCGCGAGAAGCAATAACGTGGTTTCCATATTACGAAATAGGCGTTTTCATTGGATTAGCAATGGTTTGAATAAAATACATACATTAAAGGAATTCTAATTAACGTATACGCTGAGTGTGAGTGTGACATACACTATTTTGCGTGATTTCTATTATTGAAGAATCCTTATTCCCAATAAAAAATTCATGACGACCGTTTACTCACAATGTTTTGTTTATTTGCCTGTTTCAGAAAGGCTAAGTTCATACATATATAAATGATAGGAAGTGTAAATCTTACTTTGACCGAGTTTTTAAACCATTGAGTGCAAAGCTACACCCATTGAAAGCCGACAATTCGACATGCCCATTCAATCTCTATGGATTGCCTCCTAATTTTACAAAATGTCAAATAAGAATAACTGACAAAGAAAGGTAACGGACTCGCATATAAACACCCAAACCACGCCTTTCCAAAAATAATGCCGCCTCTGCTGTTTTTTAAAAAAGAAAGGTTATTTGGGAAAGAAAGGATGTTCGGCTAAATATGCTAAAATAGGAATGAATCAACGATCAAAACAAGAAAATAAACGAACAAAGGGGATAGGAGCTTTACTCTTTAAACCCTTAGGACAGTGAGACAACATAAAATGTCACTTCAGACATCAAGTCACGTCAGCGCCCTAGCCTAGAACTGATGGATCGTGAAAAACATACATACCTGAACAATGTTGATACGGCGTTAAACACCATATTAACAAAGGCAGGCCGACATCATGTACGTATCTCTAAGAGCGCATGTTCGACCATTAAACTTTGCCTTAATTGACATCGCCAGTTTCTAGACGCCTAGTAAGGTTTCATGTGTGGCATTAAAGCCAGAAGATTTGACAGCAGTGGGTTGGTTCGTATTCAAATCTTCTGTTGCCTTAGCCCGGTCTTAACTCTAAAAAAAATGGCCTCGATATGGTGTGCGATATATGAAAGGTAAAGGTCTCTTGTTTATTATAGTGTCACCCCTATTTAAAATGCCAGCCAGTTTGGCTTATGAGACAATTTATACTGATTATACCAAGTACCTCTCGACTTCTACCACTATACCAGGCACCGAGCGGATATAGGTCGGTAACCATTAAATTAAATTATAACTAGCTCGCAGCCTACGAACCAATCGGAACTACTCGGGCATTTCCGTGAGCTGTAAAATACACCTCGGATAGAAGTGTAGGGTTACAATTTTTCGGGTAAATCGGCCTCCGGCGTCTAACACATTTTCTAAGCGTGCATGTTAAGTAGTCCAATGTGTATGGAAGTGTAGGACATCCTTTTAAATCATTTTTTTCTATCAGAAACTCATACGAAATGGCGAAATTGAGGTTGTTACATGTAAAGTTGTTTCCTCAATCAAATTTAACGACTTTTTAGATTTCACAGTTAAGATTTTTGTTTTTAAAAACGAAAATAAAGTGACGTCATTCTCGCGGAAAACAATATGGCGTCATCCCTTTTATTTCAGAGGTGTTTTCATTGGATAAACCCGATGTGTTCAGATTGCCTACGAACCGGCCATTTCGGAACAATATATAATACGTTCTGATTCTTATACGTATCGGAAGAGATGAGCGATTAGTAGTTTTGAATTAAAAACATCTATCATCTTTACCTGAGCTACCCATTCTAGATTTTCACCAATAAAGTTCCTGTTGACAAAAGGCGTCAAACCATTAATGTATAATATTTTCTGATTCGTATATATGTCAGGAGAGATGAGCGATTAGTAACTTTGAATTTAAAACATCTATCATCTAAACCTGTGTCACCCATTGTAGATTTTCATCAAGGAAGTACCTGTTTAAAAAAGGCTTCATACCATTAATCAAGGGTTCCATGCAATACTATAGTAAGTGCTTCATGTTTATGAAGCACTTACTATGGACTTGCATTGAAGCCTTGTAATATACTTGCATATGTTTTCTCGCCTTCACCTCTGTCTCATAGTAACATAGGGGGAATCTATTCTATTCTTACTATAGTCTTGCATTGAACCCTTGTAATATACTTCCAAATATTTTCCCGCCTTCCCCTCTGTCTCATAGTAACATAGGGGGAATCTATTCTATAGTAACTATATTCTTGCACTGAACCCTTATAATATACTTCCGTATATTTTCTCGCCTTCCTCTCTAGATTCTTCACATTTTTAAATCAGGAATATTACCTCTGATATGCATCGTCACCGTGTTTTTTATCAGAGAGGAAGGAATTCAGATGATCAGATGGTCCTCCTCCCATTACTTGTCCGATGTTGACAAATCAACTTGTCATATGTTTGTTTCATAAGATCACCTACATAGATTAAATGTTCAAAGGGTATCACGTGACATAGTGTGTTCTTGTTTTCGGAGAGATTGCTTGTATTTTATATCTTCAAGAATGGTGTAAAACAATGCCTTTTGTACGATTCATGACGTAAATGCTGTCATGAAATCATGTTCGTCGAACTATTAGCACGTTAACCCTTAATTGACAAGCAATAATACGCTTATTAGCTTATTAGCAAACAATCATAGCACATACACCGTACCACCTACACAAATGAAGAATATTATTGCCATTAACAATAGGTAAATATAATTAAGAGTTATATTATTCTGGTTTGAGTGGGCAGTAAAACAGATTCTTAAGCTTGGAGAGTATCTGAAGCTATGGTAGGTTAGGCTTGGGACCGGTCTCTCGTCTATCGAATATAGAGAAAGGTATGATACAAATCTACCAGGCAGAAATTTAGCTGGTTATTGAAGGAAAGAAAACAGCACACTGCCCTTAGCGATAAACGTTTGCGGATTCAAACGAACGGTTGGCCGCGACACGAATTTTCCTTCGACGAAATAAAGTTCAAAATGATTTGAAATTGGAATTTTGACATGCATTTGGTACAAATCAGTGAATAATCAAAGTCTTATAAAGGGCTGTCTGCTTTGAAAATCAGAAAGCAATGATTCAGGGGAAACACCGTGTATGTTGTTTCTTCGAGCCTGGCCACTGCATACCCGTATTACTAGGACAGGGTAAACATACGAGTCAAACCGCAGGCTATGTTTCTTGTTGTTGATGATGGTGTTGTTGTTGTTGTAGTCGTTGTTGTTGTCGTGTTTTGGATCGTTGCATTATGAAAAATCAAATCGCTCAGAATGAGTAGTCTGCCTGCCCGTTGCCTTATTAAACTCCGTGAGGAGAGCAAGTGTGACCTTGCATTCAATGATATTTCGAAAGTGATCAAAACAGAAACTGACAATGAAAAATTAACCTTTAGATTGCTGGGTAATTTTCTAAATATACATTATTGTAGTGTCTGCTTTCCAAAACCTTGCATATCTACTTAATTTTGATAAAAAGTGATAGCCAACAGGTTCGATTACAGGTCAGTCGCCAATTTACTTGGCGGCTGGCCTGGATCTAACCTGATTGCATAGGTTTCAGGTCGGTTCCAGCACGCACTATAAGTGTTTAATGACGTTTTAATTATAACAAAACCGAGCAATTTGGCCAGTGACTGTACAATTCCTCTTACCCTTCTTGACAAACACGATTCCCGTGTTGCAATGCATGCGTCTATATAAAGTCAAATACTAGAAATAGCGTTATATGGTGTTATCACAATGTCTTTCTGTCACGCTAAATATCGTGACGACCCGGAAATTGCAATCATGTCACGCGTTTTGTTAGCATTTATGTCATTCTCGCTGTAATGGCGTGTTTGTCAAACCATTTTTTTAGATTATGAGATATAGATGCATGCATGTATCACAGTGGCTGCCTCTATTTATCTTCTACTTGCTTTAAAGCTAAATCAAATACGTAAGCACATAAGGGGACTATAATTAACCAATTGTAAGAGTGGGTTCAAATGGTATAAAATTACAAACTCACTGGTACATTTCTTCGGAACTCGTTTTAATTACCCGAAAAAACAAAATGCCATACATTTTTCAGCCTTTAACCTTTAAAGTGCTGGAACCGACTTCATGCTAATGCAAACAGGTTAGATCCAGGCCAGCCGCCAAGTAAATTGGCGGCTGACCTGCGATCTAACCTGTTTGCTACTCTTGGTATCTTTCCGCATCAGAATTAACAGCTATTTAAGGTTTTGGTAAGCAGACGCCACAAAAATCTATCTTTGGAAAATTGCCAGTATTGTTAGGTTTAAGATCGTTGAAACCAGTGATTGACACCTATTTTGTATCACCTTATTATTCACAAATCTGGATAAATCTAACCCCTAATATAAATCCTAAACAGCATTTTATGTACTGAGAAGAAACATCATTATAGTGAGTAGCACTTGCACTCTGTAGATTTCTCGACCGAGTGTTAGACATAACACCGTTATGAAGCATAAGTCACAATATACCACTAGAACCGAACAGTTGATGGTCAACTCATGGAGGGTACGAACTGTGGCTATCATTGACACAAGTAGATGAACAAAGCAAAAAAACTTATTTCGTCAGGGGGCCAGCCATCTTGTTCGGACAGTATATCGTACATATTTGTCAAACAATTCCCCCGCCTGATTTGAGAACTTGGAAAGTTCGAGCACGTGACTTTCAACCAGTAAAAGGGACATATTATTGCATGAAAGTTTATACCATCGTTTCTGATTAGGCCATGACATTTTATCGATAGGTCATCCATCTTTATGTATCGTTATCGGTTGTTTTAGTCAACACTGGATAGTTTCTGTTGGCTAATTTCTCTTTTCATAGCTATATGAACTGTCTACCGCTTGGGAGGGACTACTTTTTTGTCCATGCGTGCACAATGAAATTAGGCGAAAGTGGACAAAAATACCAGACAGAGATATGAATGGATATAACTTGTAACTTTATAATCATGGTGTGAATTGTCCGTCTAAACGAGGGTTAAAATGACGACACTGATAGATTTGGATATTTATGAGAGGCAATTCTCTGGCTAACAAACGAATGTTGATGGTTTTGTTTGTAGATGAGCTTTTTGTATCTTTCCACCAATTACGAGTTAGGCGTATGACTATTCATCATGACAGAAAGACTGGTGACATGATTTTCACCTTATAACCCTTGCAATTAAAAAGATAAACTAATCCTGATTCATGGATTAAAAGAACAATTTGCTGTAAATACAAGACAAACGCAAGACAAATATCGTCGCAAGAAATATTGAAATTCTAAATTTTTAAAAGGACAAGAGAATAACAGTTTTTCAGTATACCTATCTAAAGAACCTTTTGAAGTCATGTGCATCCATATGATGTCTTTAGTCGCACCTTGATGTTTTAGTAACGCCTGTTTTGAAAACCTTGGTATTTGTCTTTGATGTTTACCGTGTAGTTTGTTTATCTTCTAATTGTTTTCTAGCATCTTATACACGTTATTAGTTTCTTAGAGTAAGCATCTTTTTTACATAGCCCATTTCCGGGAATCGCAACAGAAAGTTTATAACGTTTGCGCGATGAAAAAGGCCATATGAATAAATAAACACAGCATCTTATTGTAGACCAAATAATGTACAGAGCATATACATAATTGGATACATAACTCAACATAGTTATACATTTGTGTTTGAAAAGGGAATTTCTGTAAGAATGGGGGAAACAGACTATGCATGCAACTTACATGGTAAGACAAAAGCTCATTCTACAATGAGAGCAATCGTATAGCAATCTATGATATAGTATATTTATTCAATATATCGTATATTAATATTGCAACATGGACGTTGTCCTTGTTTATTGTTAATAAACTATTCCTATACATATACTTAAACATGTATATCCACTCTATATATGTATGTCCATTCTATATATAAATACCAATTCTATAAATACAAGATAATATGTACCCATAGGTAACATACTGATAAATTCAAAAATACATTTGTATCTCTTTTAAGGAAATTGTTTAAAGGAAGCATTTTCAAACAAGGAACTTGCAGGCAAAAGACAGAGAAAGAAAGTAAAAAACACCATAAGCGACACTGTCTTTATCTCGGCTTATTTCCCCTAAGATCCAGTATAAATTCACCCACGGAGGCACCATTGCCGATGATGTATCACTATTTAGGGGGCTGTTTCCGCCATTATATGGTGGCTGTAAGTCCGCGATAATGCTGAATAATGTGAATAGCCCAGGGTTCTTGATGACGAAAATAGAAGGCGATGTCGTGTGTTTACCTCGCTTATTAACGACACAGGGAAAGGGAATATGATGGGCGGACAAACCTTTTTACGTGGTTTGACTTTGTTTTGGAATAACTCTTTACCAAACGTTAAGTTTCTGACTGTCCCGAATTGAAAGAGTTTGAAGAAGTCAGTTCGAAATGGGATGAAAATTGAAAGATAATATTCTGATATGACAAAAAAACAGTGTGGGAAAAGGAGAAATTGCTCGTTTAAAGCAATTTCTCCTATTCCCATAATGTTTTCCATTGTTGTCTGCAGCAAACTGGTCAAATGTCGTTATTTCTTGGTAGGGTAAGGGTGAAGTCCGGTATTGATTCACCCACCAAGTCTTATAATAAGGTTGCACAGAAGAGAAAACTTGAAATTCGAAAAATGAAATTTCGTTAAAACAATACAGTTTTGTTCCATGGTAATCAGTTGAAAAAAGTGAGTAAAAGCATGATTAATTCAAGAAGCGCCAATATCTGTAATACTGTATTGTCTATATTTGATAGATATAAAATCCGTTGAAACGCTTTTGGACTTTTGCCCTTCTCAATAAAGAAGAAATGACACTTGTGATTGGATTCAGATTTCTTACACACTCAAACAAAATGAAAGAGTCGATTGCACTTTCATACACTCAATCTTGTTTTGATCGACCATAGTTTAAGCCTTATAGTGCTGGAACCAGCTTCATACGTATACAAACATGTTGGATCCAGGCCAGCCGCCAATTTACTTTGCGGTTAGCCTGGATTTAATCTGTTTGCATAAGCATGATTTCGGTTCCAGCACTATAAGGGTTAATGAAACACTAATATTCACACTGGCCGCAAGTTAAGACTAAAGTCTAATGTTAGTAGCGGCGTTTACTCACGAATTTCAGAAGTTTCCTGGTAACAACACCACACAAAGAAGGACCTTTTAATCCATTTCTCGGTTAACGTTCTTTCGCGCTATAAGTATCCATCACTTTTAGTAAAAAATAAAAGTATCAGAGGGATAGGGCCCTTAGAACCGCAACCACGCTGTTTTATCCCTCATTTATGAGATGCGTTTCAATTACCTGAAAATTATATCTGTAATAGCTTCTATCCTCTGTCTGTGCATAATGCAACCCCATTCCCCCCTTGGACAAAGGAGAATATTGTTCAAGCAGAATCATGATGTAACGAATGGCTGTATATTCATAATATTTTGCGTGCTGATATATCTATCATATTATAAGAGATGCATCGTAGTAACGAACAAACTGTTTGTTCCTTGCGACGCTTCCTCGCAGACGTTTCTGCTTGGATGTTTGGGGAGAAAAGCAGGGTTTGTGGGAATGTGTGACGCACATCAAACATGTGATTTATGGAAAGGATTTTCGTACATTAAATTCCATTATCCATTCGCGCCAAAAAGTACAGGGAGTGTTCAATCGCAAAGAGAACTGGGTCGTTCGAAAAACGGGGCTCGGAAAGACGGAAATAAGACACTGTCTTTGATAGAATATATTTAGTTGTGAAATGTTCATAGATTTCTATTTCATATAACGCATACATTTTTGCAACGATTACACCTATTTCATGTTTCGAACAAATCCCTAAATCAGTTAGTTGAATATAAATAGAAATTGAATTCAACCCTTTACCAAACGTCAAACTTTCAACGCTCCCAAATTGAAAGAGTTTGCAGACGACATTCCAAAATGTGATGAAATTGGAAAACAATCTTCTTGTAGGGCAGAAAACATTATGGGGAAAGGAGAAATTGCTTTTTCAGAGCAATTTCTCCTTTCCCCATAATGTTTCCGTGAGTCGTCTGCAACAAACTGGTCAAATGTCGTTAATGTTTTGTAATGGGGTAAATGAAATATATTTAGTTGCAAAAGTTCATAGATTTCTATTTCAAAAACCGCATCTATAACATGTTTTCGTTTTGTTTACTCGATTAACGCGCGGTACTAGCAAAATCGTTTGACTGAGGCGAGAAAACAGGCGCAATTGTTCGTAAAGAGCATTGTCTCCTTGCATTATCTTGATGCTAACTCGATATCGATGACAATATGTTTCATGTTTCAAGCAAATCGTTAAATCAGTTATTTGAATAAAGAATATATATCTAAACTTCGTCTCTCTGTGTATTCTAATTCCACCATATTACGAAGCTTGGCATTTTTGTTAAAGTTATAGCTAGTAAAGCGTTGATGTATTTGGAAACAAACAAATTGATGTTTAACTATTTCTTGGGGGATGGGAAAACCGTGATCCTAGAGAAATATCAATTTATAAAAGTGTGTTTTATACACTTCCATTTTGAAACAATATGGGAAAAGATCTTTCCTACATAGATTTCTCGTAGTCTTAGTGCCGGCTAATTTTCTAAAAATAGATTTTTTAGTGTCGTCTGCTTAACAAAACCTTAAATCTCTGCTTAATTTTGATGACGAAGGATACTCAGATTATTAATTTACTTGGCGGCTGACCTGGATCAAAATTGTTTTCATATGCATGAAGTCGGTTGCAGCACTATAAAGGTTAAGTATAACACTAAACATCATTTAATATCTCAACATTTTCCTTGGCATAAACCTGTAATAAATCTGCGACATTTCATAGCAAACCCAATTAACATTTGCATGTTTATAACACGTTTTCGACTTTAGTTTCTGGTTTATCTTACCTCAAAAAGGAATGGCATTTGGCCATGCTATCAAAGATGCTATCATAGCGATATTTGTAAAGGAATTGATTTCGATAAAACGCATAACAGTTCACCAACAAAATGTTGTTGAATGACAAAAGTGCAAAAATAAGTCCGTTTTAAAGGCTGTCTTAGTTTGACCTAAACGCACGAATAGAAGTCATGGGAATTTCCGTTGTGTAGCCGTTGTGTTATCAACGAAAAAAATGGCAAAAGAGGAAAGGTCAGCCAGTATTACGATGCTTTTGTCCCTAAGAAGGTCCATCTGAAGTCCATTTTATTGTATAATTGATGAGATATGGTCTTACGTTGATTCAAAGAAGTTAGTCGATCACTGCTTTTCAAATAACGCGTTCGTGCTAAAACTTCGTTCATTATAAATTGGTATTTACGCCTAGATATTCTATATCATTTCCGCACTAAACCTTTGCTACTTCAATACTTTTTGATACAGGAAACTCTGCGAAGGTTATGTTTAATTTACCATTATAGTACTGGAACCAACTGGAATTCTTATGCAAACAGGTTAGATCCAGGCCAGCCGTCAAGTAAATTTGCGACTGGCCTGTGATCTAACCCGTTTGCTACTCTGAGCATATTTCCTCATCAAAATTAAGCAGATATGTACGGTTTTGGCAAACATCACAAAAAACTTTTTTTTTTTTGATTACCCATTATTCTAAGGGGTTAAAGAACTTTTCCTTTCAACGGTATATAATTTAATAACGAAATCGCAGGTGGTAAAACCGCATGTGATTCCAATCCAAAACATCTTGGGCATGTGATGAGAGGGGAGTTGGAACGTGAAATAGATTGACACGTGCTTGTTCTGCTGATGGGTACTCTAGAATTAACGGTACCAAAGACAAAAAAAATCTTTCAAAAGGCAATATATCTTTTTCTACATTGGTTTCCGTCTTATGCCACGATAGAAATATAATACAGCCTTGGTATTATTTGGTATATAAAATAGGTAAACCTTCAAATTCGTAACGTGGGACAAATTTATTTATTTATATATTTATTTATATATTTCAAATAGCAGGCATGCCAGAAGCACTTTGCCATTGACCTAAAAGTTACATTAATTCACGAAATATAGCAAACAGTAACAAAATCAATAGAATACATAGTAAAATAACATGTCCTTTTCACAATTAATGAGGAATAAACACACTCTTCTTATCAGATATTCACTGTTAACCGATTCTTCAGCAGAAGGAACAAAGAAACAAAAAGGATATTGCGACAGAAGTACGATGGCTCATGAAGAAAATCTCTAATTTTCCCAAAATATACTCTTTCCAATTTGATACACCATAGAAGATGCTTTTTCTCGCCAGTTATGGTTATAGTCTGTTATAGTTTTCAATTTGGGAGTTTGCAAAAGTTCCAGTATGGGGGCATGCTTTTAGTCAAAACTAAATCATAACGTGCCGGTAAACAATTCCATTAACTGAAGCCGAAATATGAGAAATATCTACGCATGTTGCCTTCAGAGGGTAACGACATCTGCTGGCGGTGAGACCCTGTCTTACTTTCAGGCGAGTTTTTGTCGTTCAGCAGACAAAAGTATTTTCTGTTGTTGCTGTTGTTGTTGTTGTTGTTGTTGTTGTTGTTGTTGTTGTTGTTGTTGTTGTTGTTGTTGTTGTTGTTGTTGTTGTTGTTGTTTATTCGGCATGCTCTTTTGAACTCGTATTGATATATGTGCCAAAAATTTAAAAATAGAAAAAGAAAACAAAATGAATTAAATATATAAACAAACATAAAGGACAAAAAGAGAAATGCTAAGTTGTATCAATTTTTTTTTTTAATTAATACTACGGCCCAAAACGCAACACTTGAGGTGAAATGAGTTATAGGTTTCAACAGAGCGAAACATTACCCATGACAATATAACTCATGCACTGTTTATTTTTTATGTTTCAACGTGCTGTTTTCACAAATTGTTTACCCCACAATTTGAATTCATTGTTTACATTCAAAGTTACATCTGAAAATAGTGATGATCCCTCAAAAGTGGTGGTTACCTGGTTAGAAACATCACATGATACACACCAAAAATACTGTCATTTATCCAACACCAATAATGAGAATATCCAAATTGGACAATGATCATTTTAAAAATCCTCACCATGTTCGCCTTTTTTAAATGCATCATGTAATCATGTTACGTCTCTGTTATTTTTTAAGGGGAATTTAAAGTTCTTTAAGTTGATTTACAATTACTCTAGATGTTTCACAACATATGTGTAAATGAATTCTAGTATTGCTTTAGAGCAAGTACATAAAAGCAACAAAAATATCAGCATAAGCTACTATTGGTTACCAGAATTTCAACTCATTCTATTTCAAGTAAGTTATTTGTCATACCAAAAATATCATATTTTCTTTCAGTTACCACTTTAAAACCCATTGATTTTATGGCGATATACTTTTAATTGTTTCTGACGTTTATTTCATAAAAGCTAGAATATCCTTTTAGGTGAAAAACGATTTTTTAAACGATGTTTTAGTTCCCATCCATTAAAAGGAAATAAAAACAGAAAGTTAGACAGAACTTAAACGTCGCGATCAGAAAGAAAACTCAAAAAATGTCAGGCACGGGAATATGAATTCCCTTTTTTGTCTAAGAAAGATTTTTAGAAAAAAAAATGCACATCTAAAAGTTTAATAATCCTTAACAATCGTTTCAATACAATTCAAATGATTATATAGATAGATAGAGACGTATATGGAAGGCGGGTGATTTTCCCTTTCCGTCGCAATAGTGGAACCTGTAACATATATCAAAGGAGTGGGTTTTATTGTCGAAAATAGCTTTGGTTGTATTAAACAGCACTCCTTAAAACAACATGTTATTTGTCTAGGTCTCCCATAAATGGACTAATTCCAACCTAACGGCAATATAACCTTGTATTTGTATAATAACATCATTTGTCTTGTTTCGGTACCAACACGGCACATTCACAGGCATCTTTGCGAGCACAGAAGACACACGTTTGAATGTACGACGTGACTTTGCAGATATGCGGTTGGCTTACCAATCCTGTCGAGTATGATTCGAAATTTGTTTGAGTTGCACCATACTGTACCTGCAGTGTAATCATATTGAATTGCATTCTTGCTACATGAGGTATATGGCATATTCACAACAACAGAATTACGCGTATGTAAATAATATAACATAATATATTTCATTTGGAGTTTTTCAGAAGTTTATCTTTACTGTCGCCTGTGTTTTGCAGACGTTTACTTAGACTTATTTTTACTGTCGCCTGTATTTTGCTTAAGGTTTACTTAAACTGCATTCTGTGTAAAGCCCAAGTCTACTTTTACCGGGCTTAGTGTTTTGCAAAATTATTCTCTTGCTGGCCCCTGAGTTTTTTTAGAAGTTCTCTTTGACTGTCCTCTGCGTTTTGCAGAAGCAATATCTTGCTGGCCTTTTTGTTTTGCAGAAGCATTCTTTTACTAGCCTTTGTGTCTTTAAGAAGTTTCAATTGACTGTCCTCAGCGTTTTGCAGAAGCAATATCTTGATGGCCTTTTTGTTTTGCAGAAGCATTCTTTTACTAGCCTTTGTGTCTTTAAGAAGTTTCAATTGACTGTCCTCAGCATTTTGCAGAAGCCTTCTCTTACTGGCCTTTGTGTTTTGCAGAAACAATCTTGTATTGGTCTTTTTGTTTTTAGAAGTTAACGTTGACTTTCCTCTGCGTTTTGCAGAAGCACTCACTTACTGGCCTTTGTGTTTTGCATAACTATTCTTTTACTGGCTTTAGTGTTTTTCAGAAGTTTGCTTTTTCTGGCATCTGTGTTTTCAGGAAGTTTACTTCAACTATCCTTTGTCATTTACCTCATTGAAATGCCAATCGAACATCCCTACAACAAATGTGCATGTGTTGGTGGGTTGTTGAATAAAATCAGTTCTAAAGCTTAAATTATTAAGCTTAAAACAATGCCTGTGTCGCTTATGGTAAGTCCCGGGTACCTTTTTACTAAATATCTTATGCTATTAATATTCGAAAGTTCATAAAAACATTCCCTCGTAATTCAATATAGGGCTAAGCAATATTGCAAAGTAACACACCATTGGACCCGTCTTTCCAAGAAGCTTCCAATGACGTGTCACATTGCAAAAGTGTATATAAATGTATGACACATCCATGTTTATCAGTTTTGACTTACGCAAATATTGTCCGTAAGTCGTTTATATGTAGTTAAACGGTACCCTGTTCACCCCGTTAATCAATTCACTCTAATGTACTCGGTATTTTTTTCTTTTGTAACATCTGCTCTTTGGGTTTCTGTCTTACGTCTGTTTAAATCTCTTGTTATAAGGATGGTTTGATTCTTTCAAACTTTAACAGCATCGACCTATACATCACTCGCATTGACAGCGTCCTAATGTGTACTTTGACAGCTACTGTCATAAATAAAGCACTAGATTATTTGACATATGTCATTTCAAAGAAGAATTATGAGAGACGGGTGAAATGGAAGTAGTGGTCTTTGTTCTAAGTAGGTAACTAAATATTGTCTTTTATAAAGAGTGGGGTGACCTAGAAAAATAGAAGACCACGGTGATATTTGATTTATTTTTCAAATGAGTATCTATATTGAGAAGATGTTGCGAAATGAAAAAGAAACCTAAACAAATTGTCACATTCCATGCTTCCACATCAAACAGTTTATCTGTCTTTATAAGGACATGGTTCATTCAAATGATCCTAATTTAGTCCTAACAGTGAGCGGACTTCTTCATAAATACCAATGTTTCTATGTCGTAGGTCTGCATGTTTTCCCAATAGTATAATGATATTGTCCCTTTTAGAAAATTCTACTTTTGACTTCTCATACATAGTTTTGCAAGTAAGAGATGGTCTGGTAAAATACTGATGTATTTTTTGAATAGACAACCATACTGCAATGATCTCAAAGTATTTGCTGTTCCATCGCCTGTTACAGGACTATTTGTTTGGGATTTATAGTTATAAAGCTGGTACCTCAGTCAAATTTGTAAGCATGCGTACTGATGTTTGGACTATCTTTGTACTGCACATATTGTCCCGTAAAAGAAATAAGACCATTTATGTTTTCAGTTTATTACTGTTATTTGAGAAATGTGAGTGATATTCTCGCTGTTACCCCAGTGTTCTTATTTTTTAACCAAACTCTTCACAGTGATCTCCCACTATGGGATTGATCACTACCACCACTTATGTCACATAACCATCTGTTTTGAAACGGAAATAGTGTTTAAAGAGGGCGCCGACACCAAAAGTAATCATCCACTTGTACTTTACCTGTAAAGAAAACGGAAGGGTTTTCAATTTAACCGTTCAAAAAATAACACAAGAAAACCTCATAATTTATTGGTTCATCCGAATATTGACGAAAATCTTATGGTGGCAGTGATCGATCCAGTGTAGCGAGGGCAGATTACTGTAAGGATTTTGATTTCAACCAGCCAGATATTCTAATCTCAAATGATCGGGTCCCGTGACCTTAATTGCTTCATTAGGTTCATCACCAAACACTTACCTATCAATTCAACTGAATAGTTATATACTGAAAAACAACAGAATATCAAAGTGTTGGTGCTTTAAGATGGATTTGAAATTCAACAGGTTAAATGGGGCTCTTCGCCCTGCCAACTTTACAGACACGATTAAGTGTTGTAAATAGTAAACCCTACCTCAATAAAATGTGTGTGACCTTTGATTAATGGCTCAGTTGCTGTTCTGATAACATTTAATGGGACGCGTTAATGTAATACTTGACATACAAACTTATCTGAATTTCTAAATGTCGTGCTATGGTTCAACTTATTTAAACGAGAGTTTGATTATTACTTATAAAAAATTGAGAATTACATGTTCCGACCGGGACTGATGCATTTTACCACGCTTGAGTGGAAATGGACTGCTTGTTCGTAAGCGTATGAATGATAAAAAAAAATATATTAAATATATCAAACTTAAACACATAGGGTCCATCGTCATTTACACGAGCAATGTGTTAAAGTTAAAGTTAGTTTTTAGCTTTAAGTCATTAGATAAGTTTCTGTTTCGTTCTATTTTGAAGGTCGATACATTGGCTTGTCATCCAGAAAAACCCGAGCGAAAGGACAATTATGCAGCGTTAAACTACGAAAAAGCAAATACAATGGAACATCAAACTTCAGGTTGTCATAGCATACTTGTATGTAGGTCGAAGAAAATACGTGGTCTTGAGTTATTTGTTCTTTATAAATATTTAATCATATTCCAGACATCTAAACGTCAAACCCTCTCTACATCGAATAAGTTCACAAGTTCCCTTTAACTTCAAGATAAAGAGATCGTATTGTATACATTCACTACATGTCACTGCATTTTCTCTGCATGGTGCGGTTCTATAGTTAATGGGAAAGCTGTTAAAACGATAGGAGGGGTATAAAACATTAGTGAAATTGAATTGTTATCTGAAAAATGACTGGTGCGGCTTCTTTCATATTCGGCCCATGGGGACATGAGATTAACATGTACGGATGTATTACGCCGTAATCAACAAAGCGATTATCCACATTGGTTTACGGACTATTTTAGGAGAAAACAATGTCTGCACCTAGGGCAAGGTCTAAAACCACATTTTCTTCTTCTAATGTTTGCTCGTTATTTTCGATCTTTAATGCTTAGCATCGTTCAAAATTGTGAAGAGTTTGCAGGTAGCTTATATACAATTCTTTATCACAATTTGCTTAAAAGTGCATGCAACATTTTAGACCATCAAGATAGATGTCGGAATTTTGACGAATTGCTAATATGATGTTGTCTTTTTTTAATTACCTAAAATAAACTTTAGTATCCATTTGCCGCCTACAGCTCGATCGGTGAAAATGAGAAAGGCTGTATATCATAATAATGTATTTCTTTAGACATTTTAAGGAGATTTAAAGCATCAACAAGATTAAGATTTCCTTGGACATGGTCAAATGTTTTAACAGAAAAGCCGTTTTTAATAATTCAGGATTATAAACCTAGTATGCTTCAACATAAAAATTGAACTTCCGTTACGACCAGATATTGTCAATGTTATAGAAATACCTCTTCCTTACTGATTAAATGAAGAAAATGAACATAATTGTAAAGTATATCCCCTGTTGCCCGATGAGAGATGGGAATGAGAAAAGGAGAACTTGCTGATAAAAATCAAGCTATAAAAATCAAAATCGTTTGCCCCTATCTGGTACTAAAACGACATCTCAGAAGACAAAAAAAGATCTCTGCACGTTTAGCTGTCGGCGAAAGAACAATCCCATACTTCCCAAAGGATTTCATCAATTTTGATTATTTCTATTTTGGCGCGAATCTCTGATGGCGTTAAACGAGGCATATATCGAGGAGAACCAGCGGCAAATATTCAAGGCATGCTCTTTAAACGGAACCGGTCTCGCATCTGTAAAATATAGATACCGATTTGGTACACATCTACCAGGCAGGACCCTGGCTGGTAACGGAATGAACTAAAACAGCACACAGTTACCTTTGCCTAACTGTTTGCCAAAATGTTTCGGAATGGGAGTTTTGACAAAAGTATTGATACAAAAACTATTGATACAAATATACCAAATTCTGATGAATTGCTGTCAGCTTTGATTTTCGCAAAACAATGATCCAGGGGAAACACTTGTGCATGTTGTTTGTTGTTGTCGTTGTACTTCATTGCATTCTGACCAATTATATCGCTCAAAATGTGTAGGCTGTCCGTTGTCTATTTCGTGGAACATAGTGGCACCAGGGGACATCAGAGGACCAGTTTATGCCTTGCTCAACCGATCTAGGTAGTAGTACTGAACGACTTCAATGAACTATTTGCCTATTTAGAAACCGATATGCATTGAATTTATCTTAAACACAAGTACATTATTGTCAAGTGACAAGAGACGCTTCCAATGACGTGTAACTTAAAGGCACACAAAAGGAGATTAATGATATATAAAACTATTTTAATTGGTAAACCTTTGGTCAGATTCAAATATTTATCACCAAAAAAACCCATCAGCACAACTTAAACGTGAAAGCCAACAAGAATTAACCCAGATTAACCAGTTTAATTGTGTGATTCTTCACCCCAGACCTTGACGGTTGATACACAAATGTTTGAACTGACCAACCAGAATTCATTACTTTGAATATGTAAACAAACAGGTTGTTGATAAACATGATTGAATTGGAGACTACTTTATTTCAAGCACAAAATAACTTACGTTAAAGAAGTCTATTTAATAGGGTCTCAATGCATTCGTAAATTAATTGTCATGACATTTATGAAAATAATAAAAGAATTCCATATATTTTTTAAGTAATTTATTTCTACTTATCTCCTTTTATGTGCCTTTAAAACAATTTTGGTTTTGTCTCTATCTATATCAAGACAAGCAGGAATGTTGTTTTGAAGCTGCGCAATTCCTTGGCCAAGGGACGTCAGATGATTAGTAAATCCCTTCCTTGACGCATTCAAGGAAACGATCTCTATACAAACTTCATCTTTTCATTTCCATCCACCGCGGATTATCATAGGATCGTTTGGGAGCTATGGTCTATATAAGCAATAATATCGCCGTAAGTAAGATGGAATTGGGCTAAAAGGTATAACAAGCGTTAACATAAAACATAAACAGATAATTTCTTATGGTACACTGAGCTCTTTGTTCTTTGCCGTATGCCGGAACATTCTTAGTAATTTGGGGATAATTATCACCTCTTGCCGAAACAAAGCATACCAAAGGGTTCTGTTTTGTGATACTCACTACCACGCCACCTTTCCCCCTGAGAGAGTCCCTTCTCTGATAAAACTATTGTTAAGCCTTAGATTTCACGCTTTTTCCCACCAGCTAACATGGTACGTGGTGCCACCATCTCTAGATCTAAAGAAAAAGCAGTGTTATATGTTCTATCCATCTAATACAACTAATCGTTTAAAGCACTTATCTTATCATTTTGTGGAACATTAGAATTATACAGACACTATTATGTCAAATCATTCTCACAACCCTTGATTTATTGTTATTTATTCTGCCAATATATAAGTGTACATGGTATGCAAACAAATAATGTATATAACAATTATGTCGTCCATGACATGTATCTGTATTGAGTGAATTGAGTGTGAGCTTGTGCGATTAATGTCCCCATATTCATTAATAATTACATGTATGTCAATTTTAGATCAGTCGCGCCGTTTCAATATGCAATTTGTAATATGCGTTGAAGTGCTTTATTTTATCAATATGTGTGATGTTGTGTGTGTACGTGCTAAATGATGGACCATTCAATGAATTACTCGTAGGCTTTTGGTCTATAAAATTCTTGTTATGTCAATTCTATGGGACAATATGACATGGCCCCTTGTTCCTAATATACCAAAAAAAAAGTCTGAGTTGTCTTATGTTTACATTTGAAGAACATTTTGCCTTATGCTTGTATGTTTTATGTCCAATAAACGAATGCAATGTTCGTTATTATTTAAAATACCATTCGACGAAAAGTTTTAATAAGAAAAACAGTGTTATGTTCTATATTTGTAAGACCATTTGCTTCACGTGTCGTTAGACTTATGTTGCGTTTATAATTGAAGAAACACTTAATATAAATTTGATCTTATGTGCTTAATAGTCGAATTTAAACAACTCGGTTGGCTAAGAATACGTTTGAAACTATTTTATAAAGCATATCATTGACGTCTGTCTTTAACTGTTTTTTAAATACACGATACATCACACACATCTTTGCAGCAGAACGCATCTGAAGGCAGTGTGTCAGAAATAAGAGTTTGATCAACATTAGGAAATCTCTTGTCGCAATTGCGTTCGGTATCAGCTTGATCACTAACTTACCATTGGTGTTTCGTTACACATTGCTGATTGACTTTATTGGTCTATCATGACATCGTAGTTTGCAAACGACTGTGGACTGTAAATGAAGTCCTTCCTTGGCAACGTACTAATGTTGCCATATCTTCAATTTATGTAGAGAGTTGTCATTTCAACGTTAACCTATAGACATATTTTTATAAAGTGTACTTGTATAATTTGCGCTAGGCGACTTTTAGCACGTTTTATTCAAACTTGGGGACAAATCAAGTTTCCATTAGCCGTGAAATGCCTTCAAAATATCCTACTTTATGATTACTGCCTGACGTTGCTTTCAATTTTGACCTATTACTAATCACCAATGGACAATGTGTTAAATGAAAACGAAGCTTTACTCGATTTTTCGATTATCTTTGTGAATTTGAAGAGTACTTGCCGCACGCATAGATTTATCATTTAACGGACATCTTTGTATTAAAAAGAATAATTTATTTGAAGGCGATTACCCTAATATGATAGGACAATAAACAATCTGCTGGGATTGACTCTCTACTGATTCCCATTGTTCAACAGAATTTACGGCATTAATAAAGGACAATGAATGCCTTAAATTTCGCAACGAGTGTCTTTCAGGGGAAAAATTCACGTCCACATCTCTCTTTGTAATGTAATACGAGTTTATTCATTAAGCATTGTCGAGTCTTGATTGCATTGAAAAGTGTGATTGTTATATCCACGAATACAAGAAACATGTGTATGAAGCTTTGTGTTGTTTAGGATGGGGAATGAGTGAACGTAAATTGCATTGTCAATAAGTCCATACTTTTGAAGATGATGAGATTAAAAATGTGAAGAGAGTCGTTATGTTTTTATGTAGGTATGAATACAAAACCTTTAACGTACGAGTGCGTTTGGCATTTTCATTCATTGAAGGTGCTATTCGAAAATGTGAGGAAATTTTGAAGTTGAAAGTTATTTTTTTTTTTTAAAAAAAATGCATAACTGATTCATGTACTGTTATATGAAACGCACAGAAAACTAGTCATTGGAAGCAAAAACAGATTGAGTTTTGTAATTGAATCAACATGCAATCAATCCAAAAAACGTGACATCGATTTTGAGATATGCAACATGTGAACTGTACATACTTAGATTAATTGAAGCATCCTGAATTAACTATGCTGTCAATAGCATCTTTCAATCGTATATCAAAAATCAATACAAAAGCTGTATTATTTTAACGTTGTTTTATTTTGACCTTCAAATTTTCACTTAGGTGAACAACACCTTTAGTAAACACAATTGTTAAACAGTATTTATGTATTATATTTCCTGTATTGTAGATCAGTGGTTTGTATTTACAAGTAAACAAGGCTTAAAGCGTTGTTTAACCCAAAATCCAGCCAACTTATTGAATAAGTGTAATCAGGTCGTTGTAAATACGATGCTCATGGATCAGTCTAAATAACTAACCCAGACTGATCTGTGGCGGCAACATTTCAAAAGTGTACATGTATCTACCATGTTCGTATCAGAAAGGTTCACCACCATGGTGATAAAGTATCACAGTAACATGACGCACATCTAGACTGACATGGTAATATGAGGGTAAGGTAATTCGGCATTAAAATGCAAACAAACCTAAAGAGGTCATGGAAATTACATTTACACCATGCCAAGCTGTGCCAACCATTTTACAACATTTACATTAATTAGTGGTATGAGTACCACACTTGAAATTGCATTATGCCCTTCACGTGTCTGCACCGGTTTCTGTATATATGGGCATGTATTCTTAATAATTTATTTGCATAATTTGTATTGTTATGTGTCTGATACCATGTGTATTTGTGGTATTTCTTTTATATAAGAGACCGAAATTGTCTTAGCCATATTTAAAAGAATTGGGAATGGCAACAGGTAAAATGCTTTGCCGACCCTTGCCAACAAGGTATTGAGTTGATTTAAGATAGTGTTCTATCATTAATCATCTATTAACCAATATCAGTTTTCAACTGATACGTATAATGGCGTATTGACATGATGTAAATGCCTCCTACTTTCAAGGAAATTTAGCCTTTGTGCAAAGAAACGCAAATACCATGGTCCTTACATGTAGTTGGTGCAAACACCGGCGTGGAGGATGCCATCTTTTATTCTGTGTCGCTTATGTCATATACAGTTATTCGTTCTTGATAAAAAGCAGCTCGCAACATGTATTTACAGTTGGAACCATTCGCCTTCCGCCATTGAGTTGTGGATATCTGTCACGAAACTAAGGCAAAAAACAAGCTGATAAAACAAAGCAAATCAGAGAGACCGAGCTGAGCCCAAACTAAGAAAATGCTTGTTAAAGAAGACAACCAGTTGTCCAAGGGGATAAAGAGAGCTTTTGCCTGTCATATCTTCCTTCATTCCTACTATTGTATTGTGGAAAAGAGAAGAAAAAGAAAAAGTTAAGTTTATCGGGAAATTTAAGTGCATGTTTATTGAACACCAGACATCATTGTTGATCGTGTTTTTTCAACACACATGAAGTCCAACGTCACAGTTATTAGCAAGTTCATCCCATACATTAGAGAGGGGAGAGTCCATGTATATGAAAGATATCTCTATACATTTCTTACAGGAATTTCCAAAAACGCATCAGCACAAAGAGCTTATGTCCCTTTTTTGTGAAAATCAGCCATCCGTATTTGACGGTGTCTCTTTTGACGGTCCTTACCACGGTGACAATAGTTTATGTCCATTTTTTGTGAACGTCAGCCATCCGTATTTGACGGTGTCTCTTTTGTCGTTCCTTGCCATGGTGGCAATGCTTATGCTGACGTTAACCGTGAAACCAATGAAGATAGTGATGTTGCTCATAATGATGAAGATTATAATGAAGAAAAAGAGAAATTAAAACGAAGTATAAAATACGATAATATGCTGATGCTTGTAATGGTTTTGGCGTGATAATGAGAGCTTTTGCCTGTCATATCTTCCTTCATTCCTACTATTGTATTGTGAAAAAGAGAAGAAAAAGAAAAAGTTAAGTTTATCGGGAAATTTAAGTGCATGTTTATTGAACACCAGACATCATTGTTGATCGTGTTTTTTCAACACACATGAAGTCCAACGTCACAGTTATTAGCAAGTTCATCCCATACATTAGAGAGCTAAAGAAAATGTAGTTGAAATTCCTGATATAGCGGCTGATAACAACAATAGTTACAACCATGGCAATGAGGTATCTGGTGATTATTAAGAAGCAGAAATATCACGATAAAATGACGATGATGATGGTGGTGATGTTGATAACAGTTGTAATGACGTAGAAGGTTATAATGGTGATGTTGAAGTATCAATGATAATTATGGAGATGATGCTGGTGGTGATTTTGCTGATGATAACAAATATAGTAATAATGATAATGATGAAGTAGTTAATTCAGCAGGTCATTCCATAGAATGGAATCGAGGAATAGGAGAACACCCACTTTCTCAGTTGGGTCATTTTGACATCAACGTGTGAAACATACTGAAAACTAACAAAAATTTAAGTCACATGACCAGTTTTGTGAGAAATTTGTGAAAACTAAAATGTATTGTGTTACAAATAGTCACGAACGTGTCAAACATATGCATACCCGCATGTGTTGCAACCCGAAAAAAAAACGTATAATCAAAACTCATTTATTAAAACGAAATAAATATTTGCCTACAATAAGCAAGCCCTTGTTTTTTTCTTTTTTTAGGACTATGAATTATAGTTTAGATATTGAATAACTGTCCTTTACCTATCTACGATAAGTGAGCGAGTCCATTGTTGAGCGCAGGTAGCTAGGTAAAGGTAGTGTTTTATAGGTGTTAGTTTAAACATAGTCTATTGTAAACTATTTTTATTTATAATTTGACTGGGACGGAAGCTTTAAGCTTATTTTGTCCCTCTCCTGGGTATATTTTCTCACATAAAATTAGGTAATTTTAGGTAAAAGAAATATATTCCTATTCTTAGACTAAACCATTCTCATGTGGTTACGTTTGCATGACATAGAGCCATCCTGAACTATACGTTTTTTGTCTTCTTTTTTTTTATCTTTAAAGTCTGTACATAGTGACTTAATAGATATCTGAAAAACATTGCAACACTTTTGAGATCTACTGTATACCAACTGCACATACTTAGATGAATCGTCGCTTCCTGAATTAAGTTCAATTTCAATTAAGCTCATTTTAGACGTATATCAAACAGCAATACAAAAACCACTATTGAAACAACCTCTTAGTTTGAGTTCCAAATGTTCTCTTCTGTGAACATGCAACTTAAAGCTTTACATCATCGAAGTGAATGTTTTTCATCATATAGTTCTGGAGTTCAAGGCTGTATCAAATACCATGTATATTAGTACATTACAGTCATCATTTATGCGGTAACGTGTACTCGTTTGAAACGCCTTGAGGGCCTCTTGAGTACATAGCCTTGGTCCCTCTCTGTCTGTTTTTAAATCCCGGTGACATCATTTTTATTTTAACCTCCCTATTGATATAGGAATTCTTTTTTAAATCTTAAGATAACGTTGCTATTTGTCACTATTAACACAAAGTGATATGATGTTCTGGGGTTAGAATAAAGAGAATAAATAAACCTGTAAAGTTGTTAATATTGCTTTTGATACGTTTTGATAACCATATCGTTATTTCACCACAGTTCCTAGCTAAATGTTTCTACGCAATTAAAACGTGTTATCGCCAACAATTTTTGTAAATGAGTCTGAATTATGTTCGGATATATTTACGAAACATACTAAGTGATGCTAAGGAAGTCGCTACGACCTGATTTTACCGAAATCATTTAAAGATCTTATACGGTTTATATATATTACGTATAATATAGGTTGGGAAAACGTTAGCAACATCACAGTTGTTTGTATGAAACTAAACTCGATAATTAATTGGCGCTATATATTGTGTTTGATTAAAAGAAATGCAAAATGACTCAAAGAAAGGCATCTCGACGCAGAGAGGTTGACTTAGACAAAAAGAACAAATAATTCGGGAAGTCAAATTTACTTCAACTGATAGAGACTAGTAAAGAAGTTTGACACTTGAAAGTCAGAGGTACGTTCATTTCGAAGTGGTAAAATAATCGAAATGATGTATGGCAATTACACGGATACGGATACAAGTGATATATTTGAACATGGTTAGATCGACAAACTGCATACATATGCAGTGCCATCCATGTAGAAGATATCTATTTTTGTATACCTTGTCATGAAACGATTGTTGCGTTTAATGTGGATGTGCGTGCCAATGTGCTTTAACTTACATAATCTACATTGGTCGTGTAATCAATACAACGCACAACTGAGATTAATCACTCCCGAGTATCCGTCCTGGTAACAAGACCAGTACTCGCATCGAATGTTGATTAAGAAAAGGTCACAACATGACCCCTGCTACTCATTGGATTTTAACCCAGAACCCTTGTTTCCGGAGGCCAGCGGTCCAGATTACCCTGGACAATTATTCTTCACAACCGGAAATAACAAATAAGTAAATACAAGTACATGTAGACGAGAAAATATTTTACTTTATACATATAATCTTATATACATAGTATGTTAATCAAAAAAAAAATTCCGTGTTACAAAACAAGATGGCAATTGTACAAATACATACATATGAAATAGAAGTTTGTTCACATAATTATCTCCTTTGTACATACTCTCAAGCTGGAGAGAACAAACAGTAGTCTCCTTTAAATGAGGGTGTAATATTACTTCCGGTAACAGTAACTTGTTATATTTTCTAATATACCATCGCATTAAAGATTGTTTATTTCGTGAGAACAGGGCAAACATAGGGGAAGCGTCTGTTCTATTTTAATGAATTGTCCTTCCAGTAACAAGTTATATTCGTTTTATGGTCTGCGTTTGTTTCTGGTTTTAGCAAAGAACAGCAGAACGAGGAAAGTGGTTGTAGAGTTTTCACTTTCTAGGTTGCATTAGTAAAAACGAACAGTAATGTTTTGATCGGAGCTTATGTTCCTCGTATGCTGTTCGCTATCAATTTGAACTAGTGTCCTAAATCAGATATAATGGAGAGGCTTGAACAAACCTAATTAGCATAACAAATTGTAAGTACTTAGGACATTGACGCTATGTCATTAGCTATGTTATATTCATTGGATGTATGATCCGTAAACCCTTAGAATGCTGGGTAATTTTTAATAATAGATTTTTGTGGCATCTGCTTTCCAAAACCATAAATATCTGCCGAAATTGATTTGGAAATATACTCATAGCAGCAAACAGGTCAAGTCACAGACCAGTCGCCAATTTATTTGGCGGCTGGCCTGTGATCGAACCCATTTGTTTAAGCATGAAGTCGGTTCCAGCAATATAACGGTTAAATGCAATATATTTATCTATGAGAGTTAAAGGCTTTCAAAAAAGTGTCATCATTTTAAGAGATATTTAAGTTGGCAGTTTGGTCGCACGTTAATCATCAAATCAATGTCGTCATGACGACACATTGAGAACGGTGAATCCGAGACAGACGGAACTTATCGCAACTATTCGGGTATTTCCGTGACATGCAAAATTATTTCCATTTGATTATCCCGATGGAAATAGATTGAAATTGTACCTTACGAGGAGCTTTCACGAACATTCGCAAAGATCCACGAACTTTCACGATCGACTCTGACTTCGGCGTCACCTGTTTCCTAAGCACTGGTCAAGCCGGGTGGAATCATCGACATTCTATAAGTCAATCAGGAAGTTATCTCTCATGAAATTCCCAATGCAGAGTCTTTATTCAAACGTTCTTGATAAAATAAAATTACGGAACAGAATGCGCGGTGTATACTTCAATAGTCGATATAGCATTGGCTTTCACGATGCTGACCATACCTTTGCATGTCCAAACGGCATGTTAATTGGACCAGACAAACAATCTTACGAAATGGCTGGTGAACGTGATGACCGAACTGACAACAAAGAGGTTTCATAAGGCCAATGGTTTGTCTGAGCTTGGCCGAGCCCCTCTTGATCGATTTGATTCAACTCTTTGTTTCTTCTTTACAATCTCTGACGAATCGTGCATCACTTAGTTTAAAAATAAAGTACTGTTACACGATATAAATTGAATGAAAATTTATATAAAATAATTAAACAAGCAGAGAAGGACCATTTATATCTTAGTGCAAATGTGCGTTCTGCAGTAATTTATGTAGCAAGGGGAGATTACTGTGAGGAGTTTGGGTATATTGAAGTACCCCCTTGTAGTTTCTGGTCAGCTAGTGACGGCGATAGGCCCAATCATTGATATAGAGCATTGTGCCACCGTACATAACTTTCGTCTGTCAAATTTAAAGGTACAGATCATAGGCAACAATCACCTTTTTGATGACAAGCATACAAACATCTTGACACAATAATTATATAAACTCGACACTTGTCTGTGGTCCTACTTGTACTAACATGTAGTTTTGTAATTAACTATTTAACAAATGGCAAATGGTAAATGAAAAACTAGATGACCTGGTGATTGACATGAAAATCAGTGTAATTAGGAAAGATATATTATTATCGCATTCTTCTTTTACCACAATGTTACCAAGTAACACCTTCTGCCAAGGCATGTGAGCACGTTTATGTTATGGAAATGGTAAGTGCTATTTTTTGAAAGAAAAGGAAATGATGACGCAATAAACAAACTCGAAATGCCTTGCGTCTGTAACGACAAGAGGTCTGGCCAATGAGTTCGATGTCAGATCGACAAGCTTTCAAACTATATTCGAGCTCAATCAAATAAAGTTCAGAATATTTTCATTTCTTAAATGAACAGCGAGACGCCGATGTTTCTTGTTTCTTCTAAAGATCACACCAAAGAAAGTTCCGCCTTGCGATCGTTCATTTATCCACATTCGGCGCGAGTGCAGGTTATGGTCAAGGAAGCAGAACCGATAATGATTAATCTAAGTTGTAAGAACTTGTTTCACAATCGATCTAAAATAGATAAAGAAGAAGAACCATATCATTCTAAGTGTTTATAAGTGATTAAAACCGATTTAGAACCTTCGAATGGATCGAGTTTTTCGCTACAAAAGCACTGTCTACCTAACTCGCCCGGTAATTTTATACTATCGCAAATCTTAAAACCAATACAACATATTCTGTTTTCTGAAAGTCATGTGGGTAAGGGAGATTTCTTGTTGTGGAAAAAAACTCATCAAGAGATGGTAAATTCCCGCCAAAAGAATTGGAAGACACCCGCGTGTCTTATATTTCCCCCCTTAATCGGGGAATCATGTAAAAAAATTGTATTGTTTAACATTTGCTTCTCTGTGTATCTTTCCTATACAAAATTATGAGGATATTGAAGGTTTTGGAAAGCAGACGACATATTTTTTCTTTTGGAAAATAACCCAGTATTTTTGGGATTAAGAGCGAGTATTGTTTCGTAAGGACACCAATGGTGTTCTGAAAAGATTCGTTTAACCAAGTCGCAAAAAGTGTCCAATGGAAATATGGATTTTTAAGTTTTTTTTCTTGTGCTCCGTTGCCTTTAACACATTAAATTATTTTCCGCCGACAGGTTTATTCCGAAAAGTGTCTTCGGGCGATTTTTATATGTATGACTTAAGGCACGTTAATTGGAGATCACTGTTAGTTCATTGTAATAGATCCACGGGTGTTGAATGTTTGTTTCTATTTTTAATAAACGTGATGAGATTCATTTCGATAAATTGTCATACAAACTGCACAATGGACTGAATCCATCTAATAACTCCATTTAGCGCAACATTTTAATTCAGCATGTCTTCGTATAAAATCAGATTCACTCTAGGAATGGAAATAAAGGTCAGATTCACTCTAGGAATGGAACTAAAGGTCAGATTCAATCTCGGAAAGGCAAGTCATTTGAAAATTAAACACAATCTAAAGAAACAGATTTCCGTTTCAATTTGTCAATTCTCATGCCTTAAACTAGTAAAGAAGATAGAACAAATATTAAAAATGTATTCACTTGTTCATTGTCAATTGTTTCAATTAGTTATTTACCAATCGCAGCCACTTTTTGACACAAGCACGCATTCTAAAGAAAGTTCGGTTGAACTTTGACAAAGAAATCATTGTTCAAAAAGCTTGCGTAAACAATCGTCCTCCGAACTCGTCGACTTTGCTGACCTATTTGACCTTGTGCTCGCACTGTGTTGTGATTTGATTCTCGATATTTTGGGAAGTTCCACTACCTCTGCGGATTCCAGCTGCACACTGCTGTAAAATCTGTGTTGCCTCTGTGAGGAGGATCTCGAATCGCTCTTCATCATCGTCGCCATTTCTAGCGTCGCCTCCTGGTCCCCTTTCTTCATGGGGCACAGGACGTGAATAAAGGCGGACCGGAAGTTGGTGTTGAACCAGCCGTAGATCAGTGGATTTAAGCAGGCAGAGCACATAGCAGCCAAGAGGCAGTATGCGTACGCGAGATTGAAGCCCCTGTGCATGAAAAGCGTGTAGTCATAGTCAGCAAGAGTGTTCAGGATTGTCAGTGGAAGCCATGCGACGGCGAACGTGACGGCAATGGCCGTCAGCAACATCATGTTCTTTCTCTGGCGTTTGATTTCGCGCATCAGACGGTCATACTCGGCCTCTGTCCGGGGATTGGCGCTGATCCTAAGGCGGAGAAACTGGCAGATCTGGCCGTGAAGGTAGCTGATCACGCAGAGCGGTGCCACGTACTGGACAACCAGCACGCAAGTAGTGTACGCCTTCTTGTAGACTTCGTTCGGCCAAATCTCCATACAGATCTTGTAGAGGCGGACGTTTGTCTTGGCCGGACCTGGGTAGACGTCGGCGAACACCTCATGGACCTCGTGGAAAGAGAGCATGGGAACACAGAGCAGTATGGAGACGAGCCACATGAGGACGACGCTGTAGTAGACAAGGCGCTTGTTTGTGGCTTCCTGCGAGGCACAGACGATGGCGGAATAGCGATCCACCGCGATCGATACAATGGAGAACGTCGACACGAACACGTCGATTGTTTGTACGGTGGGGCCGAGGCGACACAAAAAGTCGCCGAGATGCCAGTTCTTTAGCGTGAGCTTTATAAGCGAGAAAGGCATGCAGAGTACGCACATCATGATCCCGCAGGCGGACAGATTCAGGATCAGTATGTTTCTCGGCTTTTGCAGGTGCTTGAACCTCAGCACGATGTAGCAAACGATTCCGTTACCCAGGAGCCCCATCACGATGACCACGCAGTAAAACGTGACCAGCACCGCCTCGGTACCCGGACTGAACCAGTGGTCGGATGCCTTGAATTCGGAAACGATCGAATGACAGTTAAAGGACATGTTTGTGCCGACACATGGATCGGCGCTGTTTTCAAGAGGCTCGCCAAACGTGTCGTTGCGCCGGACAATGGCGTCTTTACCAGCGTCATCTTGGTAGTCAAAGGACCGGATGTTGACTCCAACACTCGGGCCATGATTGACGCTGTCGCCTAGAATGCTCGAGTCAAGAAGGCTTTGGCGGTGAACTACTTCCATTTTCAGTGATTTAACTCCTCAGTAGCGTGTGAAACGCGATGCTTGCCTGAAAGAAAAAAAAACGTCAGGAAATGTTATATTTATCATTGTGAAGGCTACATTATGATTGTTCATAAATCTGAATTCGAATCATTCCCTCGGTATATTTTCGGAAATACTTTTTAGTGAACTTTATCGTCACATACTCTAAAAATTTAACTTTTGAATTTAACTATAGAGGTTTAAACTTTTTCTGTCATATATGAAACCGTTTATACTACTACCTAACGATAAGAAATACATTTCATGTAAAATGTTTGATGCGCACCCAACATCCATTTATGTATAACCGTCTTATACAAAGGTAGCATTTAATGAGTGTGTTAACACTTTTTTAAAAGATATTCTTTTAGAAAAGTAAACATCACCTAAAAGTTGCAAAATATCTCCTTGTTCTTTCCTCAATAGTATCTTGATTCAAAAAAGGAATCCATGCATTAATCCAGGCACTAAACGTTGACCCCTCGTTTTTTTCCCCTTAGAGATGATGGAAAAGTTGTCGTCTTGGTACTGTGAGGTTAATGAGAATACAAATTCCGTAGAACTCTGTTATTGTAGACAGTGTCATATTATTCCCCGATGTAGCTATTTAATCAATCCAGGCTTTTCTAAAAATACTTCATTTCTCTTGTGAAATAAAGGAAGTGAGTTCATCATTGACACGATCATGTAGCCTTTTGGGAAAAGTCAATTACGGCGATTTGATAGAAAGTTATGATATAGAAAACAACAGATCAGCGAATGAATGAAACTAGAGATATTGTGAGTGAGATAGAGAAAGTGCATTGTTCTAACAGAAAGCCACACAGGAAAGCTTTTATTTCTAAAGCACCACAAACAAGAAACCTAGCGTTTTTTACACGGAGCGTCACGGACCAAAAAACTTGAAGACCGTTGTTTTTACAAAGGGTCATAGACGAAAACCTTTACTACCATTGTTTTAACATAGCACCATAGGAAAGAAACCTTCAATGCTGTTGTTTTTTAACAAAGCGTCATAGACGAGATACCTTCACTACCGTTAATTTAACAAAGCGTCATAGACAAGAAACCTTTACTACCGTTGTTTTAACAAAGCGCCAAGGACTAGAAACCTTTACCATAGATGATTCAACTTGGTATAGAAACCTTTAATATTGTTGTTTTAACAAAGCGTCATAATGGCTAGAGACCTAACAAATCAAACATAACTTTGGAAAAAGAAAATTCGATCTCGAGCCACCAAGTTCCCAGTACCACCATATGGTATCTCCCATCAACTCGTAGTACCAGACTCCATTGTCATTAGATAACTATGCTATGATATCCAAAATGGATATCTTACACGCAAGGTTGGGCCAAATCATTAGTAAGTTGTACATATATTATCAAAAGGCAACAAGCGCACCGAAATAACCATACGAAAAATTACAAAAGGCTTGGCTTATCTGCGTTTGCCGTTAAATGTCGAAACACTCGTGAGTTTAGCCCACGCATACATTGTCAACTTAACGAAGTCAGGGCTTGGAAAATAACAAAGGCCACCTAAGGAGCCCAATCACGATCATGTTTGCTATCAATGCCATTACATGATACCATTTTTGGACTTCAAGTACATGGCGTATTAACCACTTAATCGGTTCTTTATGATCTCCCCATTACCAAGAACACCATGGAGAAAAGCCATTACTGCCATTGTTTAAATAGATCCAAATACAGAGGGGTCATTAGTTACAATGATGTTATGTAACATTAAAAATCGGCCATAAAAAACATGCGCTTGAAATGATAGAACAGTCGTTATAATACTTTTATGTAGGACATATATTATCTTTTCATATAAAACATGGAGAAAAATGGACACAGGTATATGTAAAATCTACATTACGTGGGGAAAATTCGCTACACTAATCCTAATCGTGCTGGAACCGACTTCATGTTTACGCAAACAGGTTAAATCACAGACCAATCGCCAAATAAATTGGCGACTGGCCTGTGATTTAACCTGTTTGCTTCTCTGAGTATCTTTCCTCAGAGCGCCATAAGCAAGAAACCCTTTCTTTTATTGTTTAAAGAGGTCGCCATAAAGGGACACTATCTATTTCATTGTTTTAACAATGATGTTCGAAACGAGTTTAATCCCACACTGTACCTATGAACATCGCAAATATAACACTACGTTTGAAACCAGGTACAGACAAGGGCTTGAGATTGAGCTTCTGAATGACTTGTGCCCTGTACCAAGAGAGCCTCGGACTGATTTTGTTTTCAAATACAGTTTAAGAGTAGTATTCTAATACAGGTCTGAGTATCATTCCTTCGAGCGCCATAAGCAAGAAACCTTTACTTTTATTGTTTAAACAGATTGCAATTAAGGGAGGCTATCTATATCATAGTTTTAACAATAATGTTCGAAAGGAGTTTTACCCCATACTGCACATTGTACCTCGAAAATCGCATATGTCACTCTTCGTTTGATACCACGTAAAGACAAAGTCTTGAACCTTCTGAATGACTTGCGCCCTGTATCAAGATAGACTTAGACTGATTTTGTTTTCACATGCCGTTTAAGAGTAGTATCTTATAACACGTATTTATCGCCAAAACGAACGAGTAACTATATATCAAATCTGCAAGTCAGACTTTACGAAGATCAGCTTTATGCATATATATATATCAAAATAATATATAACACAAGACAAAGATAAGGTGAGGTGACAATACGCAAACTAAAACAAAGTCTGTTAAATGAAGCAAACTGGGGTCAGATGCCAACGATTGAAATGACAACATGTCTTTCTGTATACCCTAAGGTTGACCTAGAATTGGTTTTCGCGTTATAATCCAATCTCCAATCCCCCACAAGGCGATGAAGTGAAGCCATGAAGTGTTACGTTTGTTTTATAGCCTCGCCAATATCCGGGCATTGATAAAGCCCCCCCCCCCCCTTCCGCTGTCCACAAGCATTATTGTTGTAGTGTAAGGGTGGATTACTGAGTTATACGATACGCATATGGTTAGATATATTTGGACATGCTTTATATTAGAAAGGATCGTATCTCTCCTAATAACAGCATTGTACTGATTCTTCGTCTTCTCGCTCACGTCAGTTACATCCAATACCATTGTAAAACAATGTAATCAAAATTACAGTACAATGCGACAATTCTTTTCGTGTGTTAGTAGGTTAGATGAATGTGGCTGTTTGTATGGGGTTAAACGCTATTCTTTATCAGATATTTTATAAAAACAATTTATGTATATCTAGAATTGAGGATTCAATCATTTTGATAATAATGTCTTTTACGGATAGATTGACGTCACAGAAGCCTAGAGTAGCATAACACTAGATAATTGATGCACGTATTACGTCTTTCACAGTCTTCTGGTTGGGATAAGGCGTATGTTTGTTGCAGCTTTAGTAAACCGTTTTCGTAAACAATTATCTAAGAATTGAGAAAACCCATAAGTAAATGGGGGTTCGTGATTCCTTAGAAACGTATATGATTGCCAAAGGATAGAACTTATCTTTTAAATTGTTTTGGTAACATAGGAGGTATCTTATTTAATACATGTTTCCCCCTCTGCTTCTGCTTTCAATTTGGGACAGTCACAAATTGCTGTATGGGGAAAAGGTTAAATCTTTAACACATAACGCAACTTTTCTGCGTCTTTTAGCAGACAACATCCAAAAAGCATTGTAGCAAAAGGAGAAATTGCTTGGCACACGCAAATTCTCATTTCGCTAAAATGCCTTTTTAATTTATACACATATCACAGCAGCAGATTGTAAAATTATCATGATTACAAAGCTTTTTAAAGTTATGTGCTTTAAGTTAAAAAAATAAATAAAGGAAACGTCGTCTACAGATGGAAAAGATTAAGGATGAGTTCCAGCCGAGTTTTTATGTTTGAAGACGAGAACATTGGATGAGGTTGTGGCAATCAGATTATCCCTATACCCCCATATATACATAGACTGGACATCGGAAGTAACATGCTAATGAAGTCAATATGACAGAAGAAAAAAATGAAATTATTCACCTCACGCAATTTCTTTTCCTTTTTCGCCACAGTGAATTATACACAGGTAAAGATTTGTGATGCCATTTGTGATGATAAAGCGGTGTCGTCTGCCAGCTTGTTCTATCAATTTGGAGCGGTGCCAAAGGTTCCGTATGACAATAATGACTGAAAGGGTTTGACCCTTAGAATGCTGGGTAATTTTCTGAAAAGAGATCTTATGTCGTCTTCTTTCCAAAGCGTTCTGCTCAATGTTGATAAGGAAAGATACCCAGAGTTGCAAACCGGTTATATCACAGGCCAGTCGCTAATTTACTCGGCGGCTGGCCTGGATCAAACCTGTTTATATAAGCATTAAGTCGGTTCCAGCACTAAGAGGGTTAGGTAGCTAAAGATTCCATTATCCAAGAGTTTCAATCGATATCTTGAGACCCAAAGTATCACGGTAGATTAGGTCGATAATGTATAACTCTTTTCACCAGCACACATACTTACATAATGAAAAGCCAAAGCACCGCCAATTTCAGAGAAAAAAAGTAGGCAGCGTATGAGATTCAGATTACATTGTGACAACTACTTCATCTTTATCGATAGACATCATTGATTGATATCAATGGGTAATGCTCCTTTGACCAATTACTCAATTTTCCCCACCGATAACTCCAACAAATAAGTTCATCGCGTAACTGATATATATTCATCCAGAGGAGTTACAGTAAAGGGTAGAGCCATTAAGACATTTACGGATTGGTCTATGGAATCACTGACAGGCGGCTGATTGAACCCTTACTTATTTCTTTTTTTTTATATTTATGTTTAAGACAATCCCTTCTCGCGTCTTAAAGTTTCCTTTCCAAAATTACAAATCAAATGCACTTTTATCGTAGATATCCCACGTCTGATTGTCAGACGTTTTATTGTACAATCGTTCACAGTGTTTGAAGGGGTGTCCAAATTCTTTTTCGGTCGCTCCTACATATTCGGACATATCTGATATTTTTTTTGAGCGAGAGAGCGCCCGAAATTATGCCCAGCCTAGTGCATGCGTTCGAACAGTGCTCAAAAGCTCCACTTGCCCAGTCCATATGGGCATTTAAATGAAGGTTCCATATACGTCTATTTTAAACTAGGTATCATAATTTTACAGAAAAAAAATGTGGACACGTTGTTGAAATCTTAATAAAACATTCAATTTTACAACTTGTTTCAAACTCAACCGCACACAAAGACATCTGACTACGAAAAGGGTAAAACGTCAGATATTCATTCTTTTACTCACAGGAAAAAGTTTAAAAAATTGAAAGTGGATGACAAAATAAAGGTGGAGTTTCATTTTCGTACTTTTTCCGTGGGTGTGTAAATATTGTCACATCAAAACAAGTCATGGATCAAAGGCTATCTTGGTGCAAAATGAAATATTTAAGAAAGGTAATTTTCGCCAAAAGGCCTTTCTTTCCGTCGGTACAATCCTTTTCAAGCCTTAATGAGCCTTATGAGAAAAGCATAATAGTCGATATACATTAGAAATTTCGTTTTGCCCTGAATTTGGACGAACAACAACGTTATGTGTTTTTCATTAAACCTATTCCCAAGGTGTATGAAGAAATATGGACGGGCATCACATAACGGTGTGTCATTGAATAGAACCCATCAAGGCAAAGGGATAAGTTACATATATACTTCATGATTAAATTATTATTTTGTCAACCGTTATAGTGCTGGAACCGACTTCATGCTTATGCAAATAGGTTAGATCATGACCAGCCGCCAAATAAATTGGCGGCTGGCCTGTGATCTAACCTGTTTGCTACTCAGGGTATCTTTCCTCAACATTATTATAAATTTAAGGTTTTCGAAAGCATACAACACGAAAATCTATTTTTAGAAAAGTATCCAGCATTCTACGGTTAAAAGACTTCCGCAGCAGATATGTAATGGTCGAGTTTTGTGGAGTAAGATGATAACGGTTTGAGGCGTGAACAATTAACCAAATACAATGTACTTATGGACTTATGAGAAGTGGGATCTTACAACTCGCAGGGTTCAAACCCTCGACCTAAGCGTACTGAAGTGGACACCCTGCCCAAGTGCAATGGATGTCGCAATCATCATTGAAACAAAGAACGTGACATTTATTAGTACAAGCACAGGGAAAAAAAACAAGACCTTTCTCGGTGCGTGGGAAGCTCGCCCACGGACTATGTTATGGTCGATAATGAACCCTTAGGATGTGGGTAAATTTTCTAAAACTGTATTTTTGTGTCGTCTGCTTTCCAAAACCTTAAATATCTGCTTAATTTTGTTGAGAAATGATACTCAGAGTAGCAAACAGGTTAGATCATAGGCCAGCTGCCAATTTTCTAACCTGTTTGCATAAGTATGCATAAGTATGAAGTCGGTTCCAGCACTATAATAATTAAGCCGTGATTTGGCAAAATATAATTAATGCGCTAATGATGGATACGTTCATAGGTTTGCCAGAATAAAGAGTTAACAATGCTTTAGAGAAATCAGAACAACTGTCATAGTCTTCGATGGTTTCTTTACCATGTTTGGAGAAGAAAAAAAGCAATTAGTCGAGCCAATTCTAAGCTATTAAAGAGCAAATGTGCATCAGTGTTTAGCAATATCGCTGTGTCTGAATAGAACTTTCACAATCCTTTAGATATATTGGAACAACTATCATAGATGGCTCGCTCCCTTGATCTCGAGTGGAAATAATCCGACCCATTGAATACCAATTCAAGAGACCATGCTCAAAAATATTTTGCAATAAAGCTTTAACTGGAAGCATATTCGTGATCTTTCTTCTCTTGGATCAATTTTATCCATATCTTTTTCCTGGAATCGGTTTTCCAATCCTTATTAGCAAGATTAGTACCAAGTAGAAACCATATCATAAAATATTGTACGAGAAGAATCCGTGTCCGCCAAAGAGCTCCACGTGCTATCAAGTCATGATGGTGGTGCATGTATAGGCTGCGAACCGGTCTCTCATCTGTCGAATTTAGAGACCGGTATGGTACAAATCCACCAGACAGAACTCTGGCTGGTAACAGAAGGAACTAAAACATGACACTGTCCATAGAGATGAACGTTTGACGATTCCTAAGTACAAAATAGGTTGTGAGGACATAGTGGAGCCAGAAGAAAGCGAGGAACCAGTTTAGTACATGTACAACAACGAAAGGAAAAAGGCATTCATCAAGAAATTAAAATATACTCAACAGACAGGGTGTCTTTTAAGTATTTTACTATGTCTGGAAGCCGTTTTCTGTTCCATTGGTGTTATTGTTCTGTTTTAAAGGCTCATAAAAGGAGATAAGTGCTAAATCAAACTATACTATTTGGTAAACTTTTGGTCTGATTCAAATACTAATCGCCAAAAAAAACCATCAGCTAAACTTTAACGTTAAAGCCAATGAGAAATAACCCGTATTAGCCAGTTTGATAATTCTGATTGCCTGATTCTTAACCTTTTACCTTGTCAGTTAATAAACAGTTTTTTAACCGACCAATCAGAATTCATTATTTTGAATATATAAACAAACAGGTTGTTGATAAACATGTTTATATTGGAGACAACTATAATTCAAGCACAAAATAACTTATGTTAAAGGAATTTATTAGATAGGGTCTCAATACATTTTTAAATTAGTTCTCATGACTTTTATGAACATAATAAAAGAACTCCATATATTTTTTCAGATATTTATTTGTGCTCCTCTCCTTTGATGTGCCTTTAAGATGTCGTTTTTTGCTGCGATGAAAGGGTTATGACACGGTTTTAGATGACGATTGCTCTCGTGGTCCCATGTGAATCGTGAATCGAATTACATCGCACTATGATACCAAAGTCTTCGACGATTATCAGAAGCTTTATTCAATTACACCACGCATTTATGACGAATTAAATGACTAATGGCCCCATTAAAGATAATAACGCTCTAATGTGGCTAATGAGAAGCATGGCAAATGTAGGGATTCAAGGTTCTTTATTGTCGAAAATCTATTAAATATTTAGCTTAAACTTATCCATTTACATCGATTGTGAAACAAGTTCTTACAACTTAGATTCTGTTGAGTATTTGACTTTGTTTTTTGACTTTTCTTTTCTCCATTAGGGGTGAACTACTTTAAAAATAAACTCCTTTATGGTACATGCATATTTGGGGGTATATTTGATACGGCTCTGTCATATTGAATGAAGCATCGCTCCATACTAAATACGTTACAAAGACGTCTGAAACATCAATATGTGTGTCAATATATGCTTGGTCAAGAGAGAAATTGATAAACCATCATTCGGTACCGACACATTCTTTTTTCCTAAGACTACGGGGTTTGTTTTTCAATATTGATCCGAAAAGACCGTTATTAATGAGCAAGCTATTTAATGCTATTTAATGCCCCCAGCATCAGTTTTTCAATTGCCTACTTAATTTTCATTAGTGATAATAAGCGGAGAGATTTCGTTTTGAAATCCATGGAAAAGAAATATTAAGGACAGGTACAACGGCTTTTTCAGAGAGCAAATGTTCGCATCATTTCGAACGCATAGCGTACAACGTGGTTTGCAGATGTTTCCGAATTCAAATCGTATTCCATGAATGCTTATACACACACATACTCATTTGTCAGCAAATCACGGATTTAATATAGTATTATTGAGGTCAGTACACAAAGCCTCGTGACTGATCAACACACATCAAGTTTGAGGAAGATTAGCCATATTCCGCCATTTTAAAGCTCATTCTTTAGTCGAATTACTTCGGACATTTTCGGTATACATCGGTCAGCGCCGGAACTAGTCGGTCCAAAGCGAATATTTTTGGTCCCGATCGATGTATACCGAGAACGCCCGAAGTAATCCGACAAAAGAATGCATTTCAAAATTGTGGGTTATGGGCATTCTACCTTAAATAGGTATTCTTCAGAAAAGGTTGGGTCTAACGATGCAAACCAAGAGTCTGGTGTTTATAATGTACAAAAAACAAATGAGTACAAAGTAAAGACATGTAGATGTTCCATGTATTTCACGGAAGATAGATAACTTTGCCTTGAATCATTACTTTAGCAAGCCTTGGGTCAGGCTGGTAGATGACTAATTCTGCTTCCAGTGACCAGTCAGTACAGAACAGTTGTTGTGCAGTGCTAAAGAATTCAACATTTAACGTCCACATTTCCTCACAACTGTGAATAAGCAATTACATGACGAACCACAATGGCTTTTAAAGGCGATAACTATAGACAAAGGGGCTAAACAATCTACGTATCGATAGTTCAGTACACGACATGAAGATAAGGACTTCTGCACAAGTGAAGGTCTTGCACAAGCTTTGCACTCATCCATCTTATTGTTCGTTAATATAACAAGAGCTTACATATCCTGTTTGAACTCGTTGATCGCCGCACAAAACATAGTATTTACCCATAGTGTGCTGGAAATGACTTTGAGCTTATGCAAACAGGTCAGATCCAGGCAAGCCGCCAAGTAAATTGGCGGCTGGCCTGTGATCTAACATTTTTGCTACTCTGGGTATCTTCCCTCGACAGAATTAATCAGATCCAAAGGTTTTGGAAAGACATCACAAAAATCTATTTTTAGAAAATTACCAAGCATTCGAAGGGTTAAAATATTCGACAACAAACAAGCTTTAGTTGTTACCTTGTTGTTGTATATGTAAACTCGCAGTTAAAGACGGCTCACTTTCTTCGACTTCCGTTCAATTCCATGTTGTTTTATTGCTCTATGTGACAAGTCAAAACAACAACAACAGGTTACGACGTAGCAGGCAAAAGCATTTCTCATATAATTACAGAACGTTGTAATTGAAATAACGAAATTAGATAGAAATAATAGCGAGTCTAATAAACGCACAGATAAATAAGGCTGATTATGGGGTCATTACCCGACCAGTCCAATACTGATCACTGATATACCCATCAGGGATGACGTGCATCAGTTAAATGTCATTTGTCATTCCTGTCTAATAGGTTTTTATTGGGAGACAAAAGAAATACGAGCCTGGAGAAGGTGCCCTCCCCGCTGAGTGATTACGTTGGCTAAACCGGAAGTCGCAATTATGCATGTAGACGCATTTTAGACTGGGAACTGGTCTCCCATCTATCTTGTGGAACATAGTGGAGCTTGTAGATAGTGGGGAACCAGTTTAGACGTTTTTAGGACCAATTCTTTGGTTATATTTGGGTTTCATGCCGTTTTCAACAACGTTTCAATCTCATCCCAGCGGTTTGTTCACATATCCTTTCTCCTGAAAGGATCCGCGGTGGTGTAATGGTTAGCGTCGGGGTCAAGAGACCGGTTAACCCGGGTTCGATTCCAGAAAGATGCCACCCATCTATCCGTGGAGTGTCCTTGGGCAAGACACATTTCCCAGCCTAGCCTAGTATCGGTAGGTCATCCAAGGATCATGTACTAAAAAACACAAGACTGAATCGTGTACACTAATGGAAAAACAGGCAAACAAACAAGTTGCTTCGCTTCGTGCAATTATAGTTGATGTTGACATGATTGCATGTGTTAAAGTCATACCCATGTAAACACTGATTTTATTCTATCAGTTCCTGTGAAAGCCGCAGTACGTATAATAGTTGTTGAAACAGCGATAGACTGCAAACAATATTATACTCAGAGAGGTCGTTAACCGCTTTCATGTATCATCGACAAATCCCATACTTAGCTATGATTCTATTCATTCAACTCAAGGTATCAAGATAATGATGATTAAAGGAATGAAAGGGTTTTCTTTGGCGAACCCTTATTTTTCATTTCTGTCCATATCACCGAGGCCATTCTATTCACAAAACCTTATTGATCGTGACAGAAAAACGTAAGCATTATCGCTATTTTGGATTGGTGAAAAGTAGGGCCAGAGGCGAAAACAGTCGACTGTGCCTAGCAAAACAACATCAGCAATTAACTGGTGTTGATTAACACCTGAAAGAGGGGAACAAACTCTACCAGGGACGGAAATAAACTAATCGGCCTTGATTGCGAAGGCTTTGATAATTTCATGGGAGTGGTCACTCTGCCAATGTGCATTATAATACCAGTTATAGATCACATGACATCGAGATTAAGATGAAAGGAATTCTCGGAAGTGCGGTTCCTGTATTTCTGAAGAGCTCTTTTAAAAGACTGTTTATATCAGGCAAACAAAACAAGCAATGTACGGTCAACCTCCTATTCAAGCCACTATCCTTGCTATTTGTATTTAATGTCTTTAAATAGGGACCTTTTTGAAATGTTGTAGGAGCACTGAACTTACAACCATTACCCCAACTCTCTTTGCGTTGATTGAGAACGCAATGCCCTTCCGAACAAAATGTCCGGATATCCGAATCATGCGGACTAATGAAGCAGATCATGTTCTTATACACATTAAGACATACACGGTCTGTATGCACGTGTATACTTATAACCCTTTAACAAAAGCCAAATTGTCGACCGTCCCAAATTGAAAGAGTTTGCAGACGACATTTCAAAACGTGGTGAAGTTCAAAAATAATCTTCTAATATGGCAGAAAACATTGTGGGAAAAGGAGAAATTGCTCGTCACGAGCAATTTCTCCTTTACCCACACTGTTTTCAAAGATCGTCTACAACAAACTGGTCAAATAATTCCGTTCCCTTACAATTTCGTTCGGATTGCGAGACATCCGGATAATCGGGGTCCGGATAAACGAGGCTCCACTGTAAATCGATTGGATACATGATTTGCAAAGTCATTCATGAACGGTTATTCTTTCTCTTAGTTGAGCAGTACAAACAGTGTACACGAACAAAGACCTCCAAGTTAAGTCGCCGAAGGAATGCCATCGGTCCCTCAAGAAATTTTGGATTTAGTCCTTATTTTCATACTTCTTTATTTTACATCGATTTTCGACGAAAGCTTGAAGCTTATCAAATTTTCTATTGATGACTGCGTCCCTTATGCTGAACCAGTACTGGCGCCGACTTGGGTTAGTCCCGGCAATTTTCACCTCCCCATTACGGTCATCAAACCTGGGACCCTCGATACAAGAGGCCGACGCTCTACCACTGCACCAATGAAGCATTTATTAGTTGATCGATCGGAGACAACTACAAGCCAGACATTCAAAGTCATTACCATAGTAACGTAAACATCTGAACGCAATCAGCCGAGCAAACTGGCAAACATGATGAGTTTAACCCTTAGAATGCTGGATAATTTTCAAAAAATATATTTTTGTGTCGTCTGCTTTCAGAAAACTTAAATACCTGCTTAATTTTGATGAGGACAGATACTCAGAGTAGCAAACAGGTTCCAGGACTATAAGGGTTAAAAACGGCTAAACACATTATGAAAGCGGATTGAGAAATATAATTGACCCACATCGATCAAAGTATGGCATAAATCCTGATGTGCGACCTAATCCAAAGGGTGGGTGCTTAACCTGGGTGTCAATTGAAATTCACGCATATCACCGTTGTAATCACACTTCATTCGTAAAAAAAAAGAGAAATCAAAAGTTATATACAGTGATGTCTCGTTAATCATAACACGTCCGTTCCCAACAAAATTTCCGGATTACCGAATCATCCGGACTTATGAAACAGAGCCTGTTCTCTAAGACAAAAGCGGTCTGTATGCATGTGTAGACTTATAACCCTTAAGCAAACGCCAAATTGTCGACCGTCCCAAATTGAAAGAGTTTGCCGACGACATTTCAAAACGTGGTGACATTAGAAAATAATCTTCTGATATGGCAGAAAACATTGTGGGAAAAGGAGAAATTGCTCGTCACGAGCAATTTCTCCTTTACCCACAATGTTTTCAAAAGTCGTCTGCAACAGATTGGTCAAATAATTCCGTTCCCTTACAATTTCGTTCGGATTGCGAGACATCCGGACAATCGGGGTCGGGATAAACGAGGCTTCACTGTAACAAGTCGTTCAGAAAATTGGTTTAATGCTAGCTTTATTCAAATTTATTACGACAGACCTTACATTGCTTTTACCTATAAGAATCGTCTCGACGAAACGGTCCTACAGAGTAACGACAATAAAGGATTTGGAGGTAAGATGGAAAGAAACATTTAAGGCAGACTATAAACAACTGCTGCAATATTACATCACATAACATAACATTATTTTATTTAAACATTAAGCACATAGGCTCATAGTTATTACAATTATATTTACATGCATGCTATGAAAATGACACGTACATTTACAACTTATACATATGCATAAAAAGCAGAATTTGATAGACATACAGGATGAGAGTGACGAGTTAGATAAACTTGATACAATTCCTGAAACTATTTTCTATTCTATAGAATTGAAACTGTTTGTAGTAACTAGAAAGTTTAATGAGTAATGATTTTTATCAGTGTTAAGCAGACTGATGAACTTGTACTTACTGGGGTGTTCGATGTTGAGAACGCATGATGTAAGACTGTCCATACATATCTAACAAAGGAAGCACTTCGTATAAATGTGTCTCTTTTCATTATACTGCATTATGCTATATACATTATGCTACAATAGATGTGAATGTGAAGTTAAAGAACGCATGATGTACGGCTGTCCATACATATCTAACAAGGAAGCACTTCGTATAAATGTGTCTCTTTTCATTATACTGCATTATGCATAAATGCCCATTAAAGGAGAATAATGCTTTATCAAACTATAATATTTGGTAAACGTTTGGACAGATTCAAATAGTTTTCAACAGAAACACCATCAGCACAACTTATACGTGAAAGTAAGCCAGAAATAACCAAGAGTATCAAGTTTTATAATTCAGATTCCTGATTCTTCATCTCTGACCTTGACAGTTGATACACACATTTTTTAACCGACCAATCAGAATTCGTTATTTTGAATATGTAAACAAACAGGTTGTTGATAAACATGACCGAATTGACAACTATATTTCAAGCACAAAATAACTTATTTTAAATGAGTCTTTTTAATATGGTCTCAATGCATTCCTAAACTAATTCTCATGACTTTTATGAACATAATAAAAGAACTCCATATATTTTTTCAGTAATTAATTTGTACTCCTCTCCTTTGATGTGCCTTTAACATTATGCTACAACATATGTGTATGTGAAGTTAAAGAACTCATGATGTAAAGTTGTCCGTACGTATCAAATCAGGAAGCACTTCGTAAAGGTGTCTCACTTCTCATTATACAAGGGCAAATATCGGGTTGGTGATGCCACGTGTGCCAGCTGAAGTCAAATAACAATGCGTGGGGAACCATTATCTTAACCCTTATAGTGCTGAAACTGACTTCATACTTATACAAACACGTTAGATCCAGGCCAGTCGACTGGTCTGTGATCTAACCCGTTTGTTACTCTGAGTATATATCTTTCATCGTCAAGATTAGGCGAAAATATACTGTTTTGGTAAGCAGACGACACAAAAATCTATTTTCCAAGCATTCTAAGGGTTAACAAGGATCCTGTCACACGAATGTTACGGTTGCGTCAATGTTCGCAGGATCTCAGCTAGCGTTGTTATGACCTTGATATTGCTCTTTTTCATAACCCAGAATGCCAGTTTTAATTCGTATTTGGTGATATTTTGTTTACCGGAAGAAGAAATGCGCATAAATTGGTTGAAACATTTACAAAAATGTCTAAAGAATTAGCATACACGTATTCTGTGTAAAGATAAAATCATGAAGTTGACCTACACAATCTGTACAAAGAAAACGCCATTATTGTGTCCTTCTAAGCAGAAGATTAGAAACGCAAGAAAAAAGTCCCTGACATTATAAATGGATTATTCCTTTTGTTAAGCATACAGCTTTTTCGTTTCCATGACGATATTCCACATTTCTTTGAGGGATTTACAAGGTCGCTTTATGAACCAAAATGGCGCATCTCCTTTACCGACAATGAACGCGATAGGATGTTGTGATTTTTTTCATTTACGACATCTCGTGCCCACTTCCGGCAATTAACCCTGCTGGATCCGCCTGGTTCGGAATTGTAACAAAGTAATCCTTCTTGGTGACAACTACTTGGCTTAAGCCATTTTCAATGAACGCTTAAAGATATTTAGGTTATCCTTTTTTTTTCTTGGTAACAACTATGGTCTGTAAGATCTATACGTAGTTTGTTTCACTACGGTAGATATATAATTGGTATGTATTTATTTATATATATAAGCTTGTGCGCTTAATGTTAACATAAAATTGCGTTTCGTTGAACTATCCTTAAGGACATGTTCTACAGTTTTATAAAAAATATAATCCTTTCATAGAATTTTCTAAATTTTTGATATGTTATTTAAAATTTAATTATGAATTCATTGATGAAAAGAAAAATGCAGGTCGACGTGTTAGAATTTTTGTAAAATGACAGTTTCCATGGTAACCGTTTGGGGCAAAAATGTCAAACTGACAATACCATCTTCAAAGGCAATAAAATAATTTCTGGAAGGTATATGAACATAAAAAACATGAATTCATACATTCAATACTTTATAATTCAATGGTATTTGAAATGATTACAGTCTGAACAATATGTGTAACCCAAATCAGTTTTTCAAATTTTTGTTTTTGACAAACAACAATAACAATTGATATGCATATTGCAAAAAATAAAGATATTTCAAATTCCTTTCATAGAATATTTTCATTTTTCAGTATGAACATATTTGAACTGGATTTGTTGAACACACGTCAAAAATGATCAACTTTGTTAGAATTTGAAAAAAAAGAAAACATCTGAACTACTTAAACTATGATGTTTCCTATTTGGACGATGTAAAAACCCTTGACAGGCATGTAGATAATAAACAGCACTATTACCATCAGAATCAGGATGCTCTTATCGACTAAATCAAATACAGTAAGTACATCATTGTTTTAGGCAATGTGTTTCTCTTAGATGACACGTGTACTTATTGTTTCTGTATTTATATACATTTGTTATAGGAAACGCCTCCGTAGCTAAATTAAATGTCAGTGTAAATGTTGCGAAGAAATATGATACTCTTTATACAGCTAAGGCGTTTCTCGCGTGTTTCGACCAATAAGGACGTCTGTAATTCCAAACCACATTTCGTAACGGAGAACGGTGTTTATATTGGTTTTAGAGGAAATATGAACTTTAGATAAGTGTCTGGATGATTGATTATATATTTTTTCATTCCTTTATACAGAAACTTATCAAAGCAGGGCGACAATATTAGATTAAAATCAGTGATTCGTTAAAACCTTTACCAAACGTTACATTTTCGACTGTCCCAAATTCAAAGAGTTTGCAGACGACATCACAAAATGTGTTGAAATTGGACAATAATCTTCGATATGGCAGAAAACTGCTCGTTACGAGAAATGTCTTCTTTTCAGAGTAGTCTGCAACAAACTTGTTAAATGTCGTTATTATTAGGTAATGGGTTAAGGCGGATGTTGACGCAAATTTGTTACTGTTTGTCTTCGTTCTTTATATCATTCATACATAAACCTGCCTGAACAGAGCATCAGGTGTATAAGTACCAGGGTACCGTTTTACTAAGCAACTAATGGAAATTATTTACGTAAGTCAAAACTGGTAAAAAGGATAGTACCTTTAATGATAGATATTACAATGCAATTGCAATGTAACACATCATTGGAAGCGGCTCAAAGAGACGAATCCAATGATGAGTTACTTTGCAATATTCAGTCGCCCAATATTGAAATAAGGTAGATTGGTGTTTTGAACTTAAGCAATGTTTTAGCATAAAATGTTCAGTAAAACGGTACCAAGAAGAGTATGAGAAGGTTGGACAAAAAAATCCTTTCCGGCGAATTGTGCAAAATCCAACGACAATGGCATGATCCAATTGCGAGTATCTTATTCAAATACAACACAGAAAACTATAAAAGACGCGACCTTCCTTCATCCACATATTCACAATCGGCGTGAGTACTGGTTATGTATCCAGGAAAGAGAACCGCGAATGATTAACCTAAGTTGCAACAACGTGTTTCTCAATCGAATTGAATTAAACAAGTTTAAACTTAAACTTTCAAAACTAGTATAAAGCAACACCATTAAACTAATGTTTGTGTTGATCGATTCAACATGGCATGTGTACAAGTTTCTTCTGCGTTCTTTTTAATCAATTATGTGTTAACCTGCCTGGATATATACTGAATAACAAGTTGGCAAGAACCCTTCCTATGGTAGATTGTACCAAAACCAACTACAGACACGCTTGACGAAGACAAACAGCATGCAATAAAATGTAGTTGACCATGTGGTTTCTATGATAACGACTGTGCATGAGTTCGTATAATAGTCAAGCCAACGAAAGGGTAGGTTGTTTCTCTATTACGCTTGGTATTTGTTATTGTCAGGAAGATTTTAAAGATAGATAGATAGATAATTTAATAGACGTAAACTTTATAGTTTCTAGTCATATAAGTATTTTACAATATTACAACATCAAATTCATCAAGATATTTACATATATACAAGTAAACAAGTGAATAGTCTATTTTGAAATAGTATATAAAATGGTTATAATGGAAGTTAAGCAATCATTCTTATCTCCCTTTATTAAGTGGTAACATGTTGATTTACTCTTATACAAATTTATATGGAATGGTAGTAACAATATATCTATAATTTAATTTCAACAGATGATGCCAATGTGTGGGAGTGTGTATTGGTGTAATATAAGGTGACACGAATCAGCAGTTATTGAAGGTTGGAAATATCTTTAAAATATCTGTTATTTTTCTTATTGCTTTTTTATCATTTCTATTATCATTTTTTTTATCTATCTTTTTTCTGACAAAGTCGCATCCAGCCAATGTAATGTTATTTCAATAATCCTTTTTTTATAAAAAGAAACATACTTAAAATGACCTCATTAGTCAAAAAGGAGAAATCCTATCAGGAACATCTTAATATAGCGCTCCCTAGATTTAAAACGAGGCTGCAATTAAGCGTATTGTGTTTTATCGCATGTCATCTCCCAATCAACAGACGAGTAGAATATCGATTGCATTGTTATCCAAGCCCATCACTTCATAACCAGTCAATGAATGGAAATTGAACATACGATCTTTATTAGATAGAATAGGATATTCGCACTTAATAAATGTAACTGATATTTCTCAAATAAATCTAAAAAGCTTAACACAGCGAATTTATGATATTTATATACAAAGTTGGTTCGCTGATTTAAATACATTTAATAAGTTAGAAAGTTATAGACTTTTCAAAAAAGCATTCGAAATGGAAAAATATTTTACAAGCATTACAAATTTTAAAAGCAGAATTACTATGACAAGGTTTAGATGTTCAGCACATTCTCTTCAAATTGAAGTAGGCAGACACAGAAACATTGTCAGAGAGGATAGGAAATGCTTAGTGTGCAATTTAAATGTAATTGAAAACGAATTTCACTTTTTACTTGTTTGTCCTTTTTATAGAGATATTAGAACGTTGTATTTGCCAAAATATTATTATACTTGGCCAAACATTCAGAAATTCATTGGTTTAATGGAATCAAATTCTAAGAAAACAATTTTAAACATTAGTAAATTCTTAGATAAGGCTAACAGTAGACGCAATCGTCATTTCATAATGAATCCATAATTATTTTTTTTGTTTCATTACCAAGTATTTAGTATTATGTCCTTACTGTCTTATTCATCTTTCTTTTGTATTCCATGAATAAGCCTTTTTCATTCAAAAGTCACATTTTTCTCATTTATGTATTTGTATTGCCATGTTTATGCATTTAATGAATTTGTATGTTGTACATATGTTTGACAACAAACTATGTTTTAGTTTATATGTCAATAAACTATTTTGAACTTTGAACATAACCGCTGTTGGCTGATAATGCTTTGAAAAATACTATTAGAATGATAAAAAAAACCTTTTCAAATAGCTAAACGAGGTATATTTAAATGTTTGATAAGATATAACTAAGTTTTTCATGAATTGACTGCTCCTAATTTGATACTTAAGTTTTGTGTGACCGCTGCTTGTGTGACTCAACTTAGCCCTGTGTTTGAAACTTTGATATCGTTTAAGAGAACAAAAAGTAGTTCCGGCACAACAAGTTTTAATATGTTCAATCAAACCTCATCAATAACCATGATATCAACTAATTATAGAATCACATGGACATATCACTGCAATAGAGTCTCTGCACCTCAAAGTTCAATGAGCTTGATTAAATTTACAACATAGATTGAGTTTGACTTACAGATGTCTTGAATATAAAGACATAGAGATAAAAAGAAAACAAATGGTTCGTGAACCAATTTTTACTTAGACGTATAGAAAAGTTCGACAATTATAAGAAAGGGATACAGATATTCTAATGCTGTGGGTTAAGAAATCAATTTTGTAGTTTACATGATCAATGATATGTAAGGTAAGTATGAAATTCAATCAAGTATCAATTAGGCAACGTGTGAATCCATTTCCATTAACTTCCCAGTCAATAGCATGACACATCAACTCGGTTTGACTGAGCATACTAATATCGGATAACAACATGTACACCATAACACTTATTAGCTTAAGGTCATTGGTCACAGTATAACCTCTGGAACGTTGAAGAATATGAGCGTGTTATAGGTTCTCTAATAACAACAGATCGTTGGAGTATTAAACAGTCCACACCAGCATTCCAACCATCATTCCAAAACATTATTTCTAAAATAATATCTTCCTGGCATTTTAACCAATTTCTTCCTGGCATTTTCAATCAATGTTTATTTTTGTTATTTTCGTTTAATGTTTTATTTATTTCCTTTAACAGCATGTATACACGCAACGTCATGTCTCTGCTAAGGGTACTGGAAAGAACTTAGCAATGCTTTCGTTCTTCTCTATTTCGTGTGTATCGCATAACTTGATATTTATTTATATTGTGTGTATTTTGATATATTAGATATGTTTAAACTGACACCAGAGTGCCCATTAACTTAACACGTTATACTAAAAATGTGCATAAGTTCAAAACAACATTCCTCTTATTTTGATATTGGACTAAGTAATATTGCAAAGTAACACATTATTGGAATCGTCTCTTCGAGACGCTTCCAATGACACACACAATGAAATATTGTACTCTCATTTAAGATACTAACTATGCTTATCAGTTTTGACTTACGCAAATAGTTTCCTTAAGTCGTTTAATAAAACGGTAAACAGATCAATTGCTTGTCGTTAAGTAAGAACTGTCAATATTTTCGGGCTGATCAGAAAAAGCAGTGTTTATGATGGAGAGCTACTGTATCAAAAACGGCATGCTTTGAATAACCACCTTCCCATGATGTATATCCTTCATGGGTTGCAGACTTGTCTTGATGCACACTACAATCAACAAATCTAAAAAAGCATGTTGCTGACGACAATGATGCAGGGTTTACGTGTCGGCCTCTGGAGACGATGACCATATTTTGAATCCTGGTAGAAGCGGTGACCACTATGATGCCATTAGGGGACATACGAAATATTCAAGGTCTGCAACGTTCCGTTTATTGTGTGACCTTTCGTTACTCCTCGTTCGGCAAGAGTACATGTTATTTATCCAGGATGCAGAAGCGAAAGTTATTGTTACAAATTGTGATAACGTGTTACATTACCGATTTAAAATTAGCAAGTTTATATTAAAATCAGCCTGTGGTTTCAGTGCTTCAAATCGTAAGTCCGCAGCGTCTCCATTTTGAATATGGATATGTGCGACCTTGACATTCTGACAAGGTTGTCACTTATTTTCAAGGAACACGACACCTGCCGCTGTTCGACCAAGAGTTCAAATACCCTTTACTTAAAAGGATAGACCACGAACTAGAATTTTAGACAGAAGAAACTTATGGATTCGGTATTCGGTCTTTCATTCAATTGTGATATCATTTTGCGCAACTGCTGCGGAATTATCAATTACAACGATGGCAAAAGAATAAATAGCTCGATTCGATTATAGCCCTCGACTGCCAAGGCAATTTCGACCGTACACATGTACATTTCAAGCAAATGCGTTGTTTTCTTATCTTGGTCGTACAACGTTGTTTCCCATGTAAAGCAGTCATTATATTACATCTTGGGGAAGGATTTATAACAATATCAATCATGTAGCTACCGCCCTTCCGACTATGGCCGTAAATTTGTAATAGAATCGCATAACCTAATTTGATTTAATACATATCCCTCGCAGGGCTTGATTTATTCATTATGATCGCGCAAAAAACACATTCTTTCTTTAGAGAGAGATCATATTTTCCTTGTAAAATTAACAAAATGCCACTGCTATACGCATACAGAAAGAGAGTCTGACACACATGCAGACATATAGAAAGAAAGATGGACATACGGACGGGCAAAATTAGACAATATGCCCATCAGTGACTAACCTTTCTCCTGTCATTGGCCATTTACTCTAAAGTAGAATGTTTTTAGACTTTTCTAAAAGCTTTGATATAAGTATATACTTTAGAAAAGAGGCAGAGGCAGACTATTGCTGGAAGTCTCTCCAACAGGTATACTTCTTTATAATAGTTATACCATTATCCAGTCGTGACAAAGGGGTCAATTAACACACAAAGACATACTGGCTAACATGATACATTGTATCAATAACAAATATCCTGCGAATTTTCCGTGTTCCTTCGCTTTTATTAGTTCGTTACGTGAGCATATATCTTTTGTATAACAGCCATGGGAAGGCACCCGTTTGTACCTACTGTGCTGTTATTGCAATCGTGCCTTACCTTGTATCAGATCAATCTATTAGCGCGGAATAAAGTCTCACCGTAACGATAGCAACGGAAGATGAGGCCATAACACGATTTGAGTCTATGGTGAAGAGGTTATGCCATCGCACACCTGTTAAAAGCATCAAATGATAAATGAAATTTTGCCATGGTTTTTTGCATAAAAACGTTTCATCAAAACAGTCTCAACATATAGCATAGTGTCATTTTAAAGTCATACACTGATTTTCAGTTTGGTCATATACTGATTTTCAGTAGGGTGAAGAACGGTATTATTCTTTGGTAGGATACGAAAAAAAGCTAATACCACCACATAATACACCGCTACATAAAGTATGAAGGACGGACTGGTTTACGAATACAATAAGAGTTAGACTAGAAAAAAATGCTAGTTCATTCCATGGCAAGTTCTGCTGGTAGACATTCTGCTTAGGACGCAGAATATTGGAATGAATGAGGCCAATCAAAAAACCTTTAACGATCAGATTTATCTTCATTCCTGCACTAATTTCTATCGTACAAGGATTTTTTTTATTTCTAGTACGACTTCAAACGCTGTTCACCGGTTACCCCACAACCGAACACGTCAACCCTATGCCATGTACATTTAGAAAGTGTATGTATTGATGACGCTGTTATAGGCCTTTTCAGAAACTGTTGTTATCTGCCCTTGAATACTCTTAATCGGAGATACGAAATTTTCGGTAGTTTCCGGTTTAAGACTTCCGGGTAGTAAATAATAACAGCTGACATTGAAAAACATAGATAAACTGCTGCGGGTATTTGAACAATGCCGTCGAATGTCATGTTAGTACAAACTACATTGAAAAGATTGTGTATTATGTCCAAAATTACTTTATCTTAAACACACGAGAGCAAAATAATCCTGTTTTATTTTGAGTTGAAATATTGTTTGAGAAAGCATTTGTCCCTACGTTGTCCTATTCGAGCCAACTTCCAATAAGCTAAATAAAATTTTGCGAACGCTTTCTTTATACCATCCAGTGTAAAGAGATTGATTGTCGGCTTTTATTGGCTCTGGAATTAATAATAGAAAGCCAAGCTGCTCATTCGTGTAATGAAATATCACCGATTCTAAATGGACGATTTGGGTCGTGTGGCCTCTCTTGACAATGGTTTCTAAAACGCCATAAATCATTCTAAGTTTAAAGTGTTGTTTATTAAGAAACGTTTAAATGGTTTGCAATATCTTCCATACAAATTGTCTTTAAAGTTTATCTTTTTCGTTCAGTTTTAAACGGGGTTGAAAAGATGCCGATTACTAAGTCTTATATTACTTTAGAAACCGATGTTATCATGCCGTCGGTAGAAGACAATTCATTTTATAAAAAAGTTGAAATCCAAATAAGTTAAGATAGTTAGTCTTTTTAAAGCACAATTTGACCTAGCGTTGCATCATTAAAACGCCTTAGGGAAACGGCGTGATGAATCGGCCTTACGCCATGCGTTAATGAGTAGTTCGTCAAACGTGTCTCGGTGTTTCCAGGATACGGCACATCCGCTAGTGTACCTTCCTCTTTCTCTCACATAGGAATTTGTAACTGGCCCTTATTGAAAGGAAACACAGACGTCTATTGTAATGCATAACAAATAGCAAGTTGTTTGGTATAAAGCGTTGTGCAAAATGAGTAATATTTTTTTTGTGTACAGATTAATCATTGAGTCGTCTGCGACAGATGATAAAATACGAAATTGCGAAGAAGGGAGTTGACTCTTAACGAAAGGGATGTAGCGTTCAAAATTGGGAAATATTTCAGAAGAAAAAAGAAATAGAAATACAACGAATGATATTCTCGGAGAAGAGAAAGCAAAAAATGAAGAAGGAGACATTGCTCTTACAAGTAATGAGTTCCCCCCTTTAAACGGGCATTATTTTCGAACTTTTAGAGTTCGTCTTCAACATCCCTATTTATTTCCTTATTGCTACGTGAAAGAATAAACGATGCCAATTCAATATCGCACTTCACAACAGTTCCTTTTTTAAATGACAAGCCAATTGCTAAGCGCAATGCTAAAGTAAGTGCTTCTGAAACGTGAAGCACATACTTCAGTCTTGCAGTGAACCCTCGCTGTGCAAAACGGTAGACGCAAGACAATGTCCCAAACAACACCAAAGTGTCTGGCAAATTAGGAAATTCATCTTCATCAAACGGCTTATTCCCCCTACTGAGACGGAATTCTCGTTCAAGACGGTATCCCCTCGTGTTTTGCATGTCTCATTAAAATCGCATCGTGTGACACTGTTGGGGTGACTTTAACCCTTATAGTACCGAAACCGACTTCATGCTTATGCAAACAGATAAGATCCAGGCCAGCCGCCAATTTACTTGGCGGCTGGCCTGTGATCTTACCCGTTTGCTGGTCTCAGAAGTTTTTCCCATCAAAATTAAGTAGATATATAAGGTTTGGAAATTCAGACGATACAAAAATCTACCTTTAAAATAATACCCAGTATTCTAAGGGTAAAACTTGCTCGGGTGATTCGTTCTCCATTTTGCTTACGCAGTCTGAATTAATAAACGTCGGTAAACGTTGCTATTTGACATGTTGAAGCACGTATCAGATAAAGAAATGAAACCATTGGTTCTCGCTTTTGATTGCTTGCCATGTCACCAAGTTCATACTCGGCCAAAGATCAGAGTTAGTGAGCTCACAAATTGGTTAAATGTGATTTAAAGTTTGTAAATTTATTTCATCGATTCAAATGGGGAGGGGTCCACTCTCAACAACGTGCTAATCTGTAATTTTGCTTCGTCGAGACGTTTTTAAATCCATTTAGGAAATGAGAAATTGTGTAATCTCCTTTTTAATTATGTTCTCATTTTTCTGATACTGACTGAATAACTTGCTCAAAATCTCATTACATTCTAATGTTATGGTTCTTCCAAACGCCCGTTACATAATTCTGATGCTGTGACATAATGATTTTTTTAAATCGAATTAACATCATAGAACAGTTGTGCTACCTGTTAAGTGACAGTGCATTTTCATTTCAATATGCTTTATGAGAATGCATTCGTCTTGATTTACAATAATAACAAAACCTTTATTACATTAGCAAACAATAACGACATTTTACCACTTTGTTGCAGACGACTCTGTAAAACACTGTGGGAAAAGGAGAAATTGCTCGTGGCGAGCAATTTCTCCTTTTCCAACAATGTATTCTACTCTATCAGAAGATTTCTTTCCAGTTTCATCACACTTTGAAATGTCGTCTGCAAACTTTTTCAATTTGGGAGAGTCAAAAATTTGGCGTTTGGTACAGGATTAACGCATTTAATTGAAAAGCAATTGAAAACAGCTAATCCCCTTCCTAAAGAGAAATGTTCGATGATGCTGGATTTTTAGGATAAGCCATGAAGAATCACATCCCGTTCCGTGGAAAGCCCCCGGGAGGATACTGAATTGTCGTCTAACGAGGTGCAGGGCGGGAACAAAACACGGCCCTAGAGCGCACTAATGTCATTTACCAAACAACACATTTTGGACTGTCCCAAATTGAAAGAGTTTGCAGACGACATTTCGAAATGTGATGAAATTGAAAAATATTCTTCAGATAGAGCAGAAAACCTTGTTGGAAAATGAAAAATTGCTCGTTTAGAGTCATCTGCAAACAAACCTTTCCCACAATGTTTTCTAAAGTCGTCTGCAACAAAGTAGTCAACTGTCGTTATTGTTTGGGAAAGGGTTAATGTCATTTACCGTCGCGGATATGGCCCCACCGTACACGGAAAGGCTTTTAGCTCCGGGCAGTTCAGATCTAATCAAATGGAATCAAGGGACGCTGCTTGACACTGCTGGAAACGGATATTCGCGATAAAATGTATGTTACCCCCATCATGCCTTTATTTTTCAAATAAATATAGAATGGTTCTCGGAAAGTGGATTCTTGGACAACGAGCAAACGACTCGACTGCTAGAATGTTTATATAATGGGAAATTGTATTGTCCATGGTCTATAAGATAGGGCTTTACGCCGTTTTATATGATAGTTCACTGTTTTCGTTGTTTTTTTGGGCAACGAACACACAAATCGACTGTCGGAATGTCATAACATTGGAAATTGTATTGCCCATGGAATAAAGATAAGGCTTTTCGCTGTTTTAAATAGGACTGATCTCATTGATATCACATTGGCTTATGTACATCTCTTTGCGCTTCGCATTTCTTCACCAAAACAGCAAGATGGTTATCGTTTAATATCTATGACCTAATCTCCTAATATTCATACTACATTCTAAGAGAGACATTAGTTTTGTAGCAAATACCTATTTTCATTAAACATCGAAAAGAAGTGTTGGCTTTGTCGGGGTTTCGTACAGGGCAACAATCTCTACCTACGGCACGGGATTATTTTCATTCAAATTTGTGATAGTTCAATTCTCTATCAATGCAGCTATTTCTGCTAGACAGTTTTACGCTGAAACAGAGCCTACAAGGTTATTCGATCCTAAAGATGTGTTTGCTTTTGCCCAATGTTTTGGCATGTGCTTAATACCTTTACATATTGCATTTAGTTTGAAACAGTCTATGGCAAATCAGTGAAGGGAGATAGTGATTTTATGAGCAATTTCACCCTTTCCGACCAATGACTTCTTTTCGGCAAGGTACTTTATCTTAAACTCAAAGTGTCGTGCACAAAGTCTTACGAATTAGGTGAAAAGAATGAAGGTGCGTTTCATAGCGTTCGTCAAAGTGTGTTGGTATACCAGATATAGAAAATTGAAGTGACGATCTGGGGCAACTTGCAATTCTGGATCGGATTGGGCCAAATTCGGATCAATACCACTCCATGTATATTCAGATAACACGTGTGTTTGTTAATATAGAGGTAACTCCCACAAAATCTCCATTTTTGCTTTTGCTCGGCGAGATTTCTTTGGGTCTGTTTTCTTTCTTTTTAAAGCATACGTTTACAGTCTCTTATACCTCTGTAAGAACGTCTAACGTACATGTGATAGAAAATATATAATATGATGTATATACAAAATGTAATAATGTACATATAAGTAGGGTTTGATATTCAATGAACTGAACTGACTGTTTGATGAACAGTTCCCCTACATTTGGTATAAGATTTAACGCCTTTTTACATGACAAGGTTACATCTCTGGGACAGCTAACGTAGCCATACAAAATTGATAGAAACCATTTCTAGTCATTTTCGTTTTGTTCTGCGATGTGCTTTCCGGTCATGCTGCCCCCTCCCTTAATTTTCACGGTATACTTTAGGGGACATTTATTTAATCATGTTATATAGAAGAAGAAGAACAGTTGATTTCAAATAAAGCCTATACAGTTCATGGTTGACATATTTGGTATGTCATAGTGCTGACTTAAACCTTTATCAAACAATTACGACATTTTACCACTTTGTTGCAGATGACTCTGGAATACACTGCGGAAAAAGCAGAAATTGCTCGTAACGAGCAATTTCTCCTTTTCCCATAATGTTTTCTACACTATAAGAAGATGACTTTCCAATTACATCACATCTTTAAATGTTGTCTGCAAACTCTAACAATTTGGGACAGTCGAAAATTTGGCGTTTTGTAAAGGGTTAAGCACGCAACCTTCCTCATATAATGTGGACACTCTACAATTGAACCTGGGCGGTGGAATTACCACATACGTTTAGGTTCATCATCATACTACCCATTAGAAAAATAAACAAACAAAAGCAGGGCATTACATAACAAAGTCTTTTCTCAAACTCGTAATCGAACGTTTCATTGCCAAATGAGATACCGTTCTCTGTCAAAGAAATACGTTTTAATAAACAACTGTGAAGATGTTTGTACGTACAAACTTGCAGTCGCAAGTTTTATATAGTAGCTACAGTAAAAGTATAAAAAAAAAAGATGTTTTTCTCAATCAAATACAGGTAATAATAATAATAATAATAATAATAATAATAATAATAATAATAATAATAATAATAATAATAATAATAATAATAATAATAATAATAATAATAATAATAATGATAATAATAGTATCAATAATGATAATGATAATAATGAAAATTATAATAATGATAATAATAATAAATCAACAGAAAATAGAAACACATACATACCTATGTGAAAACGTTAAGCACAATTCCCTCGAATTTACCGAGATAAGGCAAAAAACAAGCAAACGGTGTCATACGTCGCATGTCCCTCTCTAATACGCCAGTTCCATTGAATCCGTGTAATATCAAGGAACAGTATTCATTAAATGCGGTTTATCGGGGGAAATCAACGACGTTCGCCTTCCGCTGTACGACAATAGTGTAGTTCCATCTTTGACTTATATATATAGCTAGAAAGTCTGCGACACTGGTTCTCTGTGTTTAACCGAAATTATTGGATGGCTCCCCTTTAATCCATTACCAAACAATAACGACGTTTAATCAGTCTGTTGCAGGCGACTCTGGAAAACATTGTGGGAAATAAAGAAATTGCTCTCGCCTGTTTATAACCAAACGTGTTTGAGTATCGACTTCTTTTCTCGTCGAAGATAGAAAATAGAAAATCCCAGTCGGATGCCCTTTATTTAAAATCGGACAAGACTTGGACTCATGTTCTCGAAAAATTACGACTTGGACTTGAACTTTAACTCTTTGTTATACTCAAGTTCGATTATTGTTCTCAGCTGAGTAAAGTATGTGAGCTATTTTCTTGCTTTTTGAACATTTATCACGTCACTTGATATAACGTTTAGGTTGACGTAAAATCATTGGTTAAACCTAAGTTTGATCCAAATAGTTTAAAAATAAAGTTTCTCAGGACTGATACTTATGGAACTGTTGTCGAGCTTAACCCTTTGAATGCTGGGTAATTTTCTAAAAATATACTTTTGTGTCATCTGCCTTTCAAAACCTTAAATATCTGCATTTTCTTAATGGGAAAAGATACTCAGTGTAGCAAACAAGTTAGATGGCAGGCCAGCCGCCGATTTACTTGGCGGCTGACCTGGATCTAATCATTTTGCATAAGCATGATGTCGGTTCCACCACTATAAAAGTGGTCAATCATGTTCTAGACACTTAAACCTCTATAACGTATAAAGTATTTACAACATGTTCTTTTCTGTAAAGTATGCAGTATTAACGGTTGTCCGAAAATGAGGAAATAATTATTTCAACATATTTCTCCTTCTGCTATAGGTTATGTAAAACTATATAATACATTTATGGATATTTAAATTAATACTTTATACGTCTGTTGTAAGTATGTTATTTCGAGTAAGAATGAACAATATTAAATATGGAAAGAAATTCTTTGATAAATAGCTGTGTTTGTAAATAAAGTTAACCTTGGTTTTGACGGTGTTAAAAAACATTCATTTCTCAACTAACACCTAATGTTATCAGGCGTTGCTATCCTTCAGTCAACAAGTTGTCTAGATTTTGAAAAGAAAAACTAAGTCAGTAGCATCACTACTGGGAAGTGAGCTCCATATAGATTCAAGATTCAAGATTCTTTATTGACTTAAACTATATACCGTTTATCATCAAGTCAGTACAAATTTAAACATTTTGAAATAAAAGGTAACCATGTGATCATATATCATACAAACATTTTGCAATAAAATATATCCACTGTGATAATCTAATTACTATAAATCATTATGAAATATTAGGTATTCAGTGTGATCGTATACATTACACCTTTATGACCAAATAGATATCAAATGTGATTGTTTATATAACACCATTAAGATCAAATAGATATCAAATGTGATTGTATACATTAGACCATTAAGATCAAATAGATATCCAATGTGATTGTTTATATAACACCATTAAGATCAAATAGATATCAAATGTGATTGTATACATTACACCATTAAGATCAAATAGATATCCAATGTGATTGTATAAATTAATCCATTTTGAACAAATAGATATCCAATGCACTTGTAAACATTTCAACATTATGATCAAATAGATATCCAATGTGATTGTATAAATTACTTCATTTTGAACAAATAGGTATCCAATGTAATTTTAAATATTACACCATTATAAAAGTATAATTATCCAATGTGATCGTATGAATTACAACATTATGAACAAAAAGAAATCCAATGTGATCGTATACAAAACACCATTATGAGCAAATAGATATCCAATGTGACCGTATACATTACATCATATTAACCAAATAGATGTCAAATGTGATTGTAATAAACTACATCATTATGAGCAAATAGATATCCAATGTGATCGTATACAATACACCGTTATGAACAAATAGATAACCAATGTGATCGTATAAAATACATCATTATGAACAAATAGATATCCAAAGTGATTGTATAAAATACATCATTATGAACAAATAGATATCCAAAGTGATTGTACGCATTACATCATTATGAACAAATAGATATCCAAAATGATCGTATACATTACATCATTATGAACAAATATATAACCAATGTGATCGTATAAAATACATCATTATGAACAAATAGATATCCAAAGTGATTGTATAAAATACATCATTATGAACAAATAGATATCCAAAGTGATTGTACGCATTACATCATTATGAACAAATAGATATCCAAAATGATCGTATACATTACATCTTTATGAACAAATAGGTATCCAATGTAATCTTATACATTAAGACATTTTGAGCAAATAGATAACCAATATGATCGTATACAATACTTCATTAGGAAAAGTAGATATCCAATGTGATCATATACATTATACCATTATGAACAAATACATAACCAATGTGCACGTATACATTGTACCATTATGAACAAATAGATATCCAATGTAATTGTATAAACTACACCGTTATGAACAAATAGATATCCAAAGTGATTGTACGCATTACATCATTATGAACAAATAGATATCCAAAATGATCGTATACATTACATCTTTATGAACAAATAGGTATCCAATGTAATCTTATACATTAAGACATTTTGAGCAAATAGATAGCCAATGTGAACGTATACATAACATCCTTATGAACAAATAGATAGCCATGAACAAATAGTTATCCAATTTGATCCTATACAATATAACATTATGAACAAGTAGATAACTAATGTGATCGTATACATTACACAATTATGACCAAAAAGATAGCCAATGTGATCGTTTACCTTACATCATTATTAACAAATAGATATCCAATATGATCGAATACTTTACATCATTATGGACGAAAAGATAACCCATGTGATCGTATACCTTACACCATTATGAACAAAGTGATCGTATACTAATACCAATATGAACAAATAGATATCCAAAATAATCGTATACATTATAAAATATGACATTATAACATTATGAACTAATAGGATTCAAGATTTAAGATTATTTTGACTTTCTCTGCATCTCCGAAACTGAGATAGCTAAATAAAACAATATATAAAAACTGACTCTCAAATAAAGAAGAGCTCGAATTCTGATGGAGAAAACGCCAGGAAATAACAAAAGACCATCGTCTAAAACAAACAAAATAACAAACGAATAAATGATAAATTTCACACGTTTGTAGGATATAAAACAGTGCAATCGCACTCCCCCACCGTTTTCTTAAAATCTAATTATAAGATATCAACAACAAAACGGACAGAGGTGGCGATTACCAATCACGTTTATCAATGACTTTCACTCTCTACTATGAATTACTTTTCATCATTTCATAAAAGACAGGAATAGGCTTTCTTTTATATATTTTTTTAAAGTAGTTCCGGCAATGACATATTGTTTATATTGATATGACTCGTGACAGCTTACTTGAATATAGGCGGAAACTGCTATAGCATGGCAAATTAGACGGAATGTGACTAATTTGGAAGCGAACGTAAGTCAAGACCCCTGCGGTGCTTATGTTCAAAATGTCAAGCGTTTAATCATGGTTTTATGACGCATTGAGCTCGTTTTACGCCACTGTGCGTTTATGTGGAGAAGCAGTTTGCGCATTGCAACGAACGATGTGCTGTTCTGGAGAGGACATACCAGTAATATAGTATAAATACCGTAATGACGTTACATGTGATCTAAGGAAAGCCAAACCTGTCTTATGTGGTCGCTTTAACGATATATGAATTGAAAACAAACAATTATGCGAAACCAATCATCATTAGATTGATCCAAAAGTTCATAAAACGATTCCATTTCAGCACCATGTTAGAAGTAATATTTGTGCTCTTACTTGTACAATGGTTCGATGTGACATTTTATCACAAAGTTGTCAAAAAAAACAACAGCTTGGGAATGGCTAGGTTTCTTGAAATTCATTCTATCATCGGATTATTGCGGTCGTTCTCGGTTAACCTCGATCGAGGTCCGGAACTATTCGGTTCAATGCGAATATTTCCGGCACAGACCGAGTTTCAGCGAGAACGACCGAAGTACATGTAGTTCGACGAAGAGTTTGTTTCAAAATGGCGGATTATGGGTATTCTCTCTTAGCATGCTTCTGCTGGACAACCTTTCCTTTATGCGGAGCATTGCGACTGATTCGAATTGCTCGCAACATCAGACTGCAATGAGAAAGTACCTCCGAAAATCATTTATTCATTGGCTTGAACGATGTACACAAATAGTGTCTCAAGTTCTTGATATATTGACACAATTACAGTCGCGAATAATTCTACACGAAAGGTACGAAGGACACAGATGACGGATGACAAACAATGTCCCCATTGGTCACTTGACCGATTAAAGCAATCTCTCGTCGTTTCTCGTTACATGGCGAGAATAGGATATGACACATTAAGGTTAATGGTTCTACAAATGTGCCTAACAACTCCGCGTCGATCGTTCACAAAGCAATTCCAAGAAAAGCGTGTACATATCTGCTGCAGACAACCCTTGACATAACTGGGGAAAAGGGAATGCTTACTTATATACAAAAATCTCGCTTTATAATACTATTTTCTATTTTGAGAGAGAGAGAGAGACAGAGAGAGAGTAAGAGAGAGAGAGAGAAAGAGAGAGAGAGAGAGAGAGAGAGAGAGAGAGAAAGAGAGAGAGAGAGAGAGAGAGAGAGAGAGAGAGAGAGAGAAAGAGAGAAAGAAGAAGAGAGAGGCACAAACAGACACATATGGCGTTTTTGTGAAAGGTTAATCTGAATTACATAAAAAAAAAAAGCGTCAATAACCTGTTCTAGATATTTGATTATCATCACTGTGTTCAAAGGTTTGTCACTTTGGTTTCTATAAACGTTTGCAGCAGTTGCGATAACGTGGTGTTTTGCAAAGTAATGGATAACAGACTTCAAAAGCTCGGCTCTTTGACGGTTAACCATTTTAACTTCTAAAGACGTCTTCATCTCCGCGAGAGGTATGTAAATAATGCGCATGTAAATACGAGTTAACGTAAATAAGCCAGACACTCTCATTCTACCTCATTCCATACGTAAACTGTATCCAAACGTATTTCTGATAGCTTTTAAATAAAGGCTGACTATCTCACATATTTACGATTTAATTATTCTGAAAAAAAGTGGTATTTTACCTATAATATAGCATCAAATATCTATAAATATACACAGAGCAAGCCATTCGATACACATTGCGCTTCTTTTCACAACCTTTTGATGAAGATAGAGCATATTTATGATGTATATACAGTAAGCCGTTTAAACGGTTTATTTTGAATAAGGAAATTGTCTGAAATCGAATCACTTACTGGCGAGCGGTGATATATTTAGTACCATCATCACGTGAATCCCACAAACATAATGTGTAAGCCTATACCGTATGTTTCACATTTTGGCGGTCGACGCACCTGTCAGCACTACATCGAACAAACCCCCATAATGATAATTTACCAGTGATCAAGACGAGCACATAATGTTGAGTCGAACTCGTTTTACATCGGATAGAATATCGCTCGATTCAGTTCTCGAGTCTGTATCCCAAGTCGGACTTGCTACAAATCGAACTTACGAGCTATGTATTCTTAAGATGTTCTTTGTTCTCCGTTTGGAGTGGGTGGCTATCGAGTCCGTAATTGTTGAAGGAGGAAAGTTCCAAACCTCGGCAATGCCAATAGTCCTTTCCCGATTTGGTGTCGAAGTAATTGCGATATGACTTATTCGCCTCACACCAATTCATTCTCGTGTGGGCAACTAGTTAGAGGCTTTGGGGAAAGGAAATACTGAGCAGTACTGATAAGGAGCGACCGGGGAGCATTGATAGGTACTAGATGTTGTGAGAAATGTTGAATCGAAAATTCTAAATTCTTCTGTGACTTTGGATTTGGGGAAAACCTGCATGGTTGAATAGAATGGTCCAATACGCATAACATTTGTTCTTGTATATTTAACATGTTTGAGTATAGAACGTGTATTTTTGTCTGTACCATATAAGTAAATATTGCTTTGGCCACAGGTATTTGTATGCTGATATTTGCCAAATAAAGAATTGAAAAATAAATAAAGCATATATTTACTACGGTGACATAGTGGTGATGTACTTGCAATTTTTGATATCTCGTTGTATTAAACCTCATTAACTCGTTATGACGACTTCTGACTTCTTTACTTATTGTGGTGGCTTATCAACACCTTGTTAAAACTCTATTTCATGGTGTTTGTTTACAATTGGAATTTCGTGTACGAATGCTCTTGTTTGATTTCAGGAACAGTTCAAAAGAACTTATTGGGAAGTTAATAAACGTGAGCTCCTAAATAGTAATAGCAATGATATACATAATGGTTTAGCAAACAAAATGCTTTGTGCACAGATTGTCGAAAACTACTGTGGCGTCATGATTTATCTTTAGATTAAAAATAATAAGAAAAAACATCTAGAGTGAAATAATTGTCCTCTGTCAGAATTCGATCCGAGATAGTCTGGTCTTGGCATGGCGATGTTCATCACTACATGCATCCGTTGTTCCATTAAAAAAAACACTGTGGTACACAGCCTGTTAGGAATTGGACAACTTTAGCTTTCTACTTCTCTTTCAGTTTGAGACCAGATCTCTCACCCGTTTATTCCCCAGTCAAATAGCATGTGATGGTCGGGAGGGAACATGCCTCTACATACCTCACACCATTATACAGGTATACCTCTACATACCTCACACCATTATACAGGTATGCCTCTACATACCTCAAACCATTATACAGGTATGCCTCTACATACCTCAAACCATTATACAGGTATGCCTCTACATACCTCAAACCATTATACAGGTATGCCTCTACATACCTCAAACCATTATACAGGAATGCCTCTACATACCTCAAACCATTATACAGGTATGCCTCTACATACCTCAAACCATTATACAGGTATACCTCTACATACCTCACACCATTATACAGGTATGCCTCTACATACCTCAAACCATTATACAGGTATGCCTCTACATACCTCAAACCATTATACAGGTATGCCTCTACATACCTCAAACCATTATACAGGTATGCCTCTACATACCAACACCATTATACAGGTATGCCTCTACATACCTCACACCATTATACAGGTAGAAGACTATCGGTTTTATTAAATGAAACTTCTTTGGGGAAGATGCTGCATCTTTATCATCTTTGAAGAGTGAAGTCATCAAATAATAAGTCAAGAAGAATATAGGAGGAAGCCTTGTAATAGCAACCTGAGGTGAATGAACCTTTAATCCAAATCAGTCCGCCGAACAATGGATTATTTGATTAGTTTTCTTTCTATATGTTACTATAAGGTTTTTATGTACCCTGCGAATGGGAAAAACCTGAGCTGGAAACGTTGTTCGGTTAGATTACCTTTCAGGTGCAAAAAATCGAGTGCACTTGTTAACATTCACATATTATCACAGGGGCTCGACACAAGGCGATGCTAATTAAATTAGAAATTCTCTCTCTCTCTCCTCGTTGGCTTTTATATCTTGTGATCAGGACCTTTAGTCTAAGTACACGAAATGATAAAGTACATGGTTCCATGCTCTCTCCTCTTAAAGTCAACAGAGCTACTCGCTATGCTTCAATTCTTCTTCTTCTTCTTCTTCTTCTTCTTCTTCTTCTTCTTCTTCTTCTTCTTCTTCTTCTTCTTCTTCTTCTTCTTCTTCATCTTCTTCTTCTTCTTCTTCTTCTCCTTCTTCTTCTTCTTTTCTTCTTCTTCTTCTTCTTCTTCTTCTTCTTCTTCTTTTTCTTTTTTTCTTCTTCTTCTTCTTCTTCTTCTTCTTTCTTCTTCTTCTTCTTCTTCTTCTTCTTCTTCTTCTTCTTCTTCTTCTTCTTCTCCTCCTTCTTCTTCTTATCCTTCTTCTCCTTCTTCTCCTTCTTCTTCTTCTTCTTATCCTTCTTATCCTTCTTCTTCTTCTTCTTCTTCTTCTTCTTCTTCTTCTTCTTCTTCTTCTTCTTCTTCTCTTCTTCTTCTTCCTTCTTCTTCTTCTTCTTCTTCTTCTTCTTCTTCTTCTTCTTCTTCTTCTTCTTCTTTCTTCTTTCTTCTTTCTTCTTTCTTCTTTCTTCTTTCTTCTTTCTTCTTTCTTCTTTCTTCTTTCTTCTTTCTTCTTCTTCTTCTTCTTCTTCTTCTTCTTCTTCTTCTTCTTCTTCTTCTTCTTCTTCTCCTTCTTTTCTTCTTTTTCCTCTTCTTCTTCGATAGCATACTTGCGTTCGGACTGGAGTTATTTTGCTGTTTCTAACAGCTAATCAGTCATTAAACTGCATTAAAAGCACATTTCTCTATTTCTAGTAAAATCTCACATAGCATAATATTATCTTATTGAGATATTTAGCACGCGAGATCGCTGTCAATGCAAATATAACTGCATGCGATGGAATGAATTGTCAAGGAATGGATTACAGACAGATACGAATACATCTATAGAACACAGAAACTATGTTTCAATATGAGTTTGTGTTTCACAATATCTTTTTTTTTTTTGCTACAAGCTCTCATAATTAGCTTAGTTACATGAAAGACTATCAATAGCATACTTTGCATAAATAAGTTTTGACTTCCGATCTAAACTTATCTTTATTTTCCAAACACTCAGTGGCTTTTTAAGGCCATCTCACAATTTTGACATACAAGTAAAACAAATCCATCATATTTGGTCTTTATGACAAAGCGACATTTCAAACGTTTCCTTTGATTTTGTTTTGGTGTACCCTTAATGAAGGTAGAAGTAGTTCATGTTTCTGAAACGGTCAGTGACTGTTAGGATAGTCAACAGAAATGAAGCAAAGCTTAATACTGTTCTGTATTGTGAACAACAATTAAATCAAACTCCGAACGCATGATTATTCGGAAAATTTTTTGAAAAAGCAATGAACGTATGACATTATCTAAATTGAAAGTCGATGTCTTTCATTAGCAACATTAATCGAAACAATCTCCAAAGCCAAACGGCGAATATGTTCCTATTGATTTTCGTACTCGTTTTTCCCTATTTTTTTATTCGTTTATCCTCGACCTCTAATGTTAAGAAAATTCGCATATCGCAATCTTTGTAAGGAATGTTTTAGATAGCCCTCGACAATTCCCCAAAGTTGTTTGTTGATTCTCTATAGAAAAGCATGACTCTTTGTCCCTTATAATGCTGGGTAATTTTCTTTTTTTTTAAATAGGTTTCTGTGTCGTCTGCTTTCCAAAACCTTTGAAATCAGCTTATTTTGTTGAAGAAAGATATTCAGAGTAGCAAACGGGTTAGATCACAGGCTAGCCGCCTATCTACTTGGAGGCTGACCTGTGACCTAAGCTATTTGCATAAGCATGAAGTCGGTTCCAGCACTATAAGGGTTAAAAAGGTTTTTTTAATTTTTCTCCAATCTGTTTACACCACTAAACCTCACTTTACCGGTTCTAATGCAAACTATTTCACAAACCACAGTAACAATATGGCGAATTGCATTGAATGTTCCGTTTATCGTTTTGTCACAATAATTTTTAATTCGTATTTGACAACGAAAATGTATTTCTATATTATATCAGTCCTACACGGTTACTTTCAAGTTTGAAAAGAGTAACTTATCCCTTTATCCCTTTGACACGGAGGTTTCAACAGCCGCCTGTGGCAAACACATCGAGGCGATGGGTTATTGAGAAAAAGAGGGGAAAAGTAACGAAAACATCAATTATCTGTCTATTAACCCTTATATTCTGGGACCAACTTCATGCTCATGCAAAGAGGTTGGATCACAACCAGCCGCCAAGTAAATTGGTGGCTGGTCTGTGATCTAACCTGTTTGCTACTCTTAGTATCTTTCCTCGTCAAAACTAAGCAGATATCTAAGGTTTTGAAAAGCAGACGACACCAAATTATGTTTTTAGATAATTAACCATCATTCTTAGAGTTAAAGAAACAAGCAGCAAAAAGAAGAGTTTTATTCCGAGATTGCCCCCGTGTTATTCGTAAATGACATCCCATGATAGCCTAACGTTCGCCAATTGCCATCCAACGACGCCCATGGGTGAATCGACTCACTATAAAAGTATGTTATAAGACAGTAATAGCTTTTAGCTCTAGAATAAAGGAAATCAATATCGAATTAAGGAACTATAGCGCTTCTCCCATTTTCATCTTTAAGCTGCTCAATCCCGCTTGATCAATAATGATAAATGTAGCATATATGTCATTGATCCGAAGGACGATACTACTAACATTTTAGTCTCATACTCGTATAACCATAAAGAGTTTTTTATCATATGTTAAGATTTGCATTCGATTGATGACTATCCATATTTGCGATGCAATTAAGTGCACGCAATTTCTGTGAGGCAATAGGTAGAAACCATCGCGACACAAAGACGAAATGCTCCCAATTTGGAATCAAAAGCAGAAGACAAATAAATCTCTAGAAATAAAACTGATACATTTCATTTGGACATTTGGTTGATACCACCGCGACAAATGTGAAACAACGAATGAATTTGGATTCAAGAACACTCAGCAAATGTTAAAAGCCAAACACATTTCCGAATGATGTTTGGTAAATAAGTTTTACTAATGAAAAACATTGTGGCAAAAGGGCGAATTGCTCGTCTCGATCACAATGGTATCAAAACTAGCCTGCTGCAAATGGGTTAAAGTGGTCAACGGAAGTTGGTAGGCGGTGCCGGACCACAGTGTCCGAATTTTGTGTTCCTACATGTAGATTTGAACCCCGCTCGATTTATACAATAGACAGAATAAGAACAATGGAGGTTAAGGTTCGTAGTCTACCCAATTGTCACTCTAAGTGATGCATTGGTACTCGGTCAAGAAAAAAAGGAGCATGTTAAGTAAAAAAGTAAATTTAATGATAAGGCTGTGTGTTATATTAGTTCAAGTACCTTATTTTATGACATATTCATTTGTACTTATACTGTGATAAAGAAAACTGTTTAGTTTTCGCCTTAAACAAAATATATTACCATTGTCAATTTCTTGTTAGGCCTTCATGCCAAATGTATTAGCTTTGACCAAGGAAACATCGAAAGATGATTGGAATACTGTTGAATGTTTTTCAAACACTAACACTAACACTACTTGTCAAGAAGCACGCAATATATTCATTGGCAATGACAACGTTCATATGTTTGACCGACCAACGTCTTACTTTATTCATTAATAGTAATCGATCGTGGTATAAATGGGATAGAAAGAACGTGTCAACTAGAGTGGTTCATTTCGTTTTATTATCATCATTATTTCTTTATGATTAATAGCAAAACCCCGAGGCTCGGCTAAAAAAGAGTATGCCCTCCATTATCTTGATTTCTGTTTACCATCTGGATCTTAAAGGATGGGTACAAAAGTCCTACATTAAAAGTACCCGTGAAAGAAAAAATCGTGGAGGCCTTTGATTGAATTCTTTGAAGCCGTTATATCAGCTGTATTTGTGTATACACTAAAACATAACTGTCTGTTCTAAGGAAATGATTTCGTAGTTTTATCCAAATTACACACTCTTTATCAGTGTTTATCAGTTCTTCATCAGTAAATACCATTAACAGTCATGTTTATAACGCGATATAAAATCCGCTGCTATAACGATTAACCTTTTAATGTTTTGTGGAAATATTTGTACCCGCATATTTTGATATATTGTGTGTTCATGTTACGTTAAGGGAAATGAGGTGGTAGGCACTTGATAAGACAAAGAAATCATCTTATTCATGTATTGGAGGTTTTTTTCCCACCCAAATCTTCAATGTTCCAAAAAGGCGTTTTGGTTACTTCTTTGGGTACACCAGGTTTTTTTTAAAAAAAAAATACACACGCTTTTTCTACGGTTCGGAATATATATATTTTATTGGAATTTAAGATTTTGGAAGCAATTGAGATGCGAAGATTCGTGATTTACAAAAGGATAAAGTACGACAAGTCAAACAGGTGTGTATCCTTATCGATCAGTGTAGAACAACAACAACATGAAATAAGTTTGAAAACCAGTCTGAATAATTTAGTGAATGCCTACTTCCGGTATATTTTGGACTTCCGGTTACAGAATCAGCAAGAAAATTAATGAAAATTGCCTTTCTGTGAAATAAATGGAGTCATATGATGTTATTGCAAACCAGCCTGTTGTTATCGACAATGTAATATTCCTTTTTGTTCAAACGATTTATCTCTGATTTGTCCCGGAGTCGTGCAATCAAACCCCATTTGTCAACGACCATAATTCGATACATGACTCACGAATGTTATTGGAATAAAAACGTCTAGGTTTACTGCTTCAAAGCTTGTTTAACATTTCATTTTCGACGCACCATTCAAAATTGTCTCTTTATCATGCAAATAAATTCCTTAATGGATTATAAATCTCGAATGAATTGATAATGGGTCATAAGAAAATTCACAATATTTTACAGGGTTATCAGTTTCGCCTACTGACGATTTTGTCTACAATTCAATATTTAATAAATCATTGAATAAGTAAGATGTATCTAGTGTTAAAACTGTGAAAGCCGCTACTGCCATTAAACTGAATAAGATTGGTGCAACTTCCATAGATCTGTAGATTCAGTCGTTTCCCCGAAGAGTCGTCCTGAGAAATTAATTTATATATTCTCGCTTTCGACGCGACGTCATCTCAACTGGAAGTAAAAATCAGGGGGGTACAACTGCCTAGAAACGCTTTGTCGCAGAAGCCAGCCCCTTATTCATTACATAAAAAGCAATATAAGAAGACGTTTATTTTGTGTCCAGTGTGTTTTTATCTGGCCTTTTAGGTATAATGATTTGTTTTTGGGTGTTGCCAATGCTCGAAACGTTAATATATTGCCGTAAATTGGATTAAATGAGTGCTCATAAACGAAAAGCGGTTCAGTCATAACCGTGATATTCATTATATTCCATAGCAATAAAATACGTCTTTTTGTCATAATTTAGTCCTTTGAAAATGAAAACTTCCTTAATAAACAGTTTGGTGTAGAAGAAAAAAGGGCAAACTTGAAAAAAAAAAATTGTTGCATTTGATGATCAAAATTGTACCCGCAAATTATTGGTCAATAAAGGTGAAGGGTTAAAACTAAATGTTTTTCCAGTTCATTAACAATACATGAAACATAAAATCTTTAAATCAAATTAAACAAAGTTTGTTCATGAATATTGCTTTAAAGCACTTTGAATGAATAGATGCATGTTAAATAAGAACTTTGATCCGCCTACCTTTAATGATGTTTCGTATATAAAGGCACATGACAATGAAAAAATGCAAATCCACTATTTTCAACCTATTGACACTGCACTTATCAAGATGATTGAAGGACACAGGGTTGTCTTTAATCAGCTTTTGAGTGTGACCAACAAGATAAAAAAAGCAATTTAATCATGACAAACATGTGAGGTTTGTGATATAAGAATTCAGGAGAATGGACCCTTGATCTTAAATCAAAATTTAAATCATTCATGAATGATCAATTGCTGTGTCAAATATGGAGGCAAATTTTATAACAGGTAATTAATATTCAATGTTTTGATCTCAAAATTGAGTGGAATGGCAAATAAAACAAATTGGTTTCTTTTAGTTGGTTTGTCAGTGCCTTTATTACATAGCGAGTAATGATGACACTTATATTCTTAATTTCCCGCTAACCGGATACAATCGCGACCTTTCTATTAAAATGTTTAAACCCAAAATAAAACGACTATTCAAATAAGAGAAAGATATTCGGAAGCTAGAATAGTAATAGAGGAGTCATTTCCCAGGTCTATTGATGAGGTATTGAGTTAGGTTAAACCTAATATGTGCACAATTAGGACATGTTCAGAACAAACATTACCACCCAAACAAACATATAACCTATTGATGATGCCTATTTATCCCAGAATTATCTATATGTCTTTAATATATCAAAATATTTCAAAATAAAAAAAAAGGGTAACCGACTCTTCGGGAAACGACAGTCACCCCCACACTGTATAGATCAATGTAATTTTAAGATAAGACTAATCTGTGTATCATTTCTACAGCCATTTTGCAAGCGTTAACAATATCAATATGCGAACGGGTGTCGCTTTTTGATTCTCATGTCAAAATATTACATTCTCTTTTTCAGGGGTCTGGAATCATAAAGGCTGGTTTTGCTGGAGCACAAGTTCCTAAATATCACTTTGCCAATTAGTGAGTATTTACCATGTTTCTAGCTTTTTCCTACATATATATACTCAACAATGTCTTAACAAAATGATAGATAATTTCTCTCTATCTATGCAAAAAAGCTTTTCATACCATACAATACAAACTTAATTTTGCTCTGCATTTATGAAACAACAAGGCAACAATAAGGTAAATCAGGGATAAGAATATGATAAAAAAGAATGCATATGAGCTTTCTTTCAAGGGACAAAGACATTGGTTTAAATTAAATGTGTTGCTTTTAGGATGAACTGTTTTAACCTGCAAGATTTCTCATCATGTAAAACATACCTGACCCTCCAATAAAAATCTAGAATGATAAAATCATAATGATGATGATATTGATGATAATCAAAGAAGCGAATGAAGACTTTCTTATCATTTTATATTTTTAGTATTGGAAGACCAAAACATGTGCGTGTTATGGCAGGCGCCCTTGAGGGCGACATTTTTCTGGGGCCAGAAGCAGAGGTACGACAACATTCAATATATATCAATTGTTAGAATTTAATTGTTACTTATTTCTTCTGCATTGTGCAACAGGTTCTTGAAATTTAAATGAGCACATCAAGGATTCAATGACTAAAGTCTGTTCTTCACAAACATGAAGCACTTATTACAATCTATATTAAAACTTTACCATCAACATATCCCATGATTATGAATGGCATATACGCAAATGTGTGACACTCATTTTACTAGGAAATCCTTTTTTAAGAATTTGTATGTATGCTGAGACCTTATGATCATTTAAGCCTACAAGCATAGAATCCTATTATGAAACACTCATAAGAGCAGAAAATCTATGACAAGCTTCTGTGACTTTTCGTGGGTGATACTTTGATAAATAGCACAATCGTTGCTGATGTTGAAAGAACATTCTGAACCTGTTTATCTGAATTCAGTCATGCACATTCATAAAGCCTAGAGGACTGAATAAACTGGTTTTATACAAACACTCTTTGGTATTCATGGTGTCCTTATTTGATGGCTTTTCACCCTTGCTAACATTTTATTTTTCCAACTCTTAGGTGTAGATACTGATTAGAATGATCTTGTTTAGACAATTTTAATGAACATCCCTAACATTGTGTTGGTTTAATTGTGTGGGTTTTTTTTTTTAAATTTATTTGAAAATCTCTGATAAGGACACATATCAGGGCCACAGTAAACACTTTGTCAGCTTTTTAAGGCAGCTCTCAATCATGTATCCTAACGAGTAAAATCATCTTTTAGGAGCACCGAGGCTTGCTTACAATCCGATACCCAATGGAACATGGTATTGTTAAAGACTGGAATGACATGGAGAGAATTTGGCAATACATCTATTCCAAAGACCAGTTACAAACATTCTCAGAGGAGGTAAGTATTGAGAGGGGCCTCCATGGCCTACTGGTTAGAGCATAGGACTTGAAAGAACATTGCCTTTCTGTGTGGGTTCGAAATCCCTTTAACACCATTTGGATAGATATGAGATGTAGTCTTCTGGTTTACTTATGGAATGTCATTCTGGTGTAAAACCAAACAAACAGATAATTACAATGCATAGTCCTGTGTCCAGCGTGTCAATTGTGTGCATTTGTGTACACATAGAAACCAGTCATACATACCCCTACAGATTTTAAATTAACTGTTCCATTAATAACTTTTTGTTTCCATATATTTCCATACTTTCATATTAATACAGGTAATATATTTTTTACCTTGATTTACTTGTTGGAATCCACTGATGATATATGACTAAGGTGACTTACAGAATTATTCTTGTTTCAGCATCCTGTGTTGCTTACAGAGGCTCCATTGAATCCAAGGCGTAATCGGGAAAAGGCTGCAGAGATTTTTTTTGAAACATTCAATGTACCTGCATTATTCATGTCAATGCAGGCAGTTCTAAGTTTGTAAGTTTTCTAATCTGATTACTTAAAAAAGGTACTATCTCACGGATTGAAATTTTAGTCTCTTTTTAATTTTGAATAAAATATGTGGCCTAGTGGTTAGAGTACAGAACTTGTAGTCATATAGCGTCTCCCTGTATGAGTTCAAATCCCGTTGAAGGCATTTGGATTTTTATGAGAGGTAGTCTCCAGACTGACTTGCAGAATGCAGATCGTTTTTCTGGGCTTGAGCAGTCTTTATGGGCTGTTTAGTATGGGGTCTTCCTCTCCATTATCTTGACTTGTGGCAATTGCTTTCACGTGAGCAGCATATACTCATTAGCATAAAATGCTTAAAATGGTGTCTTCTCATTATAATACATTATAATATAATTTGCTTATTAGCTATTGAGTTAATGTTCAATACTCTTGTATGCATAGAAACAGCAAAATTCTGTTTTTATTTTTATTTCAAGTTATATTCGCTTTTAACTTACAGATATGCCACAGGTAGAACTACAGGTGTTGTGTTAGATGTTGGGGATGGTGTAGCCCATGCTGTACCAATCTATGAAGGGTTTGCTATGCCCCACAGTGTGATGCGTGTGGATATCGCGGGGAGGGACGTAACCAAATACCTGAAGCTTCTTCTGCGAAAAGAGGGCTTCGACTTTCACACATCGGCAGAAACGGAAATAGTCAGAACAATTAAAGAAGTAGGTTGGGTGATTGTTTGTTGCATTGTATGTTTGATGAATTCTGTGATTTTCATTTTTCTAGTGATCAATAATGATTTAAAACATTGCATCATATGGGATAAATGTTGTATTTATTTTTCATTGTTATCCAAAGACTATTGTTACAATAGCCCCATCCCATGTGGGTTCAAATCATTGAGACAGCATTTAGACTTCCATGAAAGGAAGTCCCTGGACTGACTAGGGAGTTCCGATGGTTATTCCTGGCTTGATTAGTCCTTATGGGCAGTTAATTATGTGGTCTTCTTTCATTATTATGAGACAGGCATTGCATCATAACTGAAATAATGGTGATGCAATGTAAAACTCATACATAAACTATGAACTTTTTTTTTTTAAAGAGAATAAATTGTTTCCGAAAAGCAATGTCACTTTTTGTCACAACTGTTTCTTTGGTTGTCTACAGTAAGTTTGTCTAAATGCATGATTATGAGGGAAAGGAATAATTTGTCTGTTGCAAATGATCTAGGAAACTGTTTGATTAAAAATGAAATTAACAGTTTTATGGACAATATCTCCATCTTCAACAGAGGGTCCTACATGACTCTGTGGTTAAGGTGCGGAATCTTACAATTCAGGGGTCCCAGGTTTGGGCCCTGCCAGTACCTTTGGTATTGTGGTAGTGTCCTTTGAGATACTTTAGAGCTCTAGCCCAGTACTTATGAAACTAGGAAAGTTGTAAAATGTTGACACAAAGTTAAATGCCAGTTTAAGTAAACTCCTTCTTCTACAAGAATATTAACATACTTGAATAAAGACGTACTTCATTTCAGATACATGTATTACTGTATTCTATTATTTCAGAAAGCGTGTTATTTATCTATAAATCCTTTAAAAGAGGAATCAATGGAGGTAGAAAAATCACTGTACACATTACCTGATGGGAGCAGTATTGAGGTATGTATCTCTTGCGTTTAAGCCATTATTGTTTCTTACAATGTTCTAATTTTATTTGCACAATATTTGCAAAGGTTGGGATCTTAAATGTAAGCACCAGTGTATAGCCCTTTAACTTTACCTCCTTCATTGATTTGGTTTGGCCATTGCTTAAATTTGTCTACAGAGTTTTTATGGCGATATCTCAAAGACTGTCTCCATGTAGATTCTAATCTCGTTGGTAGAAGATTTCAACTTCCAAGTTAGATCATCCTCAATAGATTCAGCACTGTTTAATGGCATTTTTTCAAGTACATTTGGGTTTTTTTTCACTTTGAAAATTCAGTTAAATATAATCAAAGAAATGCTGTTCGAAGCAGGGAAAGGTAACATCAATATGATTTTTATTTGATTTTGTGGCTATATCAACAACAGAAAAGAAAACATTGTTAGTCTTTAATTCGCGCAAAATGACCATACATATGTTTGTGTGTCATTCATTCTGTTATAAGTTGCTTGTGTCAGTGGTACATTTGGTTAAAGGGGATATTGTTACTTTTGGAAGAAGCCAGTTTCAGGAGGAATTAGAGTTTTCCTTTTTTCAATCACGAAAATGCAAACTTATTTAAAATTGTGTTACGGCCGTAACTATGTGAGGGTACATCTGCATTTTTAATGTAATAAATGATCTCTAGGTTTGCAGGGATATCCACTTGCATTTGGATACCTCTTCAAATATTGCGATTGTTTTCTTTCTTCGAAATACTGGTATTACATTACACAGGTATTTCTTTATGCTTCATACAAACGAAATAATCATGTAGACTAGTTGATACATATCTTACACACCCTAAAAACAATCATATTTACTTGTTGTTACGTACCTTACACCCCTTGTTATTTACTTAGATTGGTCCTGCGAGGTACAGAGCCCCTGAACTGTTGTTCCGACCAGATTTGATAGGAGAGGAGTGTGAAGGAATACATGAGGTTCTAACCTATTCTATACAGAAATCAGACATGGATTTAAGACGCACACTGTTTTCAAATATTGTATTATCCGGAGGTTCAACACTATTTAAAGGTAATTTTAATTGTTGCCAATCTTCACACGTTTTCTTGTAAGCCTCCTGTTAGAAAACAAGTTTTACCTACTAAATGTACAATCAGACTGCTAATTAAAACCTTGGACAGGGGCCTTTGTGGCCGTGTGTTTAGAGTACAGAACATGAGATCACATGGCCTCTCTCAACATGGGTTATAATTCCAGTGACAGCATTTTGATTTTCTTGAAAAGTAAACTTCTGACTGTCTTATGAAATGCCAATGGTTCTACCTGGCTGGACCTGACCTTATGGGCAGTTGAATGTATAGAGGGTTCAGTGCAAAACTATTGCAAGTGCTTCATAAACATGAAGCACTTGCTATAGTATTGCACTGAACCCTCGGTATGTTTTCCCATCATAAAGAGTCAAGCAACGCATCATAAATGAAATGATAATGACCCTATGTAAAACCCCATACAAATCTATACATAAAGAATAGTTGACAAAATATTAATCTTTTATTGTATTATTTTCTCGGTAACTACTTTGATATAGTTGTTGAAAGCAGTCGTGAGAATGGCTTTTAATTTAGATCTACACTGCAGCCTCATTATAACACGGTCGTCGGGAGCCATGATGCTAGATCCGCGTTAATAGTGGGGTTGACAAATATAACGCGGGGTCCCTTACGCGCTATATGCCAGACCATAACCACTTAGGAAACAATCAGATTTAAGAAGTAGTCTATTCATATTAATTGTGTTGAGTTACGGACTTATCATTGAATTTATTGTGAATAAAAGAAAAGCAAATAAAAAGCATAATCAAAACTTACATGTTTAACTATATATTACTTTTTATTTGTTTCAATACGATTCAAGTTAAGGATCATTGATAGAGGCACGTGCAGTTTAAATACACACTGCAGATAAAGGAGGGTGGATTCAGTTAACCCATGTTCTATTTATAGATTAAAACTCCAAGTAAGGAGTGAGTAAATTTTATCGATATAATAGTTCTCCCAGCATGTGTACCTAATGCTTAACAATTTAAACTAGGTGTGTGTATATACATACATACATATGATGGAAACAAAGAAGTTCAAACTTCATGTGTTAGTGATATTTGTTTAAAAAGTGTGCATACGGTTGGACGCCCTAGGTTTGGGGAAAAGCATGGGTGCACGAGGGGATTTATGCATCTGTGTCTGGTAAAAAACCTGTAGTTGCTCTAAGTTTTGAGTCAATCAGGCATAAAACACTCCCCTGAATATGCGTGTACAAACTAATGATTTAAATCTTCCCTCGGGTCACGGATTGTGTACATATAAGGCCATGCGCTTTGTTTAAAAGACCGTGACAAACAATGGGGATTACCCAGGGAGTTAATGATTTTCACGCCTTCGGAGTGCAATTGTAGGTAGACTTTCTATTTGGGATGCCGACCGCGTCATTTTGCAAAAAGGGGGAGGTTTAGGCTATTGTTTAAGCCTAATGTGTTTGAAATATTGGGAGCCATAGGAGACCCGCGTTATAATGAATATCGCGATATAACGGATCGCGTAATAAAGGAGCAGCAGTGTATATCTAACTACAGATTATATTGTGGTATTATGTACAAGCCTCATTAATGAATTTGTTTTGGCTTTTTCAGGATTTGGTGATAGACTGCTAAGTGAAGTAAAGAAGCTTGCACCAAAGGATATAAAAATAAGAGTGAGTCATATGGCCTCATTTTGGGGTGTTTCTCTCCCAATTTTCATATAAAACTGATAAATGTGTTTTAAATGAACTGCTTGATGTGAAAGCAAAAGAGTCTTTGTAATCATAAGATGTAGCCAAGTTATGTAGTTTATGGATCCTCATCCCAGCCATTGTACATGAAAATAAAATAATTTGTTTTACAATTTAGAAAAACGTTTGAACAACTTTGACTGAACAAATTTGTTTTTCCTTCCTAAACATGATGTACATATGGGAAAGAAGTCAGTGATTGAAAATTATGATGTATAGTAGTGTATATGAAGTTTCAGGCGCACTTACAGTCACATCATGTACCAGTGCTTATGCTAAATGTAGGTCAATGAAAGGTTGCTGAGTGGACCTCTCTTCTCCACAGGATATGAACACATGATCCTCTGGTGGTCGATGCATTAACCCTGGCTCAATATTCTCATGCTTAAATACAATGTTTACCTTTCTTCCAGATTTCTGCACCACAAGAAAGATTATATTCAACATGGATAGGGTAAGCATAAATGTTTTTATACATTCATATATGCACTTTTTGTGTGTTAATAGACTAAGCTGTCAAAATTTCGTTCCTTTTATCTAGCACAGAGCTGTTCTCAATTGAACCATTCTTTTTTTGGAATTATGGTCCTCTGTAGCCAAGTGGTTAGAGTACACAACTTGAAATCACATTGCCTCTCTCTGTATTGGTACCAATGCCTGTAAACGTTAGAATTTTCATAAGAAATGGTCTCCTAACTAACTCGCAGAATGCCGATAGTTTAACCCACCTTTACTTTTTCTTATAGGTAGTTAACCGTATAGTGCTGGAACCAACTTCATGTTAATGCAAGAAGGTTGGATTCAGGTCAGCCATCAAGGAAAGTTGCAACTGACCTGTGATCTAACCTGTTTGCTACTCATGAGTATCTTTCCTCATCAAAATTAAGCAGTTATTTAAGAGTTTGGAAAGTGGACGACACTAGAAAATTGCCTAGCATTCAAAAGATAAAGTTTTGGGGCAGTAGTAGATCGTCTGCCTCTTGTTCCTAGGGTTTCGGGTTCGATTCCTGTCAGCTTCAAAGTAAAAATTGACAGAAATAGCCTACAAGTTGACGCGAGTACTGATAAAGTATCCAGGAAGCAGTCATTAATATTGAAATTACTTAGCTCTCAGCTTAAGTTTAAACTTAGTTTTGGGTCTTTCTTCATCATTTGTGTGCCTGGCACTACAGTATAACTGTAGAACAATATACTTTTTTCTTTTTGAGCAAACTTTCCATTTGTCGAAATATTTTGTCAATTCTTCGTATGCATATAGTTTAGAATCCCTTTATGTAATACAAATAGTTCTAGTTAATATGATGTTATGTGTTTGACCCAAATAAGTGAGTATTTAACTTTTTATTTCAGGGGATCAATCTTGGCATCATTAGACACATTCAAGAAGATGTGGGTTTCTAAAAGGGAATATAACGAGGAAGGAGTGAAAGCTATACATAGAAAGACATTTTAAATTATGACTCAACAAGAACAAATGTACCTATTGTAAGCGTTTCAGTGCTCTATGAAAAGAACCAATTTACAGACAATGTGTATAAAACCCCATGGACAAATGCTACCGTATGTGGTCAACTCAATACAACTTGTGTTTATTTATTGGCTTATATTGATTACTGTTCATGCAGAATCTTGGGTTTTACCTTTTAAACCTGTTGCATATATCTTTAAATGGCTCTGATGCAAAAATCACTTAAACTCATTAAGGCGATAGGAGGATATACTCTTCTTTTGTTGTAATGATTTCAATGTTCATAGATTTATTTTAAAGTTATTCAATATAACAAATGGTTGTAGTGTTGTTAAGTCCTTCTTAAAGGAAAACAAGCCATTAAGCCTTAACTGTAATATTACCATTATCTAGTTATGTCTTAATTCTTACTCTCTATACAATGAAAGAAATTGATTTGGAACCAGTTTGTCAGTTTTAAGGAGAAACTGACCAATAGGATTTCGGGTAAAACGTTTGAGTAGTTGTCTGTGAAAGTGCCAGATTTTCTGCCATCTTAATATCAGTGATGACCTTTGTGCAATATTACTGTGAGTATGGAATGTCCAGGGCCTACAATAAGATTGCAAAAGTAATTCACATGCTTGTTATTTATGAAAGTGTCAAGAAATGTGGGAAAGTAAAGTTGAAAAATGAGAAATGAATTTAATTGACAATAACTCCTTTTTGTCACTGAGTTCCCATGAGAAATACATCAGTTTCAACATTAAATGATTTTAATCTACAGTTGCTTGTACCTATGCCTTCTCTTAAAACCTGGTATGATTGATTTAATAAACCAAATAATCATTAACAACATGCAGGTTAAAATAACTTAAGTAAGTGAAGCTATTTACCATTTGATACATTGGTTATATTAATTAACTTAAATAAGAATAAGCATTAGATTAGGATAGCAGTGTTTTTTTGTTTAGATTAAGAAGCATAAAGAGCTGTTAGAATCAATTTCTTCTTTTTTCCACAGTGCTAGAAAAATGATGTGCTGAAAATGTGTTGAAATATAAATTAATGTTTTATTATGAAAGCAAGTACAGGTTGTCAGTTAAACATGTATGAATAAATGTAAGTGCAAACTTTATGTCTCAAATCAGCCTGTAAAGTAGTCAAACTCATTTGACACGATCAGGAAATATTGAGAAATTTTTGCATCAGGCAATATTTCCGGTAGATTGCCCTATCAGAAAATTAAAGGCAATCTTCACATCAAATTATTTTGACTACATGTAAAGCATCCACAGACTGATTTGAAACGACAGTGTTTTCTCTCATGACAAAATACGCAATGCATGGAACATGCTTTCTCAAAGATGAGTCTTTTAGAACAATACTTGCTGATCAATGGCATTCTTTAGTGCAGAGTTTGAATGTTAGTTTCTCAATGGCAAGGTCAGATGTGCTGTTTTATTGAATTTGTCAATTGAGATATATGTCAAGTGTTTAGATCTAATATTAGTTGTTAGTGATATAAATAATTGAAGTAAAGAAACAACATAGTAACACATGGATATCATTTATTAGAAATTTCGAGCTAAAAAGATATGGGTTTATTGCTGTTAAAGTCTTGTGTGATACAGAAAACAGGAGCTTAGTTCCACAGAATGAGTGAGCAACACAGGGTGTTTTTCTTTTAATCAAGCTTTAGCTATGGATTATTTAAGAAATTGTTTATCATGAAAATGATTTATAACTAGTTCTGGAGTAAATGACATTGATGAAATTCAAGGGCACCAATCTATGTATTATTCATAAGATTGGGTTTGTATGCTAGTTATTAAGGATAAGATTGTTTGTTAACCCCCATACTCAATCATACCTCATCTTAACCCATACACTGCACAAGATCGAAGAAGCCACTGTGACAAAAGGATAAATTGCTCCTGAGGAGCAATTAATCCTTTTTGTCACAATGGTTTCTTTCCTATATCTATAAGGCAAAGAAATATATTTCTTATTTTGGATTTTCTCTGTTCTCTTCTGTTTCCTTCAATTTGAACAAGTCTCAATTTCTCATATGGGGCAAAGGGAATGGGTTTATCCACAGCACATGTTTTGTGAGTTATATCCTGTAACTCTTCTTCCATCTATGATAATGAAGGTGAAAGTATGTGAAAAAGCAATTTGTTAATGATCGTGAAACAAAAAGGGATGAATTGCCTTGCTTTCAATTAAGGTGATACAGCATTCTTTGACATGTGACAAACTGCTTTCACTGCAATTCTTTTCAACAGTTTGTCATGTTTGTTTCTTTATTCTTGTGGTGTAGGTGCTTTTAGATAAGTCATAATGGACTTAGGGCCGTATATCATTTTTCTGGTTGGCTTTCTTTTGTTTAAGAGTCTCAGTGCGTATGAATCCCAATTGCAAATACTCGCAATGAAATTGTAAATAGCAGTCTACTTTACGTAAGTTTTTCACAAAGGGAGAATTTTCATAAAGTTCACACATTCTCTTTTTATTACAATATTTTTCAACACTGCTTACTTTTGAGATTACATTGTCTCTGTGACACAGAAATGCGTTTTGGGGTCAATAATTATTAATGTTAAATAATCTTGTATTAAAGAGAAAAAAAGAGGAGTTTTAGCCTCAAAAGATTTTCTTGCCATCCTTGTTCATTGTTCTAAAGGGGTCCAATTAACAAGGAATTACAGTTACTGTGTATGATTGCTTTACATACTGAGTTAGGCGATATGGAACTTTTTGTGTCAATTTTTAGTCCATTTCTTTGTCTCTGTGTCATTTTAACACTTATGACCCATGACCAAAGGTGTTCAAATCAACTCCTCAGCTTGAAGCTAGTCAATATTTCTCTTATTAGCATCCAGTCAGTTTCTTACCCGATGCATTATATTTCTAACAACTTTAGACCATTTGAAACCTTTGTGACTAGAGTAGAATTTGCTTATTTTGAGCATTTTTCTCTTTTGTCTTGGTAAATTCAAACGTTTCTGTAACACAAATAATCTTTTCTGGTTTATTTTCTGCACTTTTTGTAATTAATGATACTGTTGTGTGATGTGAATGACACAAAATAAAAAATGGTGTTGAAGAGGGGTTTTAAGGCTGAATAGGGATATTAAGATTGATTCTTCAAAACTTAGATGCTATTTCAATTGGATATTGTTAAGTTCAAGTATCTGTTTTGATCCAATATAAGAAAAAATATGTCCAAAGTTTTATGTCTACTGTAAAGAACCATTTTAACGCTAATGTATTTGTGCAATAAAGATGATTTTCTAAGAGCATAAACATGTCTGTATATTTCACATTTAAATTGTCATTGCTTCATTTACACTGCTCATGTACAATCCATGGCTGGCTGAGCACATGGCATGAAATCATATGATACCTCTCCGCATGGATTTAAATCTCGGAGGCGGTAGATATGCATTTTTACGGCTGACTTAAACAATTCTGATGGTTCGTACCTGCTTGAACAGCTTGAACTTTGGATCTTCATCTGACTTTACAATTTAATTTAAATACTGTTGAAGTGATGTTATATTCTTAAATAAATACAAATGTCCTGTACACTATGAGCCACTAGTGAAGTAAAGAGAAAATGTTCATAAGGAATGTTTTGAAACATGATCCTTATATCTATACTCGAGAGGTGTAAAGTGCTTTGATGAGTAGCAATTGAACATTTCCATACACAATCACATATTGACTGATGGAATTGGTTACTGCACTATGTTCAATACATGGTAAATGATGATACTCCCGTAGGTGTCTGTAGTAATTTACAATTACCTATTGTTATTTGCACTTAAGAGCACCCATATATATATAAGAATGCATAAGAGCCTTCAATATCTACATTTTCTTTGACTTCCAAAGTTCCTTTAAGAAATGGTGAAGGATTCGTTATGGTAGTGGAATTCGTGTCGAGTATCTTTATTTGCAGTTCTTTTCTACGCTTGGTGATTATATAAATTATTGTATATGCATTTATTATTTTACAATTATGAGCAAATTCCGTGCTTATGAAATATATCTCTTTTAAACATGAATTAAACGTGATGTATCAAACTTAAGAGTTTGGCTTATAAATTAATTTCCATGTCGTGAAAAAGAAGTTTCTTAGCATAGCTTTTTGTGTACATTGAATTGAACGTTTAACCCATTACCAAACAACAACGACATTTGACCAGTTTGTTGCAGACATTTCTGGAAAACATTGTGGGAAAAGGAGAAATTGCTTGTAACGAACGATTTTTTCCTTTTTCCAAAAATGTTTCTGCCCTATCAGAAGATTTCTTTTTTATTTCATCACATTTTGAAATGTTGTCTGCAAACTCTTTCAATTTGGGACAGTCGAAATTTTGGCGTTTGGTAAAGGGTAAAAAGTTACAAATACTCCATGGCTGTGTGATACGCTGGTACTAGACTATTGCGCTGAAGCGTTTTGCCAAAGGAAACTCACTTGAAATATTGGCGCTGGTTGGGCTCAAAGCCGGAACTTTTGTGCTACAAGTACACCACATTAACTGCTTGGCCTTCTTGCACACCGCTTTGATTTTTGTAGGTGAGCAAAGACCAAGGAAAATGGTTATCTATTGCTTCCCTCCATGATACTCTGGGTAATTTGAAAGAACTATTGGAGAGACAGACCCAGATCAAATATAGTAATATAGGTCAAAACTGAGAGAAGGTCAAGCTTTAAATTGTTGAATACGGCATTAAGCTACACCAATACTAGCGTACGGCTCTGAAGTGACGCACATGAGGCCACTCCAACGAAACAAGAGGTATCGACTGGGCCCGGGACCCCGAGTTTTAACCCTTTCCCAAACGCAAAATTCTCGACTGTCCCAAATTGAAAGAGTGCAGACGGCATTTCAAAATGTTAATAAATTGAAAGATAGATCTCCCGATAGAGCAGAAAATATTGTGGGAAAAGGAGAAATTGCTTGTAACGAGATATTTCTCCTTTCCCCACAATGGTTTCCAGCGTCGTCTGCAACACACTTGTCAAATGTAGTTATTGTTTGGGAAAGTGTTAAGTCCGCCACCTCAACCATTCGGCCACACAGGACACATCCTTCATATGGGACTATACATGACCAGTTCAAAATGAAAGGGACGGCAGATGGCGCCAAACATCAAGAAAATCCGTCATTTTCTTTTAAATATTTATCAGAAACAAAGTGTCAAATGGCTTTTAATATGGAACCAAAAGACAAACAGAACTAGGATATTCTTTTATTTATATGCACATTTATATAGATAACGTAATATGATAATATTAATATTTGAATAATAGAAATGATTGTTTATGTACAAAAACGGTAAACGACTTAACCTCCCAAATACTGTGCATCACAAAAACCATCATGTAATGCTATTGCACCTACCAAATTCGTCTAACCGAAACTCAAGGTTTCAACACATCGTTTGAACCCTTACTACAAGAACTTCGATATGTAGTTGTGCGAAAGTAGTGTTGATCATCTTTCCGGAAAACGGGTTACAAGAATTGGTTCTGCCTTAATTTCGTCATCATAGCATTGTTGCTTTCAAAAAGAATTTCTTTACAGAGCGCTGCGGTTCCTCCATTGCGTTCACAAGCCAACATATTGAACAGTCGATGCGACTACGTGTGGATGGACAAATGTGTGGCTTATCTTGACCGGATTATATGTTCGAAGCATTTTGAGGGTTCGATGCAATACTATAGAAAGTGCTACATGTTTATGAAGCACTTATTATAGTCTTGCACTGAACTCTCGATTGGTGCTACAAATTATTTTTTATAGAGCGCTGTGGTTCCTCCATTACATACAAAAGCCAACATAATGGGCGAAGCGGCTACTTGTGGGTGGACAAAATATGTGGGTGATCTGTTACCGGAAGCTGTATTCGAAGCATTGGTACTACAAAAAAACTTTTTCTATAGCGCGCTAAGGTTCTTCTTTCGAATTCAAAGCCAAGATGGTGAAGAGTCGATACGATCAAGTGCGGATGGACGAGGTTGTTGCTGATCTGTTACCGGAAGACGTGGTTGGTGCTTACAAAGAATTTTTCTTTATAAAATTTAATTCTTCTTTTGAATTCAAAAACAATGATGATGAAGAGTCGATGCAGCCTGACGAAGTCTTTATATGGTGTTAACGGAAGACGTGTTTTATGCATTGGTGCTTCCAAAGAAAATTACTTTATAGAGTCCACCTCTGTTCTTCTTTTGTATTCCAAAATTGAAGACTATTAAAGCTGAGTATTCCAAGATAAAGGTTCGATGCAGCCTTGTGCGTTTGGATGAAGTTGTTGATAAGATGTTACCCAACGAAAGTTCCAAAGAATATTTCTTTATAGAGTCCAACTGTGTTAGTTTGTATTCCAAAACCATCACGAAGAAAAGTCGTTATGTCTACATGTAGATCGACAGAGTCATTGTCGACCAGTTAAATGCTAAGTTGTTTAAATCATTGGTCGTTCTTTAATGTTTTCCTTTATAAGAGGATAACGATTTTTTACGCATGGGAGGCAACATAATGTTGACTCATTGGGTCTATGTGTGGGTGGACGAAGTTTTTACAGATGTGTTACCAGTAGAAGCGTTCGAAGCATTGGTGCTACCAAAGAACCTTTCTTTATAAAGCGTAACGGTTCTTCTATTGCATACGAAAGCCAACATTATGAAGACTCCCTGCGATGCATTGAATATGGTAAAGAGGAACGAGAATGCATCGATTTCTGTCAACCTGTATACAAAACCGAAAACCCACGTGATCCCGGTAACGGTCGAGAGTTTGATGAACATCAGGAAGTAATTCCTCTCGTTCTTTACGGACTTCTGTATCGATGGCCTACCTTTTAATTTGATTACGATTGCAAGGAACATGCCAAAATTTGCAACGGCAACAAGGCTCGAGGGTACGCCAAACGTTAAATCATTCATCATTTGTGTTGACACGAAACACATTACCTTGCCGTACCCCATGTCTGTTTGGTTAGATTCCAGCATCGATACGACGATGTTTATCAGTACGAAAAGAATTGACATTAACGTGCAATAAATGTGGTAATAAAGGTGTTTCCTCGAACCCATGCCGCTAGAAATGTGCCTTGTCCTCAATAGGACACGGCACATGTGAAAGGTACACGCATTCATCCAAGATATGGACATAAGCAAGAAAAAATGAGTTAGTAAACCAATCGCTTTGCACACGGGTGTGTCTTTGTCAAACACACCAACTCCAATGAGAAAAAACGAATCCGCTAAAATAAGAGAGGTCATCAAAGCAATGTTGTTCTTGCCGGGAATCGTCTGTAGTTGTTTAAACAAGCAGAATGTACAAAGAGATGCTGCTAAACAAATTATTGAAACAGAGACACATGCAATAGATATGATATTCTTTGCCAATTGCACCTTATCTTGTTGATGGACAGTGCTTAACTGGAGGGATTTCAACTGATCGTTATACGTATCAATGCAAATCAATACATGCGTTGAGAAAGACTCGTCGACCTCTATGCTAAAATCTGAAATATCTAACTGTACCGATGTTCCAGGTATTGTAAGTCCGTCTAGGTTTACTTTCCAATTGAATTCCGACCACGGTATCCGAAATTGTTGACATGGTCGGAGAGAAAATACGTCGCGCAAAGGTATAGCCAATTTGCACTGGGTTGACGCATCATTCCATTGTAAATATGGAAATCGAATTGTACCGTCAACTTCATCATTTAGCACAATGTAGTCGATAACGTCATTTATGTCAATGACATCAGCCCCATGACCAACCGTGTCTGTAAGCGAATAATGACCAATAGATGCTATGTAGTCGAATGTCTTTCTAGTGGTACTGCTGTCTTGGTTAAGCTTGAGTTCAAATGAGTGTTGCATACCATGCTCTTTGTCTTGAATATTGGGCACCACAGTTATGTTCGAGTCACTTAGTGATGCCAACGATTCATATGCAGCATCAGCGTGGGCTTTAAGGTGAATCTGCAGTCGCATTTCATAAAAACCTAAGAACGATTCACTGATTTGCTTCTTTAATTCTTCGGCATTATCTAATCTAACGTTTGACTTAAGGTATGACTGGACTCCACATAAATCAAAGTCTGACAGGACGGAGTTTAACTTCTCCATTACCGCCGTTTTCACAACAGGCACAATCATATATCCGAGTCGGAGTGGTATCTCCTCGTGTGGGCGTATACGCACGACGACGTCAAGATCAAACTCTTCCTCTACATCTAGAATTGACGGACATGTGCCAAGACGGAGCTCGCGACCTGTGTTGCAAACTAAAGGCCGGAGTTTTCCCTGTTTTACATGAAATAAAGAAAATGTTCATATGATAATTCAAAATGTTTGCAAGTATAGTGTGGTACAAAGAACTTCAGATAAGATTCGTATTTAATGGCTAATTTCGTCTTTTCGATCTCTTACCAACATGGGTGCACAATTAAATCGTTTCGTTGTGGTGATTTCCATGTGTACCACAAATTAGGATCTACTCTTTGTAAATAATTATATATACAAAAGTTTCTGATACGCATCATTTTAAATTCGTCTTGCCGAAAAACACGATTGATAGTATACCTCTTTATTTAAAATAGGCAGCGCCGTCTTTATCAGAGCAATTTAATCTTTCTTTTCATTCTTCTTAATTTACGATTCATTGGATGTGTATATTTATATATAGATTGCATACAACTGTACTTGCATGGACTATGAGCTTGTATACTTCTTTATCTAAATTAAGCCACGTTGTGTCCTCAGACATTGACTACGAGTTTGTATGCTCCATACCTAAATATAGCCCCGTTGTGTCTTTGGAAGTTTTAAAACATCTCAATTATTTGCTAGTTATCAAAGATAAGATGACGTTTTCGAGGGAACATCGTCAAAGCCATTACCTTTATGTGGTCATAGCTAAGCTCGTAGACATCAAAGTCCAAATCTTCTTCAACCACTCTGAACAAACGAGAAAAGTCGCCATCTATTTCGTTAAAATCTTTTCGCCCTTCACACGTGTCCAGTGGAGATGGATTAAAGCCGTTACACCGGGCGCAAAACACGTTTCGAAAATACATATCTTCATTCCCCTCGGATTCGACGATTATCGTACTTCTGTACAGTCCGCATGCCATTTCGATGTCCGGGCTGAAAGTTGTCCAAAGACCCGTGACGTTACACCGTGAAATGGCATACTCGTGCTGGATAGACCCGAACTCGTTGTGCTTAAAGGCCTCTGGCTTTTGGAAGACGATGCGGCAATTGTCGTTCTTTTTTAATAAACTAGATGGGGAATCCTTCGGCATGAGGTTAACGTATAACTTTTCTGGACAGTCCAATATCGCTGTCCAAGGAAGCAGGCTGGTTGGGTCGATGTTGTTACATTTTGCACAATAGACGTTTTTATAGGTAGTGTTACTGGTACGGTCCGTGACCAATGTAACGTCCTCTAGAGTAATAATGTCGTCGTCGGCTGTCATTGCAGCTGTTGAGTTTCTGACACACTTCGATACCATTTTCGGCTCGGCGCCCATTGGGCAACCAATTATTCCCTTGACCGTTGATGTCCTGAAATCATCGCGGATCTGTGTAGGCAGCCAATTTTGTTGGATGCCAGCTGGTAAAGCAGTCGGCTTGCGTGCAAACCATTCTGTATCGGGACAACAGTTCCCGCCAGAAACACATCGTTTCTTGTTGCAGTTACAGTGATTACAGCATTGAAACTCAAACATTATCTTCTCGTCATAATTGCCCACCTCTAGGTCTAGTCGGAAATGGCACAATGGTATAAATGGACATGTCCGTAAATTGGTCAGTACAACATCCCGCTGGAAATCCGTTGTAAGATTTCCAATGAAATCCAAAGCACGCTGGGACGAGAGCTGGTCTTCGATATCTTTTGTAAGCAGATTCGAAAATTTCGGAGATTGTGTTTCAGGTGTTGTTTTCTTGCATCCGTTGGACGGTGTCCTTATAGGTTGCATCGGGAGTGACGTTGTTGTCGTTGGGCTGGTCTCACCGGTTTCCACTCTTACAGTGTTTCTCGTCGAAGCATCATTATTGTCAGATAGGTTAGTTTTGTATTTGTCCTCTAAACGATACCCGTCTCTCGTAGTTGAATCAAAACCAAGAGGAAAACTAGACAAAGTTGTCATAGCTTGTGTGTTGTTGCCAGACACAGGCGTTCGACGCACTCTTTCCGCAAGCCCTTTTCCTGAATATGATGTTGAAACATCCTCGGAGGCAAGATTGGAGACACGAAGAACCGAACACGTACAACGTGATAAAAACCATAACAACAAAAATGAAGTCAGATATGGCTGAAAACGATTGGTATCCATCGCAAAAACCAACTGTCCTTCAAATGCAAATTCCGTTCGAGGGAATGATCATTGGTGAAACGACAGATGTACGAAATTGTTTCCGGGGGTCCGTTTGAATGATATGATTGGAATAGGCAGTTCGTTTTTAGCAGTTCGTTTTTATATTGACCTTTGTCAAAGACGAGCATCAATCCGTTATTGTGATAATACAGTGAGGGCATTGTTGAGATTAGCATTAGGTCATTTGTAGCAAGTGGACAATTTGTTCTTTCCTTTATGGTTTTACATCGCGACAATAGCTTTTCAGTCTCATTGCAGTACCATGCATATAGCAATTCAGGGCCTGGCACTAACACCAAAAGCGCTAGTACCCCGGGAGACTTATTCTCATAAAAATCTGAATCAACCAGAACAACGGTTGGATACTAGTGTTACCATCATGTATCATTTGAGTGAATTTCAGTCGCGAAAGAGTCATGGGATTGCTTATATGAAGACAATTTGTTTAATCCGCTTGATTAAGCATCGGCTTAAACAGAAGCAATTACACATTAACTATTAGACCTATTATAGTATATATAAAGATGGAAAGGTTTTCATTTTCAATATTTCAGCGCTGTCATGTCCGAGGGTATTTAGTCTACTTTATCCAATGATTTGATATTACGCAAATTTGTTTTTGATAAATAATTAACTAGTCTGGTAAATGTCAATATCGTCAACCAGCGGAATCCAGCCATTTGGGCAGTCTATACATTATTGAGTATCTATTAGACTCTCCCAAGTCGCAAACGTTCGCATCTCCTCAATTTCAAATGTCACAACAATCAGCGGCCATTTTGAAAAGCAATCTTCTCTCGATTCGTGCCGCCCACTGTCCGATATGGCTGGTGCCAACATAAACACATCGCACTTTGAAGATTAAGGGAACAAGTCCGTTTAGACTTTTTGCCATTTATTGAGATGAAAATGGCTGTAGAACACGTTTAGCACTAGATACCACAATCCAATCAACCATTTTGAAATAAAAAATAGAAACATGTTTTTAAACATCACCCTTGCTATATCTTGTGAAATAGACTGGAGCAAGTTGACAGCGGAGAACCAGTCTAGAGACAAGCGATAGCGCTTCCCAAAGAAACTACGGGGGTCCTCGCACTCCTCATAGTAATCTCCCCTTGCTACGCTGCAAACAGCGTATCGATCACTGCAAACACAAACATTGGCGTAACTTCCTTAAGGCACTTTAGGCACGTGCCTACACTTTTATTTCAGGAAGCAAAAAAAAAACAACAACAACAAATAAGAAAACTAAATAGAAAGTGCCTTTATTTCCTGCTTAAACAAAATATACTTTTGGGCGTTTGGTGTCGGCCGCCATCTCTAAACGACATTTCCGATGCTAGTCATGTGACATTTGGGTTGGCGGTGAAAGGGAGATCACTGCGAGGAGTTGGGGTCTTCGATGGTGGGTAGTCGCGATGAAAGTGAAATTCTTACAAACCACGATAAACCTTTATTACAAATACTACAAATACTATCTTGTTAGTCAGTTATTGACACCGATCAGCAAGAGTTGCATACAAATATGGTCTATGACCACGTTAAGATATTGAACGTTCCCAAACCAATTTCTAGATCTATTACAAAGTGATAACTATCGAATGAAAACGGAGACAAATACAAATTGCAGTTAGGTATAAGCAATTCCTTCAGAATTTAGGCTTAAATTGGTACGGATGTATTTTCTCTATATACGCTCACTGATAAATGCAACGAACCAGAATGTAGAAAGGCAAAAACACAAGAGAACACAAACCGTACACAAACAAGCGAGTCGGGTCCCGCACTTTGCGCCTTCGACCGAAAGAGACGGTTTTTTTTTGTTCAATTTTGGAGCGTAAGAAATCTGAGAAAAAGGGGAGGTCCTTGCCTAAAGTAGGTTCCCATTAACTACTTTCACCCAATTCGACGATAACCCCCACAACTGTATACGTCACTACAACGTCTGACGAATCAGTGCTCCCCATTTCGTTTATTTGCACAAGCACATTCACCCCTCTCTCCAAAACTCAATTGACTTTCTAGCGCTTCTGCATGTGTTCGCTGTACTCAGAAACTTCGTACAAAGGGCATGAAATGCTCATTTATAATGCTACCTGAGTCTTTTACAAGATACATGTATATTTATATCTAAACGATTGTTTGGCTCAATAAAAATGTATCAAACTCGCATGGTCGCATTTGGAGTTTTATTTGCATGATAACAGGTAACATTGTTTGATGGCTCTTACTACATATATTATAGCAAAGGGTAATCAATATTATACCGGCAATTAATCTATGAGTGCACCCACGCCTTGTCAACAGGCATGATAACAATGTGTTCCTTGTGCGGCATGGCTTAAGCCCCATATTCCCTTGAAGAAACGTTTGGTGTTCTTGTTTATTTGTATTTAAATAGAAGCGCGAATAACAGAAAGCGTTCGGGCGCCAAAGATGTATCAGTCCTTGATCACTGCGATGTAGAAGCATAGATCGTCACAGATCAGCTAGTCTTACTGGATTACGAAATCTTAAGACGTTTTTCATCAGATCTACTGTACCAAGGGAGGTTTTCTTATGACATGGAAAACTATCTATCAGTACCGTTTAAAGGTGGATAGGCAGAAATTTCTTAACGTTTTGCAAAATTCTGATTGATATTTAAACGCCTGAATGCAAAAGCAAAGCGATGTGATTGCATTTGGTGCCATAGGCACGGTGCCATGTGCTGCTTACATATCAACACCCCGGGATTTTCAATAGTCATATCGTTGTGGAGTGTAAACTGACAAAGGTTCGAACGAACGATTTCCTGATAAACTTACATGTAAATAGAAAAAAGTAAACGCCAGAAAAGCGTTAACTTAGACGTAAATGTAACACGAGTCCTACCACTTAGAACTGCATCGGACTTATAAATGCATATCAATGTTTCAAACTCTCATTCACAAAAAAGGAAGTTGCTTGATAGATTCAAGAGTTACGACGAAATTGTGAACGTATAAATTAAGTTTCAAAACTTTTTGAGATATGCCCGATCTTTGCACCATCGCTCCGCGACACGTATTATAGGACAGGGTCTTCCTCAGGCATATTTAGCGCTGTGGGGTCCTGGCGTCTAAACTTCAAAACTAGCATTCCCCAGGGGCCCGTTTTACTAAACAACTTACGGAAAATGTTTGCTTAAGTCATAATTGATAAACATGGATAGTATCTTCAATGAAAGTACAATGTTGCAATGTGGCACTTCATTGGAAGCGTCTCGGAGAGACGATTCCAATGATGTGTCACTTTGCAATATTGCTTCGTCCAATATTGAAATAAGAGGAATTGTTGTTTTAGACTTACGCAAATCTTAAGCGTAAACTGTTTAGTAAAACGGTACACATGTGCCTGAATATATCCTAATGTGCTTAACATTAAGATTTTTCTCGCAACCTCTACCTGCTTCTTACATTCTTTAATGCAATTGAGTTGGTGTAAAATTGACAGGGGATGGGCATAGCCCCTCCCATGCCACACCCCAGTCCACCACAACTTGCGTGAACCACCCCAGCGCCTGAAAATAATCATAGGGAAGACCATGTAGGGGAAAACCATACCCCCTGTTTTTGCCTTTTTGTCCAAAACCCAATGTAAAAGAACCGTTCCTTTCCAAATGTCGCAGCGCAACTATCGGAGAATCTTTCTTACTTCTGTATTCATTTTGGTTTTACAACGCGTCAACAATTTTTTCAGCTATATTGCAATGCCCGGCTTATCATAGTTCAAGGAAGACTCCTTACTTAACTGCCCGCATTGGTATGTTAAATCGAGATGGTACGCCTCACTTCCTTTTACGGACATAGAGAAAAGATGTTTGGTGACGTGAATTGGAAATGGTATAGGAAAAATCCGAGGCCGAGCTCGACATCTTTCCAATTCTAAGACACCAACCATCTGTTCTATTTATCTTGTTACCTTTATTTATTCTTTTAAACAAACAAATTGAAAATAAATTCGAGAAAAATGAAACAAAATCAAAATAGAGAATTATGTTCTTATGACGTCATGATTCGTCACGTGCGTTATATGGTTAGTACCGGACATCACAAATGTTATACGGCACCTATTAATCGGTCCCAAATTTGCACTAGTGACAGAATATATTCCATTCTAGCGCTACCGTAATTGAACGCGAGAAGAGAAAAGCTTTTGTGGTCTTTCTGAAGTTCAGCAGTCTAACCATAAAGACATGGTGGCTCCTAAGGTCAATTGCATGGTCCAATGTAGATCGTCGGCCTCTTGCACCTAGGGTCTAGAGTTCGATCCCCGATATGAGAGGTGAATACCGCGGTGACAAGCCCATGGCGCAAGTACTAGTTTAGGAACCAGGAACCAGCCATCGAGAGTGAGTTTGAAAAGCTTCATGCTAACGTCACAATCGATGCAAAATAAACAGGTTTAAAACTAAGATGAAAATAAATGATCAGGATGAAGAAATCATAAACAATGACAGACACAGTGAGTATTGGTGAAGAAGAAATGATCGTGTAGAATACGTGATGTCGAAGTGTAATATTTATAAATAGACGCGTTGTGTATGGTGGCACAACAGGAACGTCTACTCTTTTATGTTCTGGTTGTAACGACAACCCATTTTTAAAAAAAAAACAGTTAACTCCGACGATGGAAATTGTTTTCTTACGTCAATTAACCCTGATAGTGCTGGAACCGAAATCATACATATGCAAACGGGTTAGATCCACGCCAGCTGTCAAGTAAATTGGCGGCTGGCCTGTGATCTAACCTGTTTGCTACTTCGTGTATCTTTCTTCATCAAAGTTAAGCAGATATTTAAGGCTTTGAAAAGCAGACGATACTTTTTTTTAGAAAATTATCCAGCATTCTAAGGGTTAATGCTTTAAAAAACCGGACAGGCTCCCATTGCCTTATAGCTGTCCGCGACAAAAGAAAACTTAGATAGAGGAACATAGATCTTGTGCCAAGACATAGTGTGAAATAGTTAAAAATAGCAATAAATTCCATTAAAAGAAAAGAAATTTAGTCTTACATATATCTCTGCACAAGCGTTTCGTGCTCAAAACAGTTTATTGTAGGGTATTTTCTTTTTAAAGGTTTAAAGGTAGGTCTGAAACCAATTCTTTCGTCGGATTACTTCGGTCGTTCTCGGTATAAATAGGCCGGGCCGTAGTTATTCAGTTTAAAGCAAATAGTTCCGGCCCCAACCGATATTTACAGAAAACGACCGAAGTAGTCTCTCGAAAGAATGAGTTTTAAAATGATGGATTATGGGTAAACTAACTTCATTAATCTATCCGAGAGGCGAACGTTTATCTTCGTCCCCTAGTATGCAAATAGTCACGTGCCGGATAGAATGACACCTATTTCCATGCATACCCTGCTTTAATGAAAAGCGTGGATGGATTGGGTATAAAAGTAGGAACATGACTTCGATCAGTCATCTTTCACGATAATGATGAAATTCTGACGGTTATTTTCTTTCTGTCTTCATACATTCTTATCATCAAGACAACGCGTGAAACCAAACAAGCATCGTTTGAAGTTGTACTTTACCAATAGTTTATTCGACAATCCCTTCAACACTTAGGATTGTAAACGTTTTAAAAGATAAACAAAAAAAGTGATAACTCAATTAAATAGAAAACAGGCGTGGATCGCTAATCAAACAGAAAGTAAACGTGAAAATATTTGCCGTGAAAGCTGTCCCCTGGTTTCTGCGACGAGCTGTGGTTTCTTTTGTCGGTGAAAAGGGCTAGCCCGCCCGCCTGTGTTCAGAGCGTGCTATATATAGGAAGCACGTACGTCGTTTTGTGCGCATTCGTTACAATTTCTCCAACCGGATTTTCTAGTATGGACAAAATCGTCGGTCTCTTCTGCACACTACAGCTCCTCTTGGTTCCCGTGCTCACCCGACGCTCGCAATCGAACGATCACATGATGGGGCTTGCGGGTACCAGTGCCTTTGTGTCATGCTGCTTTGTTGACATATTCTGCTACACCACATGCGTCAATAGCGGCTACGACTGGCGAGCGTTCGTCGCAGACGACTATTTTCCCGCGCTTCGTACGCCCGACCATCACAGACACAGGCATCACCATGGTGACGGTGCACGCAGACGAACGCGCACGGGATTCGTACCCGAGACGAATGGACGAAATATCATGAGGAGATTCAGGTAACCTTGACCTCCAGTGTGTTCAAAAAGTATTTGAAAAATAATGGAAATGGCTCAAACTCATTATCTACCCCATCGGTGCAGTGGTAGAGCGTCGGCCACTTGTTCCGATGGTCCCGGGTTCGAAACCACGTTGGGCGGGGTGAGAATTGCCTGGACTAACCCACAAATCGGTGCGAATACTGGTGTATTATCCAGAAAGCAGTCATCGAGAGTGACTCTGATAGGCTTAAATAAGTTTCCTTCACAATTGATGAAAAACAAAACAAACAAACACGTGAATCGAGTGTGGAAAAGTTGTATCGCTTGAAGATTCGTTAACAATAAATCAATGTATCATCAGATATCGTCGCAAACGTTTGGATAACACTGATATTAACGGGATTCGAACCAACGATTTCCCTTTACAATTGCCTAGGCTGTATCTTTTCGACGAAAATCCCAGTAGTTTAGTACACAAACGTACTTGGTGCATATAATATAGAAAAATAATTATATTACATTCGTAACTACCACATGCGTCAGTAGCGTTTATTTTTACCAAACATTTTTCCTCTGAAATGTCCTTTAAATTATATTTAGCTCGTGTTGAGATATTTTGTCTTTTGTCTCTCCTTCTTGCACCAAATTTCACAATAATGTTGAGAATAATAATCAAATAATTACTTGGTGTTCAAGCTTTTCAACATTGTTGGAGCACTTTTCTTATTCCTTTTATGTCTTGCAGCTTGACATAAGATAATTCAATAACAATTCATGTATTACTTGTAACATTTAATTTCTCTATTAGCTATAAATCTCATCTGGAACAAGTGATCATTTAGAATTCAACAAATGAAATAAGACCTTGTTTTCATAAGTCTTTAAAACAAGAGAGAATGCAATGGTATATAAGTTAAAATTTGTTAATTATTGAAGTTATCTAGGTTTTCTTAGTGATAATGCTAATGATGCAACAAGGTATTTTTCAATAAATGATCAAGTGATCATTGCAGCCTCAAATTTTAGTATATATTTTTAAAAAATTATCATTAAAAAGTCGATGTTTTTTTAATCGTAAACGATGCAATATTACTTAAAATATAAACAAGCCAAAACATGCAAGCATTTTCAAAAACATTAAATAAATTTATAAAAATAGAGAGTTGTTTTATAGTTTCTATTTAAAAAAAGGTATTGTAGAAAATATATGTTGAATCAAGAGTTGTATTGCTAAAACATGATTGTGCATGCGTTCAAGCGTTTCTATGAAGGTTCCGTTGAAAGATTAAAAACTAGATCTATTTCTTTATGTAATTATTGCATGATGGTTGTGAAAGTCAATCTAAAACGATACATTTTAAAATTGTCTGTGACAAATCACAAAGATCGTAAATATTTCCATTCTTGGTGAATCTTTCTTTTCTATTCGTCCGCTGAAAATTCTTTATAAGAACTACATAAACACACTACATTTGATTGACTAGACGAAAAATAATACTGGAACATAAAGAGTTACTCATGACAAGCATTTTTTTATGGTTGTCGCAAGTTTTTACAGTCAATTTTACAAAAAATGATATTTTTTTCCTATTTTACATATATGTAGTCAAATGCTTTTGATATCATTATTATTTTTATTTCTATCTTTATTATTATTATAATATTTCAATTTCATTTATCACTATTATCATTACTATTACATTTATTAATATTAGTCTTATTTCTTTTATTTCTTTTAATACTTCTATTACTTTTATCACTTTTATTACAATTATTGTCATTACTTTTATTACAATTATTATCAATATAATCATCAGCATCGGCATCAGCTACAGTACCGTTTTTTTTTTCATTATTACGCTCATATCTTCTAATGTTTCTGTTACTATTAGTGCCAATTTTGCATTTTTATTTGTGGTTCCATGAAATATATCAAGGCACCAGACACGTTTTAAATCTACATGGAAAAAGTACAGTCTATGATTCGACACGGATTCAATTCAGCATTCATATAATAGAAGCAGTTGGCACTTTGCTTTGACTCGATTTTACTTTTTTAATTGGCATCTATTCAAACTAAAAGACTTTTTCATAAAATACATTAAATCTTTTCAAACAAAATCATAGCTATACAACAGATTATGATAAAGAGTAAGAAAGACAACAGTTTCTTGCGTTTTTTTTTTTTTTTTTTTAATTATTTAGAAATGTTATTGCAAGGCAAATAATTGTAAAGGTATAAATGAAATATTCGGAAAAATCTTTAAGAACATGAGCAACTAGACATATTGAATTATTTGCTTCACTTTCAAAATTGAAGATAGATGGCACGTCTTTGTTATAAAAAACGTATGGTCTAATGCAAGGGGGTGGGGTGGGGGAATTAATAACGAAAACATAATCCCTGGCTAGGGCAATTTAAAGCTGAAACAAATATTCGGACACATACAGTGGAAAAGGGAAATGGTATTAATATAAGCCTACTATGTATCTAAAGTGTACGATATCAAAATGAAAATTACAAAACGAACAAATTTAGTGGCATGATGATATTTCTTACACGTATGTAGGAGTGCGCACTAAATTGAACATTTGTCCAATTAATATAACGCTTCCCACGATGCAGAACAGAACATAATTGTATATGCTTCAATTTTACGTAGTGTCTCATAATGCAAAATAAACAAATTTCTTTGAGTATGAGAAAAAATAGTAATGAATAGGAAAACAATCATTTTCTAACTTACGACGCCTTTTCCACGTGTCTAACAAGATTAAATAGTGTCTAATTACTTAACTATTTACACACTGTATACACCATTGCAGAAGACGAAATTCGAAAGCTTGCAGTCAAAAGGAGTAATTGCTTATTATAAGCAAAGTTTCATTTCGATCAAAATATAGAAAAAAAATATTTCATTTCCTATTTATCGGACATTATGAAATTATTCGAAAGAGAATGAATAACCTTTGTAATCTGGATTTAAAATCATTTGTACCAAAGCTGTATAAAGAAGCAAAGGAAATAGTTAAGACTCGGATGAATTTGACCTCTTAATCCGTAATGCATCGCTTTGACTTGCTTACTAGTAGTATTTTTGTATTAAAAGGTGTACCAAAACGACTAACCGCCCGCAATAAACAAATTTCCGTATAGCCAAAATTGTGAATATGTGATGTCATATAGAAAACGGAAACATTTCTTTACTATCATTTTTCGTCTGTTGTTACTTTGAATTTGAACCAGTCACAAATTCCCAAATAACGAAAATGGTATACCATTCGACATTTGAACTTACATCGCAACCGTTTAACTTTTTTATTCTAATTGCTATCATTTGTCGTCTGATGTTGCTTTACATTTGACGAGTCAGAACCTCCCAAATATGGACAAATCACTCGACATGTTGCCTTATATAGATTAACCCTTATAGAGGTGAAACCGACTTCATGCTTATGCAAACAGGTGAGAACCAGACCAGCCGCCAAGTAATTTGGCGGCTGGCCTATGATCTTAACTATTTGCTACTCTGGGTATTTTTCCTCAACAAAATTAAGCAGATATTTAAGGTTTCGGAAAGCAGACGACACTAAAATATTGTTTTTGAAAAGTTACCCAGCATTCTAAGGGTTAAAGAACCGTTTACGTTTGATAGTTTAAGCGCACTAAGGTGAAATGCAAATAATGAAGACGTTTAATATTATCCCAGCCAGCGGATATTATTTTTTGCTCTGCTATTTACATTCGGGTTTTCTTTCTCAATAGAGTACACCAGTCCTTAGACGAGCTTGGTCTTTAGAATGCACATCATTTCGATGGTTCAATGCAACACTATAGTTAGTACTTCATCAACATTAAGCACTTAGTATATGATTGCACTGAACCTTCGATTTGCCTTTTTAGCGTCGCATCAACCAGATCTAAGTTAATTTGTAGCGGGGGTGGATTGAATTTGTCTGAGAGGTCAAGTTCGATTGACCTTGGGCGGTTCCCGGGTTGAAAGGACAAAACAAACAGAGCAAATGTAGTTTTGACGTTTGTGACTTACCATCTAATCCCCCTCATGGTCATTGCATTCAATTTCGCTCCTTGTGGGGTTTTCTGAAATGGACTCGAAAATCTACGCTTAGAACTTATTGCCAATTTATTGTTTGGGTTTTGCTTTTAATGTGTTCGTTTTCTTGGGGTAATCTTTTTTCTGTGAATCAACAACGAATTTTAACACGTAGTGTGAATTAAGTTCGATATGAACTTCATAAACCGCTTCTATGGAAGTGTATTCTATATATAAATATTGAAAGACGAATTGAATGGTAAGGACGCAAGGATCGCATCACCATAAATGATACGCGGCATTTTGGTTTTGCAGTGATGCAAGTAGTACCTTGTCATGTTATCTGAAACATTGAGTTACCATACTTAAAACATTATTTAAATACTAAACTTGACAGACCAAGGGGACAAATGAATAGGAAATATTTGTGTCCTGATAGTATTGAATAATATTAACATAATACAAGGGTTGTCATTGAGAAAGTAGTCTCGCAATTTTTTCGTTACTTTAGGACACTATCAGATCGATGTAAGTCGAACACGACAAGTAATGGCTTAGACAGCAGTAATGGACGAAACATCGAAATATGTTGTTGTTTGTCCTATAGTTAGTATAGCGAACATTTCATTGGGATCATCGAAAAAAACTTCATCGGTTATATAAAAAGGAAACCGAAGCCGCATCTTATATTCTTAGATTTCTGCTGGTGTATCAGTTTTGTAAAAATAGTAAAGAAAAAAAGATATTTACGAGCTTGTCTTATTCATTATCTCTTATCAGGGTTTATAACAATATTTGTTTAGAGATACAAAAGCTTTAACATACTCCCAAATAAAACACTATGATAATAAATATTTAAGAATCGAATTGCGAACGATGCTATTGGTGCATGACTTAAAAAGAATAAATAAAAAATAAGTAAAAACAAGATTTCAATTTAATATAATGTACATCATTTTAAATTTACAGTCTTTATCCAACGCGATGCAGATTTGGAATTTCGGAGAGAACGCACGTAGGGCGGTCGTTTTGTTAACCCTTAAAATGCTTGGTAATTTTCTAAAAATAGATTTCTGTGTCGTCTCCTTTCCAAACCCTTAAATATCTGCTCAGGTCTGACGAGGAAAGATACTCCTAGTAGCAAACATGTTAGATCACAGGCCAGCCGCCAATTTACTTGGCGGCTGGCCTGTATCTAATCTGTTTGCATAAGCATGAAGTCGGTTCCAGTACTGTAATGTCGGTCGACAATGATGAAGCGAACGTGGTTATAATAAATGGCATACATTTAGTTGGAGAGCTCGAAAGTATGTTTATTATTCAACCCTCGGGTGCGTGGGTGGTTTGCTTATGCCGATAAGGAACCTTAATTTGTTTACCTTTACCGTTCATTGGTATTTAATTTCGCCAGATACGCTTAAGCCAGCCTTGGGTGGAACAAGTTCACGGGGTACGGAGATTGCGGGGGAGGACAGGTTGGTGGTAATTTCCATTAACCCTTTACCAAACAATAGCGTCATTTGACAGTTTGTTGCAGACAACCTTGGAAAACATCGTTGGAAAAGGGGAAAATTCTCTTAACGCGTAATTTCTTCTTTTCCCACAATGTCTTCTGCCCTATCAGAAGATTATTTTCAAATTCATCCCATTTAGAAAAGTCGTCTGCAAACTCTTTCAATTTAGGGCAGTCGAAAATTTGGCGTTTGGTAAAGGGTTAATGGGTCGCAAACCAGGCCCATGGTTACGTGTGTCCCCTGTGTTAATCGAGGCAGCGAGCTTTACCAATCTACGCTCTGATTGGTCGACTTCAGACGGATCGGAATTAATCAATATATAAAAGACTTTTTTCTCTAGAAATTAAAAATGTTCTGTTTCTTCTTTAGATGGTCTACTAGAAACGTAAATCGTAGCTTTTTGGACAGCAGGGTTTCTTTTAATGCACTTGGCACCATATCTATTACCTAAATATGGTACGAAATATAGCTTTAGAATCAATATAGCAAATAATGTAGAGCATTTCCCTTCATAATGGATTATGCTATGACATAAGGTTGAGTAGATAAAAATAGCGTAAAAAATACAGCATCTTATGCAAACACTGCAACCCATCGTTGCACTAATCATTGGTTTACAGTTTAGCGTTACTTGTGGATTCGTCACGAATTTTGTCCATTAAAATGTTAAGCGTTGTTCAAAGTATGCATCGTTGCATCTAAAACCTTTCTTAAAACGGGAGCAGTACTGACACTATATGACTGTCGAACGAGTGTTACATTCGTGCAACCTGAGTTCGCCTGCACTCAAAGGTAACATGGCCGGTTCAGCAGAAACAAGATGGATCTGGCCCGAACGTACAATAAATATGAATTAGCCATCGCAAATACACTGTAGATACAAATACGTTTTTCTACTTATCTTTGGAAGATAAATTTATCTGGAAGACTGTTAACGCCCAAATGCTCCCTTGATTTTAATAAACTTCGCGATAAAAGTGATAAATATAGCTTACGTATATCTCCAGTGTTTATCAACAACAACATTGATGTCATGACCACGTGACGGTACACACGGGGACACGTGACCAAAGACTGGGTGGGTGGGAGAAGGGGTAGAATACAACCAGACACATTACCTCGTATTCATAATGAAGTGTTTATTTACAAAATTTGACTAAGAGTTATTGACAGAAATGTGTCTTCACAAAAAAAACTTCGACGACAACAATTGTATTTCTTATTTATTCAGTACAAACGGTCTCTTTTATATGTTATCTCATATTTTTCCATTTATAAAAAAAAGCATTTTTGTTCTGCCAAAATTAACATACACAATATTTTCAAGGAATCACAAATAGAGATATGGTTATTATAGCAAAGTTGGAAATGATAAAGTCGAAGACATTCATATACTTTAAGGATAAATGCAATAAGAGTAAAAGCGAAACTATCGCTATATAAATATATATATACATGTATATGTTTGGAAATCACCAACGATTGCGAGTCATTAATAACCGTTTCATAACGTGACATGGTCAAATAATTTGAATGGAAGTCTGGCCCTACTCTTTAGACATAAATAGAATTTGATAACCAGTATCACACTTTGTAGAATTCAAAAGGGGTGTCATTTATGGCGCGTTAACAAGTCAACAAGAAAACTTACATATGCCCTTATTTGGGAATTTGGCTTTAGTCCGAATTGAAAGCCACGATAGGCGGCAACGGTGACATGGAGAATTTCAAAAATAGCTTTTTCTCTCTTGAAAGTCGATTACAATCAGTTTCATATGTCTTTTTTTGTCAAAATGGTTTCAAAAAGACCTTCCTCTGCAGGTGCGCCAAAGTAACGAATTTACGTAAGGAATTTACCATAAAGCAGATATACAATGTCAAAAAATGTTTTTTTTTATAAAAAAGGAAAGACAAGGCCTACATTCGTCAAAACAATTATTGCAAATGCAATCGACTTCCGTACGGAAATCATTGGCAATTAAAGCAATTAAAGTGTTGGCACTCATTTCCGTATTTACTCGTTCTTTCGTGTTACAAAGGTTCAAGGTCCAAGGTTCAAGACACAGAGACATGACACGCCATTTGCTCACTTGTTTGCGCAAATGGCTGCATAAACGTCAGTCGGATTGCGCTTGCCCGTTAGTGACGTGACGACCTCTGTTTGAGGGTGACTGGTGTCCGAAAACGAGAACATTGAACTCTTTACACAGACTTACGTGTATTTGTGGAGTTTGTAACATACAATGGCAGACAATGTTAAGAATAATTGTAATATTCTTTGCCTTCATCATGTAAATTAGTATCATCTCTTCAAAAAAAGTAAGATTTACCAAATAAAACCATCTATCTGTCTTCGTAGTGTAAAAGGTTTTTACTTTAGATACAAATGTAGGTGTGATCATAAAAGAGGGAAATGGTAAGCAAAGTTATTTACTGCCGATATTCCGTCAGTGCCGTATAAGGATTTGAATGCGATAACATTTATTAAGTGTATACGACCTTTAATCTTCAATTCGCTATGTTGATTGCTTCGGTGTTTGAGTAGTGGTCCAGATTTGGTCTGTTTATGAAGATTTTTCGTGAAAGTTTTTTAAGCCTACATGGGAAAATACCTTTATGTTGGTGCTCACAAGCAAACAAATTTCGACCTTATAAGTTTAATGGAAGAAATGAATAAGCTAGCAAAGAAATTACCCCTCCCCTTTACATGGAGGTTCCCCCGGACTGTCAATATCATTCAGTTCGTATCTCAGAGGGCGTTGTGCAAGTATTGTTTTTCCTTACTAACAATAAACACTCTTCATTTATTTTTATAATTTCAGGCGTATGATTCGCAGCGAAAAGACCTAAACTCACACCAGAACCAACTCTTGCTAATACTCTACCTCCGTAGATCAGACGCACTGTCCTCATTGGGCCAAACATCTTCCGGTGACAGACGTGGTCTACCAAATGTGAAGGTCACTCAAGCCTTCTGATGTCATATGGTATGATGTTTGTCGCGCCCTTCGGTGACGAAACCCATTCTTTCTGACGTCTTTGCTGATGCACCAAAGATCTCGAGAACATTGTTTCCTAAACCGGTTTCTGATGTCAAAGATGTTGTTTCCTCTATTGCCACGACTCTCTCGACCGACTGCCATTTTCTGACATCAAAAGTTCGCCTTTTACTAGGCCAATTACCCTCGATTGAGTCTAAAAGCATCTTTCTGATGCCATGGTTGATGGACTTACATAATACAAACTCTTCATAGCGGTTACCTCCCTTATGACTTGTAATTGAATGCAGTTAGGTTGGCTTTGGGAATCTCGCCATACACTGCGGTGGTTAGTGCAACTCTCCATGCATCTGGTATTTCTTCACAAGTACTGCTTTATGTTATTTCAAAGACACTGACTGTTTTCTCTCTTTCAAACAATTTAGTGTATCGTGAATTCCATCAACGTGATAGCTCATCGTTTGGTCCGAATTATCAAGAAAGCGACTGGTAGACAGGCCTTCTTCTAAAGTCAATAGCATTGCTTTAAGAATAAAGTGGTTTAACTTTTCTTATCGCGCAAATATCTTTTTGTGTGATATCGAACGTGCACTGGTCAGTACCATGACATGTCCCTACTATAGAAGAGCAGCGAATTTCAACTACTGACCCCATTTTATCTGTACACCTTGGTACTGAGTGTGGGTTTTCTGTGTGTTTTGTGCAATGTGTCTTTCTTTAGCATATGTGCTAGTATGTGCCATTTTGAATACATTTTCCATATCATTTAGGTTATGTGACCTTTGTGAGGTAGCTTAATGTGAAGCTTCCTCACTTTCTTGAAAATTGCAACTAATATTTTCTAAAATACTTATAGTGCTGGAACCAACAAAATGCTTATGCAAACTGTTTAGATATCTTTCAATGAATGTATCCATTAGTTCATATTAATTTTTCTAAAAGGCGTGTAAAGCAAAACGTTACGCATCGGAATATTGACTCAATCTGGCCTTCGAATGTCTTGTGGATGTTAATTGTTTCTTACCTTAGCAATGCAACAATGCAATTAAATTAATATTTATTTGTGTATTGATTATATAATTATGTTGTGAATGAATTAATGAACGAAAGAACGAATGAAATGAAAGAACGAATGAACGAACGAACGAACGAACAAACGAACGAACAAAATGAAAGAACGAACCAACCAACCAACGAACCGACGAACGAGCAAACAAACGAACGAACGAACGAACGAACGAACGAACGAACGAACGAACGAACGAACGAACGAACGAACGAATGAATTATTGTTATTGTTTGATAAAATGCAAAATAAAGATAAAGTATTAGATCTCTGTATGTAACACGTTCAGTTTTGTTTTAAGTTCATTACGATGCAAGCCATTCGATACACGGGGCTACAGTTGACGTCAGCATTTGGAAAAACTGAATTCATTTGGGTTCAAATGGAAATGCATTTCTCTGATTACGACACTAACTGTGGATTGGGGGGTAGCGTCGTTTCAACAATATTTAGTTATATCGCGGCGGTCCATGCTCCTGGTAGTGCTTCAGATTATTATTCCAAGCTTACTGCTTTCCAAAGTAAACATTTTATCTGCGGTTATAGTGAATAAATCATGACACTTTGGCTTCATTAAACTTCGAATAGATTATTGACTGAGCCGTGTCCCGAAATCGGGTCCCTTGCATTTCAAGGCAGACACTCTACCGCTTAAGCCAAATAGATGCAGTAGCGAACCGTGTGATCAACCAGGACTGGGCTTGCAAGCGATGTTTGCACAAGGACAAAGATTTTTTCCATAACTATTTCGTAAGCAATCTGAACTCATCGAGTTTATTTTTCAGCTCACGGAAATACTCGGAATACTTCGTAAGGAGTCATCATGCATGGAACAGCCCATAAAGAATATAGAAGACTAATGTAACATTAACAACACACGCATCACGATGCTGTTGCATGCGTGTTTTAGTGGTGGGTAAATATGGCCAAACATGAATTGGAACATCTGATCGTCTCAGTTGATTTCTTGTGGGGAAACTGTGGCTTGGAAACAACTGTCTGCAGAATTGATGGGAAAGAAAGGTCATCGCCATAGATAGATGGCGCGGTTCATCGTAATATAGGTGAAATACAGTTGGAGCGAAGTAAAATATCAATCCAAACCGGTTCAATGATTTTGTCTACACTCTAGTTCACCCTTAGAATGCTGGGTAATTTTCTAAAGATATATGTTTGTGTCGTCTACTTTCCAAACCTTCAAATATCTGCTTAATTTTGATGAGAGATACTCAGAGCAGCAAACAGGTTAAATCACAGGCCAGCCGCGAATCTATTTGCATTATGAGGGTTAATTAATCAGACTCCGAAAAACGAGTTCGCGACGTTCTAGTTTATAGGACGGTGCGTGATTTGGACGATGCAACAACACACACCTATCCGTACGGCATGGATGAAGAATCTGTGATATCGATACCGTATGGTTTATTTTTACGTGATAGGAATTTACGATGGGTACCATGAATAAGTATTGTGGTATTTTTACACACCACACGTCTAGACATTATGGGTGGGGGTACCTGTAAAACAATTAACATGGAAGGTAAACATGACGTGGGTAGCTGCATTCGATAATGTCGATCAACAGAACGAAAATGCCTTGGCGTAGTTTATCTTATACATGTACCGGGGTTTCCCGTGGCCCCTTTATTTATGCAAATTTGATGGACCTTTAACCCTTTATATATGGAATTGTGAATTTGAAATAAAGATCTTAAGAGGTAAAATTCAGATATTGGGGGGTTGTTGTCTAAATACCTTAGGGTCAGGGAAGCCTTAATTGTATATGTATGAGTATGAAGTCTTATTGAAAAAAAATGTTTACTCGATGTTTAGGTTTTATGGAGCGCAAATATTTCGGTAATACCTTAAAATAGCGCTTTATATAAGCGGTCAAATGTGGATTTATGTGAGGTCGCAAGGCAGCTCCCGCTTCTCGCAAGATTCAATCCCGCGATCCTCATGTCCAGAAGGCGACGTTCCAACCCTGGATCACTGTGCAATTTATCATCCATTAGCCAAAGCGGTTTCGAACGTATTCTACTCAAAAGCAGATGCTTTGATTAGCGAAGTCAGCCTTACTCGGACAATTAAAGCTATTAATTGCACTTCTAGTGTTTCGTCCAAAATAATCTTTGAAAAATCATATGCATGTCAAATCCAAACATCTGTATGTCGAACTCTCTCTCTATGTCGAATATTTTCAATTTTGAGGGATAGATCGAGATTCTACATCTACGTCTGGATCATCGAATTAGTGTCCCCCATGTCAGCTGTCATGAATGGGATTATCCCCCCCCCCCCATTTAGCATGAGAAGTGGAAACGAATCCGGGAAGCAGAACCGAACGCGTGAATAGTTATAAGATCTCGTTTTACAATTAATTTTATAAAAATATCTTTATACCTTTTTTGCAGACCTTTATCAATGTATATGTGTTCTCATGATAAATGTGACGTAAAAAAATGGAAAATATCACAATTTCGCTATTTCGAACTTGTCAAATCAGTCTTTGATATAGTCCGAATGATACAAACGTAGATATTCCGTTCTACTGTAATGCAAGTACATCTTGTATCATCCGGGTCATCTTTGAAATGATTTCGCTCATCTTATCAAGTAGTCGATAAAGACAACGACCCTGCATAACTTTGTGATTAGTCAGTTCGATATTTATCTTGTGTAAGAGCATACGTTACTCTTCAAAATTGAAAAAAAAACATAAGTCAGGTGTTGTATACTATTAAAATGTTTCATTACATTATCAATAGTTTCGAATATAGTTTAACACATCGTCACCAATAGGGCCTATTTTATCTATATAACGGCTTTCCTGGAATTCATCTGTATATGCCTTTTGAATATCTTTCTCAAATTTTTTGGTTCAGAGAAAAGCGTTATGATAAGCGATATTGATCATATGAAATTGAAGGGATTAAATCAGGGATGGTTAAAAAAAGGGAAAGTGAAAAATGTAGGACGGTAATATACCGGTACGTACCAGTTCATGGCTTTAACCCTTTTCCAAACGACTTTAGAAAACATTGTGGGAAAAGGAGAAGCTGCTCTTGACGAGCAATTTTTCCTTTTCCCACAAGGTTTTCTGCTCTTTCTGAAGAATATTGTCCAATTTCAACACATTTTGAAATTTCGTCTGCAAACTCTTTCAATTTGGGACAGTCGAAAATATGTTGTTTGGGAAAGGGTTAAGCACGTGATTGAAATCACTCGTATATTTAGACTTGTTAGCTTGCAGGTTGATATAATAAGAAATGACTAATCTAACCTTCATTTTTCCTCTAGAGACTATCCCTCCTCCAGAAAACGACCTTTATCACGTCTTTGACTTTATATAGAACATGTAAGCTCGTGGATTGTATTTGGGTAAACGCAAAACAAAATTATTGAAAATCTTTAGGATTCTGTCCAATTGCCAGTAAGAAGTAAATAATTCACATGGAATCATATTTTCCTTTATTCATGTACCATTTTTGTCTTCTACTTTTCCTATGGTAGTGTTTCAAGCCAAAGCACGTGCGTCCATTGTGTATCTATAGGCAGACACAGCACTAAAGGGTTTGGCAATCGTAACTAATCGGGATTGTCCAATGAAAACACGCCCAGCTCACGGAAATGCCCGAGTATTTTAGTTTAAATTTATTTATTTTACATCGGTTGTGAAACAAGTTCTTACAACTTATATTAATCACTCTCGATTCTGCTTCCTGGACACACATTCGGCGCGATTACTGATTATGTATCCAGGAAGCAGAATCAAGAGTGATTAATCTAAGTTGTAAGAACTTGTTTCACAATCGATGTAAAATAAATGAATTTAAACTAAACTACTCGGGTATTTCCGTGAGCTGGGCGTGTTTTCATTGGACAATCCCGATTATTTCAGATTAAGGATTTGGTTTACTGTTTCAGGGTTGGCGAAATCTGATTTCAAATGTGTTTGTCTGTAAGTGCCAATTCTTGTTTTGCATTTACAAGTCAGTATGGCAATTGGCCTCTCCATGGGGTAATATTCAGTAAAACGCTGTTGGTCGTCAACGCTTTTGGACAAGCTGGGTGATATAGATTTTAACATCCCCATATTTTATCAGTATAAAAGCATTACACACATAAAATATCTTCTGAATTTTTAAGTAGATGGCCTTAAAGATCATACAAATAATGTTTATAAATGTAGGGCCCAACATAAGTTATGTAGACTAAAACCAAAATTAGTTGAGCATTGTGCTTTTGCATGATTGGGCCGGCTCTTTCAATCTATGACATAATGGGTTCCCAACCGAGTTAAACGCACATGGTTGTTTTGTAAAAACTCACTAAGTCTCGCATGAATCTGTGTGGTCGTGTTGTTATTATGACGCACTGTGTTATTCTTATGCGATATAAACAAAAACAGTCAAAATGGCGTCCTATTTGGACCGCATGCAATCTTACTTCAAAACCTACGGGAAAACTCGCGAATTCGCCGCCCATTCGTCGAAGGTTCACTCTGTAGCATGGAGCTGCGATGGGAGAAAACTGGCGTCTGGTTCTTACGACAAAACCGTCAATGTCTTCCATCTAGATCGAGACAGATTGGTAATCTTTACCGACCCATCTTTACAGCCGGCGTCTTGAAATATTTAATCTTCAGAACACTAAACACCACATGAAAACACGAATTGAACTCCTTGACATTGTACATAATGAAGTCAGTATCGTTGAGTTGTTGAAATGTAAAGAGTATTTACTGGAAATTACTCCTCAGTCTTCTAAAGTCATTTAATATTTGAGTTTGACATCGATATTTTGTTGACGGGTGACGGTCGTTTCCCCGAAGAGGCGTTTTCCCGAAATAAGTTTATATAGTACTCTAGGAGACGTTTCCCTGAAGTTGATTTATATAGCAATCTTATATATAGATGTATTACTGTATAAACTCGACTATGAGATGCATTTTTCATGTAGAATTTCAATGATAAAGTTGGGGGTCATTTTATAAGCAAGATCAATCAACATATGTTATATTTTTTTCAGCCGAAATGATTTCTCGGTAAAACTACGAGATCCAGAATAAAAACGAGTTGGTGAACATGAACAGGATGTCGTCCATTCTTATTACCTTTATAAATGAAAGGCTTCAAGATCTTTTAAAATTGTAATTTTGCCGAAAGACATTGACGCCAAAGTTGATAACTTCCATCGTTATCTCATGACCTACGAAAGAACCACGAGTTTGCGTTGTCAGCCAGCAGAAACATGGACGAAACCCTGCTGTTCTTCGACATGGTTGGGACCAGAACAGTCGATTTCAAAGGCGCGAACACGTTTTCTGTTAAAACCACTGGAAATGACAAGGTCCATTTTACCACCAATTTAGCTTGCCTCGCTGATGGGACCAAACTAATGCCTGCCGTTGTGTTCAAAAGAAAGACGCTCCCAAAAGACAAAATTCCAGCAGGAGTAATCATGTGAGGGCAGGAAAAGGCTGAGTGGATGAGGCCATTTGTACCAAGTGGTTGAACGATGTGTGGTTCAAGCGGCCTGGGGCTATCCTAAACGGGAAGTCGTTGCTAGTGTGGGATATGTTTAGGGCCCATCTGGTTTCCAGTCTAATAGACAAGTTGAAAGAACGCCGCTCGTACCAATCTGTTATACCAGGTGGATGTACCTCCGTTTTCCAACCCCTAGACTTCTGCATCAACAAACCGTTTAAGGTTAACATGCACCAGAAATGGAACGACTGGATGATCAACGGCAGAAAGAATTAACAAAGGCCGGGAACTTGAAGAGACCAGAAATCAAGACTGTTTGTGAATGGGTCAAATGTTCCTGGGATGAAGTCCCATGTGAAGTCGTCGTGAAATATTTTTTGAAGTGTGGTATATCAAACTCCATGGACGGTACAGAGGATGATGAACTCTTAAGTGATTTTGTGGGTGGAAGGGACCATCGGAAACTGACCAGCTTAGTGATGACGATCAGGTGTATGACGAGACCATTTCGCCTGCTGAGTTCGAACAGCTATTCAATGAGACTGACGATGAGGAATTTGAGGGGTTTTAGATAAATTATCTGTAAAAGAATTACACCAAAATGACTTTTTTTGCTTTTCTGATATGTTTGTATGGTATGTAATAAAAATAAATGTAAAAAAAAACCATCAATGTTTGTCTTAGTGATTTTATACATCTCTTTTAAAACCCTCTCCTTCCCCCCTGTTTGACGCATGTATATCCAACGAGCTGCCACATTTCTTCCGGATCATGCTGGTCTTCCCGATTCCAACTCTCACAATTTGAGGCAAATTTCCCCACCTGTCAAAATAAAACGAGAGAGATATTGTGAGTAGACTTTTTGCTAAGGCTTTCATGACAAAAGGATGAATAACAACAAATAGCAGATGCAAAGTAATTTTCAGTTAATTGCTAATGAAAAACCACCACATAATCCGTTATAAACAGATATGAGAAGACAATGGTTTGTCAACAACAGTCCGTGATCCCTTGCACCAAAATAACCGAACGATAGTCAAAATAATTTGACGTGAAGATTGCCTTTTACCTTCTGATGGGTCATTGTATCAATCTGCATGATCAACAAAAAGTACATGCGACTTATAGTCAAGTCAACGCTGAAATACCCCACTTCTAGATCAAAGTAGGGGGTGCGTCTTATAGGCAAGGGCGACTTAAAGTCGAGTTTATACGGTATATATCATATTTATTTATAGTTATAAGAGCTATTAATGGTTATTTTTTATTTTCTAAGAAGAATTTTGTTTGTAAATTGACCAAATCCTGAAAGTTGATTGAAATAAACATGCTGGTTATCAACATGACAACTAGGGTAATTAGGTGTCAACTAACATGAAAGAAATCACTCACCACTCATGTATGTTAATGGTGTTTGATTAAATCAATCGAGAACATAAAAAAGAAAAAAATGTAAATAACACAATATAAAAGATCAAAACAACTATATGATATAAGTTTTCCACTATATATATAACTTCTGGGAAACGACTCCTTCATTTCTATATAAATTAACTTCATGGAAACAGTTCTTCGGGGAAACGACTCCTTCATTACTATATAAATTAACTTGGTGGAAACAGTTCTTCGGGGAAACGACTGTAAATCTTGTTGACAGTGCGTTAAACCCCTTGTTTACAAAAATTGTAGGTTGTCAAAGTAAGTTTTATAATAGAATCATGACTTATCCTTTAAATGAGTTTTTTTATTTTACATATAGTCTTTTCTCTAAGTGTCCTCTGATGGAAATATCCGAAACTTATATCATTATGTGAATATGAAGTGAGAGTAAATTTTTGCATTGACACAATGGTGTGATCCCAATAAAGAAAAGAGAATACCATGTCCCAATTCATTATTATTATTCCCTATAATTATGTATTTGACCAAAAGGGTCATTTACAAAGAAATGCATGCATTCAATAGAAATTTACTAGCTGTTTGAATTAATGCAACATTTTTCTTCTTGTTATTCCTACAGTCAAAGGACACGACATTTCGGGGACATGGTGACAGTGTTGATCAGCTCTGCTGGCACCCCAAACATCCAGATCAGCTTGTGACAGCAAGTGGAGATAAAACTATTCGACTGTGGGATGCAAGGACAAATAAATCTGTAGCAACAGTAAATACAAAGGGTATGATGTATAAAACTTTAGAGGAAGTTCACCCTTACTTTCATAACACATTGCATTTTACACAATTCCATTGGTATAATATCAGAGTGATGGATAATTCCTAAATTAAAATTAATTCCTTTTCTCTTTTGGAGGGAGAGGGCTAGACAATTTTTCAGTTCAATTAGGATGTCAAAGTCTTCATTGGTGAATGAAGACCTAGGCTAATTAAGCTTGGTAGAACCACCAGCATTTGTTTATCAGCCAAAAATCTGCCTCTCATGAAAGTCAATATCAACTGGTATCGTGAAATAAACCAACATCGAGAAGAGCATAGTTATTTTAAGCTCAGTTCCCTAAACACTAGGCCACAATGGCTTGCTAGAATCAAAATGATTAAAGGTCTTAAAAATAAAAGGGTGAATTGTTTTTGATAAACAAGTTCAGGTTTTGATTCAATGTTTTCTTTATTCATTTTAGGCAAGGTTTTAACCTGTTCTTCATATGGAAATTTTAAGATAGACCAATAAAATGGTTATCGGCAGACACAACCTTATATATAGTATAAAAAGTTGTTTTATCCCCTTCACTTTCATTTACAAGAACCGCAAGTTTATTTCATAGTGATCAAACAGTTTTTCCCCATCAGGTCATAAATTATGATACTTTACTTGTTTCTATTTAAACAGGAGAAAACATAAACATATGCTGGTCTCCTGATGGTAATACCATAGCTGTTGGAAACAAGGACGATCTCATCACATTTATCGACGCCAAATCTCACAGGTCAAGATCAGATCAGCAGTATAACTTTGAGGTGAATGAAATATCTTGGAACAATGATGGGGACCTGTTCTTCATGACAAGTGGTCAGGGTGCTATTAATATACTCAGGTAAAGGTTTAATTGGATATGTGTTTGTTGTTTAACGGGGGGAGTTCAACATTTTTTTCATTAATGTTAATACCGCCGCATTCTCTTAATTTAAGTGCATATTAATTCTTTTAAAAAGGGATTGGTTTTTCCAGTTGTCATGCTTTCCTGGTTATACAGAGTAACCTTTCACCCAATAGTTTCAATGATACAATGACAGAATGAAATAAACCCCAAAACACTGTTAATAGAAAGTCTACTTATATTTGTATTTTTTCTGTACAGCATTCAGAGAATTGAACTTCCTACATCAGACATAACAAGATTGATCTGGCTGCATAACTTAATATGGAAGTAGTAGTCAAATTGAACATCAAATTAATAATACTGAGACATTGTATAGGGTGTTTATAGTGTACATACAAGTGTGGCCTTTATCACACATCAGTAATTATCAAGGGATGCTTTAAGCATGCTTCTACAACCACACAGGTAATTTTTATCACCTCTCAACATTTTCAAAAAAGGTACAGTACCATGACTTTTTATCTATAGGGTTTACATTGGTGGAAGCAGGGGATTTTTATGAAAGTTTTTGAAGAAAATTTCTGAGCCAGTATTGAATTTTTGAATCCACTTTCTCTATTTTTGCGCAAATGGGTCTATTTGCAATTGACAATGTGAGCTCTGATATGAATGGAACTCAACAAAATGAATGAAATTGGAACGTGGGAATCAACTGGAGACATTAGAAAGTTATTTTTTCATTTTCCAGTTATCCAGAGTTGAAGTCACAACATGTGTTGAATGCTCATCCTGCCAATTGTATTTGTATAGAATTCGACCCAAAGGGGAAGTATTTTGCAACAGGAAGTGCTGATGCCTTGGTCAGTATCTGGGATGTGGAGGAGCTGGTTTGTGTGCGCACTGTGTCAAGGTTTGTACATGGAGCTCCAAGTTTATATTCTGAGCCTCCTTCATTCACTTGAGTTTACCTAAGTTGGGATCAGAATTGAGAATAATTAATCCTTGAATGCTGAGTAATTTTTTCTAAAATGATTTTTGTTTTGTCTGCTTGCCAAAATCTAAGATATCTGCTTAATTTTGTTTAGTAAAGATTCCCAGAGTAGCAATTAGATTAGGTCACAGGCCAGCAGCCAACTTACATGGCTAGCCACCTCATTTCTCCATATGGCATTTTGTGACCTAACAAAACCTCAAGCAATACCAAGTAAATATTTTGAAGGATTGTTGTCTTCTTTTGATATGTTACTTTTTTTCATAAGATTAACAATTGGAATTCATAAGATTTTGTTGCAGGTTCTAATCAAAAAGCAGCAACAATTTCAAAGCATGAATCAAAACAGTTTGTTTTAATATAAGGCAGAAAGCTAGAAACCATTATGACAAAAGTATGAATTGCTCATAACAATCTACACTTCTTTAAGCTATATGATTTGTACATCAAGGGATCAATGCAAGGTTATTACAAGCCCTTCACTTTTGTGAAGAACTTTATAGTCTTGCATTGAACCCTGGATTATATGCTTTAGTGAGTCAGTTATGTTTTTTCTCCTACAGACTTGAATGGCCGGTGAGAACAATAAGCTTTAGCTATGATGGCAAAATGATAGCATCGGCCTCGGAGGATCTCGTCATAGACATAGCTGAAATTGAAACAGGTAAACCCCCAATCTGACCACATCGGGTTTATCCAATGAAAACACCTCTGAAATAATAGGGATGACGCCATATTGGTTCCCTGCGGGATGACGTCACTTTGTTTTTAAAAATAGATCTTAAATGTGATAATCTTAAAAGTCATTAAATTTGAATGAGGAAACAACTATACATGTCACAGCAACAATTTCGCCATTTGGTATGCGTTACTGATAAAAAATGATTTAAAAGGATGTCCAACACTTCCATACACATTGAACTACTTAATGTGCACGCTTAGAAAATGTGTTAATGGGCGAATGCCAATTTACCCGAAAAATTGTAACCCTACACTTACATCCGAGGTGTATTTCACAGCTCACGGAAATACCCGAGTAGTTCCGATTGGTAAACCCCATGTGATGATTATCATTCCATAACATCATATTTAACTACACTGCAGATGAAGATTTCATGATCTACTCAGACAGAAAGCTGAACTACTTTTGACAAATGCTATTGTTGAGTGTTATTAATAGGGTATGCAACTAATATCTTGTCCTCCCTTTGAAACAATCATTGGGCTTTGTTGTTCAACTGGTTGCCTCAATGGCCTAGTGGTTTGAGTACAAATCTAGAAGTCCAAAATGGTTTAAATTACAGTGACCACATAATGAACTTTCATGAGAAGCAGTCTGTTGTGTGACTTACCGAATGTTACAGAATGGTGAAGAACCTGGCTTGACTCGGTGGCTGGCCTGGAGCTAACCTGTTTGCACAAGTATGAAGTCGGTTCCAGCACTATAAGGGTTTTAAGTACCTACATAGCTTTAAATTACTAATAACTTGAGTAAAAGTATATGATTTATTAATTTACAGGTGAGAAGATAACAGAGATCCCGTGTGAATCTCCAACATTCACAGTGTCATGGCATCCAAAGAAGCCCCTATTAGCCTTTGCATGTGATGACAAAAGTGAGAGGGATCGAGATAGAGATGCAGGAACAGTGAAACTGTTTGGCCTACCAGGGGACCATTAGAACTAGTTTAAACTTTCCTAAAGACATCAAGTGACTAAAAGTCTAACTTGTTTAGAGACCTCAAGAGACTGATAGTCTACATTACATGATGGCATTTTTACTGAAATGTTTGCGCATGTTAAAACGGATATGTATGGATATTATCTTAAACACAATATTGTATTAAACACAATATTGTAATGTAACATGTCATTGGAAGCGTCTCAAAGAGACGCTTCCAATGACATGTTACTTTGCAATATTGCTTTTCTCATTATTGAAATAAAATGGAATGTTGTTTTGATCTTGCGCAATTTCTTAGCATAAGATGTTCAGTAAGTAAAACGCTATCCAGGACAGGCGCAAGGGACTTCAGTAGTATCCATGCCTTCATATGGAAAATGCTACAGGCTTAGAGCTTTTAGAAACCTCAGGAGACCTTGTAAGTAGATACTACAGGAGAAGGAGACTGGTGGGCTCGACTTTTGAAGTGTTTGGGAAAATTATACAGGTCATTGATTTTTTTACGGTCAAGAGATAATGTTTTGTTTGGCATGCATTGTAGAAAACACAATATATTTGTATTTTTTAAGTGAAAGCTTTACAGAAGGTTTAAGAAATTGTTCGAAAAAGGAAGAAACTGCTCTCTCAAAGTTATCTCAAATGATTTCTCCATTTTTTCTTCATTTTCATCCAAACTTCTTTCATTCAGCTCATCACATTCAGGAACAAACATGTTAAATTCATAAATAACTTTCATTTATCCATATTTAGTGCGAGTACATGCATAATTGAGAGTCATTTATTTAAATATTTAAAATCTATGTAAAATAAATATGTACAAACATTATTGGTTTTTTTTGCCATTTTCAACATGATTTCAATTTTTCAGTTAACAAGTTCACCTTTTGACAATCCATTTAACTTTCTCACAAGAAACTTTATTTCCATTCAAAACTCTGTTTTAATTACGATAATTAGGTTCATCATTAAGACAAACGATTATTGTTTTGTCGTCTTTCATCAAATATGGGGATGACAGTTAACCATCAAATATGGGGATGACAGTTAACCATCAAATATGGGGATGACGGTTAACCATCAAATATGGGGATGACAGTGACCATCAAATATGGGGATGACAGTTAACCATCAAATATGGGGATGACAGTTAACCATCAAATATGGGGATGACAGTTAACCATCAAATATGGGGATGACAGTTAACCATCAAATATGGGGATGACAGTTAACCATCAAATATGGGGATGACCGTTACCATCAAATATGGGGATGACAGTTAACCATCAAATATGGGGATGACAGTTACCATCAAATATGGGGATGACAGTTACCATCAAATATGGGGATGACAGTTAACCATCAAATATGGGGATGACAGTTACCATCAAATATGGGGATGACAGTTAACCACACTGTGTATCATAATTGTAATGTTAATTGTTTTTGATATTTTGTCAAACATTGAATAAATTATGTGTCAATCATTCAATTGTTTTGAATTTTACATTAATGTCCATTTATCATTTAGATTCTGGGATTAAAAAGCATATTTCAAAGCAATTAAAGGGTTGAATGCAAGACTCTAGTATGTCCTACAACTAAAGTAAGTCCTTCACAAACATAAACTCTCTTTACCTAAAGACAAATTTTAGACTGTACAAAATTGAAACAGTTTGTAGACGACATTTTAAAATGTGATGATTTGAAAAATATTCTTCAGATAGTGCAGAAAACTTTGTGGGTAAATAGGAGAACTTGCTCTGAGCGAGCAATTTCTCCATTTCCCACAATGTTTTCCCGAGTCATCTGCAACAAAGTGGTTAAATGTCGTCATTGTTTGGTAATGGGTTAACACATGTCGTATTATAAATTTAAAATCCTAGTAAGATATTAAATTGTATTTGTGCAGTTTCTATACTGTACTGTGGAGTGTCCTGTAGGAGTCACCTTCAGTCTTGCATTGAACCCTCAAGTTAACATGAAATAGCCCAATATGTTGGGAGAATTATAACAAATATGTTTGGTTATAGTTAAACATTAGGAATCAAGGACTAAGGGTTCTTAGTGGCTCAGGTGGTGGACTCGGAACACAGGGGTCCCCGGTGCGAGACCTCAGATTCCATGGGAATGGCCCTTGGCAAGTCACTTCAGAGCCCGAGCCTAGTACTGGTGCATCCAGGAACTGAAAAATGTAGGTACAGCACTGACGAAGAGGACCCATATGGGACCTGCGTCAGTTAATGACTCTAATTTAATCTAACAAAAGCAACAAGGTTGGTTGAAATCGGGTTTGATGCCTTTTTCAACAGTATTTCAATTATATTGCCCTGGTCAGGGCATCTATTCATGCATCTTAAATTTACTTGTCAGTATTGCAGTTTCCTTTCAAAAGCTGCTGCCTGCTTTCCCAAATGTACATGATGGATCAGTGATGATAGACAAACAACTTTTGTTCCATTGATCTCATAAACCATTTGAAAGAATGTTGGTAGTCTAGTCTCCAAATCAGGACCCTTGTCAGACAAGCTGAACCAACAAGGCTCTGCAACAAAAATAACAACAACAAAGTACAATGGTTCAGGAACTGCTTATTTCCAGAGGAACTGCTTATTTCCAGGACCCTAAGGAGAATTAAATGGTCAAAGATAAAGACAATACAAAGCTAGTACATGTATACATATTTATTAATTTCATTTGTACATAAAGGCAACAGTAGGCAGATATTGCACCAGACAAAGAATTAAACAGAGAGTCCCTTCATTGATAATATCTCATATTGATACGTCTCGCAGGTGATTTTCAAAAATAAAGTTACCAAAAGGTAAATTGCTCCTTATGAGAAGTTTATCCTTTTGTCACAACTGTTTATATACAATGTTTAGAAAATGCTTTTTTTTTATCTTGGGGATTTTTGTTGTCAGCTGTTCCTTTCAATTTGGACTAGTTTGCAAAGATTATTACAGGGAAACTGATGACTATTGAACAACTCATAAAGATTAAAGAGACACCATCCTCTCAAAATCATTTCGTCATATTGGATCTTGTGGATGGGTTAAACACAAAGCAAAAATTGAATAAATTATATGTTCTTCATGACTTCAATAACATTTAACATGATAAAGAAGAAAATTTTAATGATGTAAGCATTTACAACTTCTAGTCATATACATACACATGTACATATGTATAAATAAACATCAACAATAATATGAGACAATAATTTAATATTCTTGAAGAAATAGTCATTGTTTATAATCGTAATGTTTACAAACACGTTTCAGTAGGTCATATTGATTAAGTTATTATTACGTGTCTACTTATTTGGACCAGTCACAAAACACTAAGTTGCTGTTTTGAATGGGCTCAACATCCCTGAACCAGTTAGTTTATCTTAACAGCCTGATTTAACATGTCCTATAACAAATAAGTTGACCCTTTACTCCATGAGACCTCAATGGCATGTCTGTTGCAAAAGACTAAAAGCCACTGTGAGAAAGGAAAGATTGATCCTTATGAGCAATTCATCCTTTGGTCACAATAACTTACATCAAAAAGAAAGTGTTATACAGTAACAGGTGTTCATTTTTTTTTTCAAGGTCTGGGATTGCTTTCAACTTGGACTAGTCATTAACTCCTATATGAACCATTGGAAAATTCATTAATTATTTTAATGAAGGTAATAAAGAAATTAAATAAAGGGGCTATTTCAATTCATATGACTTTTTTTCTAAGATTTTTCAAATTCAAGATATGTCAAGCTGATGCTCATCTTTGAATAGTCTTGAGTTGGTCCTGGATTTCCTCAATGCTACTCATACTGAAAACAAAAGAGAAATATAGGCATATTAAAGCGACTATCTCACAGATTGAGTTCTATGAGTGACAAACCTTTAAAAGCTGACTAACACTAGAGGTTGGACAGATTTACTGTTTGATTAATCAATTAATGTGCAAAGATAAAACAATAAAGTTCAATCGATAATTCGGTCATTCTGACCCCATTTCCCAAGTTTGACTTGCTATAGATCAATCTATTGAGGCTAGGCATTTACAAGAGAATCTAGATCAAAGTATCTAACAATTTCTTACTCCCATATTATGTATAAGAGATTTTTCTATTTTAAAATTTAATAGCTTTAAGAAAAGGCATGTGTATATTTACCTTCTTTCAATGGCTGACTGTCTGAAATTAGAGAAAAAGACTTAACCATTTATATGACATAAACATATTCAAATGATGAGAACCAGTGATTACAGCATGATATGGCCGTATGCTAACATATCTAAATCAATTCCAATTTGTTTGATTGGGTTTTACATTGTATCACTAGTTTTTCAATAATGTAATATAGTAATAGCCTGCTCATAATCGATAGAGGCACATCACATGCTAACTGACTATTAGGTCTTGTCAAGTAGGGTAGAACTTTCTGTATTCTGTTAAAAAGCAGGCATTGATCTTTCATGTCAATCTAAATGCCTTCATTTAGATTTGAACCCCTGCTGAGAGGGGCCACATGATTTCAGACTTTGTACTTTTACCCTGTTGTGAAGGCCCCACCGTTAGTATATACCTAGATGTGTTTTTTTTAACAAAATAGAAGCAATATCTCACACACAGTCACACCACCTCATACAAGAATTGGACAGGTTTTTCTTCATTTTTCTATGCAGAACCTTAACTATTATCTAGAAACCTGTATAGAATACAATTTTTGGGGACTTGTGTACATCCACAATCCAAAAAATATTGTACCCCCAAAATCAGTCATTTGCTTGTCATGAGCTATTTCTTGTTTGGTCACAGTGTTTATAAATATTTTTAAATTTGTTTATCTTCAGCTGCAAGTCACAAACTATAAAATATGAAATACTTTTTCAAATAATATCAAATACCAGGATAACAAATTACTTCATAGATGTTTATTTTGAACACATCCCAACATATGATTTATGTTTCCATATGATGAAAGGGAATTTGTTTCTCCATTTCCACAAATTGTCTCGTATAACAAAGAGAACATAATTGATCATACTTTATGGCCGTTTTCAGCTTTTCATTTTGGCAGCTCTTGTCACTCCTTCATGCAATGGGCGTAGGCTCAAAAAAGTTGCAATGATTTGCTTATACTTACTGAAACTCAAATTGTGACTTTACTATGTTCATCTTCTTCAAAGTCTGCAAAAGACAATATTGTATGTAATCTCTTACGTTTATACCCAAGAGGTTTTTTGTGAAAGAATGTTTTTGTTGTTTTTTTTAAAAAAAAAAAGCAATGTATTAAAACATGGCCATAAATCACATGTTCTTTTATCTTTATGTTTGTTTGTTTATAAGGGGCTTAACTCTGTATCAAAGGTTTTTCTGTCAGATTACAGCTTTCCTTAATTCACCAGCTCAAGGCTATGGCTCTTTAAAAGGGTCTTGCAAAGGAGATTCCAACGAAACCAGTGATACTATTGGGCTCAAACCCGGGACCTGCAAGTTCTAAGACCATCAACTTAACCACTGAGCCATGCAGAACCCTCCATCTTTTTAAGTTTACCTTATTGTTTTACAGTGATTGTAAAGGAAGCTTCAAGCTTTTACAAAGCCACTCACAATGACTGCTTCCTGGATCTGAACCAAGGCTTCCTTCAAAATAGCCAAGACTCAATAGCAGGGCTATTTTCCTTGAATCAAGAAGAGGCCCAGTCCCTTAATTTTGGGAAATTGTATCACTGAAATTGTTGAATTGGGAAACTAAAAAGCTGATGTGATTTTGAATTTTTTGGGAAAACTGCATGATTTTAAAGCATGGGTGAAAGTTGAAGGATTTTAAAAACCTGAAATCTCTTGTTCCTAATCCTGAAAATGCATGTTTTCTTTAGCATTATATAGGGACAAAGGGTCTCCAAATCCTAAACATCAGCAACAATATTGAACACTTTCACCTATGTTAAAGTAATTTACATAAAGGAAAAATGCCTTTTATAGGCTCCTATCATATAACACAAAAAAGCCCTGAGCTTAGCCCATATTGAGGGTTTAGTGCAACACTATATAGAATTTCAGGAGACCACTGCTCTAGCATGTTTTCTTTAAGTTAAAATGACAACTCTTTACCACCTGCAGACAACATTTTTTCCTTGAAGAACATAACCTTAGAAAAGCTTTGTAAACATGTGAAAAACCTTTCAGTTCTGCTATAATGATATGTGATTTGATTGTAAAAGCATTGTGGCATTCTGCTTTTGCCACAGTGCTTTTTCAACATTGAGTGTTCAGTGTAAGACTTTATGAAGTGCTTCATTTTTATAGATTACATATAATGGACAAACAACTAACCTCGTGTGAGCTATTTATCACAGACTCCTGAGAAGCAAAGTTCTTCGCTGCTTGTGCTAAAAGCTATGGGAGAAAAAGATAGAATAAAAAGATAAGCCATTAAGGGATCCAGATAAAAAGCATGTTAGTAAGGGGGTTCAATGCAGGGCTATATCTAATCCTTCACAAACATGAGGCACTTACTATATATATATAGTATTGCATTGAATGCTGGAAAAGCTGTATGCATGAAGTGAAATTAGTATGCATTTAACCTGAATAAATCCTGTTTTTGGATATCCATTAAAAAGTCATTATTATTCTATTCTTCTTTCTCATTAGAACACAAAAACATAAGTTCAATACATATTGTATCCCATAACTACTAAATGATGTCATCAATTTGAACATTTATAATGTTGCATTTCATACTTCATGGACGAGTCTCATCTGAATCATATTTGAAAAGGCTAAAATTGTAAAATAAGTTGATACAGATCAAAATTCAGTTTCTTCATAATACAGTAAATGCAATAATGATACTTTATAATTGTTTTTGCGTTTGCTTTCAGTTTGAATCTTCATAAGTTCCCATAGCGACATTGATCATGTACAGCCATCTTGAGAAGTATGTCTTGTAATGTGTACCCCCTGTTCCTAAAAAACAAAGAATGAACTTACATCAGTTGATTTTGATGAACGTATCACATGCCTGACTAATGAGCCAATGTCATTGATATTAGATGCTATTCTCTCGTTCAACTTCGCTTTTGTCTCCTGATTCCAGTTGGTTGGACCCATTTATGTGGATTGGGAACAATCTCTCGTTATAAAATAAGCGCTGCAGAGGATTGTGTCCTATTAAATAGCCTTGTCTTGGTCTCAAAGACTCATTATGCTGAAAAATATAATTGGACCTATCTTATTTCAAAAACTTTCAAAGGTTTCATCTGATGTTACTTCCATCTTGGACCAGTTACAGTTCCCATTTGAGGGAGTGAGTTATGTATCAAGGAGACCTTTAAAGGTCAAATTTCCCGATAAACAAAATTTTCTTTAATTATCGTTTTTGAATTAGGTTATGGTTTCGTTATGACGGAGGTAATGATTTTTTTCTCATATAGAAGCGAAAAATGTTGTTTTTGACTACTTTTATTCACCTTTATCGATTTTTGTGAATGACTTATCTCCCTTGTTGTGACGTCATTTGTGCTTCAAAGTCATATGAACTAACAGTAAGAAGAATCTAGTTCTCAGTAACGACGGTGTTTTTGCACAAATTTCGGACATTTTAAGTGTTGAATTGTGTTTGGGAAACATAAATTGGATATTGAATATGGTATTTTGACAGGTCTTCTGGTGTTATTCTGCTTTTGGTCGCAGGGATGCGAGTTTCTCCCGTTTTCCGACGAACATAAAAGCTGCAAAAAGTTTCGATAAGTTAACTGGACCGTGTTTACTTTACAAATAAGCAAATGATATATTCCCCAAACAAGAACAGTAGGCTGTGTTACTTTCACTTCGAAGACGGCAAGTTTACGCATTGTTAGGCGTTTCCAAAAAAATGATTTTAATGATCTTTAAATGATCGGACTCAATTCAAAGTAATTTATACAGATGAAGACGCTTCAAATTCATTCTACTTATTGAGTAACCGTTATATTTTCCTTATTTGAAACACACCAACAATATTCACTTTACCTTGATGTATTGGTTTCAAGACTGTCAATTTAAACCAGACAAAGCTAATCTCACTTTCAAACACCAATCAAGCGATAAAGCATACAATCATGCATCTTGTTCTTATTTGCAAAACTTGTTTTATGTTTTAACATAATCGTAGAAACGTTGCCATTGTACATAAATGAGACAAAATAAAAATGTACGTTGATTGCTATGATAACAAACCGATTAAAACAAGCAAGTTTCTTTTATCTGCCGTTGTCTTTGAATGAAAATTCAAAGTAATGAATATTTGATATCCGCAAACTGTCTCTGAACTCATCAACGCAAATGATAATGGGTTCGATCTTAACTTAAGCGTCTGCTTTTCGGAATTATTTAAATCACACATCTTATTTTTTTGCCATTGGTAATATTGGTTTAAATGACGTATGTCACACTGAAATGCAGGTGTTCAAACATGATTAATACAAATTTATATTGATCATTTAGTAATAAGATCACTTAATATATAATTTACACATTTGAACATAATCTCTTTGTTTACAATTTAATTGATTATTGTCAGTTTATCTCACATACAAAGGGTCAATCAACAGACATCGGACATTACAAGGATTAAGGGTCGTGATGCAAATTAACACCAATCTGCCACATTTGCACTGTATGTTTCAAGTCTCAAGTCCTTTATTGTTTAGGCGAAAGATAGCCTCTGGCGTTAATCTCTTAAATATCTCTGTTGTTAATTAACAGGTCTGACACGTTCTGCTATTCCAGACATGAAATAACAAGCGGCAAATCTCACACTTTCAATGCGCGGCAATTAAATTTATCTTAAAAATCCATTGTTAAGATATAACCAATTAAGACCAAACTCTCACAGGATGTTTGGATTGATAAGGTGTCAGGACATATTTATTTCTCAATGTGACTTACGTGTGATACTTTGTCGTTATGATATTCAAAGAAGTGAACATGTTGTCTTTTTTATTAGAATAGTTAGACACTTCAATAAGTATATGATAATCAGTATTCACCAAAACGGTATTAACTCTATGTTTCAACAAAAAAACGTTTTAACATCAATTTCAAGTTTTGTCAAATTGATATTTAAATTCCAAAATCATAAAAAATAAATTCAAATATGTTTATTTAAGGTTGTTAGTAAAATAAACTATGACGATTTTTTTGTTTTAGCTGTTAATTATTAAACCTGTCCGAAAATTAAATGCTCAATATGTCAAGGCTACTTACACGAGAGAAAACGAACATTAATATAAAGTGAATATGAAGAACAATTCTTAAGTTCTTAACAGTTGATCTAGAAAGACGACATCGGAATCAATTTCGAAAACATAGACCTCTTACTGGGGATGGAGTTACTGGAAAGTTGTCGGATGATTTTAACAAATACTCTTAAATGTGCCAGTGTTTAGTTTTGAAATTTGGATGTGTGGTGAAAATGTGAGGTAAAGGATAACCTTCGTATCACAAGTAAGTTGATGTGTAGTGAAAATGTGAGTTAAGGATAACCTTCGTATCACAAGTAAGTTGGGTTATAATACGGTTTGTTTGTTCGCAATTTATGATCTTCTCCCGTTTCATTTCATGTATTGATAAGACAATGCAGGGTGAATTTGACAGTTAATAGTTATACGATGTACGGTGTTAAGACAATTCGTTTATTCAGACCTGTGTCTTTGTTTACTACTCAATTAAAACCTTAATTCTAATACACGATCATCGACGAAAAAGTACTCTTGGTTTTTTTTCAACAAATATTAATAAAAATAGCTGTTTCAACAAATATCGTCAAAATTTCAAGCCGATTCTTACATATGAAAACATTTACAAATCCTTTCAAATTTACGCGTTACGTCACTTACTTTTTTTTCAAAAGAATATTCTTATAATATGAAACATATTCAATAAAGAAAATGCACTGTCAATCCAAACATTGACTTAAGGATTGCTATTTCGAGGAAAATCGTCCCAATTTCAAGCCGTTCCTTTCATATGAACGCATTGACATATCCTTGTAAATTCACGCGTTAAGTCACTAATTTATTCTTTCAAATAGATCTTCTTATAATATGAAAACTATCCAGTATACAAAATTCACTGTCAAGCCAAACAATGACTTAAGAATCATTTAATTCAAGGAAAATCGTCCAAATTTCAAGCAATTCCTTTCATATGAACAGGTTTACGCAATGACAAATCCATGCAAATTCACGGGTTAAATTATTAATTCATCTTTTTCAAATTGATATTCTTATAAAATGAATCATATTCAATAAAGAAAATGCGCTGTCAATCCAAACAATGACTTAAGGATCGTTTATTTGAAGAAAAACACCAATTCTAACCAGCGATCGCTCTTCACGCCCTTTACATGGCGCATTCAGTGGATCACGAGTGACGTCACAACAAAGGGAAGTAAGTCATACGAACTTTTATTAATCGGTGCGCTATGACGGTGATTTATGACGTAATGCGTTATGCTAAAATGTTGCAAATAATTTCAATGTGATTCTTTTACTTCATATTTTAATTTTATGAAATAAACCCAACCTGTACATATGACCTTTAAGTCATGTGTCTATATTCATGCCGCCCTATGCTTTAGTCAAACTATTTTGATGCAGTTGGGAAATGTTAAGAATTTTTAGCATCAGGCAATATCTACTGTAACGTTGTTCCATCTTCCTATCGGCAAATAAACGGCAATCTTCACATCAAATTATTTTTGACTACCCTTTTCATATACACCATGAATGGTTTTTCAATCATGTACAGGGCTTAGTCCAGATAACTGGTCTCGAAGGCTATTGCTATTTTGACTGAGCGAAGCACGATAAATGTCCAAATGACGAAAAAAGCTTCGTTCACGGATCATTATTGAGACTAGTACAGGGCTCAAATTTGGATGTTTCAGAATATCATCCCTGGATAACCTCTAAGAACTGGTGTAGAAAATGTGTCTTGCCAAAGAGCACTCCGCAATAAAATAGTTTATTGCCATCAGGTATGAAATCTGCATTGACCGATCTCTAGTCCCCAATTCTAATCATTGCACAACCTTAAACCCATCGGCGTTCATAACAATATTGTTGTTTTCGAGCCCAACCTGAAGTCCAGGAAATACTGTTTGCAAAATGGTGAACTGCAATAACAATATTGTTCCTGTATCCAAATATCTCCTTCATCTTAAATATTGTTGGAAATATGAATCTATTAATTGACACCTGATATTTTTAAACTAGATGCACACAAAGGGACCTCGACTCTTACACAGCCATGTATGTTTCAGAAGCTTGATTGCGGATGTATGAAAAATGTATCCGAAATGTAGTTATGTCCGAATTATTATACCACTAATTAACAGCTTTCACGAGAAGACGAAATGAACTTACTCTATAATAGAAACTAAGTTATTTTTCGTCTTAAACTGTTTTCTTAAATCGTTAAAATGACTAACTTTGCTACTTGTTTAACGTATCAACCTGGGCGCTGTGTGATTGACCAGTTTCAGTACCAATCCTTGGCAAGATTAGAATTCCGTTCGATTATATTTGTTCATTGCGGCCAATCGATTACGATTTATGATTAAAGTGCGGATACGTTAATAGATCGCAGTAATATTAAACGTTCCTGAATGTCTTTCATGTAATGTAAACTAAAATTTCGATTCCTAGTTGATCAATGAAAAGTACTTTGGTCAGTGTCATGTTTCACCAATTCACTCTTACATGATACTATATTCTACACAACATGTCACATGGTATGCAAAATGTGTGAGAAATTGCCTTCTGTGAAAGGCCATGGTTGGTTTCTGTATCTGTTCAACTTGATCAGTTCATAAAGGTAGTAAGCTTTGCGAACTGTAGATATACTGTTGGCAAGAAGACAGAGGGGCCAAAAAATATGCTAGGATCACCAATCTCTCAATATTGACTGCCAACTTGAGAATTACCATTACCACTGGCATGTAGAGCAATTGAGACATTCAGTTGTTGATGCATATTTATAGCACTGTCCTTATTATTATTGTAATAAGAGTTTTACCATCATGGGTGAAAGTTGAAAATTTTCAAAAACCTGAAATCTGTAGTTCATTATCCTGAAAAGGTATATTTGCTAAAGCATTATATAGGGACAATAAGTCTCAAAAACCTGAATTTCAGGAATAATCCTGAACACTTTCACCTATGTACCATAGAACAGGAGAAGAACCATCGGTATGCCATTATTGAATCAAGAGACTTTCTCTCATGACAGACCAAATGCCATCACTCGTATTTGGACCTACGCCATGCGATTTTTAATTTCTTTACTCTTACTGCTAGGCATGATTTATTTCTTTTCTATGCCACAATACATGTTTATCAATTTCAAAAACAGTGCAAATATATATATATATACACCCCCACACACATACATAATATGTATGGAATTTAATTGTTTGCAATTTCTCACTTACAAAACTAGAGAGAAAAAAAGGAACAAGTCTGATAAGATCATCCTCATCTATTTATTAACAATACAAGATCAAAGTGAAGACATCTGCTTCAATAACAATAGTGATAAAAATTCAAAAATAAAAGTATCAAATACCACTCTATTGTGAACATCTTCAAGTGCATTCAAGACAAGCATTTCAACAAATAATCATACTGATTCAAAGAAATGCATTTTCTTTTCACACTCAACCATTTACCTAAATGGTAATTTGTGATAAGTTCAAAATGTAAAAACATCACACAATACAAAATAGGTGAGGTAAGTTTAATTTTCTTTAAAATATTATTCAGAAACCAGTAACTCTATGAAAATTACATGGCACAACCACAAATTCCCTTCCTCTCACAGTATATTCTTTAACCTTGCTTCAACTTGTCTTAAAATATGTATTTGAAGTAAGAGGTAATACATTTTGGCAATGTCTGTAAAAATAGCATCAATATCAAAGGACTTGACCTTAGTAAAGCCTAGAATAATTTACAAGGACGAATTCACCAAATCATAGGCAAGATTCAAAACTGTTTTAGACTCCATTCTTATAATCAATTTAGTTTCATGATCATGGCCGACACACTCATATAATAATTTGCCAGTTCCTACATGTTGAGTTCCTCCATTTAACTCTTAAAGAGCTGGAACCAACTTCATGCTTATGCAAACAGGTAAGATCCAGGCTAGCCGCCAATTTACTTGGCGGCTGGCCTGGATCTAACATGTTCGCTACTCTCAGTGTCTTTCCTCATCCAAATTAAGCAGATATATAAGGTTTTCGAAAACAGACAACACAAAATTATTTTTAGAAAATTTACCTAGCATAAGGGTTAAATAAAACTGGAATCATAGTGTACTGGGATTAGTGAAATTGGCATGAAGCGGAAAAATGAAAAATGCTATATTAGCTGTGATAGTTTCCACGCAAAAACACTGCAGCAAGCAACAAAGATACATGTAATGTCAATCTTGTAAAAACACATTCCCTCATATGGGAATTAGTATCTGGTCAAAAAGACAACAACAGCAGATAACATAATTCAAAGGACAGAAATGCTCATTTTGTTTAGTAAGATATTGATTAGAAGGCATTGTGACAAAAGGTACAAATATGTGTACATTTTGGATGGTGTTTACAGCCATATAAAAAAAATCAGTTATGTAATGGCTTTCCTGGATCCACCAGTACTAGGCTAGACCTCTGAAGTGACTTGAAGCTGGATCAAGGAAAGCTGTTTCATAACATTTGTAATAGATGAATGAAAAGTGCTTAAAAGTGCATTAACAGCCAAGGTCATTTAGCCACCATTATAGCAACTATTTGTACTTTTCAACATTCATTACATAAGCATTGCAGCATATATACATTGAACTCCAGAATATTAGTTTCTTTTTGCAGTAAAGTCCATTGAAATAGCCTTTTTTTAGTGACAACATGATGTTGTGATCAGAGTGTGTATGTTAATCTTTTCCATACGAGTAATATACATTGAAGATCTTTTCGAAAGTATGATTATTCATTAGAGTTATTGTGATGTAATATTTTCAAAAAACCTCACAATAAAGGGCATTCAGTTGATATATTATCTCTGACACTCAAAGTTATAGCATAATAGCAAGAATTAATAAAGAAAATATAGGCAAGTATGTGGATACTGAAAGGTATCAAGTGATGTTAACCCTTTCCCAAACAACAAATTTTCGACTGTCCCAAATTGAAAGAGCTTGCAGACTACATTTCACAATGTGATGAAATTGAAAAATAATCTTGTGATAGGGGAGAAAACATTGTTGGAAAAGGGAAAATTGCTTGTTACAAGCAATTTCTCTTTTTCCCACAATGTTTTCTAAAGTCGTCTGCAACAAAGTGGTCAAATGTCGTTATTGTTTGGGAAAGGGTTAATACGACAAAGCATAGAGATATCAAAGGTCCTGTGGAATACTACAGTAAGTGCTTCATGTTTGTGAAGGACTGTCTACAGTCTTGCATTACTAAGCCCTGTGTATTGCAATTTGCAGCAACTTTCAAATTGTAGACAACAAATATACAGCAGTAACCCTAAGTGCAGAAGGTTTCTTTCATTCCTACCATAACAAACCTTGTGATAAGAGGAGAGGTTGCCCATTTTGCTCAATGAAAGATTGTTTAATCATGACACACCATTTTGAGTAAAACAAAAACAAAAAAAATCTTCAGGTTGACTATGGCTTAATACAAAAATATCAATACCTTAGAATGTACTCATCGATACTACTCCAATGAGTGTACACAAAATATGATCGTCGGAATGTCTTTTTTAAATAAGTCAAAAGTCTCCAACAAGCAACTTTCTCTGGTTAACCGATAAGGATTCATATTCAAAGATTAAAGACATATCTCTTCTGAATAACTGTTAGTGTTGGTGATCCAGTTATGTAGAGGCTTGCTGGTATTTTACAAGCCTTTGTTGAAATAGACTCGATCAACTGGTTCGGGAAGCTGCTTGATTTTATCTTGTAATTCTGTCTCCAACCGGCTGACGGATATCGAACTACAAATAGAAATAAAATGCGAAATAAAGAGTGTCCCTTTAAAATTCACGTCTCCTCCATATGTAGCAATGGATTCCAAGCTCCTTTCCCTGTATGCAATTGAATAATATATCATTTGCAGTTGCCTTGAGTTAGGTCAGATCTGAAAGTTCTGGAAAGTGTTTAGAGCTCAAAAACACATTGAAACTGTAGAGACAGGATGGAACTTTGCACTATGTAAGTAAGCCCAAAGTCCCGTGGTTTCTGATATATGCCTTTCTATCAAGACATCTGTATTTTTTAGAAAATGGTTAAATAGTGTAAAATTAATGAGCAGCAAAAGCTCAATCAATAGTCTTTAAAACATCATTTCCTGTAGGGATCAGTTATCATATTCAAACTTTATTTCTTCACTAAAAAACGATTTTATTAATTTTTTTGGTAACCAAATATCGTTTTACAATATTTACACAACCTTGCAAACTTATGAATGATGTTTTAAGGCGCATCGACAGCTATGGTCATTTAGCGCGTGCAAACTTATAGATACTTGTCACTGCATTAACTTAAACAAGTTTACAACGTTTCAACAAATCTTAAATATCCTATTCACAATGGATAGAAGAGGACCTAAAGCTACAAACCCCATAAGTCAATTGTCAAGCTGGGTTGAATCATCTACATGGCATAAGCCCGTCAGGACACTTGCTAACGTAATAATTTAAGGCTCCTGTTAATCTCTTAACCCATTACCAAATAATGACGACATTTGACCTCTTTTATGCAGATGACTCTGGAAAACATTGTGGGAAAAGGAGAAATTGCTCTTAACAAGCAATTTCTCCTTTTCCCGCAATGTTTTCTGCTCTATCAGAAGATTATTCTTTAATTTTATCACATTTTGAAATGTCATCTGCAAACTCTGTCAATTTGGAACAGTCGAAAATTTGGCGTTTGGTAAAGGGTTAATCTGTCAGAGATTTGCACCCAACTGGAGAGGATCTTTTTTATCTAAAGTTCCTTATTCTAACAGTTCCATGTAAATTAAGTATGAACCTTCAACAGGCAAGCCATGAGGGCCCCTTGTAAGACAATATAACAGTGCTTACCTTTTCTGAGGGAACAGTGCACAACACAGTGGAGTGGCAAATACCAAACTGCAAAAAATAAGAAAAGTGTTCTCTTTAACTCTTTTACTTCTGCTCTTGCTGTTCGGCAAGAACCAAGAAGAATGCCAATCTCGTTTATCGTGGATTCAGTATCCCATGATGGTTTCCAGGCGAATTTTCCTTTACACCACAATTTATGTATGAAAATCATCCAAAATAAATATGGCACTAAGAAGTATGTTCTGTGAGCAAATCTGCAGCTAAAGAGTTAATAGTGCTTGTTCACACCCAAGACAATTTGCAACTTGTAATAAAATGTTGTTGAAACAATACAGCTTTTATATAAGGGCATAGTATTTAATAAAAAAACAACATCATGTGGCTTGTGAAGGATTTCAAAATTGTTGCAAAGCTTTGTTATTGGAATACATATTTGTTTATTGTATATAGACTCTTAAATGCTTCAAATAGATCTAATTTTTTCTTTGAATAGCTGTTCTCTAGTAAATCTCAACAATAGTGCAGCTTCTATATAGTTTTAAAAAGGTAGGATTTTATATCCAACTTTCCTCAAATCTGTGAAGAAGGACCTTTAACCCTTTCCCAAACAACCAATTTGCGACTGTCCCAAACTGAAAGAGTTTGCAGACGACATTTCAAAATATGAAGAACAATATTCTTCTGATAAGGCAGAAAACCTTGTGGGAAAAGGAAAAATTGCTCGTTTACGAGCAATTTCTCCTTTTCCCACAATGTTTTCTAAAGTTGTCTGCAACAAAGTGGTCAAATGTTGTTATTGTTTGGGAAAGGGTTAAACTTGAACAAGTGCATGTCTATCTTTATACCAACAGAACATCAAAGATACCACCATGATAAAAACAAATGCTCATGATTAGCTACTAGCTGTCATCTACATATACTTTTGATTCAAACCAGCTAAAAAACAAGGTAAAACCTAAGCAATAGTATGCAGGCCAAGGTAAAATAGTGGTACTTACAAGAATCCAACAAGTAAAGTTTGTATTGGGGCATTCAGCCATGGCATTTTCTGAAATAGAAAAATCAACTTTTAAGGTCACAACAAAGCATTAATTGACAGTGAATTGGTCCATCTTCCTGCTTTAAGACCATCAAATGTTTTCCCTTGCAGATATGGTTTGGAGAGGAAAATATATTGTTTATCCCCTTATTCCATATTTCCTCATTGGGCCACATCTGCTGAAGAAAAAAATTTAGTTTTAAACTTATTTTTTTACATTGATTATGATGGAAGCTTGTTGAGTTCACCCTCGATTACTGCTTCTTTGATACTTAACCAGAAATCACACAAATTTGAGTGCAGATTTGTGGACTAGTCGCGGCAATTTTCACCTCCCCTATCAGTTATCAAACTTGGGACCCCTGGTCAAGAGGCCAATTGTCTACCTCTGCGGGCCTTAAGTAATCTTTAGAAACCAATGTTGCAAACGGATAGATTGCTGGTAGTTTTTTTGTTTTGTTCTATATGGGTTTTTACATCACATCAACATTATTTCAGTTATATAGCAATGCCCGACTATTAATGATGGAGGAAGACCCCATACTCAACAGCCCATAAGGGCTGATCAAGGCAGGTAGAACCATTGGCATTCCGTAAGTCGGTCGGGAGACTGCCTCCCATGAAAATCCATATCCCTCTCAGGATTTGAACCCACGCGGAGAGGGGCCATGTGATTTAAAGTTCTGTACTCTAACCACTAGGCCACGGAGGCCCCATTGCTTGTAGTGAATAATTGATCTTTTAGTGACCATGGTTTCTAACCTATACAACAAAGTTTCCGCATTTCATCTGCTGCTGTTTTCAATGTTGACAGGTCAACATTTCTCATCTAGGGACAATCGGTATAGCCTTAAGAGAAATTCAACTCAATTGAAATTAGATGCAATGTCTTCTTAACCTCTTTTGATAAAAGTTTTTATATAAAGTGTTGCCCTTGTTACTCTTCAACCACAGCTAAGAGCCCAGCATAAATGTCTTCGTGGGAGTGTCCTTTGGCAAGGCACGTCAGAGCTGTAGCCTTACAACATGTTATCCAAAGTATGGTGTTGATGATCAAAAATTGTGAACACAGCTTTAACCCCAAGTTTACATGTTTCGACACTGTTATATTTATGAAACTGGAATTATGAACAAAGACTTACCTTCATGAACGCCTTCTTATCCAATTGGTTCATTATGATTGGAGGAATCACTGAAAAGTACACAGAGACACAAAGTCAAATCTCAAACATCAACTAATGATACATGGAATTGATTTTTATTTTTTAAATAAATATTGAAAAAAGATAACCAATTCTCTCTTTGAACAACCATCCTGGTCAGGTTATCACTTACATCTATAGGTTCTAATGCAAGACCATAGTACTGATACATGTCTTCAATGATTTTAAATGATATAAAAAGAATGAAATCGGAATAAACGGAGTTTTAAGGCGCCTCAACTTCTAAGGTCATTTAGCGGGCATTATGATGATGTGGATCATCTTGACCCCTGTTTTAAGAATTGAAAATAGCATGCTTTACTTACAAAACACAGACTACTAAGAATCAAAACAAAATTGTCCTGACTTTGATGTTGCTCTTTGTTAACTACAACTGGTTGTGAAAATCATTACCCAATTTAATTAATTTATTGAAAACACACAAAAAAGTCATTGGTGATAGATATATTTATATATATATAGATGATAAGGATGTGAAACAAACAAATATTTGACAAAAGATGTTCATTGCAACATTTGAAAACAGGATAATGAAAATTAGATTTGATTTTTAAAGACCCCTTGGAGAGGGCCTGTGTAAACTCAAGTTTAGTACTCAGACCTCCAGGTCATTTAGAGTGTTTTTATTTCAAACTCAGACAGCTGTTGCATGTCTTGAAAAGTCACTAAGATTTCTTGAAAATAACAATAAAAAAACCAAAATGAACTCACTCATTCCTGGTGTAGCCATCATGATTCGGGAAAACACAACTTGCGCTATCGCAGATTTGGCAGCTACTTTTGATTCACCGATTCTGTTTCCATTTGCATCAAGTACTGGAATTCCCTGCATGACTTCTCTGGAAATAGACAAATAACCATAAACCAACAAATTCTGTCTTAATCCAAACAGTCTATATAAACGAAGTATCAAAAGGATCAAACATAAATGAAGAAATACTGCAAGCATGTTTTCATTTTGTTTAAATGGCCATCTCATAGATTGAGATTTTAATCTTTCTAAAACAAAACGTACTATATGAATAAAAAGACATTACAGATCTATCAAGTTACTGAAAACTAGGTTACTGATACACTTCTTGTCTTCTTTCATAACCGTGTTCTTCATATTTAACACATTTATACTGCTGTAATTTGCTACAAAACACTATTATGAAAAATCTTATTAACAATGACACAGTTTATAAAACATCTGTGAAAATTAATCACATGGTTCTGCCATGATGTGAAACAAAAAAAAACATTGATAATCAGAATAGATCAAACCAATTAGTTGGATACATACCTGCTTCTCATGCAAGGTATATTGATACAATTGGCCGACGCCACCGCCGTGAAGGGGACAAATCGACCGATCAGAGGTGGCATTTTCTGAAAAAGACAATAAGAGACACAATATTCAAAAAGTTTCTTTCCGTTCATAGATATGGGACCTATGGTCATTAGACTTGAATTTTTACTGAGAAAATTTATGCTTGGATTTCAATCCATTTACTTCAGTACTAGCCATAACCTAAAGTTGATGCTTTCAGATATACTTTTTCATAGCTTACCTAGAAGTCACCAATAGCCAAAGAGCTATGCCAAAGTACATTCCTAAAAACCAGGACTCAAGTTTAAAGTTATCTATTTTACATTGTGACGTAAGCTTGAAGCACATCAAAAACACTCTCAAAGACTGTTTTCTGGATACTAAACCAGTACTTGCGCCCAATTAGTAGGCTAGTGTGGGAAAATTTCACCCCGCCGCTTATGGACATCAAACAGAGGACCCTCAGTACACTTTACCAATGCACCACTGTAGCCCACAAATTCAGGACTCTTAAAGCTATATATACTAACTAGGGCCTGGAAGGGTAGCAATTTACTACCTGGTTACCCAAGGCGATGTTATCCGCGGGTACCCGAGTCGATCAATTCTCCCTTAGAACCATTAATTTACCCTCCCTTAGACTACTGTTCAAACGCCTGTGAGTATGACATAATAGTTCCAGGCGCTTGTGACTTACTTCGATGATCAAAACAAAACTATGTTGATAGTTTCGATAGCTGACAAGCAACCTTCAAGTTAGAAAATATAGTGTGACTGACATATTTGTACACATGTTGAGTAATTTTTTGGGATAATTGATTGCTAGTTTGGAATTTAGAAATGTCTTATTCACTCATCAATGAGTGCTAATTCACACATAAATGTGGATTTTAACCCAGGGAAAAATAACATCAGGTAATGGGTAGTGATTTGCTACCCAGGTAGTGGCCTGTACTCGAGTACCTGTCCCAGCCTTAATACTAACTATCCTAGACCTCACCTTGACTAGACTATTGATTGACAGGGCTGTACCTACTGCTCCACCGGTGGCGAGGACATATGAGAGACCCAGCTGTCTGAAATGGACATACAATAAGATCATAAGTGGTTAAATTTCCATAAAAACTATCTAAATTGAACTTCTTTTGTATTAACCAATTCCCAGCTCAATCTTCAAATAGACATTTGTGACTGGTACAATAAATTCAAAGCATTTTCAGCATAAGACAAAAATGAAATAAAGCAATATACACTCTCTTTTTGATATTGGGTTAAAACAATTAACAAAATCATTAATTTCTCATTAGAAAATAGAAGAATTAAGGAGTAAGTGATACAACTGAATTGCCAAGCAGGGCTAAATTAATCATCTGGGAAGAACCAGCTGAAACATAACTCTAAAGTTGTTGAAATTGAATTAGACTAATATAATAAAGCCTTTACAAATCAATTCATATAAACTTACTGTACAGGTATAGGGCTTTCACCACTCCTATTTGTGTAGTTGACAATGGCATTGAATGTCTGATTCAACCATTGCCAGAATATTACTTCCTTTGGTGTTCTGAAATAATCAATTAACCATGCAAGATTCATTTGTTCCTGGAAACATGGAAGTAAGAAAGAAACAGTTAAAGTATCAAATTTCAAAAGCATTAACTTGGTTACTTTACAAATCCTTTAAGTTCACACTGTATAGTCTAGAGAAGTGAACTGCATGGAATGGAAATAAAAAAATCAATAGACCTTAATTTTCACAGAATGCCAATGTTCTAAGTCTTCTTAAAACTGCACAGGTTTTCTTACATCATTCTGACCATTTTATCATGAAATAAACTGAAACACTATATCATGTAAATGCCTAAAACAACAATCAAAAGGAAAGAAAATACATGTAAGTAGAGTAGGAATTAATCTTTATAGTGCTGGAGCCGACTTTATGCTTATGCAAACAGGTAGGATTCAGGCCAGCCGCTAAGTAAAAGTGATAGGTTTTGGAAAGCCGATGACACCAAAATCTATTTCCAGAAAATTACCCAATATTCTAAGGGCTAAGCAGACCATCTCATATGAATTACATGATCAAATAGAACCTGATGTTTCTCCATAGAGAGAAAGAAAGAGAGAGAAAGAGAGACAGACAAACAGACAGACAGAGAATTGAATGGAATTGAGTGTGAAAAAGACTGTGTATTATATCGATTCTATTCAGTTTGTTGTGGCGAACAAAACCAAAATCATTTATACAAAGTCACCTTACTTGTAAAAGGTCAACATGCTGCCTGTAATCAGCATATTTACTGGAACCTGAGCGGACATTCTCCCCAGTATAAACATCTTCTCTTTTGTGTCCGGATGATAGGCAGAGTCGTACAACTGTTTGGCTTTCCATATCTGGTCTTCAGACAGATTCTGGCTATCTCCCTTTCTGAAAACCCAAGAGAAACCCCCTTTAGTACAATTTCTCTGAAAATCATAGTTTTCAGTTTACAGTTTAATTTAGTTCAATTGCAAAAAAGACAACATTCACTTGATATCTGTACAACATATAGCAAGACGAAACATACACAAATACATTACATATAGAATTATTATAATAGTATAATGCAAAAGGATTGAGCCACAAGTTTTAACAACATTAGCAACTTGCCCATTTACAAGTTTGGAACCATAAAATGAAAGGTATCTTAAAAGTAATAGGAGTCAGTGCAAATGTTGGTGTGCTTAAATCTCGCAATTTGATTGCACAGTAGGAACATCGATTAATACCTGGACCCTGAGTCATGAAGACTGCCATATTAACCCCTTGGCCACACAGGACCCTCTTTCAATATTTTTGAAGGACTAACTTTCTATAGTCTTACATAAAACCTTCATATGTAAAGTACTGACCTGTATTTCTCAACAATCGACTTTGCCTCATCTAACTGTTTCCCTGATGCTAGAAGGTTAAATGGATTTGTTGTTATGAAGAAGTGTTTTGCCCTCCCACTAAATGTGGTCTGATCATAACGGGGCTCTTCGATGTTAATTCGTTCTGTGGAAGACGTCATCTGAAGTGAGGGTAAAAGGGTTTCATCACTTGTCTAGATCTTCTCTTTTAAACATACCTTTATCTTTGTTTCAATCAATTTTTAAGTAACCCAAACCAATATTATAATAGGAAATAAAGTCAGCAGCTACAATAACATAATTTTATATACAATTGGTTGCTGGCTAGGCAATTCATTTATTAAGCAAAGTATGATTAATTGAAGTCAAAATCATACTCGTCAAACCAATTTGACGTATCGGAAAATATTGTGAAATATTTGTATCGGGCAATATCTCCCGTCATGTTAAACTTTCAAAGCATTCATTTAATGGTGGCCACTTGCAACAAAAATTTTGTCGCACAGTTACCCATATTTCCATTGTTATTTGAAATTATCGAATTATTTTACTCACAGTAGTGAATTAATCCTTTTCTTAATCAATCTATGCACTTTAAATGTCTGTATTCTGCATATTAACTTTGGAAGAACAGTTTATTTAATGTTAGTTGACAATTGTTTGCTCCCAATGATTTTTTTCTGTGCATGTGCACTGCAATGGGAAAAACCATTTTTTTTTAATTGATGCCATAGTTTGGTGGTATATCATTTTATTTAACACATCTTGTCATATCAATTGACTTTGAATGGCCATTTACGATTTAAATCCAAAAATAAGAATAAAGAAGTCCGACATTATTTGGATCTTTCGAAATTTCTTTTGCCCCATCAGAAAATAAAGAGCAATCCTCACATTGAATTATTTTGACTTAAATCATCCATACATGAAATATTGATAGGGCACTTTTATTGCATTTCTTTTGCAATTGGTTCACTTTTTAAAAAAAATTACAGTTGCATCATCACTTAATTCATTTTCAGCATATGTCAAAATGTCAATCATACATTGATGGTGCATCTGATGTGTTGTCCATGTGATTTCTTTTAACAAAAGTGCTTATTTTCTATTTAAATATGCACATAAGAAGTTATGTTAATTCCTGGTTAAATAGGAGAGATTACATACAACATGGGTTGAAAACGCCACATAACAAAAGTCATCATGTAAAACCGTGCAGAATGGATGGTCAAATAAAAATGATCAAAGTGCAGCAATGACAATGACATCATTAACCGATTTCCTCTAACTAAAGCCACATACCTTGGCGTTATCCCGTTAAATCAAAATTTGCATATTCTAATTCTTTAACATCAAAACCACGACCGCTCAATCCGTTATCTCTTAGTGCCGACCTAAATTTATCCGTGGTTAACTATTTTGACCTTGACATTTTACTCTGGAGGTGTGTAATTTTAATTGACGTTGATTGGATAAGAAATATCTTCTACTAGACCTTACTTTACTGTAATACTCTCTCATTTGGAGGCAATAAAAGACGAAGTCAAAATTTTGGTTAGAAAATGGTCAAAGGGAAACAACTCGAACAGCTTAAATTGTTAGGGTTATTTCCCTTAGACCATAGATAATCCAACTACCAAACTGATATTCTTGAACGGTGTCTAATATGTTATCTATGTCTCTGCTAATATTCAAAAGGACATGACAATGCTTCCCGCAATGTTAAGAAAAGACTTCAATTACTTAGAATAAATATAGAAATAGGGCGCATTGTTTTGTTGACCTATTGCAAATGTGTTTTCGAAGCTTCATCTTTCTATACAAATTGTCACATCTGGACATATCTGTTCGAATTTGCTGTTTCTTAAAGTTTTTTGAAAAAAAAGATAGATCCATTTGTAAATAAAGAAACCAGTGAAATACATCTTATTTGAAGGAATCATGCTACTTTCTACAACCAACTGTAGGATTTAGTACGGAGAGTAGAATAATTAGACAGGTTTCCGTTTTGCGACCTCGTATTTCGGGGAACCAAACAAAATGGCGACGAAAATAAACAATCCGACAGACGACGGTCAACAACATCTGCATAGACGCGTTCAACACAAAATCGCCAAACAATATTTGGACCAAGTTGATCCAGGTCAATAAATCTTTTGTCCAATAACGATTTAAAGAGAATAGTTTTAAACAAAGTTCTTATTTTGACAGGAAAATATATTTTTCCTACTTATAACACTAATTCGGATTGAACGGTTCCCGGAGAACTACATTTAACCCTTTCCCAAACGCCAAGTTTTCGACTGTCCCTAAATGAAAGAGTCTGATATTTCTTTACAGTGTGAATGTGTTGAATGGTTTAACATTTGTATAGCACCAAATCTTTAAAAAAAAAGAAAAGAAGTGATATTTTCTTAACTTTACACCTTTATATACAGTTGAGCAGTGAATAAAAGCTGCAATTATCAGTAATTACATGTTTGTTATTCATGATAGTCAATTGTCTTGATGAACAAAAGTCTGGTTTATCGAATTAAACTTATTACCATGGTGTAAGTCTTACAATTCCTCTCACTGATTTATTTTATAGATGGGGTACTGGCAAGAGATGTTCACAAAGACAGACTGCAACACTTTAAAGAAATTGACCCCAAAACCAAAAAACTGTTTGATGAACAACACAGACAATTCAAGAGGTCAGAATCAGTGTACAGTATACAGGTACATATACACTTGGCTTTTTTACGCTCTAAAACTGGCCTTTGAAATGTCCCTTACCATTTGTTTTTTGTGTGAAAATACTTGCATTTTTCTGATAAATTCAAAGTCATGCCAGCTTTTTGATTTTAGAATTAACAGGCCATTGCCTCTTCCCATTTGAAGGGAATAGGGCGCTGATATCCATAGGCTCACTATGTCTTGGTAATTTGGTTAATTTGGAAGTGGAAACCATTTAACCCATCCCCCTATATGTGAATTCTAGATTGATCAAAACTGAAAGTAAAGACAGATAATGAAGAAATTAAGATAAAAGTCACATTTTCTTTATATTGGATAGAAAATTGTGTTTATCATTGACAAAGTTTTAGGTTTATAGAAGCAATAACAAAGATTTTTTATATTTCATAACAGGGACCTATAAAAGGCACCTTCCTAAATGGAAATTTCTTTAGAACCATGCAGTTTCCCTAAATATTCAGAATTAAACCAGCTTTTTGGTTTTCCACTTTAACAATTTCAGCAATAGAACCTCCAAAAATTAAGAGGCATGGGCCTCTTCCCAATTCAAGAAATAAAAGTCCTGAGTAAAGGATTAAACATGGGTATTATGCTTCATATCTGGATCTTCTGTCTTTTTTGTTTACAGAATGTGTGCTGGTTAATTGCTGCAATGGGAGTGTTTTACTACTCTGACATCTACAGGACAGTTCTCTTCCATCCTAAAATCAACAGGTAACTATCTCTCATTCAAAGGGCCTCTGTGGCTTAGTGGTTTGGGTATTGAAATCACATGGCCAATCTCCGCGCGTGGTCAAATCCCGGTGACAGCATTTTGATTTACATGTGAGGTACTGGTAGTCTCCTGACTGACTTACGGAATCCCAATGGTTCTTCCTGGCTTGACCAGCCTTTATGGGCAGTTGAACATGGGGGTCTTCTCCCATCATTTAAAGTGAGGCATCGTAACATAACTGAAATATAATGTTTATGCGATGTTAAAAACAAATGAATAAATATCTCATTTAGTGTTTATTGATGGTTGAATATGGAGTTTAACTCCACTTTCAAGGGTCATATTATTATGTTGCAATGAGATGTGCAGCTATCCATGCTCATAGTATTTCATCCATAGTGCAATGCTCTTGCTTTTTTGGAAACAAGAATGTTCAGAAATGATTGATATTTCAATAATGCTTAACTTATAGTTTTATGACAGATATTTATGTTTTTCCCACAGATTTCTCCTGCAAACATGTAAACTATTCCCATGTGAATAACGATCTCTTATATCCCAAATAATTTTCAAAGTTTGTCTGCTACAGACTTGCATGAGCCGTAAGGTATTTGATAAAGAGTTAGAATACATCAAGAACTTTGATTGTTATCGGTTAGTTAATGTAGTTTGTTTATTAATGTAGTTAAGTGAGCAATTATGGTATGCAATATCCATTTAATGATTTAATTTTGCGACTAAAAACAATACTATGACTTTATGAATGAGGCTATTAATAGTTCAAGTGCAAGACTACAGTTCGAGGGTTCAATGCAAAACTATAGTAAGTGCTTCATGTTTACGAAGCACTTACTATAGTCTTGCATTGAACCATCGAGTTAGTCCTTCATAAAAGTGAACGAAATACTATGGTCTTGCATTAATTATTCATTATTACAAGCTCTTGATGATTTACCAAAATGATGTAACTCTGGCATTACAAAATTTAATGATGCAGCTTTTTTTATAACAAGCATATATTTCCTTTGTTAACTTCTGTAATACTTCACCAATCTCATTATTGTGGGTACTCATTAGAAATGGCTTGATAACCCTTCACCAAATGCCAATTTTGGACTCCCAAATTGAAAGAGTTTGCAGACAACATTTCAAAATGAGCAATTTCACCTTTTCCCACAATTTTTTCCAGAGTGTTCTGCAACAAAGTGGTTAAATGTTGTTAATGTTTGGTAATGGGTAAATACTATTCCTATCCTATCATTGTAGGATCTCATTATAATTGACATGTTAAAAGCCCATAAAAGGAGATTAATGCTATATCAAACTATATATTTTTTGGTAAATTTTTGGACAGATCCAAATAGTTATCACTAGAAAACACCATTAGCACAACTTAAATGTGAAAGTTAAAGAGAAATAACCCAGATTAGCAATTTTTATAATTCAGATTTCCTGATTCTTCACCTCTGTCCTTGACAGTTGATATACACATTTTTGAACTGACCAATCAGAATTCGTTATTTTGAATATGTAAACAAACAGGTTGGTTGATAAACATGATTGAATTGGAGACAACTATATTTCAAACACAAAATAACTTATTTTAAATGAGTCTATTCAATATGGTCCCAATGCATTCCTAAACTAATTCTCATTACTTTTATGAACATAATAAAAGAACTCCATATATTTTTTCAGTAATTTATTTGTACTCCTCTCCTTTGATGTGCCTTTAAGCTTGTTATGCCATTTGTAATGAGTACCTACATTAAAGGATCTACTTTATAGAATTTGAAATACTGCATGAAAAAGACCCACATATTAATCCTTATTAAAACTACAGAATCTAAAACAACATTCTGGTTGCAAAGGAAAACTATGCATGTATGTACATGTAATTGCTTTAAGCCACAGATGTGGCATGTTCTTATAGTAAGAGTATTAGCATTGACATTTTAGAAGTCTCTCACAAAGGCTTTGTAAATATAATAACCATTTCAGGAGCATTAGTTGCTTAACCCTTAGAATGCTGGGTAATTTTCTAAAGATAGATTTGTGTGTCTTCTGCTTTTCAAAACCTTGAGTATCTGCTTTATTGTGTTGAGGAACGATACTTAGTGTAGCAAACAGGTTAAATCACAGGCCAGCCACCAATTTACTTGATGGCTGGCCTGGATATAACCTGTTTGCATAAGCATGAAGTCGGTTCCAGCACTATAAGGGTTTACATGCAATGGTATGTTCCTGAAAAACCTTCAACTCAATTTTCATTCTGTTTGATTACTTTCCAAAAAGTATGCTTGTTTTTCAAAAAAAGAAAAGAGTCTAAATAAATATACTTTTTGTGTTGACAAGTGCAGCTCCCTTTTGTTATTTTATTTCATTGTTGTTTTATTTTTATGTTTTTATTAATGTATGATTTTGAGTATAGGGTAAACTGGCCAACTTATTGCCATATGTAAATGTGCAATACATGCTTGAATATGAGCCTGAAATTATTCTCACTAAGAACTACTTTGTTTTGGGTCAATAGAATAAGTTGTTTTCCACAAGCAAAAATTCTTAAATTGATTGAATGTTTCCAAAGAAGGTCTGCATCAAATGTCTTTTTGCTTAAAGAAATGTTTTATATTCCCAACCAATCTATTTAACATTGGTTGTTGAGCAAGTTTGTCCAAATTATTGTATAAATTGTTGATCGTCCCCATACTTATGATTTTCTCTCTTACCATTTTATATTGATTGGGAAGCAAGATCTTCCTTTTGTCAAGGTGGTTTCTAAACCCATAGAATGCTTGGAAATCTTGTAAAAACAGATTTTCTGTTGGCCTGCTTTCCAAAACCTTAAATATCTGTTTAATTTTGATGAAGAAAGATACTCAGAGTTGCAAACAGGTTAGATCACAGGCCAGCCACCAATTTACTTGGTGGCTAGCCTGGATCCAACCTGTTTGCATAAGCATGAAGTCGGTTCCAGCACTATAGGGGTTTAAGTTTGCAGTTGCATAAATTTGAAATATTGTTTTTGTTGGAAAGGTTTTCCAGACGAAAGGGTACGTTGTTTATGAAACAAGCTGTTGCCATGAATAAAATTACTTTAACCCTTCAGCTACTTTAAGACAAAGGAACTATGAGCAAATATGAAAAATATTCTTATGTGGCAACCCATTTCCTAAGAACATGAAGAACAGTATGATTATTAAACTAGAGTTTTCAAAAACATTGTTACAAAATGGAAACTTGGTCATGATGAGCAACTTTGAAATTAACTTATTATAACTCCTATTAAGTGTAATATTCTGCTGTTGCTTTCTATATACAGATTATTATAATGATATACTAATAGAAATATACACAGGGAAAAACCCTTCACATGTATATCTTGAACTCTCTGAGAGAATAAGTGGTTAGAGCACTGTCCTTGTAAACGGAAGACCCTTCTCAAACCAGGTTTGAATCCCAATTCTAGTTTATTTTAGATTTTTATCTGGACCATTGGAAGAATAGGAGAGCTATACTACTCACCTTGGAGATTTTGTAGACGTCACATCTTGGTTTATGTTTTACAAACAATTTTTTATCTCATAATCCACTGTATGGAATAGATGGAAATTTCACCAATCTGTTTTGGGACTTTTCTGGAACCAACTTCATGCTTATGCAAACAGGTAAGATTCAGGCCAGCCGCCAAATGAATTGGCGGCGGGCCTCGATCTAACCTGTTTGCAACTCTGAGTACATGTATCTTTCCTCATCAAAATTAAGCAGATATTCAAGGTTTTTGAAAGACGGACAACACAAAATTCTTTTCTTAGAAAATAACCCATAATTCTAAGTGTTAATGTAAGGCCACTGACAAAGTCTTGTATCTCTGGTGTTGATTTTAAGTACCGGTTTTTGTACTCCAAAAACTTGGTTAAAGTTTTATGAGTATCTTCGTAGTTCAGGAACAAATTATTGTTCACTGACCTATATGATATCCCTTTCCAACATTTATCTAATAGTGGAGTGATTTGTCTTATGAACATGGTTCGAACCCACAACTCTTATGTTCCAATGTTGAAGATCTACGCCTGGACCGCTATTCTGCACTTGATCTGACTAAGAGTTAAAAAGTTTAACCTTTCCCAAACAACGTTTCAAAATGTGATGAAATTGAAAAATAATCGTCTTATAGGGCAGAAAACATGGTGGGAAAAGGAAAAATTGCTCAAATTTCTCCTTTTCCCACAATGTTTTCTAGAGTCTTCTGCAACAAACTGGTCAAATGTCATTATTGTTTGGTAATGAGTTAAATAAAGTCAATTATTTTGTTTTTTCTTTACCATGCTTCCTTATGTATTTCAGATTATGGTTCAATCTTGGCGGAGCTCTAATATCACTGAACATCACCATTGCAGCTTTTCTTATCGTTTGGCTGTCTTTTATCAAGAAGGTCCACTCCGATGAATGGGAGAGAAAATATCCTGCAGCAATTCCGGTGGCCACGGGGAGTTTTGTACTTGGCTCTATATTGTAAGTACAGGAGCTTACCAATTCTTAACCCTTAAAATGCTGGATAATTTTCGAAAGACTGATTTTTATGTCGTCTGCTTTCCGAAATCTTAAATATCTGCTTGATATTGATGAGGAAAGATCCCCATAGTAGCAAACAGGTTAGATCACAGGCCAGCCGCTAATTTACTTGGCAGCTGGCCTGTGATCTAACTCATTTGCATAAGCATGAAGTCGGTGTCCAGCACCATGAGGGTTGATAACTTTTTAATTGATAATGAAATTCACTCGTATGGGTATTTGTGACTCATTCAAATTGAAAGCATTCGAAGATGAAACCAAAAGAGAAAAGCAAGAAAAAGATGTGATTGATTGCTTCTTGGTATTTGGTAGAAGCCATTGTAACAAAAAAATAAACTGCTCATTTGGAGCTATTTATTTGTTTGGTCAAGGTGCTCTGTGAAGTCTTCTGCTAGTACATGTAATGTATTAAAGTGTTTATCATGGTTTAAAAGATAAACCCATTTCTTTGTAAATGTACTTTTGTTAAAGATTTGTTAGAAGAGTCTAATGATTTTTCCACAAAATAGGATTTTTTTAAATTATTTTCTTTTGAATTAATTGGAATTGAATTCCTATGATAGGCCTCCTTGTCAAATCTTCTATGTGAAGAACTTAACCCTTAAAGTGGTGGAACCGACTTCATGCTTATGCAAACCGGTTAGATCCAGACATTCTAAGAGTTAAGATGAAACAGAACCATAAAAGGAAGAAGAAATTCTAGTCAGACGAGAAAATAATAATAGAGTAGGAAGGAAACATTTTTTTGCCATTTGTAATAATTTATTTAAAGCCCGTCTGTGGTATAATCATCAAAGAATGAATGTGAGAATGAAATGTCTGGCCCCCACATACACATATCAGAATGCAAACAACTTTAACCCTTAGAATGCTGGGTAATTTTCGAAAAATAGATTTTTATGCCATCCCCTTTCCAAAACCTTAAATATCTGCTTAATTTTGATGAGGAAAATGCTCAGAGTAGCAAGCAGGTTAGATTACAGGTCAGCTGCCAATTACTTGGCAGCTGGCCTGGATCTAACCTGTTTGCATAAGCATGAAGTCGGTTCCAGCACTGTAATGGTTAACGTCTTTATCCATGAAACCTTATTTTACCCCACCCGCTGTAGAAGACTTTAAAAACCACCATGACAAATGGATTAACTGTTCCTCATGAGCTATCTATCCTTTTCTTTCATTGGTCTCTACCCAATTACATAAGGAAAAAGATGTTTTGTTCTTGCTTTTGTTTGTTCTCTGCTGTTTATTTCAACCAATTGGACCAATCAAGAGGGCACTTATGGAGGAATTAATAAAGGCTGTCTGTTGCATGATCGTTAACAATTGAATATGAGAATGAAATGTGAAGCTTTAGTCCTTAAATAAGTTATCAGGAAGCAGACAAATTAATGTTACTGTCTAGCAAACTGATTCCATGCTTTTCATGGATATTGCAGTGTCTGTGAAAAATAGAGTTATTCCTCATATGAATGTTAGTTTTCTTTTTCAAACATTCATTTATAAAGAGATTGCTACAAAGAAAAGAAAAATCCTGGTTTTGTTTGGTTCAGGGGGAACCTTAACCCATTACCAAACAATAACGACATTTGACCAGTTTGTTGCAGATGACTCTGAAAAACATTGTGGGAAAAGGAGAAATTGCTCTTAGGAGCAAGTTCTCTTTTTTCCCACTATGGTTTCTGCCCTATCAGATGACTATTTTCCAATTTCATCACATTTTGAAATGTCTTCTGCTAAGCCTTTCAATTTGGAACAGTAAAACATTTGGTGTTTGGTAATGGGTTAAAGGGCACAAGACAAGCCAACTATTGATAAAGTAATCATCTCCCATGCTATATGCATCATACGGCTGTCTGTACCACCTCAAAGGGATATTATATGTCTCGAATTTGACAGGATTGCATGCTTAGTGAACTCATCTGGGGTGTAGATCAAATCATCTCCCGCCGATTATTTATCCTCCATCTCTTCCCTTATATGATTTTGTGGACTGGTCCAAATTGATGAGATTTTGTGGACTGGTTCAAATTGATGAGATTCTGTGGACTGGTTCTAATTGATGAGATTCTGTTGACTGGTCCAAATTGATGAGATTCTGTTGACTGATCCAAATTGATGAGATTCTGTTGACTGGTCCAAATAAATGAGCTTCTGTGGACTGGTTCAAATTGATGAGATTCTGTGGACTGGTTTAAATTGATGGGATTTTGTGGACTGATCCAAATTGATGAGATTTTGTGTACTGGTTCAAATTGATGAGATTCTGTGGGCTGGTCCAAATTGATGAGATTTTGTGGACTGGTCCAAATTGATGAGCTTCTGTGGACTGGTCCAAATTAATGAGCTTCTGTGGAATGGTCCAAATTGATGAGATTCTGTGGACTGGTCCAAATTGATGAGATTCTGTGGACTGATCCAAATTGATGAGATTTTGTGGACTGATCCAAATTGATGATATTTTGTGGACTGGTCCAAATTGAAAGTAGCAGTAGACAACAAAGAATGGAAAGGAAGCTTAAGGTAAAGGTTATTTTATTATAGTGTCACCCCTATTGAAAGGGCCAGCCAGTTTTGGTTTATGAGACACTTTTCACTGATTATACCAAGTACTTCCCAACTTCTATCATGTAGAAAGTGGAAGGGAAGAACACATTTTGTATGATATTGGGTTGAAATCGCAGCCCATGAGGAGCAGTTTGTTCTTTATGTATGGTGTTGATTGAAGTTCAGACCAATCATTAGCCCTTAAAGTGCTGGAACCGATGTCATGCTTATGCAAACAGGTTAGATCAAGACCAGCCACCAAGTTAATTGGAAGCTGGCCTGTTATCTAATCTGTTTGCTACTCTGAGTATCTCTACTCAAAAATATTACTGAGTGAGCAGATATGTAAGGTTTTTGAAAGCAGACAACAGCAAAATCTATTTTTAGAAAATTACCCAGCATTCTAAATGTTAAGTTTGGGTATTTCTGTACTGATGACTATCCAGGTATTGCAACTGAACTGAAATGCTTTTGTAGCAATGTTTATACCAACTAAAACAATGGAAAAACCCATTCACCAACACAACTGTATTTTACAGCATCTTTACCATACTCTATAACAAGGTATCGCCAACGAGAGCAGACAGCATTTCAATGGTTCAGCGCAATACTATAGCAAGTGCTTCACATTTGTGAAGCACTTGCCATAGTCTTGCGTTGAACCCTCGATTTATAAAGGTGTATGACAAGCAGAAGAAATTGCTCATGTCTGATGCAGTGACATGCCATAAATTTTCGTATTGCAGGAAACTGTTGTTATTGTCCCTTGTGTGTCAAAATGATATTGTCTTGTCTCAAACAATAGAAAGTGATCGAAAGTATTGAAGATAATATCAGGGATCTGCGGTGGTGAAATGGGACCCGCAACACCAGGTTCATTTATTTCACTGTTCTGTGTGCTTTGGCATGACACATTTCTTAGCCAAGTGCTGGAATATTTTCTATAACGCTCAAGAGTGAGGGCTGTACATTAATAAGTAGAAAGTAGACTGCAGCTGTATTAGACGACTCAAAAAGTCATTTTGACAAAAGAAAAATATTGAGCAATTCTTCTATTGCCACATGATTTGCAAACCTGATATAATGTGTTTTTTCTCTTGCAATTTATAATCACATAATTTCATTCAGGGGGAATAGCTCATTTTTATTCTAGAATGGGTTTGTCGGTATGGGGTTAAATGTGCTATGTCAACAGAATTTAGTTATAGAACAGCTTTCCTGGATTTTTTGCAGCTTTTTTGTTAACTAACTTGCCTTGTTTCAAACAATTTGCATCAAATTTCTTAATGCAATAATCATAGAACAGAAAGCTTCCCATCTAAAATCAAAATCAATATCATAAATATAGATGTGTTAGTTATGATTAAAAAGAAATCATTTTAACCATTTCTTTCACATGTTGATGATGTTGCCAATTATGCAAATTTGTTAAAAGCTGTCTAGTCAAGGAGCTATTACAGGATTGATTTTCATAGTGAGAGTTCTGGCAGATGATAAAAGCAATTTCTCCTAGAATGGTGGTAGAAATGAATCGGTAGAAATCATTATGACAAAAGAAGAAATTGCGTGTCACAAGCAATTTCTCCTTTCACCACAATGCTTTATCAATCTTATAATTCACATATCACAGCAGCAGAGCTGAAAGGTTTTTCATATAATGTTCACAAAGCTTTTGCATCAATAGTTTCTTTTAATCGTCTGCTGTTGATGATGAGCCTCTAAAGTTCAGTGGGTAGAAAGACCGACTTCGAGTACAAAGGTACTGAGTTTGAGACCGGGCTAGGCCAATATTTGCTCCGACGTAGTCAGCAACTTTAAAGGAATATTTTGCGGTACTACTGGTGGGATAATGCCAGGAGAATGGATATTGTGCTGACTGCCGCAATGTGACTTAAATACTGCTGAAAACAGCATTAAAACTCAATCTTACTTAAAATGCTGAAGATGCATGGAAACTATAGACAAACTTGTGTTTAGAGGCCAGACTATGGAACTGAGGAAATTGGCTGCTTAACACAAATTGATGTACACTATAAACCCCACAGTGGGACTTTTTGTAGTGGTTGTTTAAGGCAGGTTGGCTGCTTCAAAGAATGGTTGCTTAACACAAGTAGGACTGTAGTACATTGTGTATATATATATATATATATATATGAAGTAAATAGATGATGTTATTGAAAGCTAGCATGTGGTCTGTGCGTGCAGCTGAAAAGGAATACAGACTGGAAATGAAAGAAAGGCCTTCCCTGTTTCTCGATTAACCCTTATCCAAAGGCAAAAGTTTCGACTGTCCCAAATTGAAAGGGTTTGCAGATGATATTTCAAAATGTGATGAAATAAGTAAGTAATCTTCTGATAGAGCAGAAAACAATGTGGGAAAAGGAGAAATTGCTTGTTCAGAGCAATTTCTCCTCTCCCACAATGTTTTCTAGAGTCATCTGCAGCAAACTGGTCAAATGTCGTTAATGTTTGGTTATGGGTTAAGGAATTACTGTGTCTGTGTTATTTCAACATGCTGAAAGGGCCATCCAACTCTCATCCCTATTTTCCTAAAGGAGAATGTCAGGATTGGTCCAATTTTATAACTGCTACAGACTTCAAGAATGGAATTAGAAAAAATGTGTTTTATTTTTTTAGCCAGACATGGAAGTAGCACACCAAAAGGTGAAATAACTTATTACAAAGCAAAATCTTTAGAATTGCACTGCATGAGGTGAGATGTTTTCTTCGTAAGCAAATTTTTCAACACTGCTCTTAGATTAGTTATTTTCTTCATATGCAATTGTTCAGCATTCATTGCAAACAATTACCTGTGGGTATATCCAAATAAGTAGAAGTTATTTTTTATGGAATTTCACATTGCAATATTGTAATTTCATTGAAGATACTATCCATGTTTATCAGTTATGAGTCATAACTGCACCTGGGAGCTAGGCACGTTCTTCGATATTTGCGAGGTTTAGAGGAAGAAAATGAAAATAAAACAACATTATTTTTGAATAAAATTCATGGTAAACATACAGTAATATGGGTTCATTGAAATCGAATATTCGAATACTATTTTGCTATTCGAATATTCGACCCGCTATTCGAATATTCGAATATTCGTTCCCATCCCTAGTTATGACTTATTCAAAAAAGTTGCTTAATAAAACGGTACCCTGTACATTGACTTGCTTTTTTTCGTCGTCTGCTGCTGCTTCCAATTTGGTCCTCTTTCCTGGTGAAATTGGTTAACCCATTACCAAACAATAATGACATTTTACCAGTTTGTTGCAGGCAACTCTTGAAAACATTGTAGAAAAAGAAGAAATTGCTCTAAATGAGCAATTTCACCTTTTCCCAGAATGTTTTCTGCCCTATCAGAAGATAATTTTTCAATTTCATCACATTTTGAAATGTCGTCTGCAAACTCCTTCAATTTGGGACAGTGGAAAATTTGGCATATGGTGAAATTAATTAAAGCACATAAAACGCCTAAATTCTTTGCGCTTTTTTACACTTTGGAAGGGAAATCAAGTATCGGTAGCTGCAAAGTTGAATTTATCTTTTGCAGTGACTGAAACAATATGGAAGAGATGATTGTAAAAACCAATTTCCATTACTGAGGAGTTTTGTATTGATTTGCAATATCTTTAGGCCATCCATCTTCACGATGGTTTAAGACAAAATATGACAGAAATTTCCGAAACTTTGATGGCTGCCATAAAGTCTGAGATGAGAAGTACTGGTAGATTTCATGCTCATATAAGTAGATTTCATGCTCATATTAGTAGATTTCATTCTCATATAAGTAGATTCCATGCTCATATAAGTAGATTCCATGCTCATATAAGTAGATTTCATGCTCATATAAGTAGATTTCATGCTCATATAAGTAGATTTCATGCTCATATAAGTAGATTTCATGCTCGTATAAGTAGATTTCATGCTCATATAAGTAGATTTCATGCTCATATAAGTAGATTCCATGCTCATATAAGTAGATTTCATGCTCATATAAGTAGATTTCATGCTCATATAAGTAGATTTCATGCTCATATAACCATAATTTAAGACCTGGTTACTGAGGATTAAACATTATAATGTTTATGAAGTCAATGTAACATTACTTTCTGGTCACAGATTCATTTGAGTAATTATGACATTGTGGAATACAAAGAGTTCCCTTGAAATATTTTGTGCAGCACTGATGCGCAAAAATCTAAGAATATGAAATATCTGTCAGGTAATTTGAGGGTTTGATCGAAGGCTATAAGAAGTTCTTTACTTTTTTGGAGGACTTGCCTTAGTTTTGCATTGGACCCTTAATCTGTATTAAAGTGTTATTGCTTTATGAAAGCATTTTATTGGACGACCATGGACAGCAAATATCAAGGATTCAGTTACTTTCAAATAAGGGAAAGAGTAAGGGCTCTTGACCAGGTCTTACTAACGCTCTACCATAGGCAAAGTTTCAATGCATATGTGATTAAAATAGTTTGCTAAAGGCAGTTATTAATCAAAATCGAGTTTAAAATTATTGTTCTTTAGGATCGGCATAATTGCTGACTAACCTGCCATTACTCTGTACTATGGCACAAGTTATTATTCATCCAGCATGAGGATATTGCAATTGAAGAAATGGGTGGAAATGATCTCTTATAGAAAAGAAATGGTTTTGAAAGTGAGAAATTACTCAATAAATCTCCTCCAATAGACATGTATTATCTTTTCATTGTTAAATGAAGTGTTTATATTTTACTTGATTTAATACTTTTTAAAGCAAAAGGCTCTTTTTCAATTTTCACTTGAATTCTTCCAGATATCCCCTACAAAATGTCGTTCTTCACATGTAATAGTGTTTTTTTTTCTTCAAAAGTTATGCCTATAGAGGATCATGTATGAATGAATAGGCTTACATGTTATTTCTCTATTTTGCTTCTGTTGTCTAGTGCATTAAAAAAGAAGACTGTTGAGAAAATTCATTATTCAATAAAGGTTATTTTATGTAATCGAGGGACTAGGGTTTGTTCATGATTGTGTAAATATTGGTCCTGTTTAACAAGTATCTAAACATCATAAAATCACAAATAAGGTTTTACAAGCTTGCAGGCAGATGGCGCTAGATTGTTATCACTCATATTAAAGGAACTTGTTCACAAAATAGAAAACTTGAAAGTCAAAATGAAATGCTATTGAAACAAAACAGGTTTTGTATCGTTATTTGATATTCAATTAAAAGTAGCTATTGAAAGCAAAATTAATTCAGGAAACATCAAGTTATCTTAGTATGTTTCAGTCTGTGTGCAGTAGATCTCAAAAGCGATGCCATGCTCTTGGATTATAATACAGTCATGTAAATTCACTCTTTATACACTTTAATGAATTTAAAACAATCTAATTTTGCTATGACTAATCTTCATTGCTTATCATATAACAGTACAGCTGTTGAGCAATTATATAGAAATTAATGTTTAACCTCCGTATTTCCTCACATCTGTGAATAAGCACCTTTAAGATATTAGTTTGCTTTTACTGGAACCATTTGATGAACAATCTTCTAGATATTGTCAGGATATTTTCATCTGTAAAATGCAGAGCTTCATTAGACTGGGAACCGGTCTCTCATCTATTGAAAATATTGTGGAACAAAGTGAAGCCCATAGACAGTGGGAGACCAGTTTAGAGTCTCATTAGCTCAGTGGGTACGACGTTTGACTGGGTTTATTCATTTATGGTGGTTAAGGAAAGCAGTCGCCTGCTTGGAAATGATAATGTTCAGTACTGTAGTGCAATTACCTCGGGTATAGATCTATATGCACACTGACTACCTTTAAACTGAAATACTGTGGAAAACAATGCAAAAATCCAATCAAGTGATTTGTAACTAATTAAGTATAAAACTAGACTTAGTGTTAACCAGAAGTTTGCATAAATTTTGCTTGATATCCATAATTGATTGTTCGCTGTAGATTGCTAGAAATAAGCTGGAAAGGTCATTTCACCCATTTTATGATAATTTAGATACAAATTATTCCATATTTCTTTTGTCATTATAGTTTTTATGCATATTTGTGCTTTCACTGAATATGTATGGTGTTTTGGTTATTGTAATCTTAGTTTTGAAGTGATTAATGCCATATTCAAAGTGACAATAAAGCTCTTGAAAATGATAATCAAATTCCTTCTTTTGGGAATTTTCTACTGGTCGAAATTCAAAGCAGCAGCAGACATCATAGAAAAAGCAAGATACATTTAGCTGTTTTCCATATTTGGCACACGGATTCGTCGTTGAGATTCTTTGGTGGTAATGGCTATATTTATATATAATCATTACCCTCAAAAGAATTTTAACTACGAATTCTTTGATATTTGGAAGAAATCATTTAACAAGAAGATGCTAAGAACATCTGATCCGTTTGTCACAGTAATTTCTCATGTCACCTGCAGCAGATGCTGCTTACTGCCTACAAAGTGAACTTCAGTACATAAGAGTAAGGGGTTACTGAAGAAATAGCCTTGAAAACTATCCGGAAGAAGCGTTGATGGTTTTCCTTGGAGGGGAGCAGTCATTATCTATTGCACTGCACTTATCCCTTATAGTGCCAGAACCGACTTCATGCTTATGCAAACTGGTTAGATCCAGGCCAACTGCAAAGTAAATTGGCAGCTGGTCTGTGATCTTACTTGTTTGCTACTCTAAGTATCTTTCCTCATCAAAATCAAGCAGATATTTAAGATTTTGGAAATCAGAAGACACAAAAATCTAGTTTTAGATAATTAACCAGGATTCTAAGGGTTGAGAATAGAAAATGAAGAATCTTTTACATTCGGAACACCTCGGCCATTTCTTAAAATAACCTCGGAGGTAATGGGGAGCCATTTTTGAAAGTAGGTCAGCAACGAAGGGCCAATCGTATCTACTCGGCAATAACAAGCCGGGGATTGCCGAAAAGAGCCGATTGACAAAATATGAAACAAAGATGTGTTGATATGATCATCTTCTATGAAAAGGGTAAAAAGCCCATTCAATTGTGATATATAATCAATTTGTGTGAATTCAAATACGTATTTAGTGCCTGTGTGTATTTTGTGTTATCCGCCGGAAATAAGGCAAATTACCCCAGGATTTCTGGTGTATTCATGTACTGCCTACGAGGTATATCTACCGACTTGTTACGGGGATTGCCGAGTAGATACGATTGGAATCTTTTAAACACAGACTAGTCAATATTCTGTCTCTTATGGTAAATTGCATACAATCAAATCTAAATTAAGCATCTACCTTTAGACTGGATTCAGAATCTAAATGCTTCTGTGAATATTAATGCTTTGCAAACAAGTTTATGTTGGTGTACATTTGGGTTTTAATATGAGTATACCTTTATTGATTCATACTTGCCAGTAAATTGCAGTTAGAGCCTTTCCTTGTTTTTGAGTAATTTGATGCTGATTAAAAGATCAAGGCAATCACGATTTTTGTTTTTTAGCATTGCATAATTGATTACTGTACCTCATATGAAACTCTTTATAACAAATATGGAATTAACTCTTCATGAGCAAATTCTCTAATTATCACAATGTTTGTTAAGGTTTTTGCTGCAAGAGTTTTCAGCATTTTCCCTCATGATACAAGTGTTTCTAATACATCAGTACATCAGTAGCAAAACACATATGAAACAATTGTAATAAAAGAAAAAATGTTCTCTGTACTTGCTATTTCTCTTTTTACACAGTGATTCATAATGCAACATCACAAAGAAAGTCTTGTTTTTATACCACAGGATTAAATAATTCGTGATATACTGCTTTCTGTCATTCAATTCTATTGTCCCTGCCACAAACTGCAACCTTGCTGAATAGAAGGCACACACGTTTCCTGTTTCCATGTTGTTCTATTCATGATCATTGCTAATTATAATCTAGACCAAAGTCTGGACACATAAAATTCCATTTGAGGCAACACGTTTAACTGTAACACTTCCTGAATTAGTTATGCTTTCAATAGCTAGTTTTGATTGCATATCAAACAATACAAAAACTGTATTGTTTCAAATACATTTTATTTTGACTTTCAAATTTTCTCTGTGGCGAACAAGTATCTTTAAGTCTTCTTAAATTAGGAAAATGATTATAGAATAAAACAAGCCCAACTATTGATGCTATTTGATCAAAAAAGTGATATGGCCTGGTAATTACAGAAAATTCTGTTTGGGTCCTGTTTTGGTTATATCTGGTGTTTTGTTCAATATCCGAAAATATCTAGCTCTCCCTAGAGGTTTCCAAACAGTTTCCTGTTTCCTAGATGAAAGATGTTGTGCATGCTTTTCACATCGATGGAATTGATGGATCTAGCTTCACTCTTGAATAATATTTGTCTACAGTTGCATTGAAATGTAGGCGACATGGGTGCAGTGGTAGAGCCACTGAGTGTCGGCCTATTGTACAGAACGTCCTGAGCACCAGGGTACCATTTTACTAAACAAGTTACGGAAAATATTTGCGTAAGTCATAATGGATGAACATGGATAGTATCTTCAATGAAAGTACAATATTGCAATGTGACACGTCATTGGAAGCGTATCGGAGAGACGAGTCCAATGATGTGTTACTTTGCAATATTGCGTAGCCCAATATTGAAATAAGAGGAAATGTTGTTTTAGACTTACGCAAATCTTAAGCGTTAACTGTTTAGTAAAACGGTACGCAGTAGTGTAGTGTTAAGGTGAAGATTGTCGGAACAAGCCAACTTATTGGCACGAGAACTGCATAGTATAAGAATGCAGTCATAGATATTGAATTTGATAAGCTTCAAGCTTCGGTCACAATCAATGTAAAATGAGTTTAATCTAAAATGTATACAAACTAGGGGTTATCCCTAGCTGTATTATACCTTATGTTAAGAGGGTAATTTTCTAAAAATATACTTTTGTGTTGTCTGCTTTCCAAAACCTTAAATATCTGCTTAGTTTTGATGAGGAAAGATACTCCGAGTAGCAAACATGTTAGATCACAAGCCAGCCCCCAATTTACTTGGCGGCTGGCCTGGATCCTACCTGATTGGAAAAGCATCAAGTCGGTTCCAGCACTATAAACAAATCTTGCAAAAAAGAGATCCTGTAATCCTCGTTTTGAGCATTTTCTTATTTTGCATCATTGTTATCAGAAAAAGAGTCACATGTTACATACACTCGCACTAATTCTTGTGTACCTTACTACATGTTCGACCAATACGTGGCTAGGTATAATGCCAAAGGAGACTCCATGGTTGAAGAACATTTGATTACCATAGGGAGTTGAACCTCGGTTGATTGGTCTCTTGTCCCCGTATACTAACCATTTCTTTTCTCTCTATTTTCAGTTTGACGGTAGGACTATGGCCAATATATGGACTCCTGACACCAGTTCTGCTGTTTGTGATGTTTATGGGTGTGGTAGTGACGATAGCCATGATTCCGAGCATCTAACCCATTAAACCATGAAGAAAATTGGTGACTTGTTTAAATTAAAAGCAACAACAGTCTATAAAAGAGATAATTTCATGGGTGAAAGCATTCAGGATCATTCCCAATTTTCAGGATTTGGAGACTTTGTTCCTATATACCCGTAATGCTATACCAAACATGCCTTTTCAGAATAAAGAACTAAAGATTTCAGGTTTTTAAAATTCTTAAACTTTGACCCATGAAATATGAACACGATACCTTTTTGTTATGGTAATGAATAGGAGCAAGTGTGACAAAAAATGAATTGTCCTTTGGTATCAGTTTGCTTTTGTCACATTGGTTTCTTGACCCATTACCAAACAATAACTACATTTAACCACTTCGTTGCGTACGACTTTGAAAGACTTTGTGGGAAAAGGAAAAATTGCTTGTAACGAGCAATTTCTACTTTTCCTACAATGTTTTTTGGCCTATCAGAAAAATATTTTCCAAATTTTATCACATTTTGAAACATAGTCTGAAAAATCTTTCAATTTGGGACAGTCAAAAATTTGGCGTTTGGTAAAGGGTTAAAGACTTCTGTTGCAGCTTCATCAAAATGAGTGTTAGAAAAGACTTATTTCTGAAAGTTACGCCTGTGACACAGCTTTGTGTTAACTATGATGTAAAAACAGATTTGAATCTTTCATTTATCAAAAGTTTATTCATGTGCTATTGTTACTCTTTCCTCACCTTATCCACAACTTCTGAAATATTCTAGCGTCTAAAGTGAAAATGAAAACGTGAGTTTTCATGTTGCTGGTTTTTTGTTTTTATATTTATTTAACCATGATGTATAAGCAAGTTCCATTTGTTGCTATGGGTAACATCAAATCATCTGATTACATCATGAAAGGCAATCTCATTTTTAATTAGACCCTTTTTTTCCAAATCCTGTTCTTAACTTACCTTTATACTTCTTTCATATACATGTTGGCAGTTACTGCAGTTATTAAAAGTGTGCCAGGGACCTCTGTGGCCTAGTGGTTAGAGTAAAGAACTTGAAATCACATGGCCCCTCTCCGCGTGGGTTCAAATCCTGAGAGGGATATGGATTTTCATGAGAGGCAGTCTCCCGACTGACTTACAGAATGCCGATGGTTCTACCCTCCTTGACCAGCCCTTATGGGCAGTTGAGTATGGGGTCTTCCTCCATCGTTAAGAGTCGGGCATCGCTACAAAACTGAAATAATGTTGATGTGATGTAAAACCCATAAAAAAATAAAATAAATAAATAAAAGTGTGCCCTTGTAGAAAGGTTTGCAATAAGAAACTTGTCCTTGTTTGACATATGCAACATAAACGTTATTTATTTTGTTTATCAAAATGTTCTTTTCTTAATCAGAGTTATTATGTGTCAATCGAATTGTATATATGTTATAATTTTGTATTAAAGAATAAAGATGTGTTACACTCCTTCTTTATTTTTGAATTTTCTTTGTCACTTCCATTTGGTTTCAAAACTGTCAGTTTTGCTTATAATCCAAGCAAAGGGGATCCACTTTAAAATGTTTAGCATAGATTGTTTATCTCTACATGAAGTTGAGCTTTTTTCAAGTAAAAAAAACGATTTGTGTTTTGTCAAAATTTACCAATTATATTTTTCATATCCAAATTCCCTTATTCAAAAGCTGTATAAACAATTGTAGCAGATACCATTTAAGAACATTGTGTCCAAAAGAGAGATGATGTTCATCACTTCACAATTCACATCAAGCCACAATGCAAAGAAGAAACAGTTCATAGATAAAAGTAAATCACACAATTTTTTGAAAATAGATTAATCAAATGTGATCCCACAAAGGTCTTTGAATTCATGAGACTTTAAACAGCTGTGTGATGAAACATTCATTTTTAAAATCAAATATGTTATCAAAGAACTTGACTGAAAGAGGACAATTGTACACACATACTAGTATACAAACCACACCTCTTGTTGTTCCATGAATTCATGAAGATAAAATTGTCAAGGTCTTTTCTAGCCTTTAACAGTTTTCTTCTTGACTGGTCCAAATGACCTTTCTTGTCAAATGGCTTCTATTCAGTTCATAGAAAAAAGACTTCATTTTCTCTATGAATTTGATAGAAACCATTTACACAAGGGAGTTGAATGCTCATTTGGGTCAGACAATTTACCTCTTATTGTGAACTACTTAAGTGTAAGACATGGTTGTTACACTAGACTGATTGAGGCCCCATGAAATGTAAACAAGCCTGTCGAAATTTAAGTGAAGAATTGTCGAAATCGGTGAAAATCACTATATTTTATGACAACATAGGCTTAGATCTTGTAGACCAATTCAGACTGAGAACGCTGGCCTTTTTATTGGTCATGCCAACAAATTGGTTGGACTATCTATCTGTTATGACATTTTCGCCCAACGAAATTAGATCAGTTTTTATCAAAAAGACGAAAACAATCTGGCCTATTAAAACGTTCCTTCGATTCCAAAAGATCGTAAATTCTTTATCAAATATGGAGCCGGTAAAATCTTTTGGGAACAAGGTTATGCTTTTTGATAAGGAGTCTCCACGACTATATAAATTAAATTCACACCGAATTATGCAAAGAGAAACTATCTAAACCATGTTGCTCTTACTGTGGCTGACCCTATGTTGCGCTCTGTGCCAAAATGCGTCTTGCAGCGAGCCAAGTACGCCTTCTGTACATTCAGAGATGGACCAAACGTTAAACGAACGTATGAAAATGATGGAAGAGAAGCTCACTAGATTAGAGAGCTACGCTGGTGAACTTGAACAACGACTAGAACACAAACAGTCCGCTAATGACGAAACGACCGCAGAATTGAAGCGGAATGTGAAGAGTCTTGAACTACGGCTGGCAAAGAAAGTCCGACAAGAGAGAATGATAGAAAATATGCTGAAACAAATAGTCGGTAGAATGGATCATCAACAGAGGGAAATGGACGTTCTATCAGAGGATCTTGGTCGACTGAAGGCATCAAATGACGACGACGTTCAAAGCGAAAATTCAACTGATGTCAATACGCTACACGTTGGGCGCATTGCAAGAAGCCATGCAGCAAGACAAGGTAATAGCTCATGTAGTTGGTAATGTCCAGTCCCAAATACAAAATCATCTATAAATCAATGAATTTACTCTTGAGAATAAGTCTCGCTGCTTATAGTGGGATGGTGTTAGTTGTGCTTACATGAAGTTGGAACCAGCAATTAATTAGATGTGTCTGCTCTACCTTTTATGACCCAGGTAGCCCACTGGCAATGCAATGCTACGACGAAATATAAATCAAAGTGCTGAAGGCACTGCAGTAGAGGTTGCAAGGCATGCTTGCTTCATTGTCATTATATGATATGCGTCTTAAAGGCACACAAAAGGAGATTTATGCTGTATCAAACTATTTTATTTGGTAAACTTATGGTCAGATTCAAATAGTTATCACCAAAAGAACCTATCAGCACAACTTAAAGAAACCGCATTAGACTGAGTAGTGAATCATCTGTTTCTCTGTATAAGGAGCAAGGGATATTAAGTCTGCTCTTCCACTTATGAACCGTGTACCCCAATCTAAATACTATTGACATAAAAAAAGAAATGGACCAAAACATATACCAACTACCAGACACTAAATCATGGTAGACGAGTCCCAATTTTATAAGAAGCCTTCTGCGCTAAACCTTGTCGCAGTTGATGCGCCTTTAAGCCATAGAATATTGGGAAATTTTTGTCGTCTGCTTTCCAAAACCTTAAATATCTGATTAATTTTGATACTTAATGTACCAAACAGGTTAGATTACTTGGCGGCTGGCCTGGATCTAACCTGTCTTCTTAAGCTATATGCGGTTCCAACACCTAAAGTCTTTACGGGTAAAAACACGAACTATTGTAATATGCTTTAATGTCATAATATATATTATTTTAATTCGATTATTTATTTATATGATATTCATATATAACTGATATTCATATATAACTAGACTTAAAAAAATCTTGATTATTTGTCTATTGCAGTCAACCCGACTCCGCCACACTCCTCGTTTTCGGTGTACCTCACCTCAAGCTTAACGGGACTCGCCCCAGATCATATCATCCGTTACACCGGTATCACCCACAACGAAGGCTCCGACTACAATCAGTACACGGGCATCTTTACGGCCCCGACGAGCGGCGTGTACATGTTCTCATTCTTCATCGAGGATGTCGTTAACCACAGGTTGCGCGTTAAGCTGGTCGTGAACGCCACACGGAAGAGTTCCGGTGTTGCATATCCCTACTCCGCTGGACGTAACACACAAGGCGGGAACTTGGTCATCCTGCGGCTCACGGCCGGTCAAAGCGTTTGGGTCGCCATTGACGAGACGAACGATAGCATTGCGGGGAGCGCCACCTACAAGACCACGACCTTTACCGGGGTGTTTCTTTATGCTTAGTCGTTTGGTTGGGGGTTACATGTTCGTTAACATATTCACTTTTATGGTGTGTTTTGACGGGAATAAATTAAAGGCATTAGTAATTATCTAAAGAAGCATGCGGAAAATTGAGTTTCTTTGCAAAACACTAGTAAGGTAGAATCATTTTAACTTAATGATAGATTAAATATAAGATTAAATATACATGTAATATGCTTTTAATGTCCTTGTCATAGTAGTTTTACAAGTCTTTATAAAATACTGTTGACACGGCGTTTAAAACGATTATGAGTTTAATAAGATTTCTACATGTATTGGACCCTTGCACTGTCCTTTACTTGTAATAGGACTGGCTTTCCAATGGCAGTGGTATTAGCAAATTCGAGATTTGCGGAGTTGGCTACCGTAGAGGGGATTCATTACTTCCATTTCCTTTCAGTATCTTGCAAGAACAAGCGTCTTTCCACAAATACAGAGACACTTTACATCTTTAACAAGGGTTTAGGCCACTTAAAGTATTGTGCTCAGTATACTGTAAGCTGATCTTATCTTTTTAATATTTATATGGGTTTTTACATCGCGTCAATACTATTTCAGTTATATTGCGATGCCAGACTCTAAATGATGAACGAAGTCCCTATACCAATCTACCCATAAAGGCTGGTCAAGCCGGGAAGAACCATCGGCACTCAGTAAGTCAGTCGGAAGACTGCCTCTCATGAAGTTGGCTGTTTTTGACCAAATATAAGCCTTTCAAGAGTGTCACAGTTCGAGGTTCAGTGCTAGACTAAAGTGAGTTCTTCAAGTTTGAGAAACACTTAATTTAGTATTGCATTGAACAATCAGCTTTTCGGACCAATGAAGTCATTAAAAGTGCAAAGAAAAGATGGCCTGGGCACAGCGAGGCACGTCTAATAGAGAGGTAAGAGGGAAATGTCCTTCACTCTTGGTATTCAAACACAATCAGCAGAAAATGGACGTTAGAAAAGGCAATAACTCGCTATCTGCCAAACACAACTTTTTATTGAAGAAATTGAATACATTATTAAAGTGAAAAGGCTATGGAAAATGTATTGAGAAAAATCTGAAAAACAAGTAATAGTAGTACTGTACCCGTTTTCAGGTGACGTAAGCAGTAAAACGACAGTGTACGATGCTCAAAGAAACCGTTAACCTGCATTATGTCGAATTTGACAATTATGACTTAAACTTGGTACAAAACTTTGTGCAAGAGTCCTTTCAGTAGCTTTTACAGATTTATGACAATTTACAATCGAGTACTGTCACTGTAAATGTAACTACGTCAGGTAATCGTTGACTGAGATACTAACAGACTTTTACTAACGTAGAGGTGTCCTAAACATGTTTGATTGTCGAATAACTTGCAAGTCAAATACAAATTATACATACAATAAACTCTTTTTTTTTGCGGTCTACTAGACTCCTCCGCACATTATTTCCTAAAGCATTGCACACCGTATTCTGTCTTGTGAAAAAAACGATCATCATAAGTTAACAGTGAAAAGTTTTACAAAAAGTTAAAACATGAAAAGTAAAAACAGTAAAAGTAACAAGTTGTTTAAATTAGCAGGTGATAAAAAATAGGATTCAACGTTCCCTTCTGTACGACGATGTTAACTTTACCTAATTGGTGTATACACAAGTAGTATGATTCTGGTAGTTTACTTCATATTAAATCCCTTTTATATAAAGTCTTTTAACAGACAGTAGGGATCTATTTTGGGCTTCAATGCACTTTCATACAGGCGGTTCAATGTACTATGACACAACACGTTTTAGTACAAAGCAGTTCAAACTATATTAAATGAACACTTTTTTGTTTGTTAAATCATTACATCTCATGCACACCTGCAGAAAAACACAGTTTATTGCTCTTTAATAAGTTTTTAAACTCTCGAATAACAATTATCAACAATTGATTAAGAATTGCCTGAATTGTGACATTGTATTACAAGCAGTTTCTATATGTGCTTATGGATTATGCAGTTATCTTTTACAGGGATGTATGTTGAAATGGGCTATCCATGGAATGGTGGGTGAATGACCAGTAGAAACAAGGCTACTTAACCCTTTACCAAACGCCAAATTTTCGACTGTCCCAAATTGAAAGAGTTTGCAGACGACACTTCCAAATGTGATGAAATTGGGATATAATCTTCTGATAGGGCATAAAACATCGTGGGAAAAGGAAAAATTGCTCGTTACGAGCAATTTCTTCTTTTACCACAATGTTTTCCAGAGTCGTCTGCAACAAAGTGGTTAAATATCATTATTGTTTGGTAATGGGTTAAGTGAGCAAGGTTTAGTAGTTTACCATGCCCACAAAAGGTCAATAAAGTAAAGGCAGAAAGCCCATTGATTTTTCTAGGGAGTAATAAAGCTGTCCTGTGTTACGGCAGCTGTTCAAACCCATAAGATATTGAATGGTTTGTACAAAGCCAACAAGTTTTAGTAGGAATAATCTCAAGTAATCCCACTTCTTCATAGTGAACCTATCAAAGATGTTTTGATCCATTAGCACATATGGAATTTTCTGACAACTCCAAATTGGAAGGAACAGATTATGGCATTTTTTAACTAAGAAAAATATACAAAGACATATTTTTTTGTGATATCAAATAAAAATTATTGTGATAAAAAGAGAAATTGTTCCATATTTTCAAGCAATGTCTTGTTAAAAATGTCTATTGTGTCCTCTGCTAGTCTACAGGTGTGCTTAAAATGAGCACATATGTACCGGTAGGTAAAATGTTTCAGCCTCACCACAATATTGTCATATTACAAAGCCACACCTCATTTAAACAAATGAAGGAGATATCATGGATTCAATGCAAGACTAAAGCAACTCATGAATATTTGTGAAGGAAATGCTATAGTCCTGCATTGAACCCTCAACATGGCCTTTTCATTTGTTGTGCAAAGATAATGAGCCCTTAATTGAACATCGTTTCTCATTCTTTTTGAAATTTTCTCACAAATATACTCTCAATGTTTAGAGCAACTCATGGTGAAGCAAGCAAGAGCAATTTGATGACACATCCATTTATATAAATACAATATTACATAACATGAACAAAATCTCTCAATTCAATTCTCAAGTTAAGTTTGTGAAAGACCAGAATGTTTGTGTTGAAATATGAAAATGTTTTAAGATTTTAGATTCAAAAGGTTCACTAGGCATTTCACAACACAAAGTTCACACCAAATATATATAAAACTATACTGTACCAAATAAAAATGCGTCCTACTCCCGACATTTTCTTTTATTATAAAACACATGTACTAAAATAAAACATCTTTCTTAGAAAAATATGAAAATACAAATTCCATCGAATTGCTATAACTGTAGGGAAATACCATGGCAGGACATAGAACGGAATAAATGGCATAGAACAGGCAAACGTAACTTTGTAAATCGGCATAACCTTTTCATTAACCCTTTCCAAACAATAACGACATTTGACCACTTTGTTGCAGATGACTTTTGAAATCATTGTGGGAAAAGGAGAAATTGCTTGTGACAAGCAATTTTCCCTTTTCCCACAATGTTTTCTGCCCTATCAGAAGATTATTTTCCAATTTCATCACATTTTGAAATATCATCTGCAAACTCTTTCAATTTGAAACAGTCGAAAATTTGGCATTTGGTAAAGAGTTAATCAAGCAATTCTGGGCCAAGTAGGGTTATCTTGTATGATGTTTTCCATCCACAGGTAATTTTGTACATTAGGAATGACTGTTCCATACCTTTCTTTCATATGGACTCTTTTCAACACAACAGCAACTGAACACTGTAGTGTAGAAACCATTGTGAAAAAAAGGAGAACTTGCTCATGATAAAAAAATTCAATTTTCTTTAAGAATGGTTATTTTTCAAAATATAGAAAGCAAATTTTTAATTCTAATTTTTATCTTTAGCTTTATACCGGTAACAAATACCAATATAAAGGAATTCTCTACACAGCATGAACCATAGCCCAATGTTTTGCAAGTCTTCAAAGATAACAGTTTGTTCTGCTCTTATGTGGAAAAAAGGAACTTTAATTGAACTGTATTACAACAAAATATGCAAGCTTTATTCAGCCTAGAGAAGAAATACTCATGAAAACTATTATTGAGATTGGCCATTGCAGTATATCAGTTTCTAGGATAAGATCATTTTCATTTCATGCCAACTGATTTCGAATCTTGCAATTATCAAAACTTGCTATCTTTATTTCTGATCAAAAAGATCCACTAAAACGAAAGAACAATAAACTAACCCTTGGATGTGTCTTTTTTTTCTTTCAGTGAGAACCCAAACTGTAAAATTCTTTCCTTAAGATCAGTGTAAAACATGCTATACTGCTAAATGTATGAACACTTTTCTTACAAATTGCCATTATATGACTTTAGAAGCCATCATTACAAAATGAGGAAAGGATTACATTTGATAAATTCATCTTTTTTTTCCAATCAAACTACCTAATCCAATCTTAAATTTGGTCAGCTGCTAATTCTTCCAATATGAGACAAAGTGGTATGAATCTCAATCCTTCATTAATACAGTGAAGCCTCGTTTGTCCGGACACCCATTATCCGGATGTCTCATAATCTGAACGAAATTGTAAGGGAACGGAATTGTTGGACCAGTTTGTTGCAGACGACTTTTGAAAACATTGTGGGTAAAGAAGAAATTGCTCCTGACGAGCAATTTCTCCTTTTCCCACAATGTTTTCTGCCATATCAGAAGATTATTTTTGAATTTCATCACGTTTTGAAATGTCATCTGCAAACTCTTTCAATTTGGGACGGTCCACAATTTGGCGTTTGCTAAAGTGTTATAAGTATACACGTGCATACAGACTGTTTATGTCTTAATGTGTAAAAGAACATGCTCTACTTCATTAGTCTGGATGATTCGGTAATCTGGTCATTTTGTTGGGAACGGACGTGTTCGAATTAACGAGACATCACTGTATACTGTTTATCCTTTCTGACATGAATTTGATGAGTGCATCATTAGAAAAAGGTGAAAGTTACAATTAAAAGTGAATAAAAAAATAATTACAAAACTTGATAGTGTACTATTTCACAACTCAGGGTTTATCAAAGAATTGCATTGAACAATTCATATGAAGCAAGGATATGCAAAGTGTTCGAAATAATGAAAAAAGACCTCTTTCTACTCAACATGTACTGATTAATCTGCTATAGAAAGAGTGATGAATTGAACCCTTTTCCTAATCAAGACCACTTATCAACGATGACAATGTTTGAAAACATTGTGACCAAATGAAAATGTGCTCAACGTAAGCATCTTTCATTAAATCACAAACATTTCAATCTAGGTAAATTAATATCAGAAGTGCTCTGCAGCTTTGGTAATTGCTTTTTAAGAGATTTGTTGCAATCTAAACAGGGAAAGGGGTTTTGATCATGATTTCAGAATTAACTATGGAAGGAGCATTATGTGTGATACTGTTGGGACAAATAAAAAATCAGAATCTTAACTTTACATTCACCCATTGTTGCCATTCTGACTAATCAGCAAGAAATGGTAGGAATACATGTCATATGGACAAGACTGACGCACAAAACTCCCCTTTACCAATCCCCTTTACCAATCCCATTTTGAATAATCCCAGGGTATTAGAAGATGCAAGAAAGATGAAATTAATTAGAAAACCCTCATGTCGAATAAATAAAATTGAGCCTCACTGTCAAGGTGAATTGGTTATCAAAATGAGATGATCGTACAAAGAAGAACTTATCTACACATATATAGTTTGATAAGACGTCACATATCATTGAAAAATGCTTTATCCCAATACCAGACAATAACCACATTTGACCAGTTTGTTGCAGATGACTCTGGAAAACATTGTGTGAAAAGGAGAAATTGCTCTTAACGACCAATTTCTCCTTTTCCAACGTTTTCTGCCATATCAGAAGATTATTTTTCCATTTCATCACATTTTGAAATGTCGTCTGCACTCACTTTGAATTTGGGACAGTCAAAAATTTAGCGTTCGATAAAGGGTTGACAAAAATTTGCTTGTTTCAGCAACTTCACATTTACCTTTTTTATTTCAAAAGAAAGAAATTCTTGTCACCTCTAGTGAGAGAAATTACATGTATAGTCAGAAAATTAGAATTATCTCAAATAAGCAAACTCTTGGGTTTTTTACACACCAATATCAAGTTACTGTTCACAACACATTGGGTTATTTGGTAAAGAGTTGATCATGCACATGTGATAACAGTTCTAACTCTGAGGAAGAATATAAAAAAATATAATAATTTTTTTATTGGAATGGTTGGTTTACAGAAAGAAGACAGAGGATTGGGATTTTGAACATTAAAAATATTGTAACAAAAAGGAGAATTTGGTCTCCATAAGCAAATTCTCCTTGAGCCAGAATATGCTTAAAATACAGTCTACTAAAGAGGCCTTTGGAAGGCATTTACAACAAGGATATTGTTGTGTTTATCACTTGCGTATGAAAAATAGTCTTTAGAGGCAAGCGTGTAAACGGTTTTTACATGACAGAAAATCACATTAAAACATTTATCTCAATGAAGATTTCGGATGAAGAAAAGTCAAATTTTAAAAAGTTAAAAAAAACAATCCCAACCCTTGCTCGTACTTGTTTTATGTTCCAGTTAGGCAATAATGTGGGAGAAGAATCCATTACAATCACACAACTGTCAAAAAACTGTCTGCATAATTCTAAGACATCAATATCTAAAACTGTAATCAAGCCTTATTGATTGAAGCTTATAAAACATACAAAATGAACACTAACACCGAATCAACATTAATGTATCAAAAACGTCATTTGGCAAAAAATATTAAAAGTGAACCTATTTTTTTTTTTTATATTTTTCATTTAAAAAAAGCTTAAAAAATATCTTCATTACAACTCCATAATTTTTCTTTTCATTTCTATTTTTTTTTTTCTCTTTAATACAATAAGGAAATCATCAATAAACATTGAACAGTTAAAATATGAACATAAACCAAATAAGGAAATTAACAACATTTTTTTTCATGTTTTCAATATTACAAATTATGAAATAAATCAAAATCAGTGAGGGTACATGTAACATTTCTCACAAGGAATAATATTAACAACAATAATAAATACTTAACAACCCACCAGAGTCACCAAAACAGAAAAAAATAATACAATTAAACCTCTTACAATTCTTAAGAGAAACTTTTACTAAAAAATACCCCATCTCCCACACACATCTTAAATAGCTTCTAACTATTCATAGAAAAATGCCTAGGCTATGTTACTACATTTATTTTACAAATTCTTTACAAAGGCTTTCCTTCACAACAGGGGAAATCTAAATCTTTGACACAAATTTGCAAAGTGACTTTTAACCTTTTGAGTGTCCCCAAGCTAAAGATTGATGTCAAAACATGAATATGATGAGGACCATCTCTTCCCTCTTTACCAAACAAAGGCTTGTGCTTATTCTTGTGAAAAGGAGAAAATGCTCATATGAGAATTATCTCCATTATTCCAACCATGATTTTCTTCAGAGAGCGGGCTTTCAAATGTAACTAGAATATAAATCAATAGCTCCAAATCATTTAATTCTAGCTAATAACAACCTAACTGCTTGGTAAAGATTTGTTAAGATGATAAATATGAAATATTTGATTTGACGCAAACTGAGCATGAAGCAATTTAAATCACTTCTACAACTTTAAAGGTCACAACCTATTATGGACTTAAGCTCAATGTCTGTAGAACTATCTACGTCATCAACATACATGTTTAACAGTTCTCCATTGTTATGTACAAATCCTGAAAATATCACGACAAAGAAAATTATCCTCTCAACAGGTAAATTATCCTCTCAACAGGTAAATTGTCATTTTTCAGGGAAGTAACATCAGTCTTCTCATAAACCCGGCATCATTGAATTGACAGTTATAAAACTAGCTGTTTTTCATAACGCTTTTGTTTCGATATAGATAATTAATCTCCAAACCCCTAAAGAAGATAGATGGCAGCAAAATCCTCATGATGAAAGTAACAAATTCTTGTGAAGAATTAATACTTTTTTACAATGGTTGCTACCAAATTCGATAATAACATTTACTTCACACGTTTACCCAAATGTCATCTCTAATAATTGTTATTTCAACAGCACTTAGGCAAGTTAAGCTCAAAAGAATTTTTAATCATCTCCTTCAGGGAAGAAAGTGGTTCACACGTGATAAGTTAAATTGACTTGTGGATGAATTTTCCAACTGTTTCGCTTGACATGAATCGAAGCACAATGTCTGGGGCACGAAGAATGTGAACTCATGAATGATATTTCACACATAGGCATGACTAGCATTTTACAACTATTTCTGACTAGATTGATGACTCACCACTTAAAAATATCAAAATATATTGGAAACTATTTAGAAACACTATGAAATAAATAAAATAAACTAGGTCTAGCTCAATGTACAACCTGTTCTACACCATACTTTGGTGAAGAATTCTATATATTTCTATATAACCCTTTTACCTGTATGCAGGATTTTGCATCACCCAATGTCAAGTCAGTCATTAGAGTCATAAATATATCCATAAGATATTCTATCATTTAACTGACTTTCAAACCTTTGCAACAAGAGGAGAATTTGCTCATAATAAGCCAGTTCCCCTTTTCTTTCAAAGGTTTCATATGACATATGTTGAGAAGACTTTTTCCCCCAAATTGCTTTCATAAAGGAAAGAGTAGAAAAATCAAAACAAAAAACAAAACATAACCAAACAAGGGTAATCCTGAACTCTTCACTCTTTCCTGCCAAATGAAACAAGATACCCGTTTCATCAGTAGTTAATAAAAACAAGATGCTGAATCAGAAAAATCTCATCATCAAAACAGCCTTGAATACCTCTACGCCAGATAACTTAGAGCACATTTGAAATAAATAAATACTGTCTGTATTGACTACGAGACACTCTTATGACAAAAGCCTCTGGGAAACATCTTTTGTTACATTACCTTACGAAATGTTGAAAATAGAGATACCAACATTTTTAAATCTTAACCTTCAGAGGTGAATTTGTTTCTCATGGGAACTTATCATTCAAAAGAAGCAACATGTTACAATAAACCCATGCATTTATGGACGAGATTAGTTGGCATGACTGAGATATACCTAAAAATCTACTGGCTAAATAAATAAGACATATACATATAAATATCTATCCCACAAATGAATTAATAAACAGAGATAGAGAAAATTATTCTCAAACAACAAACAACCCTTAGCCAGACTATTTCTAAGGGGATTCTAACCATTACCAATTTTGTGACTAGTCAATGTTAGAGTCAGGAAAGCAGACAATATAGGATATAATCTTTTTACCCAGAACTAAAATAAAACTATTTTGCCAAAAAGATATTTCTTTTGTGTCAAGATGTTTTATCTTTTGTTACACCTTTCGCCCTATACTGACTGCTCGCTCTGAACTAAAAGAAATAATAATTGAGAAATGATTCATCCTAGCATTCTAACACACACACCTATTGAGCAAATTACTGAAAGATTTAAAAAAAAAAAAAAAAAAAAAAAACTCACACATCAGAAACACACAAAAACACACTCAAATCTTTATCATATGCAATGGCTTTTTGTTAAAGTTATAATTTTGTGGTGATATTGTTAATCATACTTCCTTTCGAACAGCATAGCCAACAACAGATCCTTAGTTTTTACCACTCAAATTACTATGCGTTTGCAATTGATTGCTTTATAAGTTTACTAACATAGGATATTTCAAACCACAACAATAGAATTTTAGAAATTGTGAAGTTTTCTTGTAGCCATGAGATAACTATGATTTATGAGCTATATCTATGCATGTGATGAAAGTCTGAGAGTGATTGATGTTTGTCTGTACAAAACATTAAAAGCTAATTCTATTCCACTACCAGATTACAATGCTAAGCTATGGACATTGCACATTGCCTAATACTTAGGTATAGAAATAATATGAGTCTACTTGTTTCATCCCTTTTCATTCTGCAGATAACTTGTATGCCTGTCGCAAAATATTGGTTTGAACAAAATCTCATGAAATATGAACGTAGTTTTCTGTTAACATACAAATGATTTAAGGAAATACAGTTGGAAAAGGAAAGTTTCCTCATTATAAAACTATTCTTTTGTTTTTCAGCTTGCTTTGTGAAAGGTAACTCCTCTTGCGGGAATGCCATCTTTTGATAACCAAAGATAATCATTACCTTACACTTGATAGATACCCTTCAAGTTAAAAACAGCTTTGTTACAATGATTGCACCTATAAAACAGAAAGTCCATGTTTGCTTTCAAATTGTTTGAATGCCAGGATCTTTAAAGATAAGATGAATAAATTTACACTAAAAAACTTTTCACCAAGAATACACAACTTATTGCTAAGCATTGCATTTGAATTCTTTATCAAATTTCAATCTTGCATTGATTTCAATATTTATACATTTTGTTAACACTTTTCTAGTATGTTCACAAAAACCATGGAGAAGTTTGTTAACCATTAAGCTTATTTCAAGTCAACAAAAACAGTCAATGACCATGATATTTCATATTTCAATAACCTTTAAAAGTCAAACATATAACCTTAAAAGATCAAAACTTTCACAGGCAAATAAGTATATCTACATAAGACAAGGTCACATGTTTTATGCGTTCAACAAGAAAAAAGGGTGCATTAAACTACAATATATTGGTGTCTGATTCAGAAGAGCACAGAATTCATCAACAAAGCCGCTATAGTACATTTAACATCTATCTTTACTGTTAGATTCAAGTTAAACGCCAACATAACCACCAAAGCAATTGTTTTTTGCTTACAAATTACATATCTATTGACTTGAATTGAAACACATTTAAAATAAATAATAAAAACTCGCTATCAAACTTTTAAACACAATAACATGACAAAAACTAAACAACAAGCAGCATAAAGAAACGGGGTCTTCAATAAACTTTCTCAAAGATAATTTTTCAAATAGCCTGTTTAACAATCATCTAATATAGGTTGAGACAAACATTTTTAAGCTAGGTTCTTTAACCTACATAATAATTATGTCCTTCAGATACATTTTAGGTAGTTCTAAGCACTTATATCATTCATAAAGTGATACATCTCAATGGTTCAGTACAAAGACTCTTACAGGTCCTTCACACAATAAAGTAGGAGTTTCTTTAGTCTTCCATAAAACACTAGACATTAATACTTATTTATACTTTCCAGGCACTGCATTTATTTCTGAGATGTGGGCTTGCCAAAGGCTGCATATTTGAAAAAAGAAAATAAGAAGAATTACAAATACTTTCTAGCAATTTGTGCTGCTCTAAATGATAAATAACAATTTTAAACAGAAGCAAATATTAATCAATAAATAAACCTGGGCCACAAGTTATTAAACGTTATTCTCAGTTCTTTAATCATACCGTTTATTTATTTGGTGTCTAGTTCGTCAATATTAAATTGAGCTAAATATTGAGAGAAAAACAGAAACCAGAGCATACTCAACATTTTATAACTAGGGTCAGGTGAAGCACACAAAGAAAATTAACTGAACAAAAATTTTAACATAGGAACTCAAATAGGGATGAAAGCAAATTGCTTTAATGGTCTATATAAGCATTAACACACATTCAGAGTAGTGCGTTTCTTTCCTTGCAATCTGACACAGAATCTCTCTATCCAAATATTAAGTGCAACAACCTATTTACAAAATGGTAAAAGTTGTAAATGAATGTAAGATGCTTAAACTTACCTTAATCCTTAAGATAAAACAAAATATGGCAAATGTTTTTGACTAGAACCAATCTCACTATAGAAATTACTCTGTGTAAACGGTAGTATTCTTTAAAGTTATCAAATAAAGTCACCTACATATGATAAGAAGAAATGTATGTTAATTATTTTCATGTTTTAGACGCATAACTCAGATATGAAATATATACTTGAACATTAGATGAGCTAGTCTAGTTTCTATTCATCTATTGGTGACTTGGGTCTACAGATGGGTATGCTTTGATTGACCCATAACTCCTAAGATACTCAGTATAAAATATCTACAGCAGACCGGAAATCATAACAGAGAAAGGAAAATTGACTCAAATGAGCAACTTATCAATTGATAAGTTGCTCATTTGTGCAAATCCTCCTTGTCAAAAATTAATTCACAACATCAAACTTTCAAACCTTCGAATAAGTTGATACTGGACTTATCTTACATATTCTAAGAGGCATTTATCAAATATATTTACCAATGCCTTGGGCATTTACTTTCAATTAAGTTTGTTGCATAATAAAATTAAGAGTAATGAGTCAACAAGGTATCTCTAGCAGGCAAAGTACACATTTTATCTTTTAGATGAAGAAATAGGAGTAAATATGTTTTGTATGACTAGATATGACCAAATTTGTATATATTTTACTCTGGTTACACTAAAGACTGATTCCTACTTTGAAATACATAAAACTTTACTGAATAAATACTGACTGACTGATTTAAACAGGTATATAAATATAGATTCTTTTTTTCTTGTATTGCAAGCATCCCATGTACAACAAAATCTGAAGTAAATAAAACAAAATCTAATACAATAAACTAATGAAGTAAAATAACCCATCCACCCTATATATGTTTACGATTGTTTTTACACCACTTTAGCGGACAACTTTTGGAAAACATTTTGACAACAAAAAAGTAATGTATTGCTACACCAAAGATGTTTAAATAGAAGCTTATGAAAGTTTTTTCTATATCAATATTAATCATAACATTTTAGTTTGCGAGTGAAATCAGTTAAGACAAACTCAAAATTGATGGAAAGGTAGGAATGCTGTCTGTCTAAGTGATTTTTTTAGTTGTCTGATGTTTATTGATTAAAACAAGTACACAGTATACAAGGGGGTTGGCAATACCTATCCCTTAAATGAAAACGCAATATGTCTTGCCCACATAAAAAATAGCAAGGAAAATGGTAAGAAAATATTTTTGAATGGAAAACATGATAAAATGATTAAATATCATTTCCTTGTTTTGAGAAACCTCCAGAAAGTGACAGATAGAATCTCTCAACTTAGTTATAATTGAATACATTGTTTAAGATACCTTTCGATAAAATTCCTACAAAGGAAAAGATGTCATTGAATATCTTCAACAAATGGAAAAGTCACAAAATACTATTCAAACATGTGAGTGAAAAAATAATGGCTTTCAAGGTACAGCACATATGGACTGAGTAAATAACATACAAAACATTAGAACTTAAATATGATAATAGGAAAAAAAAGAAAAAGAAACCTAATTACAACTGATTCTGTGTGCTCCTTTTTGTATCAAAATATAAATAGAATATTCTATCAAAAATGATTACATAAATAATATGAAACTAAAAAGTAACAAAAGTAGAAAAAACAAAGGCAAGAAATAACTGAAACCTATAATCCAACGACAGTCACTTTGTCAAGAAATATGCTATCAAGTACACAAACTAAGTTAGGTTTAATGCTAAATGTTCGAGTCAAATTATTACCTTTTAGGGTACAGAAGGGTTTAGAACAGAGTAAGAGTGCTTACTTTCAGTTTTACTCTCAACTATGGATAATCTTTGTTTAAAACTGAGGCATATATTCTTATAGAAATTCACCACACTAAGGGGTTTAGGCAGTGACCTGAATAAAGCATGTGCGGGAACTCAAGCCACTAGACATATGTCCTTTTTTTATAAATATACAGTTGAACTTCTTAACTAAAGTTCTAACCGAAACCTGCATATGAACAATTTTCATCAACATAGTTTTTCAAGTTTCCAGAAAGACTCCCTACAAAAAAGGACAGTAAATGCAGATTCCAAATGAAAACATTGGCTTTGTCAAGCCTCATTCATTGTCATACTTGGGTAACATGGAATGTTTTGAATGGTTTACTAAAAGGGCTGAAGTGACTGTACTTCAAGGGTTCTATGCAAGACTAAAGCAACTCTTTTACTATGTGAAAGACTTGCTATAGTCCTGTATTGAATCGTCGTTTGGTGCTTTAGTTACATGACAGATTGTTAGTTGGAAGGCAATGCAGTTGTTCTAATCACAAACAAATAGTTGCAATATTCTCGCTTTCAACTTATATGATCGATCAAAGCTTGGCCTGGTATGAGTTTAGCAAAGTTTATTATGATACAAAACCTTATGTTAACTACCAAGGAATGATATGGGAAAATTCTGATGTCATGATTGTCTGGTGTATTAAGGTGTACATTATAAAGCATGAATAGATTTTCTAACAGATGCTAAACGAATGCCTTATAAAAGGGTCTTTCCTTATAGAATTCACCAATGGGTTCTTCTAAAATCAAAACACCTTTGCAGAGAAGCCCAGGCCATAGAGGATATTTGTTATGCCAAAGGTGTTAATGTTCTTCTATTCTTCAATAAGGTAATGTTGGAAACCATTTGCTCATTCTTAGCTTATCCATCATCTGATCATGTTATACAAACAAATGACTTGGATTCACACAAAGATTCTGAACAAGGGGAAGCAATGTAACACCTAATGTATGAAGTAATGGTTATCACTACTAACTGCCTAAGATTTGATAACTCTTCCAAATATTTTGCAGCATAGTTTATTATTTGTTTGTCTTAACCAGGAACAAAATCATTAATCTCACATTAATTCCCAAATACACCTAAAGCAACAACATTTAACATCAAACCATTCGAATAACACGAGTGAAATTATTGCCTCTAGGGGAGAATGGCCTTAGCAGTAAACATCAGATACGTGTCACGAAGGCTAAACAAATGAGAGCAACAGTAACTATGCAAACACAACAGCCACAATTTTAGTTTTTCCTAGAAAAAATTATCAAAAATATCAAAACAAATACAAAAATATATTTAAGCGAAATCTGCACTTCAGTCTTTACTTTTATAAAATGAACTTGTTGGATTACACTCGTTCGGCAGCTTCCATTTAAGTCTGTAACGAGTGTGTTAGACACAGAACAGTCATTTTTAAATTGATAATTACACAGAAATATCCCATATAGTTGGCTTTGTTTTCATGTATAAAAGCCATGGAGTATGATAACAGCTCTTCACTTAAAATACGGAAACGGAAACCTAGAAATGATCAATACAAAACTAATACCAAAATAAAGGCAACACTGACATGTACATTAGCTATGAATAATCATTCTAACCAACAAATCAACCAATTAATTCTAGATAAATGGCATCGTACAAAATCTTCCTAGTTTTCTCTATGCAAATCTTCATTAAAAAGACAAAAAAAGATTACTGATCTTTTTACGTATTTTAGAAAAAAAGTGAAAAAAGTGACTGAGAAGGACTTGGTAGAAATGTTGTGTATAAAAATATTACAAAGCAAGCCGAGACAAAGTGACTTGGGTTTTTCTTTCTCTGTCTTGGATTCAGCACCAACGAAATGGAACAGCCCTCGGTCTGTCTGCCCCTTCTTTCACGAGGGGCTTGTGGAACTCACGGCCAGGCCTGGAGTGGATTTGAGCCCAGCACTGCTCACAATAGTACTGAAGACAGGTAACGTTGGCGCAGAAGAAGGGGGCAAACTTCCCTCCACATCGGGCACCCTGGCATTCATCACACATTTGGTCATCCAGCACATATGGCTTGACTTCCACCTAAAAATGTCAACCATTTGCAATAGGAGTTTCCGTATTCAGGGCAGGACTACATGAACAAGGGTTTAAGGACAGGACTATAACATGTAGTTTATGTAAGTTCAAGACTACAGTAATCTTTTTCTCTTTAAAGGGTCAGTGCAAGACTGTAGTAAGGCCAACACTTTTCAAGGATTCAGTGCAAGACTGTAGTAAGGCCAACACTTTTCAAGGATTCAGTGCAAGACTGTAGTAAGGCCAACACTTTTCAAGGATTCAGTGCAAGGCTGTAGTAAGGCCAACACTTTTCAAGGATTCAGTGCAAGACTGTAGTAAGGCCAACACTTTTCAAGGATTCAGTGCAAGACTGCAGTAAGGCCAACACTTTTCAAGGATTCAGTGCAAGACTGTAGTAAGGCCAACACTTTTCAAGGATTCAGTGCAAGACTGTTGTAAGGCCAACACTTTTCAAGGATTCAGTGCAAGACTGTAGTAAGGCCAACACTTTTCAAGGATTCAGTGCAAGGCTGTAGTAAGGCCAACACTTTTCAAGGATTCAGTGCAAGACTGTAGTAAGGCCAACACTTTTCAAGGATTCAGTGCAAGACTGCAGTAAGGCCAACACTTTTCAAGGATTCAGAGCAAGACTGCAGTAAGGCCAACACTTTTCAAGGATTCAGTGCAAGACTGTAGTAAGGCCAACACTTTTCAAGGATTCAGTGCAAGACCATGGCAAGCTCTTCATTATTTAACGGTTTTGCACAAGTTTTAAGGTAGTTCTTCATTTTTTAAAGGTTCAATACACAACAATAGCAAGCTCTTTATTTTTCAAGGGTTTTGTGCAACACTACAATAAGTTTCTACTCTTTCTGTTCTTTTAAGGTTTAGAGCAAGACAATACTATGGCCATCACTTTTCAAGGGTTCAGTGCAAGACTTTAGTAAGTTCTTCATTTTCAGAGTGTGTATTGAAGGCTATCTTTAGTCTTTAAAGGTTCATGGTTCAATCATTGTCTCCTTTTGCTGCAACTGTTCCTTTTAATTAATGTTAGTACATGAATATTCATATTTTTCAGTTTTGCATTGCTGTCTCGTCTTAAATCACAGCTGCACCAGTCATGTTAGTATTATATTCACTAGCATGTCAAAATATAAATTTGTCAAATCAAAGGCATGAAAAACTATTCAGAAGAAAATGACATTGTACCTTTTGCCAGTGACCCCTACCACATCATTTCACATTCTGTAACATACTTTATAGACTTACCCGTTTATCTATATCACCGTGCTGTAGCTGTACAAATCGTGCACTGATTGCAGCGATGTAACTCTGCTGATTGGAGAAGGCCACACGCCCTGCTCCCTTTGGGTATTTCAATTCAGGATCTGTGTCGATCCCAGCATAGCAAACTCCACCGTACAACCTATCCATGATCATGGCAAGCTCAACTGGAAGTAAACGAAAAATACTCAGTAACAATTTTAAACATGAAGGGGCTTCTATTGCCTAGGGATTAGAGTACAGAAGGTGAAATCACAATGGTCCCTCATGCGTGGGCTCAAATGCCTGAGGGCATTTGGATTTTCATGAGAGATAGTCTCTCAACTGACTTACAAAATGCTGATGGTCAAATAATGCTGATGCAATGTAAAACCCAATATAAAAATATACTTATATGATAAACAGAAATCTTACTCAGTTCAATGAATCTTACAGCAGAAAAACATATACATGTACCTTTTTCATCATTAAACATCAAAAGCATGTTTATAGCTTATTAATGATAACATTTTTCTAAGCACACATAGAGAAAAAGTTTAAGTTTATTTTACATACCTAGAGGTATTTTCATTTGGAACAGACTATAATAAACCAAGAGGCAAGTAAAAAAAGATTTTTTACAGAATATATTCATTGTCAATTCAAAACCATGAGAGACTTTATGCTAAAAAGGGTCTCACTTATATTAAATAATTTCTTCTTTTGTCACCACGTATTTTCAAAAATGTAGCATGCGCAAGGCCTCCCAGGTCTATGGGATTGATTTGACTTAATATTCATATGAGAATATTTTTATGAAACATTAATATCTCAAATCCCCCCCGCCAAAAAAATAAAATCAACAAAGCTAATGTGTTCTTTCACTAGTTTTCAATGGCGTTGATCCATGTATACTCAGTGAAATGTAGGTCCATTTATCCAAAGATCTAAAAACTGTGGCAGACAATTCTTGCGACAACCGAAAAGAGATGTGCTATTGCTCCTCATAATGACAAGTACATAATTTCACCGCAGGAATTCCACTTTTAAAGCTCTTTCACCCATTACCAAACAATAACCACATTTAACTACTTTGTTGCAGACGACTCTGGAAAACATTGTTGGAAAAGGAGAAATTGCTCGTAACGAGAAATTTGTCCTTCTCCCAAATTGTTTTCCCCCCTATCAGAAGATTATTTTCCAATTTCATCACATTTTGAAATGTCGTTTGCAAACTTTTTCAATTTGGGACAGTAGAAATTTTGGCGTCTGGTAAAGGGTTAAGTGCCTCCTTCAGACAATAGCGCAATGTTATTTCAACCATCATAAATATGAATATGGGGTGATTGAAGCCAAAGAGCCTAGCACATTCCTCCAACCCTTGAAACTTGGAATGAACTGAAGGAATTCCAAACAAAACTGTCAATGATTATTACAAGCTGCACAATAAAACAGTTAAGTAAACCTCAAAGATATTTTAATTGCAGCATCCTGGTACATTATCATCAGTAGGAATTTTAATGCCCTGAAGTCTCTCACTGTGAGAGCAAGTGCATTTACAGACATATATATATATAATTATCTAAGCAATTTGCATGATTGATTTTCTTTTCTTGTTTTGACTCTCCAGAAGTTATATGCACCAAATTTCACTGTTCTAGGAAATCTGCTGATCTAGAAGGGGTCGTGGTGGTAGGGTTGGGCTTTGGAGGAAAAAACAACAGAAAACAAACCTAAACTACCTTATTACAACATTTACATGTATAAATAAAAGCTCATTTTTCATGGTCTATTCATCATATTAAGGTGATGACTCAATTGCTATTAAACAACTCCAATAGTATTGTCGTCTGCAAATAATAAATCAGAATGGCAGCAATGCAGGTACAAGAATTAAAAACAATATGGGTTAATTTGTTTTCCATTCTTCATCTGACATTCTTAACAACAAAAACAATGTATTACCAAATGCAGATGGCATTCACTGAAAGGCTAACCCTTGAATTGATAATAAAAATTTATCTAGCAAGCCAGAGTCATCTGTTTTTTGGTTAGAGTACTGCTTTCCTGGTTTTCAAGTATAATACAGTGAACCCTCGTTTATCCGAACACGTCCGTTCCCAACAAAATGTCCGGTTTACCGAATAATCCGGACTAATGAAGCAGAGCATGTTCTTATTCACATTAAGACATAAACGGTCTGTATGAGCGGTGTATAGTTATAACCCTTTAGCAAACGCCAAATTGTCGACCGTCCCAAATTGAAAGAGTTTGCAGAAGACATCAAAACGTGATTAAATTCAAAGATAATCTTCTGATATGGCAGAAAACATTGTGGGAAAAGGAGAAATTGCTCGTCACGAGCAATTTCTCCTTTACCCACAATGTTTTCAAAAGTCGTCTGCAATAAACTGGTCCAATAATTCCGTTCCCTTACAATTTTGTTCGGATTGCGAGACATCCGGATAATCGGGGTCCGGATAAACGAGGGTTCACTGTATTAGGTCAGGGCTCTGAAGTGCCTTGCCAAAGTACACTCCCACTTAACCAGCTGTACTGGAGTACCCCGAACTGGCGCCACTGAGTTCTTAGACTGCAGGGGCCATGCAGGGGTATTGCAAAATATATATTAAGTCATTCCCTGTTGAAGGGTCAAAATCACAGTAAGTTTAAGGATAAAGAGGCTTGTATAATTAACATGTTACTCCTTTATAAGCTTCACTAACATTTGTTTTCTCTCCTGCTACTCTCAAGCTTTACCGGTTGCATGTTGAATAGTGCAATTAGATAATATTTTTTGTGAGGCAATCTTTTAGCAATGTGTGACTTGTCCAATATAAAAAAAACAGCAAAGGACAGAAAATTGCATGAAAAAGATAATACTTATGGTATTTGGATGCAAGCAACACATTAGTTTTGTAAATTTCTCACAAGGAACAATTCAATACTTGATCATAATGGTTTCCAAAGTTTCTGTAGCCAATGTGTCAAAGTGAGGTATTAAACAGTAATGGGTTGTTGCATTAATTATGATCAGATCTTGGATAATTGCTGCTTATTGAGCATGTTTCCTGCATCTAGCTCGGTCTAATGGTGAATTAGTAATTATATATGTTTAGTAGAAAAGGTTAAGTCTCTGTACTTTACACGACAGAGCACATTAAATTTTCATTATGTTTAAACAAGCCAAGATTTTGGAGGGCAGCGGTCCAGAGGTAGAGGGTTAGCCTCAGGACATGAAGGATCGAATCCCATAAGTAGCAGGATCTGACTATTGACCACTTATTCATTCATGACAAAATGTATCATATTTCTATGCTATTTTCTTTTTGGTGGTCTGCTTATGCTTTCAATTTGGACCAGTCACAAAAAATAAAAAAAAATATATGGGGACTGGGATGAAGAGGTCAGATTGAACTACATGTAAGTAACATACCTGCTCTAAGAGGTCTCGGAACTCCTCCCACAAAGATAGTCTTTCTGGGATCCAATGGCTGAGATCCATCCATCACAAAGTCAGAATCACTCAGATTCCAGGGCCGGATTTGAACCTAAAAATAGTTTGGAAGAAATGAACAACAAATAACCTTTTACTATCATGCATAGGCAAACAGGTTGGATCCAGGCCAGTCGCCAAGTAAATTAACAGCTGGCCTGTGATCTAACATGTTTGCTACTCTAAGGAACTTCGCTCGCCAAAATTAAGCAGATATTTAAGGTTTTGGAAAGACCCAAGACGACACAAGACTCTTTTTTAAGAAAATTACCCTGCATTCTAAGGGTTAAGTATATCTTTTAATGCCCATGTAACAGAAGACTTGAACTTAATCATTTTGACAAGAATTTTCTCCCTGTGGAACAGTTCTCTGCATCAAATGAGGTATTATGGAGTAAAGGGTTGATTGTGCATGAATTGGCCTTTGCGTACATGAAAATCTTACATAAATCTATGAACACTCATGGAGGGATAAAAACATTATTCAATAGAGAGAAAAAAACATAAATTGTTTCCATTATTTGCTTTGTAAAGCTTTTTTTTTGTAAAACAAATTGATAAAGTATATCAGGAAAGCATAGTAAAAGCTATCCTTTTCATATAGAGAAAAAGGTCAAGCCTAGTTTTAACCCCAGTAAGTGCACTAAAAGATAAAATTAAAAAAAATCAACAATGAGCCTATTATGGTGATTAACTCTACTTTTATTCTGTTTAGAATTATACACAATATCCACATTCATACAATATATTCTTATCCGTCCTAATTTGAGTGTGCAAAGCAATATTTCTTACAACCATTGTGCTTTCAACATTGCCTCAAATGAGAAATTGATTAACAAATAGGAACGTGTTATAAAAAAGTTTGCCATATGAAAGTCATTTTTGAACAATCCAAAAATCCAATAAATTTTAGAAAGTTGAAGAATTGCAAAGAAAGGCACAAGATAGAAATTTATATCTCAATTACATTGCTTCTATCTACTGATAAGACATCTTAGGCAGTAATCTCAAGGGAAGGGTTTGATAAAAAACAACTGGTAACACTTTTATCTCTGTCCGGTCAGCTATCAATTTTCGAAAAATATCCTTAGTACATCCAATGAGAATGCTCTTAAACTGAATAGTGAAAACCAAAATATCTGTATCTGTCACATAAGAAGAAACTTGGGCATAAATAGCAGGGGTGGCGAAACCCAAAATTGATTCACTTGTCCATAAGTGCAAACTCTTTTTCTGCACTTGCTCAGTTAAAAATGATATATTGAAATTCAGTAAACATTAACATGTCCGATAAGGCTTTTGAAAAAAAAGAGCAATATGGACAATTGATTTTGCCAACCCTTAATAGAATTTGAAAAGATATTTTCCTGAACAATTGATACATTAATTGCTAAAATCCTATTTTCTACATAAAGTCGCCCCAACCCCATATCAAAATAATTCCATCAGAAAATAATTCTAACAGAATCATAAGAGAGAGAGAAAACAAAGAGGAAATAGAGTATTGAAAATTTGTCTCATTTGTTGACTATTTCCCGGAAACAAAGTGAAGGCAATAATCATGTACACTTCAGAAATCAGAAATCCATTAAGTCTCTACAGTTTGGATGGACAGTAGTCACAACAGGACTGGATCTCAATTAACCCTTAGAATGCAGGGTAATTTTCTAAATATGGATTTTTGTGTTACCTGCTTTCCAAAACCTTAAAAATCTGATAAATCTTGATGAGGAAAGATACTTAGAGAAGCAAACAGGTTAGATCAAAGGCTAGCCACCAAGTAAATTGGTGGCTAGCCTAGATGTAACCTGTTTGCATAAGCATGTAGTCCGTTCCAGCACTATAAGGGTAAAATCCCACAATCCCATATTGAATGGTTGATACTCGCCCATATTGAAAGCTTCAGTATTATTAAGTACATGTCAACAGTAGGTTTGTTTGTTTATATAGGGTGTAATTCTGTGTCAACAGTATTTCAATTATTTTACGGCTTTCTTGGATTACACCAGTACAAGGCAAGGCTCTGCAGAAACAACCATCACAAAAAGGAGATCTTGTTCATGAAGAGCAAATTATCAATTTGTCGCACAATGTTTCATCATAATGTCTAAGAAAATCATGTTCATCATTCTCTCTAAATTGACAGAGAAAGAAAATGAAATGCTTGGGTCTGTAATTAGCAGCTATATCTCGTATGACTACATTTACAAGACAGAAGTTGAGGTTTGTGTTTTCTTTTTTAAGACTGACAGACGAACTTAACCCTTTACCAAATGCCAAATTTTTAACTGTCCTAAATTGGAAGAGTTTGCAGACGGCATTTCAAAATGTGATGAAATTGGAAAACAATCTTCTGATAGACTAGAAAACATTGTGGGAAAAGGAGAAATTGCTTGTCACGACAATTTCTTCATTTCCTACAATATTTTCCAGAGTTGTCTGCAACAAAGTGGTCAAATGTCGTTATTGTTTGGTAATGGGTTAAGGTAAGTATGGGATACTACAGTGATTGTTGGATATATTTTTTGGTAAATCACTGTTCTGACCAAATATGGCAGTGCTTCTAGAGAGCTTGAGTAACCGATTCTATGGATTAGCAAATAAACTATCACTGACGATAATGGATATTTGATGGATAGCTCATTTATCCTTTCCCATAAATCTCCTTAAACCATTTCCTTCACATCGGACCATTATGAATGGCTCAAATAACAAGCAACACTACACTACAGTTGTAATGTATGATTCATACCATTATGATCAATGGTGTACTATATGTGATACTGCATAGAAACCATTGTATTTGAATCAGTAAGTTTGCTTACATGGGGTTAAAAGCTGTATCAACAATTTTCCAGTCAAAATATGGCTTTCCTGGATTCTTCAATAGTGGACTAGGCTGCTAAATTGTCTTCTCAAAGGACACTCCAAAAAGTCAGAGCTAACAGGGGATTCAAACCTCACACCTTTGAATTCTAAGATCTCACCTCAGCCACTGGGCCACGCAGGACCCACTCATTAATAGCCTTCAATGGAATAGAATAGAGCAGTAGAGTAATTTTATCGACTAAACCCTTTACCAAACATCAAATTTTTGACTGTTCAAAATTCAAAGGGTTTAAAGACTACATTTTGAAATGTAATGAAATCAAAAAATAATCTTCTGATAGGGCAGAAATCATTGTGGGAAAAGGAGAAATTGCTCGATAAGAGTAATTTCTCCTTTTTCTTACAATGTTTCCATAGTCTTCTGCAACAAACTGGTCAAATGTCGTTATTATTTGGTAATGGATTAAACCAAAGATAGTAGAATAGTAGAGTACTTACAGGTTTGTTTTTCATGGTAGGACTAGACACACACCAGTAGTACTTGTCATCATCAACGATGCAGGCATCACAGAGGGCCTGGACTGAGGCCTCGTCTTGGAATAGGAGGAATGAATATCCTAAAATACACACACAGATTGCAAATCATAACCCGTATAGTGCTGGAACTGACTTCATGCTTATGAAAACAGGTTAGATCCAGGCCAGCCGCCAAGAAAATTTGGTGGCTGGCCTGTGATCTAACCTGTTTGCTACTCTTGGTATCTTTCCTCATCAAAATTAAGCAGATATTTAAGGTTTTGGAGAGCAGCCTACACAAAAATCTATTTTCAGAATATTACCCAGCAATCTAAGGGTTAAGCTCACAAGAATAATGTAGGTTAGTCATTGCTTTCATGTATGGCCATTATCAGTGTATTAACACCACTAAAATCAAGTACTTTGCAAATTCCTTTTGGAAGATATTTGCAATCAGACTGCAATAATACAATTCTTCAAAAGGGCCAAAAAATAAAATATATGTCTTCAACAGCTAAATCCTTCAACTTAAAAAAGAGTTTCCCAAGTTTTGCACTAAGCTATTGATCTGTTGCTCTTATCACGTTAAAATATCTAATAAGACTGCGACTTCAATTGAATATTATGTCATATTCATTTTAATAAAAAACACTTCAAATTCCCAGTCTAGGACAAGAAAATAACATGAATGAGATATCCAGGAGGAATTTCATTTCTCGGAAGCAACAGTTGTCATGGGGATAAGGAGACCTCTAAACGTCCCTATATGACAATATTACATTTAATCAATAGGTATTCTGGTCTCGTCCTATGATGACATGGCTCTACAAATCAATAGACCAGCATCCCTCTGGATAATGCAATGTACGCTGACAATCTGTCACAACATTCAATTATCAACAGCTGACAAAGCCCATAGCTCTCTTGCTTCCTGTCATTATTCATCTTACTACAATCTCTCTTGCCATCTCTATTCAGAAAAGTAAATAAGGAAGCATATTCAGTGCGTTTGGTTATCTATACAAGTGGATTAAAGCTGTTTTCAACATATCTACAGCATTTTAAACCAAGTAAGACCAGAGGTTTCATCAAGAGCAGGGGATTTCTCTCCCCTATTTTAACCAGAAACCTCAGCAACTTTGCTCAGTTTTATGATAAATCTACGGATGAGGTTCCCTCAAAAACCCCGCCTACTTTTGCAAATCACTCTCCTACTACAATTATTAATGAAACCCCTGATGACTCTTTTTTTTTTTAAATCCTGGACCTTAAATGCTTACATGCTTTTTCATGTATGCGAGAATGGCAAGTGCCAAAGAGTAAAATACATGTAGAATGTGAAACAAAAGCTTGGAAAGGTCAGACTTAATCAACATGCTAATGAAGGCACGAAATGAACCAAGACTCTTTTTGACTCAGATTTCCATAAGTAAGTACTAAGTAGTCTTAACAAACTTGGTGCTCAATGCAAAACTATAGCAACTCCCTCAGAAAAGTGGAGGAGTTGCCATAGTTTCCCATTGAACCAATGAAATACTGAATATATCACAGGGGTGGCATAGTCAATTGTCCGTATTGCCCAGCTTGTCCAAAAGCCTCGACGAACAAGTGAATGCTTACCGGAATTTACTATATAGCCATTATACAGACAAGTACAGAAACAGATTTGGCATTTACAGACAAGTGAATCAAAGTCAGATTTCGCCACCTCTGTATCATTAGCAACTCTGATGACTGAAAAGGGCAATGGGTTAGTAGGTTCAAAAAGGCAGTCTGTTACAGAGTCTAATCAGGCATTGTTCTGTCTAGGTTAATATGCTTCTGCAAACATCATTAATCATTTACATATACACAGTCCTGTACTCTATTGGGCTGTGTCTGGTGACTTTTGTAATCTTTGTTTGAAAATGGAAAGTTATCATAACATTGATTTCATCCCCTTTTCTTTTAACTCGTTTTTTTTTTTCATTATGCTATAAGTTTCTTGGGGCAAATTCCCTAGTACAATTGATTTCAAAGCCTTACAACTTTGAAAATGTTGCAACAGTAGTTGTCATGCCAATAAATCAATCAAGTAATAAATGTGATGATACTTAAAAATTCATAGAAATACCAATTGGAACTTTATCTTGTTCACATATCAGCTTCCAATGTCGAGGAGAAAAGCCCATTAAATAGTCTATGAGCACTGGGAGATCTGGGAGAACAATCCTCTTTTCTAAGCTTGATATATCATAATTAAGTTAGCCAAGGGAAACTTGTATTCTAAATCAATGCCTCCTGGGAATTAGAAATACTTATTGGCCCGAGTGTCGTGGGCTTCAGAGACACGCTGTCAATCACACGGGATTCACCCTGTTGTCTTCTGATGATCAAGGATTATTGTTTGAAAGAGTGTTTTTGGAATTTGGTTTTATAGAGTCATCTCTACTCCCCCCATGATAAAAGTCTAATCCCTAAAAGACAGGTTGGTCCACTAGAAAGGTGCACTAGGTCACTGACCTATATGTAATAGATATCAGTACAAATATTACATTACTCGTGTGACAAAAAAGAAATTGACTAAGATAAGGTCTCTTTGACCTTCCAAGTTCAAACATTCACATTCTCCATCTTCATATGCTACAGGTAGTAAATAATTCAAACAAATCGTAAAATTAACCAATTAAGTTATCTATAGGTTAAAATATTTTCATAACTATATCTACTAATGCATCTGTAGCAGAAAACATCAGAATTATCAAATGGAAAAATTGTTCAAAACAGAAGTCTCCTTTAGTCACAATGGTTTGATAGCTATATCAAAATAGGAAAAAAGGTATTTTTATAATTGAATAGTGTCGTCTCTTGTTGCTTTAAATTTGAACCAGTTCAAGATTTCTATATAAAGGAATAGGTAAAGCAGGGCAGTTTTTCCTTGAATTGGGAAGAGGCCTAGGCTTGGTTGTTTTGTATAGTTGTATCAATGAAATTGCTGAATTGGGAAACCCAGAAAACTGGCGTGACTTTGAATTTTTGGAAAAACTGTATGATTCTAAAATAATTTCCAATTAGGATGGTGCCTTACTTAGGCCTTTGTTATTAAAGGTAAAAAGGCTGTGTTAAGGTGTGTCAATTGAAGGATTGACTACATCTGTCTAGTATATCTAGATATCTAGAATTGACTTCCTCTTGCCCTAAGACACAGACTGATTAAACTTCAAATTGTACCACCTCAGGCTGTTTTAATGTGAGCAAAGTTGTGCAACATACATCCAATCCCTCATATAAAGTTATAGGATTCATGAAGTATGAAAAATTCAATTCCTTTTTTTATAATGCGATTTTTTACTGTTTTCAATCTAGATTTGTTCACAAATGTCCAGTTAAAAGGAAGTAAAATTAGCAAATTTCTACTGAAATAAAAGAAGCTCTACTCCTTAAAGTCTTCATTTATCACCATGTTACTATTCAATTTTTAATTCAATATTATTATACCAAGGGTTTTGTGAGAGGAGCCTTTGGGTAAAGACCTCATTGCCCTAACCCAATTCTGATGAACCCAAGGAAAACCATTGGATAACTGAAACATTATTGACTCGATGTTAAACCCCCCATACAAAAATGAGGATAAAATGTCCAATGTAGCTTCTAATTGTGTCCCCAAGAGTTAAAAGTCATCAACACGGTTACGCCCAATCAAATGATTTAAGGAAAGGATTAAAATGGAAATCAATATCTCAATTAATCTCTATCTGTAATCAGAGCCTGTTTAAATCATTAGCATGTTCAAACATTATCACATTCAGCATTGGCTTTTACATAACTGATGTAATGCAGCTCAAATTAACCCTTATAGTGCTGGAACCACCATCATGCTTATGCAAACAGGTAAGATCCAGACCAGCCGCCAATTAAATTGGCGGCTGGCCTGCAATCTACCCTGTTTGCAACTCTGAGTATCTTTCCTTGTCAAAATTAAGATATGTAAGGTTTTGTCAAGCAGATGACACAAAAACCGATGTTTAAAAAATTACCCAGCATCCTAAGGGTTAAAACATCACTTCACATGGGAATCTATGACATACAACACTTTCACTCCACTGGTCTGAAAATGGGTTAAGCTTTCAGTGAAACTGATATGTTTTAATATCCTCGAACATATTGACATTAAAAACATTTTGAAATCAATTTGTGTATAAATTGATCATGGTAATTGTATCAAAGTTATCCTTGTTTTTGTGTCAGTGTTATCTTATAAATAAATTGGCTTCATATAACCTAACAATAAACCCTTTTTAACCAAACCTCTGCTGGCTGTTTATAAATAAAAGGAACATCAGATGTGAAGAAATTGCTTGCCACTGTATTGTCATAAATATTTCTTAAGTCATCTAATGCAAGACAGCAAATTTGATGCATATGTATCAAGGGGAAACAAGGTTAAAAACAATGATAATGAGTGAATCTCTAAAACACTAAAATCATGTACATGTTGAGAAACATGATGCAATTGTATGATCTGAACCCCTTGAGAAATGTAGGGGGAATAGGTTCAGCAGTTTCTTCACACCCGTCAATCTATAGAGATTCAGCCATCTAATCAATTTATCCCCTCCTTTTTTTCATTAACAAAATCTCATTACCCATGTCCCTTACAAAAATGAGATTTTCTGATGCATTTGCAGCAGATGATATTTGGTAAAGTTGAGATAAAAGAAAAGATTGCTTAACACTTTCCAACATATTTTTGACTGTCCCAAATTGAAAGGGTTTGCAGACAGCATTTCAAGATGTGATGAAATTGGAATATAATCTTCTGATAGGGCAGAAAACATTGTGGGAAAAGGAAAAACTGTTTGTTACAAGCAATTTCTCCTTTACCAACAATGTTTTCTAAGGTCACCTGCAACAAAGTGGTCAAATGTTGTTACTGTTTGGGAAAGGGTTAAGACATGACATGATAAAAATGTTTTCTCTGTGAGTTTTGATATTCATGAATAATCTTTTTTAACATCAATAATTGGATTTATTTTCATGTTATCCAAATTATTTGAAAAGGGTTTAGGAAACCATTGTGGTAAACGGAGTTCTAAGGATGTTTAGCTCTTTACACTTGATATAAGCATTTATCACTTATACTTTCAGAAACCTTCCAATAAGAGCATCATTTGTCTTCATGTGTCCTTAAATCCACATTGATAACTCAAAAGAAAGAGCCTTTGAAGTTTTTTAGACAAGACATGAAAAAATAACTTACAGAGTGTCAAACACATGTAACACATAATGAATTTGTATATATCAAGACCCAGCAAAGCATGTTAACATGGACTTAACTCAGCTTAACCAACTACAATACTGCAAAGACAAGTTAACTTAATTTGAAGCATTGATTTCTGCCACGGGATCTAGACAGAAAAATGGTATGATGTTTTATTCTGATTTGGCTACGAAAATCCATATGATATAGTTAATTCAGATGAAATAAATTTTTAAAAAAATCATATTTTTAGTTTGTTAACATAAAGGGACTTTTTTTTTTGTTCAAAATCCAAGCTAAATTTCTGGGGGTCAGTAATCTTACATTTTAACCCATTGTATATATGGGTTGTTTTTAATCAACTCCCTTCAGTATCTAATGAGATACAAACTTGCATGCAAAAACCTTAATCAGGATTTAATATGAAAAAGATGTTGCACAACATGGAATATTTTTTGTACAAATTTTGTTGGCTCTTTTTTATGGTGTTTAACGCCAAACAACAATTTCCCAGTTATGTAATGACTTTCCTGGATCAACCAATACTAGGCTTGGTACCCAGGGTTCTAAGTCTGTCACCTTAGCCACTGGGCCACACAAGACCCCGTGTGAGTTTTCTAATCCATTCGTTCAGTAGAAAATGAGAAACACCAAGGTATAGTGTAGATTCCAATTTTGATGACAGGGTGAGTAGAATACCTCTCCTTTTAAATGCTTTTAATAGTCAAGCTAATAAAATGAAAGAATTTTGACTCAGGGTAAATGAGCTATGTAACATAAGATGTTAAATACAATCAACTAATGGCTAGCCAATTGTCATATTCACAAGATATATCGATAAATAAAGGTCTCGGAAAACTGCTTTTAAACACTTGCCCTAACTTGTCATATTACTCAATATATTTCCATTAATCCAGAGCGGGAATTGAACTTTCATTTTATCGAACAGTAACACTTCACAAACAAAACGAACTTAGCAACAGCTTCATAATTTGCCAAATTGAGGTATTTCAGAAAGAAAATGCCATTTTCTCACTTTATGATTATTGTCAGTTATTGCCTTCAATCTGGACCCGTTTTAAATCTGCTTTGAGGAGATGGGTTCTAAAGCTGTTTGAAGCTGTGCCAATATATGTCAATATAAACATAAACAATGGTCTTACCTTTTGGTGGAAAGTAGGATTTACTCTCAGCCTTGTGGGGCCAATCTACCACCACTGAACCAAACCTTCTAAATGCAGCAGTTATCTCCTCTGTAAAACAAAATAGATAATTTTAGGTTTTCTTCATTGGCTTTCCAAAACCTCAAATATCCGCTTAATCTTGATGAGGAAAGATACTCAGAGCAGCAAGCAGGTAAGATCACAGGCCAGTCGCCAACATCCAGGGGTATAGAGGGGTATAGAGTAGGCCTCGTGAAACAATGATCGTGCATTCGAATCCCGTGAGTAGCGAGACCACTTTGCATCCATTCCATCCACATTCAGAATGAGTACTGGTTTTATATCGAGAAAGCAAAGTCAAGAGTAATTAAGATAAATTGTAAGAACATGTTTAACAATCAATGTAAATTGAATTTATTAGTTTAAATTTCAAATCACCTTCATCAATATCGGGAGGTAGACCACCAACAAACACCTTCCTCGAGAATCGTTCTATTCTCTCTAGGCCTGGCTGACTGGAGGGAGAGGATCTATTCGGAGAGCCCATGTTGGGTACTGTCTGGTCAAGTGCGCCATCCTCAGGCAACGAGTTCCCAATGTCTTCACCAAAGATGTATGGGACTTTGGCTGAAGATATAGAAAAAAGAAAATCAAATCATCATCCATCTTTGCGAACATACTCATTTTTAACATTGGATCACCGATGCAGACTTAACCCTTACAGTGTTAAGTCATTTCTAAAAATATATTTTTGTGTTGTCTGCTTTCCAAACCTTAAATATCTGCTTAACTTTGATGAGGAAAGATACCCATAGTAGCAAACAGGTTAGATCACAGGCCAGCTGCCACTTTATTTGGCAGCTGGCCTTGATCTAACCTGTTTGCATTATTATGAAGTTGGTTCCAGCACTATAAGGGTTAAAATGAAACCAGTCTGCTACATTGCGAAATCGCTTGCATTTCCTCCATCCTCGAAATGTTAAAACCCCTTCTTCTAGCAGATTGAAAGGCAAAATGTTATTTTCGAAACAAGGAAGGTTGTAGACCATTATCATAAATGTTTGTAAAACACATCAAGACAATTAAATTGAATACCCACAATAACTGCTTTGGAGACGGAATTAACAACAAAAATAAAACAGGAAAATATTTCTCTTATCTTTAACTCTCCTACAAGCCATAAAATGTTAAATGCTTGATTATCTTGTGCATTGCACGCTGATTTATCTTGAACATCAAATCATGCATTAAGCACATTTTAGAGTAAACAAACATGAAAAATAATTACGTAATTCATGAAACCTCCCTGAACCTTGCCCATTTGATTCTGAATATTTCAAAGCATAATTATAAGTATGTTTAGACCCATTACCCGTGACTGGGTGTTGAGAGTTATACAAATAGAGCAGTCATCACACATAAGGTTATAATATAAATGCATTTTATTCAAATACAACTTAACTTAGGTTGAAGTATTTGCCGAAAAAGAAGTTTGCAAATAACAGGTATTTCTCATTTCATTAGAAATACCTTTATATCGATTAACCCAGTCCTTCATATGGAAATTTGAAACAGGTCCAAGTTGATACTAAACAGCAGATAACAACAACAAAAAACAAGAATAAAAAAAAGAAACATAAAAATATTCACCATGGGTATTGGGTAGAAATACAGCTGATGCGATAAACAGAGGCCTCGTAGTGTAAAGAGTTAAGAATTATAAGCAGTTTAGTGGGATAAATCATATTGTTACTGTATTGCACTTGCAATTTTATTTGATGGCTGCCATGTTTTAGGGAAATTCCAGGAAATTGCCTGGAAGAGGAAGATGTGATAATCAATAGCATGCAGAATCAAATTGCATTCAACAGTAAACCCTCCCACAAACAGGCATCAATCTTCCTGAGCAGCAATAATTGGTTTATAACCCTTTCTCATATCAGTGAAACTCCCATGAATGTGGCTTTAACATGTTGAAATGCTGTAAGAACAGAATTGAAGATATTATCTAGCATAGCACAACCTCAACCTTCCTTTCTTCCATTTTGCTCTCTTTAACTTTCAAATTCAGCATATTTGGATACTTTTGAATATATATCTTGTTCTGGTTGAAGCAGTTGCTATTCAGCTGTTATGTTTAATGTGAGTATGGCGTATGGGTTAGGGGTAAATATTTTGTCTATAACCTCATTCTGATAATGAAGAAAATAACCTTATCGCCTTAATATGTTTAATCACTCTTGATTTAAGATGTAAGATAAGGTGTTAAAACCAATCACTTTAAATTCCCATTAAGAAAGTAAACATATTTCTAAGCCAAAAGATCCATGATAAAGGTTGTATTATCTTCATGAACAAGTGAATAAAACCCCAATGTATTTCATTGTCAGCGGCAAAACATATCTCTCTCCTATTTCTAAATAACTAGCAGAGATAAACTTGAAAATAATTTTAACAAAAATAAAAGTTTGCTTTATTCTAAACAGATTTTCATTTTATCACAATCATACACAATGTCTTCAAAATGATGTCGGATACAAAATCTTTTAGACATATTTATATCAGAGAAAGATTAGCAATCTCTGTAGGGATGGTATTTCTAATTGCCTTGATTTTGATGTCTGGATTCCTTCATTACACATACCCATGACGACCCATCATGTAATGAATACCTTCTAATCAATGTAGACTAAAGACATAACCTATTCGAATTGAGTGTTGCTTAACGTGAAATTCAGCCTACTGTATACACTAAGTTCACCTATTCATGCATTCAAGACTTTTATCAGTAGCATTACATGTAAGCATGTAAGGTATATGATATTACAACTCATCAAGCATTTGATTCCGATGTTTCCCATAGAAAATCTCAAGGGATGATTAGCAAAATGTTAAAATGGTAAAAAATACAACTGGTTTGGATGATATAAACAATTTTAAATTAGACTTTTAACAGATAGATGGACTCAATTTTGATGTAGACCATTCAACACTTCATTTGCTTCAGGATAGAAAGAATATTTATAGACTCTGATGGTGTTTAAACTATTGAATAAACATGACGTCTACAACATCCATTTGATTTTAAGCGCTCATATCTTTGAAGCCCTTTTTTTTTATAAATGGGCTAGGCCTGCTAAATTTGAGAGACAATATTGATGAAACCAAAGAGCTGGTGTGAATTTTAGAAAGAAACTGCATGATGGGCTCCTGTAATATAATGCAAAAAAGCCCAGCAAGCAAAAGTAAGTCTTAAATAAAGTAAACAAACAGCCAAACAATATAATCAGAATAAAGAAATTGAACAAAACAGCACTTTAAGCATTGTTACAACTGGAAGTAATGGACTATGAACTGAAGTCAAATAAAAGGATAGATAAATCATTGGTTCTCATGTAATGCAAACAACTTCTCTAATTCTTAGTATACCTGTATATTACTACAAAGGATCTTAAATGTTTGCTTCACTTTCAAAACTCACACCATTTAAGGCAAGAGGTTGAGAAAAAGAAATACCAACAGATGAAAGGAGAATGTATTCATAACAAAGTAACAAAGGTGCAACATTCCCAAACACTGAAATCAAATCAGTGAGTTAGAACTGTTACAGGATGTCCCACCTGTATTTCATTAACCCTTAGAATGCTGGGTATTTTTCTAAAAATAGATTTGTATGTTGTCTGCTTTCCAAAACTTTAAATATCTGCTTAATTTTGTTGAGGAAAGATACTCAGAGAAGCAAACAGCTTAGATCACAGGCCAGCAACCAATTTTTAGCGGATGGCCTGGATCTACTAGATCTAACTTGTTTGCATAAGAACAAAGTTGGTTCCAGCACTATATAAGGGTTAAAATTAATAATAAATCCTCTCCCAAATGACATGGGCTCCTAGACTCCTCTTGTCACATGTTTGGTTTACTCATGGCCTTTCCAATTTATACATTGAGGCCAATGACTTTATTGTTTATATCGGATATAGCTCCATATCAACAATTTCTTAGGTAATTTTTTAGGTATTCTACCGCTTTTCTGGATTCACCACTCGTGACTACTAGGCACGGGCTCTGAAGTGTCTTGCAAACGTACACTCCCCCACAAAACCAGAGGTCTTTGGAACTCAAACATAGGATCCCCTAGTTCTCAGCCAATCATCTAAACCACTGGGTCATGAAGGACTCTTAAATGACAGGTTCCCTAACTGTGTTCTCTTCATAAGTAACTTAAGTACAGGGGTAGGTATCTTGATGTCCAGATAAGTTATGAATTCCCCTAACAAACTTCATTGATTCTCTTAAAACAAAAGATGAGAGGATTCTAATGAGTACCAACAAATAAGAATTTGCTTCTCAGATCTATAAATGGTAAAATACACAAATATTTTCCCTTATCTGGACAACTTCGCTTCATTGATAGGATAAGATTGATGGATTGATTGAATATTGTTTCATGCAACATCCACACCTATGGTCATTTACCATGCACACCCATTTGGATTAGAGTTTTAAGCTATTTTTTTTAAGTATTCTAGAAATATCTTCTGGGGGGAAAAAGCAGTTAAAAAACAGTAAAAGTTTGAACAGGCAACCCTAGTCAGTTTTGTAGTCTTGCCAAAACATTCCAAAAATGCCTTCAGCATTTCTCTGGTAAACTGGAAATGGATTCAAAACACCTTTATGAAACACTCATTCTGGGATTGGATATATCATGTCTGAGATCATTTATCATGAAATCATTAATGATTGCTTTCATTGGATCAATTCCTCTGCTTTTGTAAATAGTCTACATCAGTACAGTCTATACACACTCCAATCTCCATATCTATAAGATTCATTTGAGAGATCAATGCAATACTGTTTGTAAAGCTCTTTAGTCTTGCATTGGACTTTCCCATGGTGAAGTCATTTGGAAATTGGTAGTGTCTAGACTTCAATTTCTTTTGACACACTTTTGAGTTCTTGGCATAATTGTTTGATGCTACTCTGTGCCCAATATGATTGTTTTGTAATCTTCAGTAATAATTTTCGGCATCAAAAATCTCATAAAACTTCCAAAAGTCTCATTACTTTCACTCATTTTAATCATTTTTCTATATAAAAACTCATTGGTTTTTTAATTTTGGTCAAAAAAGCCCATTGATTTTATTTAGAAAAAAATCACTGAATCTTGGATTAAAAAATAACCATCCTGTATTTTCAAAGGAATATATCAGTTTTTTCTACATGCAGTATTAAAAAAAGAAACAAAGAAAAATGCTGTGAATCCTATATGAATAGTACCAATCATTAAAGGCTTAGCCAAGGAAATATTCATATATATATCCAGACTTTTAAAGTTTCTATGGAAAGTTAAACCAGAACACCAAGGGAAAAGCTATTTCGGAAGTCAGGAATGTGTGAGGCCCATTATCTATGTGTGTATGGATGGATAATTAATACCAGTAATAAATTGCTTAAACCATCTGGTGCACCCATCACCCAACAAAGCTCTTTATTTCTTTATTTTTATTTCTTAAATGTGATGACCCTTTTAACCCATTGGCATTACCATCCATTAACGACATTAATTTTGACCAGTTTGTTGCAGAAACTCTGGAAAACATTGTTGAAAAAGGAGAAATTGCTCTCAACGAGCAATTTCTCCTTTTCTCACCATGTTTTCTGCCCTATCAGAAGCTTATTTTTCAATTTCATCACATTTTGAAATTTCGCCAGCCAACTCTTAATTTGAGATAGCCAAAAAATTTGGCGTTCAGTAAAGGGTTAATCAATTTTCAGGAGCGTGGATTTAGTTTTATTAAACTGATGATATGTGGAAAAATTAGGTTGGTTCAAACATAAGGAAGTACTATTCAGTACTAAAGGGGGAGAGAAAAATGGGAAACTCCACAGGTGAAAGTATGAAGAGGTTTCCCTCACATGTGTGCCAGGTTGTATTGGATCAATTCCTGTGCCTCTAATCATATGCCATTCATGATCATTCAAAGCAAACTTTGAAGTCTTTGAAACTCTAGAATCTAGTATTCTACCATACCCTGGTCAACTTTATCTATTACATATCATGGTAATCATACTGCTATGCAGTGATTTAGATGGGGCATTTTAACACACAGTATTTCAAAAACTATTTGATAAATTCCCATTTGTAGGTATTGACACTGAAGTTGTCCTGTTGAGATGATAAATAGAGTACATGTAGTATCATTTGAGAAATTGGATTGAATTCTCACTAATGAGCTTTGTTAAGCAATAAAGAAGTTGGTAAAGGGATTATGCCTCTTATCTGAACTATTAAAACATGTGTGTGATTTGTGTGCATTTTTTCCCTTTTTATATTCTGGCAATTACTGGGATATCTCTCGTGATTATTCTAAAAGGAATCCTGCGGATTAACAGGAACCAAAATGCAGGAATCCTGTATATGTAATGTTGAAAAAGGTTAATGACAATTGAAATGATGACATCATTCAGCCCAAAGAACAGTCTTCCTCAAAGACAAATTCTTCAAATCATGAATGATGCAATGGTAATGCTAACTATGTCTTCAGACAGAGCTGGGTGCATTAAATAAAACCAGAAGAGGTCATCTTTAATCTCTGTAGCAAAACAATTTCAGAAAGAAACAATAAGAGAGTAAATTGGTTATCAACTCATCATGTCCTGAACAGAAGTTGAGATCATTCGAAATCAATTTCATTGGTCTTACCATGAAGTTTATTGTTTTGCGATCTTTGCTTGTGGTAACATACTGGAGGACACTTGCATGGGGTAAAATATAGGAGCACACTTCAAGGATGCAGTGCAATACTATGGTAAGTGTTCCATGTTTATGAAGCACTTACTATAGTCTTGCATTGAACCCTCGAGTCTTGTATGGGGTAAATTATATTGAAACACATTTGCACATGGGTAAAGAATATTGAAAACTATGTTTTCCCTAGTCACCATTAACATTATTATTGGCAAGTTCTTAACTTACTAGTGTTGGACTTAAAAAGTGTTAAGCATACATCATAATGAGCCAGTATTGCACGCCAACAATAATTACAGTAGTTCATAGCCATGGTTGTGTAAAGGTCATGTACTTCCAGCAGTAGTGCCAGCCTCCATTAATTTCTACAATCAATGTAAATACCTCATCCCCTAAGGACACTTTCAGGCATATCTCTACCAGACGCACAAAATGGTCTTGTTAGGGGACTTAACAAAATTGATTTTCAACTTATAGGATTTTCTGACCAGTCCGAAGTAAGGCAAAATAACAGATGATAATATTTTTTGTGAGAAAATAAGCATTTTCAAAGCCATGTAAGGAAGAAACAAATGTGATAAAAGAAGAAATTGAACATGTTTTTTCACATGCTTTTCAAAAATCTACATTAATTATTTGAAGGTCTGTATTAGAGTATAACGAGGGTACAATGCAATACCATAGTTAGTGCTCCATGATTATGGATCACTTTCTATAGTCTTGCTCTGAACCCTTTATAATAAAGATTGACTAAATACAAACCTTTAATGTGATCTGCTGTTTCCACCATGTTATTGGACCTCATAATGTCAATCAGTTGAGCTTCAAAGTTAGTGAATTTCATCGTATCGTAGGAGCTACTTCTATCCTGTAATGATTATTAAAACATGTGTAAGTACTCTTTGGTTAACAACTTCTACTTATTTTCAAAAGGTTTTTAACATCTTTATCAATCCTCCACCATTCCGAATTATTTCTTTTCTAAAGCATAAATCAAGGGTACAATGTAGGACTAAAGTAAGGCCTTCACAAACATGACGTGTTTTAAAGTTCACATGTCAAGGGTTCAGCGCAATACTATATAGTAAGTGCTTCACGTGGGGTACTATAGTCTTGCGTTGAACCCTCGATGTATGAAGTAAAGGGTTAATTTGTTCTTCAACTAGTGCAATCATAGTTCTTCGTAATAACCTTTCTAGTGAGGTACAGACTAAGCATTGCTGTGAGCAGAGCTTCATATGTTGACTTGCTATGACGCAAAAAGCAAATCCTCCCAGAGGTTTGAATAACTAGGAGTAACCTACGCTTTACACTTCTCATGTTCCGAGTCTTTCGCAGCAGACATCATTAATAACAAAAATCATTATCAAACATGGAAAAAAAAGCAACTCAACGAATATATATAACTAAAACAAAAGTGGGTTTCATGGTGGCAAGCAGCCTTGTCATTAAGGGTAATTTTACTTTTTTCACTATGACTGTTGATGTTGTTTGTTTCAAGTTGAAGAGAATGTAAATTTGTGAATAGTCCACAGGTGACCTAAACCAATAAAGATTTCTTTATTTTTCTCCCACAACTCGTTAACCTATGATAATTTGTATTATAGGCAGGTACATGCTGCATGTCCCTCTCTTTCCTTTCTTCGTATTAGTTCAACATGATTCTAACAAGAACCCTTTGTAAATGAAAAACCACAGGCTCTGCCCTTTGCTCTAACAAAAATATACCAGAAACACCTCTGGTAAACTACGTAGAGAACCAATGTGCAAATTCCAATAACAGCACCCAATGAGCGATGATCACCCCAGCACAATTACATTCCAATGATGTCTGTTTCTCTCTACTTGGGAAGATCTCAAGATAAACCTTTTCTAGCAAAAATTATAACTCCATGTAGAGAGATAAAAAGAATCCAAATTAATTTCAGTAAAATACAGTGATCAAGATGAGAGGCAAAGTAGTTTCATTCACATGGCACTTCTAAATTTACAGCACAAATCCAAAGAAGTTTATCTTCTCTTAACCCTATTGTGTGGGTACTCCTTAGAATCATCTTGACAAAAATAGTCTTATGAGTACCGACAAATTGCCACAATATAGCTTTAGGATAAAAATGAAGAAGAAATTATAGGAAATATGCCCTTTATCTGAACCGCTGGGCCATTTCTTAAATACATTCTATGAAACATCAGAAAAGACTTGAGACAATGACAAATAATGGTTTTTAGGGGTGATATTCAGGAATAAGGAGTCATTTACTATATAATTTGGGGTCAAGGATAATCTTCATTATGCCACACTTTTCCCCAAATGTTCATAATGATGATGTTACTATAAGTAAAAAAAAACCCAAAGCAAATATTGAAGTCAGCAAAACTCATCAAATCATTACAACTTACTTTAGAGTTGCGCTTTACGAGAACCAGGTTTTATCCAGAAGGCATAAATTGCCACTATATAAAGCGTTTAAGAAATTGATCTTAAAGAAGTTTATTAGAAGTACTTAGCCCTTTTAGCTTCTTTAACACAATTGAAACAATCAATTAACCTCAGTTTAATCGGTTAATTTTTAAGAATCAATTATGACAGAAGTAGCAATTGACTTTAAAAGAAACTTAATCTCCCAACATGTTGTATATACATGTATAGTGAAAAGATGAGAAGGCTTGACCCCAAACAAATGCAAGTTTTGATTCACCCTTAGAAGATATTTCATAAAAGAAAGAAACAATTATGAAAACAGTACAAATTACACATAAAAAGCAATTGCTCTTGTTGTAACGATCATTTCTACATAGACATCAAAGGATTTTATTGTTCTCTAATATTCACTCCATAATCTTATCTACTAATTAAAAAAAAAAAGGCATATAAGTGATGAATCAATGTTTGCACCAAGCATTCTTCTCTATTTCTACCTGGTAATTCTCTTTTATATATATAATAGCAGAATTATGATCTGGCATGTTCAAGTGAAAACTTTTACAGTTACCAGATGTTTATCATTACAAACTTCTAAACATGCATTTCGAGCTGGCAAACCACTGGCATTTTCTGAATTCCACAGAAAGGCTCAATCCAACACCATTTAGTCTAAACACTTGCATTCTCCCTTACAACATCCCCCCCCCCCCCTTTCTCCCTCCCAATTCAAATTGAAAATTAACACCGATTTCAACAGAATTCCAATTATATCAGTGACTACTCATTTTGTCATGATGCTTTTTATTTTGTACCTAACAATAATGTCATCTACTGACTGTTTCTTTCAGCTTGAATTCATCAAAGAATTTTGAATTATGGAATGGGTTACATTTTTTCTCCTTTTCACATCTTCTAATTTTATGTTGACAATGCTAGTATATGTACCAAAGTCATAGAGCAGTCAATCTGACATAGCTTTAAAAGCAATGCAGTTACACAGGTGGGATTTAATTAGTGATGGTGGAATGAACACTATCATTACCTGTCTGTTTTATGCAAAATTAATGTCATTTTATGATAAAAATGACATTCTGATATATGGCATTATAGCGCAGTATCATTTTTCTCATTATGTGATGTTTACCTAATATAAAGTAGGAAACTTCTCAAAATATAAAGCAAACCCTTTGTTAAACATTGACAATAAATGGATTTCAGAAAAAAAATTGATACATATTATAGTTTCCTTTGGAAAATATTTTCATTATCACTTTTGCAGAATAAACAACAAAAGGGATACTCAACAAATTTCATGTCACACAAATAATAACCTTTTCTGGTAAGATCTCTCAATCAAATAGTAAAATGAATTTGGCAGCAAGATTTGCTTTGTAAAGATTCCAACCATTTTGACATATTAGACAATCAAAAACATTTTTGAATCTGATATATTTAGCATGCGCTGCATAGGTTAAGCAATGTTATTGTAAACCCAAAAGGACAAAGGGTTACACAGACTCAGTATTACATGAAAGGATACAGTTCTCATATAATATTGATTTAATATCTTTTTCTGATATTTTCTTGGGCAAATTAGACTCCATTGTTAATAAGGGGTACCTGTGGAAATATCAATCGGCATTTATCATTGATTTGTATTGAAGTATGAGAGGATGATCACTTAAATTATTTTATGTTTACTGAAGCTATCAATATCTATCCCCCATCACTCTTTCATTAATCAGTTTTCAATCAAGTTAGTCTTTCATAGATTAATCTATCATATTGCAACTCCTAATTTATTTCATTGTCCTGTCTATAAGTAATGGTGTAAACAATAATCAGGATTTACCCATCATTTTGTGCTTTAATATGATATCAAATGAATTTAGCAAATCTTTATTATGATATCCTTTAAAATTGTTACAGAAAATTGTTCAATTATTATATAGTTTATACTACATGACTGTGTGTTGAAACAAATATATATAACACATAAGTGGTAATAGACTTTAGTAAAGTCATTCCTTCTATCTGCCCTTAGCAAACTTATCCAAGGCAAGGATATTGAGAATATAATGATACCAATTTGCCTAATATCGACAGAAGGGTAGAACAAAATATCGCACACTTGAGTTAAATGGATTCACATAACAGCTACCACCTTCCAAATTCGTCCAATACATCTGTTGACCACAGGACAATGACCTTTGTCCACTCTACTCCTACCAAATAAAGATGTACTAAGCTTTCAGCAACATGTTATCTTTACCTGGGATCCAGCAGACAGTATTTATCATCAAGACCTTTATCTGACAGCCTGATTTAGACTGAAACATCATAGACCAGCACCAGGTGGGATTGGTCAATGAATGGGAAAAAAATCTTTATTCTTTTAATTGTTCACTTTTTAGAAAGTATTACTCTATTTCTTTATAAAATAACCATAGAATATCTCTTCAGAATGTTGATGCATGCTATCATTGAGTAAACAACACTTTTTATTTTCTAACACTAGAAAGTCTAGACTTTAATTTTGTACATTTGGTGTTAATGATCACTTTCAGAATCATTAAACAATCTGGCTTTCTCTTGTTGCTGTAAATAGAAAAATATGAGTGCCCTTCACTTAATTCTTGATTTATTAGCAATAACGCTTTTTCAAACAGAGGTGAAGTCTATGTTGCATCAAACTAAGAGTCCTTCACCAGCAAGTGCTTACCTTTCTTGCTATTTTCTTCAAACGGTTTCTTATCTTTCTACTGTTTCCTATTAGAAAGAGCCTTCATTCAAAGTGTTGCCTATCTTTCAATCTAATTTAACTCAATACCACAAAACAGATATGTTAAAAGAGGTAATGGGTTATGGTTGAATATTTTGACAATGTAGAAAAAAGGGGGGCCTTTCCATATATTGTGTGTGAGAAGTCAACAGCTTGTGGCCCCTGTGTTTGCTGTATTGATCTGTCGGAAGTGTGCCAGATGATCATACTGATAATCAATACACTATCAATCATGCATCATTACCCATTTACATCATCGTAACCCTTAGTCACTTAAAGCTGAGGGCATTTAGACATGTATTTAACCAATCCATATAAATGCCTGGTCCAACTAGCAGCTGAAGCCACAGAAAACATTGTGAATCAGAAATGAATAAATCATTGAAGAAATGAGAAAAATCACAATTTATCATTATCTAGTATGATTTTTTTAAGCAAATCTTATAATCATATTTTTTTAGTTGCCTGCAGCAAAGGATTCAAGGAGATTGTCTACACAACATTTTCTACAAATTGCATTTCACAGAAATTACATTTAAATTGTTACCTTTGTTTGCACTAGTGTTGATGATGATGATGATGATAATGTAAGACCCGCACCCATCAACACACATCGTGACACGCACAAAAAACTATCACAAATTTTTGACAAATGGTCAAACTATGTATGTATGTATGAGGAAAGTCAACAGTCAGCTCAACATTTCTAGATTTAGTGAAATGAATATATCGAGGTTTAGGTTAGCGATTGAATATCAGAAATTATTCCCAGTAGGAGTATTACATTTACAATGACATACATATTAATTTAGAAAATTTAGGAAAGGCATCCATTAATTCTTTAAATGTATTCACTATTGTTTAAGTGATAAAGTACAGATATTGGTAAGAGACAGACAACAGCTGGCTGCCAACATGAAAAGCTTGCATTAAGTGTTGCCATATATGTAACATGAAGATGAACTTTATGTGACACTTAAAGATAGCTAGAAGCAAAGTGCTAGTTATGTAGAAGGCTCTGAAAAGGCAAGCCTCATAAAGATTAACATAAGATATTGCACAATTCCAAGCCCAAAATAATTGATACTCTTCAGTTGTACTGTAACACTTCCTTCAACAATTGTTCCTGTTTTCAAAACTGACACAGCAAATTCAAATGTTTCCAAAGCAAACATTTTCTGAATTTCAATGTAAAAGAAATGTTGTGTCACTTCAGAAAAGATTGGAAAGAATATTGGCCTTTATAACCTAGCAATGGTTTGATCATATAATCTTTTATACCCTTTATTCAAAATAAAGAAAAAGATTTTTTTGTCTCAGCTGTTTCATTTATTACAAAGCCACAGCCACAGCTTTGCCAGACACTTTTCTGCTAGACCATTATCAATCGAGAGAAGAATACCTATTCAGCCTTAAGCTGAGAAATGAATTAATCAATCTGGTACAAACACAATCAAAGCATGCATGCAGTTGACCCTTTCAACTATGTTAACAAATCAATACTCAATAGTGTGCAACAGCTATAGTCTGAAAGAGAATTGTTCCAATGAGCAATAACTGACTCAGTACCAAGGCCAGCAGTGAGTAGCACATTATGGTCACATGCAGCAGGGTTTTCCTTGATTCAAAATTTACATTGAAACATTGAAACTTGATGAATCATTTCAAATAATCTATCACTACAAATTAAGACTCAAACAGAATTGTCATTACAAAAAAGAATAAAATAGAATAAAAATAATATAAGGAAAATGAAAATGTCTTTGGAACATGCAAGTTTCTTGAGAAATAAATGCAAATCACATACCTATCTATGCCAAAAGTAACTGTATGATTATAAAAGCAATGCTTTTTTTAAATTTCCCAAATGGATCCTATATCGGAAAAATTAGGAAAAACTGTGGTGTTCTAAAATTGGGAAATTTTTCAAAAGCAACTTCAAACAAGCTTTTTCACATTGCTTTTGCTGTTTTGAGACATCACATCATTCCCATAAAGCACCAGCGCCAATGACCGAGAATCAGTGTGTCTAGTAGATACAATTTCGTAACGTCTTGTGGCTGATGTCTGGTCGTAACATTACTTCTATGTGTCTAGGTGCAGGTCAATTTGTAAGCTTTTAAAAACACTCCTACAACTGTCTCTTTCCTAATACTTTCTATTCATTGAATCATTTCATAGTCAATTTTGAAATTTTTTATTGGGAATTTGGGAAGCGCTCATTTAATTTGATTAGGAGGTATTCTCTTTTAGGCTTAAAAGTAATCAAATAAATCATGAAATTCTTTACCCTCTTTTTATGGAAATTTGTCTATATCTACACCCTATGAAAAATCTATGCATTAAGAGTATAATATATAAATGAGGAACTGGATAATTAAAGAAAAGGAAGGAATACATACTTGATAAGTCAGAAAATTTTCTCTTTGTATATCCTCCATTCCATTAAACTCTATGTTCGGTTTAGTGTATGCAGCTTGATGCATCTGCCCTGGAAATGATGTACTTCTACGAAATTTGGACGGTGCAAACATTGACATCTGTGAGTTCATCTGACTGTTATATTGGCGTGCTTGTGGAAAAGCAGGCTTCTTGAGTTGGGCAAGGGCCTGAATATTCATGTTTGGTACAGATCGCCTTTGATTTTGTTGTTGCTGAATCTGAGCCCATGGTGACATTGTTGCTTGGGCCTGTGTGTGAGCGGTGCTCCATTGCGGATAGTTTTTGGCATTATTCAAAATCATACCTTGTTGGATGGGTCTCTGTGGGAAGTTATGCTGTGCAGTTATTGCTCTTCTTTGAGAATTTAGGCTCTGTGACGGAACAGAAACATGCGTTTGCATGATGTTTCCTCCATTGATTATTGTGTTGGGTGGAAACTGCTGAAAACTCACGGTTCCATTTACATTTTGAAACAGCCCTTGGTTAAACTCCGCTTGTTCTTGGACTCCGAGATGTGGTGGGGGTGCCCAAAGGTTTTGACCAACATTCGCCAATGACGTGATCAACTGTGTATTAGTTTCCAGATTTATTGTGGATGAAATATCACCATTCCCGGCCAACTTTTCGCTAGATTCAGATTTTCCATTGATTGATTGTCCATTTTTATCATCAGCAACGGCAGGCTGTTCCGAAATATGGTTGGATGAAGGTGAAAGCTGCTGGGAGCTAGCAGCCGACTTTTCGACCAAGATTTCATCTTGCATCGTACGAGGTGAATTCTCCGGCGAAAACAAAGATTGGTTGTTCACAAACTTGTTAAAATCCACAGGTGAAAGCGACTGTATGCCGATTCCGTATTCCCCCATCAGATGACAACAGTAGTCCAGTAAAAGTAAAAAGGGGGGAGTGTTAGTGATTTCTTCTGCTTCGCCACGTCTTCCGCGCTGAATAGTGAGTTTTCCGAATGAAATAATCTCCAAACCGAATTATTCCTCTTGTCCAATGAAACGGGTTGACCTCTAAAAAGTTTCTAGCTCCTCATATGAATCCAAAGCCTTGTACGCGAAAAACAGATTCCCTTGTCCCTTCCTTTCATGTAGCTTGTATAGAATAAATGATACTTTTCCCCAATGTATGTGAAAGGATGGCTAACGGGAAAATACTGATGAGATCGATTTTTGCTGAATATTATTGAAACAACTCATTTGCATAAATTTACGCTTGCGCCAGGGCCAATAGGTTTTTGTGGGCGGGTTTAACGGTAAAACGCACGTGACATGCCCGCGACCTTTTGTTTACAATTTGCGGTTGAACAATTTCTCAAAATTTGGTTATCTCATTTTTGAGTATTATCGTACATGTACCTGTGATTGTATTATGGATAATTAAACGCAATAAACTCATTTTCAAAATATATGTCGAATTTACATTTGAGTCTAACAAAATTTTACCAAATAGTTCGTCTTTTCCCGGTGATGTGCATGACCGTCGCACAGTTGTGTATTTACATGGTGAGGGAGGGTCACCGGTGCCAAATTTAAAAGAAAAAGTATTAAAATAATAAGAACAATGGTGATATGTAGTTTACACGGCGGCAGCAGTCCAAGACTTGAAAACTTCAAAGCTTGGTGCTGTGGCTAGGCTGACTGGCAGGCTGTTCCAGATGAGGACTGCATATGGGAAGAAAGAGTCCCTCATTATGTTTGTTCTGCAGTAAGGTGGTACAAAGCACTTGTTGTGGCCTCTTGTTGTGGTTCCTTGTGGACAATGTATAATGGTATGTTGATGTCAAATTGTGAACAAGGTTGTTTGTGATCCTGAACATCATCACTGCCATGGCCTGATTTCTCATTTGCTCCTGGGTCTCCCATCCCAATGTGTTGATCATAGCTCCAACGCTGCTTCTCCTACTATAGTCCCCAGAAACAAATCTGGCAGCACGGCGTTGGACCATCTCCACACTTTGGGTGGTTGATTGTGTAGCGAGATCCCATACCGTGGAGGCGTACTCAACTTGAGGCCTGACGAGGGTCTTGTGACAAGTCTCCTTGGTTGATCGCGGGCAAGATGACAGGTTGCGCCGTATGGAGGCTAGGATGGTCTTTGCCTTTCTTGTAGTCATGTCGACATGAGGTCCCCAGGATATGTTTGGAGTCAGTAGAGCTCCGAGGTACTTGACCTTTTTTTGTAAATTTCAATGTTTCCCCATGGATTGAGTAATGGGCGTCATTGTTGATGCGCTTCTTGGAGACACGCAGTACTTCGCATTTGCTTGCGTTGAAATCTATTAACCAGTCCTTCTCCCACTGTTGTAGCTGGTTTAGATCGTCCTGTAGAATCTCTGCATCAGTTGGCGTTCTGATAATCCTGTACAGCAGGAGTCATCTGCGAAAAGTCTGCAGGTTAATCTCACTCTTTGGGGCATGTCATTTATGTACGCTAGGCACAGGAGTGGACCAATGACTTTGCCTTGTGGGACGCCGGATGTTACTGTTACAGGAGATAATGACACTCCATCAAACATGACTTGTTGGCTTCTATCGCCGAGGAAGCTCTGTATCCATTTGAGAGTGCTGTTTCTGACACCATAGTGGTGGAGCTTGTAGAGCAGCCGTTTGTGCGGAACTTTGTCGAACGCATTCGAAAAATCCAGCAGGACTGCATCTAGCTGTTGTGACCCATTGAGGCTACTGGCAAAATCATTTACAGTGATGATCAATTGGTTCTCAGTCTATCGTGTTTTTCGATAGTGTTGGTTAGTGGTTATGGCATTATGTTCATCAAAGAAGCTCATCAAGTATAGATGGTGTGCTCAAGGAGCTTACAGGCAATAGAGGTCAGAGAGACTGATCGGTAGTCAGAAGCAGTGGCCTTGTCTCTATTCTTATATATTGGTGTGACATTGGCAGATTTCCAGTCTGTGGGGTCTTACCCTGGTCCAGTGAGGCCTGGATTATCGCTGTAAGCGCTGGGGCCAGTGAGTTTGCCATCTCCTTTAAGAATCTTGATGATATGGTATCTAGACCTGTGGCTTTATTGGGATCAAGGCCTTGAAGACATGAATGTGTGGTGCGTCGGGATATGGAGACTCGCCAGGGTCTGGAAGGGGAGAGTTGTTCTCATGTGTGAAGACAGACGAAAACTGCTGGTTCAGGCTCTCGGCCTTGGTTGTTGCATCAATATGGGTCCCCCCGTCCTTTTTCAGAGGGGTTACCCCCGAGCTGTCAAACGGGTATACGGGTAACTTATTACGATTTTGAAAATGTATCATCCAGTTAGTGATACCGTGGGGCTTTTCCGTCATTATCTACATTTATAGAGCGATTTGGTTGCTTTATTATTATGAATATTTGTTTGGAGCATAGCTGAATACCATATGCCAATTCAACATTTTACATATATATTGCTATTGTATGACGTCCGGGAACTTTAACAAATGTTTACTCAAAGGTTTCACATGAGGTCAGCGATCGCTATATAGATTAAGATCTTTGGTGAACTGGGGTGTTTCGTAACACTCTATGATTAGTGAAAATTATGGAATTGTAAATCTCATGAAGCACTGAGGTAACTTCCGGAAAATTTACTCGATAAATTTTGCTTCGATTCTTGTTTGTACAACATCTACCTGTTGTTATAAACATACGAATTATTCGGTAAAAATGTTTAATTAGATTTCAACTCTAATCCAAAGAGATAAGTTTTAGAAAGAATCGAATCATTTTAGACAAACATAACAATTTTTGACCTACCGTTATCACAACTCGCCTATTTATTTAATATGGAAGATTTCATCTGATTGGAATTTTACCATCATTTCTGTGTTACTTTAGACAAAATGTAATTTTCTAATACATTGATTATCTAAGCAAATATGCAATAAGATCATTTGTCACATCATTTTACTTGATTTGGAGAATAAAGGCTTCCGAATCTTAAGTTATGTTTTGATATCTGATATGCTATGGGTTTTTTATGGTAGTATTGAAGGGGTAGGTATATTCTGCTGACTTTCCTCTGCTGACCAGTTGGTCAGCTGGCCTCTGCTGCCCAGTTGGTCAGCTGGTCAGCAGAGAAAAGTCGGCAGAATATACCTACCCATATTGAAGTGACACATGTCGATTCTTACCTTGTCGAATCAGGACTGTGACAGTGTTGTATTTCACTAAGAAATAATGGAGTTAGCTAAGTAATAATTCACGCGCGAAGCTATTTATAGAAACTACAACAACAGTGTAAAAGTTGATTCTTGCATTTAAAACATTTTCTCAATATTTCCCATTCGCGTCAATTAGTTTGACTATGAGATTGTTGCAACTCTGTGTAAAAGTGACACATTTTTATACTGGAGTTTACACTTTAAATGATAACGCTATGATAACATATATTTTCAGGATGATATGGGGATAAAGTTGACCTCATGGACAAAATGACATGATGTATGGATAGACACATCCAACTTGTATTACTAAGTCAATAAAGTTTCAACTCCTTAACAATGTCATTTAGTCGGCTCCAAGATGATACAGACAGTAGGTAGGTGCTTCTTGATAAGATTGATTATAAACTAATGTTTAGGAATTATAATGATTTTCTGATCTGCTCATTTAACTTTGTTCAAGGTTCCAACATCTATGTCTTCAAGCAGTATTTCATTCTTGATAAGAACATTAGCTGAAAACAATATTGCAATTATTTGATGATATTTGTTTCTTGCATGACATTGTTTGGATATCCATGCATACTTGAGATGGACAGACAGTATCTCAATAAACGTGAAACACTGAATCCTATATCTGTGCAACCACATTAATCAGAACCAACATAATTCGTTAAACTAACTATGAGTAACAAACTTTTTCAATTTATAAACATCTTTTTATAATCTTTGGACTATGATTTGTCACCTATCTATTTTCATACAACAGATCGTGCTGGGTGTGTTTTGCGACAGATGAGGATGACAGAGATGCGTTATGGGTAAAGCCATGTCGGTGTCGCGGGACAACACGATGGGTTCACCAGAACTGCTTGCAGCGATGGATTGATGAGAAACAGAAAGGGAACAGCAGTACAAAAGTGGCTTGTCCACAATGTAATACAGAATACATCATTTTGTTTCCTAAACATGGTAAGTATTAATCAAATTTGTTAAACACATCGTGTGATGATATTAATGCAACTTGTTAGAGGTTTTTTTAAGGTAAAGGGGAATGCATTAAGCCACTGGGAAAGGGGGGAAATAACTGAAGAATTTTATGTGAATTTTTATTTAGTTTGAATAAACACAGCTTGTTGAAATATAGAAGCAATAATGTTTTCACACTTATACATCAGTTGAATTGATTTCTAGGTCTAAAATTCGTTGCTAGGAACTTCGTATGAGGAATATACAGTATCTCTGTCTATTTCTTTTTGCGGAAACCATGTTTGTCATTGTAAGATTGTTGTTCACAAGAATTTAATGAATGCTCAAAAGGTAGGTTGTCTTAACTCAAAAGATGTATAAACTCTATCATGAGTTTGGTGAAAGACTTTTTGAAATTCTTTCCCTTTTGAAGGATTTACTGAATCTTATAATAGAGAATGTTGCAGAGATTGTCAGAAACATAAGGCAGTAATTTGAAGAGTCATGACATACAAACCCTGTTTACTTAGATTAAATGCGTTTAGATAATCCTCAAATTACTTATGAAATGAATGTGTGTAAAATTGCTGTGACAAAAGATGTATTTACAATTTACCATTTCTTCCATTTATATTCATGTAAACTTATCGATTATGCCTTTTTCACTGTTTCCGTTTTGATTATGTGCTTCAATTCTTTTATTTAACCAGAAAATACAATGAAATGAAAAAATGAACTACCAGGAAATATCATGTATGTGAGTGTGATATATTTGTAATTAAGTGAAATTCTGCTCAAAGCAGCATACACTCACATCCAATACTTTTCCTGCTGAAAGCAGCATACCCACTCACTTCTTTTTCTCCATTTTCTAGGAATGCTGGTCTACTTAATGGATGTTGCTGACCGAATGATCTATAAGCTCTGTCCATTTGTTGCTGGTGGCATATTCATTGGGTCAGTTTACTGGACACTAGTTACTTATGGCGCTGTAACAGTCATGCAGGTAAGCTTTCATGTTGTAAATCTGGGTACTGTTGTACTAAACAACTTAATGAAAATATTCGTGAAAGTAAAAACCGATAAACATGGAAAGTATCTTGAGTAAAAGTACAATATTGCAATGTGACACATCATTGAAAGCGTCTCATGGAGACAGTTTCAATGATGTGTTACATTGCAATATATTGCTAAGCCCAATATCTAAATAATAGGGAATGATGTTTTGAACTTATGCACACTTATAGCATAAAATGTTTAACAAAACGGTACTCAGGGGTTCATTGAAAGTCTATTAGAAGTCATTTAATTTTGCGAATGACTTAGTCTAGCGCTGAATCCTTGAAATGTTGTGTAAGGCTGTTGTGTTAAGATATCTCAGTATGATTTCCTTTTGTAACCTTTTCTTTCTGTTTATTTGGTCTTTAGAGAAATACTGGTAGAGATAGAAAGTTCATAATGAGGGATTTTCTTCCTTTTCGCTCTAATAATCTATTAAATTTAATATGTTAATTCATATGAATTCAATGTTTACACACTTTTAAGTATCAAAAGTGATCATATTGCTTCCAATGACTATTCTTCAGTGCGTATCATATAACAGTGCAGCCATTGTGCAAGTTTAAAGGAATTCATTTTTAACTTCCAAATTTCTTCATGTCTGTAAAAAAGTATTTTAATCCGAAAGTGTGAGATCTCTTTTGAGGTTGTCGTAATTATGAAGACTGTACATACTAAGAAGATGATTTAGTGGTTCCTGAATTAGGAATGTTTTTAATACCTAGTTATTTGTATATCAAACGACAATTCAACAACTGTATTGTTTCAACGAAATTTAATTTTTACATTTAAATATCCTGTTCTATAAACAAGAACCTTTTAGTAGAATCAGCACATATTCTGTGAGCTTTGGACAGTAAATGCTTACCCATGGAGCTGGACAGAATGTGTCTTCAAAATCGTATTGACAATTGCATTTTGAAAAGGTTGTTAATAGGAAGAATTTTGTCATCATGATCAAACTTTCCTTAATCCTTATAGTGCTGGAACCAACTTCCTGCTTACTCAAACAGGTTCGATCCAGGCCAGCCACCAAATAAATTGGCAGCTGGCATGTGATCTATCCTGTTTGCTACTCTTGGTATCTTTCCTCAACAGAATTAAGCAGATATTTAATGTTTTGGATAGCAGATTACCAAAAAATTCTATTTTTAGAAATATAACCCAGTGTTCCTAGGGGCAATAATATGCACTGTTTTCAAATAGTTTCCTGGGCAAATATGTAAGTTGAAGGTTTTCTGAAAATTCCTGTTGAAAGAGAAAATCCATGAAGATATCATTAGAATTTCTCCTCAAATCTTACAGCAATTGGTATACCCTTTACTTGTTTTAGATGAAATTTTTGAAAGCAACATTAAAACGATGGTTTGAGCTGGCAAAAAAAATCAATCTTAATCTGAAAACTCATTCATTAACAGTTGAATTGGTGTAACAAACATAATTTCACCGAGGAAGAGTTTGCAAAACTTGATGTTATCACAATGCTTTTCACTATATGCATGCTTTGAGTGATCAGTTTAAGGGGAAGGTGTAATGAGGTATCCTGAATTAATAGCATGAAGCCTCTAAGCAATCAGTATCTTTAACTTCCCTTATATCTCATTTCTCCATAAGGGTATTTATAATGGTTAACAGTGAAAGCAATAACCACAAAAAAAAGGAAAAATTATTTTCTGAATGCTTTAATTTAAAAACCGTTGTGACATAAGGATTAATTGCTCTTTAAGAGCAACTCATGTTATTCTCACAGTGGTCTCTTCAGACTGCTGAAGCTACAATGGCATCACAGTTAGATATTAAAGAATGAAGGGTGTTTTGAAAGTCAATGAAATGGCAAAGACCTTGTATGAGAGAAAATGAATTTTGGGGAACTAGTTAGAATACCCCATTACCAAACAATAACGACATTTGTCCAGTTTGTTGCAGACGACTCTAGAAAACATTGTGGGCTAAGGAGGAATCACCCTTAATGAGCAATTTTTCCTTTTCCGACAATGTTTTCTGCCCTATCAGTAAATTATTTTTCAATTTCATCACAATTTGAAATGTCGTCAGCAAATTCATTCAATTTGGGCCAGTCGAGAATTTCGCGTTTGGTAAAGGGATACCCTGTGTGAAGACCTCATCAGTCCTGATCAATAGAGTGGTCATTACTGGCCCAATTTGTTCTCTGCCTTTGGGTTAATGCTAGTATTGATGTAATGGCCATTTCCCCATGGAATTTTCTTGGATTTCATTTCAGAGGAAAGTCAAGAGAAAAGTATTTATTTTCTGATTTCTTTAGAGCTAATTACTTTTTCGAAGATTTTGTTTACTCTTGTCAGTGCAGCATGAATTTGAAAACTCATGTTGTCTTGTATCATTTGATCCTCATGCTAGTATTATGAATCTTTTGAGAAATTTGTCTATATCATTTATTTTAAAGAAGATATATCTTAGATGGGTAAAATATTTCTGAGGTAGGGACTGAACCAATGGTCATGTAATCACCAACATTTTTTTTTATATTTCCATGATGCTCAATAATTTCTAACCATTTATTGGGTACAAGCAGTAGAATATGTCTAATCTCTGTGTTCCCTTCTAAAGGGGTTTGAGTTTAGTTAGTTCTACTTACACAATGTTTCCTGAAATTATCATTGTTTAAGTTGACCCTCTCCATTTGTCAATTCCTTTGATTGTTTCTCTTCTGGTGCAGACTTTCTTTTCTACCTTCGCTGCATGTATCGATTGATTGCTGCTGTGCTCGTGAACTTTCCTTTTTTGTATCCAAACTAGATTAACTGTTGTAGATTTCTGATCTTTGGGATGAACAATTTTTTAAAGCTAACTCATTCTGAGCTTATTTTCTGAATTGTGTCTAGTTTTGAATTTTTGAAAACACAATTAGTGTTAAGTTATTTCTCCTTTTGTCACAATGCTTTCAACTTGTTTTTGAGGAGTTTTCTCTCATGTAAAAGAAAAAAGCTAAAACATTACATTCTTGGTAAAATAAAGAAAAGTGCTCATACTGATGGAAATATGTTGAAGAATGTTGTCTAGTCTCAGTAGTCTGTGGGAAAGGTGCAAATAGTTGTCTGTATATTTTTATGGGACAGTGGTAATTATTCTCTCTGTTTCATGAATAAATGATATCAATGCCATAAGAATGAGGTGTGAAAATTATGAATATTTATATGATCAGTATGCTGCAATGTTAACAATTAATATCAGTATTCAAAGAGATGTCCACTCATTTCCCTATACATGTTTGTTTTCGGGTTTTAATCATGTATCACCTTCATTTAAATCATCATTCCATATACAGTGTGACTTGATCAAACGTGACCACCAATAACCAATACTTACAAGGCTGCTAAATGTGACATATGCTTAAACCATTCCATTATATTGGGTTTTTGAACAAAAGATATGAGGATTGAAAACTAACATTTCCTCTGTACAGGCTAGAAACCACTGTGACGAAAGGAAAAGTTTCATGCTACAATCAATATCTCCTTTTGTTACATAATTTTCTTAAGCTGCAGCTGCCAATACAAGTATGCGCTATACAATGCAAGTCAACAAATTAAAAAGTGCTGAATATTCCTGCGTTCTAGTTTGTATTTCAGAGTAAATCAATTTCTTGGTACTATATAAATGGTATGACACTTTTTGGACAATGCAAAATGATATTTCTCAGTCAATTTTCAGAGCACTTTCATATATAGTTTTTAACAAACATTACTCATTTTTGTCTCCAAATGAAAAAAGGTTTAATATCTCCGATGTATTGATGTTGCGACGCCACTTCATTCATAGGTGTTATCCTATTATGTAGCATAGACAGTTATTTGTGAAAAGAGCAGTTACTTCCAGAATTGATAGACAACTTTTGTGAAAAGAGCAGTTACTTCCAGAATTGATAGACAACTTTTCCAATACAATAGGCTTTTTTCTAAAAGCCTTTCTGCAAGCTTGACAATTCCCATGTTAAAGAAACGACAAAACTTAATCATTCATCTTGGTTCTTCATCTATGTTAATTTTTAAAAGAAATGGATGAGCAAAGAAGTTTTACAATTGTCTGTTTTTACTTTCAAATTGGGGCGGTCACAAATTCCCATACAGATGAGATGGGTTACTAAAAACAAACATTAAAGTTGTTTAGGTCTGCTGCAGATGTCTTAATTGTCCTCGGAAAAAGTGTTATTACTCATTGGACTTATGCACTGGCAGCAGAGTATCCTATAATTCTATTTCAATTAAGTCTGCAAACTAGCAATTCTCATTGAAAAAATGATATTTTGTGATTAAAAAACTACCATCGGGTCCCTTATTTCCTCAGATATAACAAAATCACACTGTTTTGATGCTATCTGCTGCATTACTTGATGGAAGCTTTGAACATCTTTCAAACATATAACAATCTTGTCACCTTCATTTGGAAACACCAAATTTTGCCAACTTCAGTAATTGGCACATAAATGATAGGGTAGGACCTGTCTAGGCTAATGAAAAAGTCAATATGTTGGGAGAATAACTTGGAAGAAAGAAGCATATAAATCTTTAATCCATAGTTTTTTATTAGCATGCTTTTTATTGCAATGCCCTCTTAATGAGTTATATGGGTACCTTTCCTTTGACATGTATTTTATTTTGATTTGTTTATTGTTGGTGCAATGATTATTTCAAACATAGAGCTGTTGTTAAGTCTTTCAATGAATTTATCTTGCATAACAAATATTGGTTTTATAAACCTTATATTACCATTGGTACACCTGAAGTTAAGACTTCAGCAGCAATCCTGACTTAGATAGAATTTACATGCATGGGGCAATTTCTCCTTTTTACAAGATGATTTATCTTCTATTTTGTATTTTATTTGTATGTTTTTTTCTTACCCTATGATAGCAAGCTGTCGTTACTTTATATTTGGACAAGACCCAAAATTGAGGAGTGACTCAAATGAGGGAGAGATAATAACATTTGGGACAAAGGGAAAATAAATTGGAAAATGTGCATCTGTTGCACCATAGGACTATTGATCAGGGAATTTTACTTGTTCATTTCCAGGGCCAACATTATTGACATTATGTTACTATAAATAGCTTATCACATGTTAAGCATGGCTTTTGGAGAATATTATTACGAATGTAAAATCCAAATCATGTGACCGTTTTAGGTAAATGGCACTCCCCCTTGCTCTGCCTATCTATCAAATAATGATAATCTTCCCATGACTTGAAAGATAAATGGCAAAAAGGGAAGCCCAACACAAAACTCAAGCTGTTCCCTTTTGTAAACCCTTTCAGCATAGCTATGAGTACAGCTGTTCCTACTTTTACCTGTTCCTCCATCATCGTGTGGGATTTTTGACAGATCCAACCAGAGAACTATGGCAAACATTTTTTTTTAATTGAACCAAGTAACTCATTTCTCAAGGCTATTTAGGAGAATGTAACAAGAAGTGAAGCTACGTCTACTTTTGATGAGAAGGAAAATTAGTAAGAGAAAAGACCTTTTTGATCATTATTTTAGATAGAAATAATCGACAAAAGGATATACATATATTATCATAAGGAGCCATTCTTCCCTTTGTTACAGTGTTTTGTAAAGTTTTCTTCTGCAACATATGTGGTAAAGTGAAGTTTTACTCATATAGAGTAAATGGACAACCTCTTATTCTGTATACTTTATTTTGCTGGATCTACTAAAGAATACTTTCAAGAAACCAGCATGATGAAAGAATGGCAAAGATTTAGACCCAATAGCATGTTATTTTATGTTTTATTTTTGTCATCTGCTGGTACTTTGAATTTGGGGAAGTTCATATGGGGGAATGGAATGGGTGAAACCATGGTGATAATTCCTATCTGTAGGTGTGTTTTTTTATCTATTGATCCCTCACCTCACCATATGGCTTGTGTAGTCTAGTATCTTCTAGCTGTAGAAGCCAGTGTCTTTATCTGGAAATGGGTTTATCCACTATTCCATACAGGAATATACATTTTTTACTCTCAACATATATCATTGCCATATATTTTAGAAAGAAACCAATACATTCAATCTAAAATATTACTTTTAGGATAAAGGGTTTGGTCACAAGATCTTCCAACTAATATTAGGCTATGTCCTTGGTCACAAGATCTTCCAACTAAGATTAGGCTATGTCCTTGGTCACAAGATCTTCCAACTAAGATAAGGCTATGTCCTTGGTCACAAGATCTTCCAACTAATATTAGGCTATGTCCTTGGTCACAAGATCTTCCAACTAAGATTAGGCTATGTCCTTGGTCACAAGATCTTCCAACTAATATTAGGCTATGTCCTTGGTCACAAGATCTTCCATCTAAGATTAGGCTATGTCCTTGGTCACAAGATCTTCCATCTAAGATTAGGCTATGTCCTTGGTCACAAGATCTTCCATCTAAGATTAGGCTATGTCCTTGGTCACAAGATCTTCCAACTAAGATTAGGCTATGTCCTTGGTCACAAGATCTTCCAACTAAGATTAGGCTATGTCCTTGGTCACAAGATCTTCCAACTAAGATTAGGCTATGTCCTTGGTCACAAGATCTTCCACTAAGATTAGGCTATGTCCTTGGTCACAAGATCTTCCAACTAAGATTAGGCTATGTCCTTGGTCACAAGATCTTCCAACTAAGATTAGGCTATGTCCTTGGTCACAAGATCTTCCAACTAAGATTAGGCTATGTCCTTGGTCACAAGATCTTTCAACTAAGATTAGGCTATGTCCTTATACATATCTAATATCTTATTCTTATACTTGTACTTCATGAAATAAAAAATTCATGAAACCAATGTGATGAGAGAAGAAAATTCTTTCTCTGGGAACGTTTTCTCATTTTGACAAAGGTTCTTACTCTCCAATGATAGGAATTATTTGTAATTACCATCTGCAGGAATTTTTCATTTCATATCTGAATTTCCCAAAATCATTATGAGAAATAATTTTATTGACCCTTTTTTTTAATGTCTATAAACAATGTCACAATAATGAATATATCTACTTATACGCATATACATGTACATATAGCTCATTTATAAACATGAAATTTTGTGACCGTCTAAATTCAGAAGTATTTACATTTATAAAAAAACAAGTATTTAAGTAACCAAAGTTAATTACTTGACAAAAACAACTGTTATTCTTTGCTATACATAAAAAAGACCATTATGAAATAAGGGGATATTGCTCTTTTGTCATCATCGTGCCTTTCAGCTACAGGTTTGTCAAAAGGGGCCAACTGCTTAACCTTTAAGAATACATTGTGTGTGTTTACAGCAAAAAAGCCTTTAAAATCAATTGGAAAAAGTCCTCAGTCATAATACTTACTCATTGTGACTTACGACTGTGAATTGAATGTTTGAGATTATTTTGTATAAACAATGTCAAATTCATCTAATCAGAACCTAAATAAAACTTGTTTGTCTCAATATCTCTTTTTTTTGTGGACAATTTCAGCTTTTTGTTATTGTGACAAAATCTTATGTAATTTCACTGTATTCAAATTGTTATTGTGGGGACTTCTGTTGTTTTATCATTTGCATTTTATAAAGTTGCTTCCTTGAAAATAAAGGCTTGAATGCTTAGTTCGCAACATCTATTTGTTAGAACATTGCTATTAAACTGTATGTTTCACAACCAACATCTCTTCATATTGACTTGGTTAAATGTATCTTCAGTAGAAAAAGACTGAAATTTGTTGTTACATTGTGTGCAATTACTCCTTTTTTCACAAAAAAGGTTGTTTCTCATACTTCATAATTGTCTGCTGTCAATGAACATTCAGACCTTAATCTCTCATATGCATGTATATGTGTTGTACCTCTTTCTTTGCAATGCCTCTTTCTTTCTTCCAGGTCCTTGGTCACAAGGAAGGATTGAACGTCATGGAGAGAGCCGACCCCTTGTTTCTATTAATAGGATTACCCACAATTCCGGTGATGCTGATCCTCGGGAAGATGGTGCGCTGGGAGGATTACCTCCTGCGGTTATGGCGGAAACACTCGGCTAAACTCCCACTCCTAAAATACTTCTTCCCGAGAGGTAAAAAGTTCAATTGGTTGACCCATTGCTTTGGATGAAGGGCTCAGTGTACAATTGTAATAAGACCTTCACCTTTTGAAGAGCTTACTATAGTTTTGCTCTGAACCCGGGATGTTTCCTTGTTTAAACCCTTCAAATGCTGGGTTATTTTCTAGACAATAGATATTTTTGTTGTCTTTTCAAAACCTTAAATGTCTGCTTAATTTTGCTAAGGAAAAATACTCAGAGTAGCAAACATGTTAGATCACAGGTCAGTCACCAATTTACTTGGTGGCTGGTCTGGATCTAAACTGTTTCATTAGTAAGAAGTTGGTTGCAGCACTATAAGGGTTAAGAATATACAGTTGAAGGTTTAAACCTTTCCCTTACACAAACTTGTTAAACCTCTTGTTTCCCAGCATCAGATATTTTTTTTAAGCGGGAGAGGAAATTCCTTTGACACAAAGTAAGGATATTCTGCTTCCTTTTTCACAGAAAGAAAATGCAGGCAGTAAATTTTGGGGTATTTTATTGCTTTGAATTTAAACCATCGATAAATCCTAGTTCTGGGACTGTGTGCAACACAATACAGTTGAAGATTTTGATTATTCATGGTGACAAAAGGAGATAATGTACGTTATGAGCCACTATGCCTCTTTCATTAATTGATTGTTTCTATCAAAAGAAATAAATGTTCTTGGTAACATTCAACCTTGAAAACGTTTTTTTTTAGTAATTAGACGATAATACCACACAATCTTTGTTTATTGAGGTTATTTTGTTATTGGATCAAATTAATTTTTTCTTATATAATTGCAGGTAATGAATAAGAAGATTCCAGAAAATAGGAAAATATATTTGGTTTTAATGGCATTGAATGTCACATGGTGCTTCCTAGATTTCATTTGGCCTTTCCTTTATGAGTTTACAATTAATTAGCCTCTGTAGCAGGAGCGTTTGAATGTATTCCCCCATATGGGATTGACAGGGTTGAAATTGTATAAAGGTTGAAGTACAAATTTAATAGCAAGCATAGGATTGTGAAAGAGTACTATCCTTTCAGGTCAAAGCATATTCCCTTAAGCTCATTGCCACATGTAAACCCTTACAGTGCTGGAAACGACTTTGTGCTTATGCAAACAGGTTGGATCCAGGCCAGCCGCCAAGTAAATTGGTGACTGGCCTGTGAGTCAACCTGTTAGTTTCTTTTTCCTCATCAAAATTAAGCAGGTCTTTAAGGTTTTGGAAAGGAGTTGACACAAAAATCTGTTTTCAGAAATTACCCAGCATTCTAAGGGTTAAAAGGTACAGTTCAAACTCATAGCAGGCATAGGATTGTTAAACAACACTATTTTTCAGGCCAAAGCATATTCTCTAGGTCATTGTCACCTGTTAATTAAAAAACAAATTAAACACTTTCTTAGAATGGCCATGTCATAGTTGTGGAATCTAGATCTTATTTAAGTTTTTTTTTTTTTTTTAAATAAACTTGATTGTTTTTCACTGGTTTAGGCTGAAACTTGAAGCTTATTGAACTCCGTCTCAATGACAGTTTCCTGAATACTAAACCAGTACTCATTCCAATTTGTGGACTAGTCCTGGCTTTTAAGTGGTTTTAACGTCTTCTTTAGCAGATTGTGCAAATAAAGATATCATTATCCAAATAGTTGATCCTGCATGCGCAGTTGGTTATGGTGGAGGACTTGTTACTCAGAGGTTTTAAGTTTGAGCCTAAGATGTATTGTTGGCTGTGAGGTAATGTCCCATGGCAAGACAGCTTGGGGCTTAAGCCTTTTACAGGCGATTTCAAGGAAAGCTGTGATATAACTGAACAATGGTCAATACAGCTATAAACTCATAGTGAACAAAACCAGCAGGTGATACACAGTCAGTTTTTGAAGACTAATGGATTAGAAAAAATCCAGGTGACAGCATTTGCATTTTTTTGAGAGGTGGTCTTTCCACTAACTTACCAATTACCGATGGTTCTGCCCGGCTTAACCAGTCAAGCAAGATGTTAACCAATATTGTTTTGTATTTCAGAATACTCTCGCTTGATGCGGATACCCACAGAAACAGTGACCCTGTCTGACCCCATCTCTGCCACCCGTATATTGTGTGGAGCTCTAATCCTGCCGACCCTAGCCACCATGGCTGGGAAAGTTATGTTTGGGAATGTTACCTCCAATTTTCAACGTACCTTATTGGTATGTTTTGTTGTTGTGTGTGTTCTTTAACCCATTGCAAAACAATAATGACATTTAACCACTTTGTTTCAGATGACTCTGAAAAACATTGTTAGAAAAGGAGAAATTGCTTGTAACAAGCAATTATTTGTTTTCCAACAATGTTTTCTGCCCTATCAGGAAGATTTCATCACATTTTGAAATGTAGTCTGCAAACTCTTCCAATTTGGGACAGTGGAAAATTTGGCATTTGGTAAAGTGTAAATGCCATGTGCAGCAATTGCATTTTTAATTTTTATTGTTGCTCTCTGTGTGTCAAATTCAGGAATGTCTGCACATTGGTAAATGAACAATAAAGATGGAGTATTCAATGCAAATAATTTTTAGTTTTTCTCTTGAACTCTACAATATCACACAGGATATGTATGTATCTTGTTGAAGGTTACATTAGAAACAACATTTTTTTTCTTTCCACTCAGAAGAACTCCATAATCATCAAATCATATCACAACTTTGATGATGCTGTATTTAGCTGATTATGTTGTGATATGTACATTTTAGAGGATATAGTTTTCAAGTTAATTAAGGTATTTGTCCAATTTCTTACCAAACATATAGTACAATTATTTTTTTACAATTTTCTTTTACAGGGTGGATTTTCATTTCTTGCTATAAGGGAAGACATAATATTTGTCCGATTTTTACCAAATATAATTCAATTTTTTTTTTTAAATCTTTTTTTTCAGGGTGGAGTTGCATTTGTTGCTATAAAGGGAGTGTTAAAGATTTATTACAAACAGCAACAGTACCTTCGTCAAGCAAACCGTGTGATATTAAACTTTGAAGACAATGCACCCAGTAAAACGGGCTCGGACTCTAAACCCACAGTGTCAGTGCCCCCAACAGTGTCCTCCCAGGAGCCCATTCCTCCCGCCCAGAGTTGACGTTTTAATTGATTAACAAGCCAATCATGCTGTTAATCGTTCAGGGCTAAAGAAAGAGGGAAATCTTGGTTGTCTCTATAAAGATATAACTAGGTATATAATTTACTTTTTAAGGGATTCAATGCAAGACTATAGTACATGTCTTATGTTTGTGAAGCACTTACTATAGTCGTACCTTAGGAATACCTTAGGAACTTCTATGGACCCTGGCAAGTGTTTGGCCACTTAAGTCTTGCATCAACTCTTCTAAAGATGAAAGAAACCACTGTGTATAATGGAATATTGGCTTGTACAAAGTAAATTTCTCCTTTTGTGATAGTAGGTTTGTATCAAATATGATATAGAAAATATTACCCAAAAGCAAACTGTGTTGGTATATGTTTGAGTCAATCTTGAAATGGGTGTGACTGATTCCTTCTGATGCATTTTGGGTAGTGAGGATAACATCTTAGAACGTGAAACCAGCAGTAGAACTGGAAAACAGTTGAAAGTGGCATAAAAACCATAAAAGGGTCAAAATGGTTATAAGGTTGTTATTTCACATCTCTTGTAATTTATACGTTTAATCCCAAGACTGTTTTTGCTTTCAATTTTGATTAGTCAAACATTTCAAATGGATTGCTATTTGAATGACATAAACCAATTTGCACTGGTCGACTTTTAACCCATTACCAAACAATAACGACATTTTCCCACATTGTTGCAGACAACTCTGGAAAACATTGTTGGAAAGGAAGAAATTTCTCGTTACTGTTCCTGACAAGCAATTTCTCCTTTTCCTACAATGTTTTTCAGATGATTATTTTTCAATTTCATCACATTTTGAAATGCCATATGCAAACTTTTTCAGTTTGGGACAGACTAAAATTTGGGGTTTGGTAAAGGATTAAATCTTTACTGTTAGTCTAGATCTTTCTCAGGGTCCTGTGTGGCCCAATGGTTAAGTTGGTGGACTTAAAACTCGGGTTCCCGGGTTTGAGTCCTACGGACACTTCTGGTTTCGTGGGAGTGACCATTGGCAAGTCATTTCAGAGTCCTAGCCTAATACTAGTGAATCCAGGAAAGCTGCTACATAACTGAAAAATGTTTGATAAGGCGGTAAACACCATACAAGATCTTTCTCAGAATTCCTTTAATTGAAAATTGATTGGTTTCAAATATACCATTGAGGATTCAATGCAAGAATTGTGTAAGTCTTTCATGAGATTGAAGCCTTGCTTTGTAACCTGGAACAAAAATTGTTATGGTTATCTTAGAAAGCCTGCTGATAATATTGGAAATATTTTTTTGGAAATTGAGATATTGATCTTCCCTAGATGATTTTTAAAGACCATCAGAGTAGATAGAATAAATCCATGGACTGTTTTCTTTTTTGCGACATTGTTATTTTTTCCTATCAATTTAAAGGCTTTTTTTATGTCTCTTTTTTTTTCAACAGTTTACTAGTTTATCACTGGTTTCCCATTTTGTAATGAATAAGGTCTTTTTACTGCCATCATTGATTCTTCATTTATTTGCTTCAAATGCTTTAAAGGGAGAAAAGGGAAAGGGAAGGTTAGCACAATAGAGTTTATTATAGCTTGCCTACAAGATTTACCTCATGCTATTGGTGTTTTGTTTCTTGATTTGTAATTATGAATTTCTTTTTGTGAAATTTCATCACTTTTATTAATCTGTTTGTTTGTGTGTGAGTTAAAACGTCATCATATTCTATTTCATCTTTGGGATGTGATTTATAGGTTTTATAAACTCTATCAAAGTTTATTCATGGTTAACATATATAAATATAAGCAGAGTATAAATGTGCACACAGTATAAACAATGCTAAAATCAAACATTCATTCAGACTAAGTAAGAGTATGTTTTATTAAGATTTCATGTATTGAATTTTCTCAGAACAGTTTAGTTAAAGTCCACATAGACTTAAAATACTGCATTGAGTAAACCCAATTCTTTGATAATTTTTGAAGTTACTGCAAACAATATCTATAAAATAATTTAAGATTTGCATAATATTTGTTAGAAACTATGAGGACTAAAGTGTGAATTTTTGTTATCAACACTTTAAAAAAATTTCGAACCGTAATTTCTTAAGTCCTCTGAAGATTGACAAACTGAGCTAATATGAAGGAAGGAACTACACATAATTGTGAATTAAGAGATCTTAAATTTGATGCACTAAAAATAAAATGTGTTAATAGTCTGCAATATCTTGTTTTATACTAATATTTCTTCTGACATTTTTTGGGGGGTAATGATATGGATTAGAAATCTGTTAGAGGCTTTAGAAATCAATGGGACAAAAAAAATAAAAGACAAACTGACAATACTACATTAATCTCCTTTTGTCGAAAAGTTTTCTATCAATTATTGTAAGAAAGATATCATTTGTCATATTCAGAGTTTTGGGCCTGTTGTCAGTTTGTATCAGCACCAAAACCCCCTTAAGGAGTGTTTGGAAAATGTTCCTTATTTGCAGGAACAACAATCATGGAGTATGATAAAGAACATTTCTTTGGTGATGATCTTGATAAAACATGTGACGAGAAAGAGGGCAAAAAGAATTGGCCATAAAAGGACAAGGATTCAAATCCATATACAACTTTTAATATCTTACCAATTATATATGAACAACATTTTATTATTTCTTAAAGGCACATAAAAGGAGATGAGTACAAATAAATTATTAAAAAAATATATGGAGTTATTTTAATATGTTCATAAAAGTCATGAGAATTAATTTACAAACACATTTAGACCCTATTAAATAGAATCCTTTAACATAAGTTATTTTGTGCTTAATAAATAGTTGTCTCCAATTCAATCATGTTTACCAACAACCTCATTGTTTACATATTCAAAATAACGAATTCTGATTGGTCGGTTCAAAAATTTGTGTATCAACTGTCAAGGTCAGAGGTGAAGAATCACACAATCTGAATTATCAAACTTGCAAATCTGTGTTATTTCTGGTTGGCTTTCACATTTAGGTTGTGCCAATGGGGTTTTTTGGTGATAACTATTTGAATCTGACAAAGTTTACCAAATAGTATAGTTTGATATAGCATTATTCTCCTTTTATGTGCCTTTAAAGAAATATAGATGAAAACTGCTTTAAGATTAGATTTTGATTTATTGTACATGTATGTTATTTTATCTGAAATCATGATGAAAATTATTATTTGATCCCATTAAAAACATTAAAAACATTATGGGTATGGTATAAATAATTAAATTAAAATCCTAAAGGTGAGTTGAATTGAAACTATAGACAATTAGAAAATATCCATTCCCTCAAGAGCATTTCATGGTTGTCTACTCTCGGTTTAGTTATTTGATGCTGGGATAAATTCCAACATTTAACCCTTAGAATGCCCAGTAATTCTCTAAAAATAGATTTTTGTATCATCTGCTTTCAAAAACCTTAGAAATATCCTCTTTTTGTTGAGGAAAGATACCCAGAGTAGCAAACAGATAAAATCACAGGCCAGCCACCAATTTACTTGGCGGCTGGCCTGGTTCTAACCTGTTTGCATAAGCATGAATTTGGTTCCAGCACTATAAGGGTTAACACATGTACATATTCATACTTGTATTCAGTGACATAGAGGTTTATCCTGTTCTCTATTTGGATTGAAAAGAGGAATTGTTTGCGTACGAAACTATATTGATAATAAATTGATGATTATTGTTTTATAGATGCTAATATTTGTTGTGTTTTTCTTTAATTGGAGTATTATTGATTGTTTCATTGCCAGTTCAAATCCATGCTGAATATACGAATTGCAGCTTAAAATTGCCGAACCATATCAAAGCTGAATATATGAATTGCAGCTTGAATAGTGTGCTTTGATTGATTTCCATATCTTTTGCCTTTGTCCAATGACCCTGGGTGGCCAAGTGGTTAAGGTGGTCTTAGATCTTGGTGGTCCCAGGTTCATCCCATTGGTACCTCTGGTTTTCATGGGAAGGACCTTTGGCAAGGAACAATTCAAAAGTTATCCTGTATGGTTGCTGAATATATCAATTGAAGCTTAAGTAAACAAGTGGGAACTATTGATATATAAATTGTAAAAGAATTTGAATCACTATGTGAAAACAAACATTGAAAGATAATCGTTAAAGAAGAGGGGTTTAACCCCGCGAAAATGTCAGGCTATATAAATTGTGAACTTTGAATACTTTGGTTCAATTGATATATCTAGTTTGAGCCCCTCTGGTTTCGTGGGAGTGGCCCTTGGAAGTCCTTTCAGAGCCCTAGCCTAGTACTGGTGGAACTAGGAAAGCTGTTACAAAACTGACGTTTTGTTGGTATGACAATGGCAAAGAGGACTTGTGTCAGAAATAACCTTAACTTAATTCTCTTCTTTGGATGCTGGAGATGTCAATTGCAGTTTAAAGACTGTACTTTGATTGGTTTATCTAATAAGACTGATTAGCCTTTCATTGAAATGTGTGTCTGGTCTGAGTTAAAAGTAACAACATGGGACTTGAATAGAACGAACAAAACCAGTTTGTTACCTTTACGAGATAGGGTTGGATGCATTGTGACAAAGGGATCAAATTATGGTTGCATTGTGACAAAGGGATCAAATTATGGTTTCGATAAATGAAGACTGTAGCAGCTATGAGTCAAAGCAAAATTATTTTGAGTTGGGGGTTAAGTTGGATTTGAACCATGGTTAGCACCACTTATTCTGTGATTCTCTCATTACGCATTATTTCATATTCAATTGACAGGCTTGTGACCTAACCTGTTTGCTATTCTTAGTATCTTTCCTCATCACGATATACTTTTATCAAGGGAAGCAACTCAATTTTATTAGTTATCAGTTTGTTCCAACAATTTCTCCCCTTTAATGGAATTCACCTCAATACGGACCTGATCCTGATTGTGTATCATATAAAAAAAAAAGTACATCATTTTCTTTCTTTTCTAAGCAACTGCATCATAACAAATGATTGAAATGGTAAGACAAAAACTAATTTTTATTCTACCTAGCACCAATTATCTCAAAACTCTTCAAAAATGATAAATACTAATAAAAAATGATAAAAACATAATAATAACATGGCATATGACTAAATTCCCTTGAACAAATCGCATATGTGAAAAGAATCAATGTCTTCAAGAATCCTGAAATAACCATACATGGCTAAACGTTATTTGTGAGCGAAAGTATTTGTAAGCTTAGAAAACGTGATGTCGTTTCCTTGTGAGAAAAAGTCACAAACGTGGATTTTTTTTTTTTATATGGGTTTTACATCACATCAACATTATTTCAGTTATGTAGCGATGCCCGACTCTTAATGATGGAGGAAGACCCCATTCTCAACTACCCATAGGGGCTGGTCAAGGCGGGTAGAACCATCGGCATTCCGTAAGTCAGTCGGGAGACTGCCTCTCATGACACAAACGTGGATAAATGCACTCGTATCGAGAATGCGATACTGTTAATAAAATTGTTGGTGTCAAATCAACCAACGTATTGAACAGGCTGTTTTGATATAAATTCGTACACGCAATCGCAAAGCTTAGTGGCGCATAATATGATGCTGAATGAATCTTTGTCAGGAAAAGTTTGCAGAATTAATTCAAGGGAAATCAGTCATATATACATTTTATCGATTTTCCATCGGAGTTGTTTCCCTTTAATTGGTTAAAACCCGCAGATTCACCACAGGCTAATTCGTTGCTTCAATGTATATAAAATTGCTGTGTAGCTTATGATTCAAGGTACATCTTGATTTTCTAGCAAACACTTTATTCCCTATCACCCCAAATAGGTTTTTTCCATGTTTATTATTTTCAATACAGTTCTAATCTGAAAAAACAACAACAACAACATGACATAGGATTGAACAAGTCTGGCATTAATCAGAAATATAAAAGGAATCAAAATTTTCTTAAGCACTCTTGCATTTTTACCATGTATTGTCTAATTCTATTACAAAGGATGGAAAAGCTTTTAAACGCAATACTGGTTAGGAAACACCAGACAACTGCGATAGGTCTACTCACCGCCGTCAAACCCCTATCCGTAAATGTGAAGAACGTAACCCAAGAGAAGAACTATATCGATATGTATACGTCCAAATGTGATAGCATCTCCTGTAGAGCTTTTAAGAATGAGCAATTTGTTCTGTTTTACAATGATTTCTACCAAGTACAATTAAAAAAAAGTATTTTTATAGCTATTTTTGTCATCTGCTAAAGCTTTCAATTTGGTCAAGTTACAAATTTCCATGTGGCGGATAGGTTCTGCAGACGCAAAAGATCAATACCCCAATGACTCACGCAAATGTCACATCTTGGCCGCAGCTAACCTTATACATACAGTGTGAATATTGCTACTGTGCCAAGACCTGTCAATAGCAATATCCGGCAAGCATCGGAGTTAAAAGGGAATAACTGTGAAAACATTATCTTAAACGTAGGGGGCAGGGCCAAGAATAAGAAAACACAATCAGAAATGTGACAAGTCATCAAACTGCCTATTGTTTACTGTATAGTGGATAAAAGCAAGAGGGTTATACTCGCTAACACCAGTTGCTGGGTTCGAATCTCGAAACCGGTGTTTTTTCTTTTTTTGGTGAAGTCATCAGAAGGCCTTATTCTTGAAGGTCTATGGTTTTATGTGTCTACATGATTCGACATGGTCATGCTGTCCAATACATATGGTGCTCGCATGATAATTAAACTATCGTTTACGCGATGTAAATGAAAATAAGAACAATTGAAGCAAAGAAAATGATAATATATTAACAATTTACGAAATCGACCTAAAATTTCTTTTATCTCTGATGCAAATGATTCGTAGAAGAACGAATAATTTCTCCTTTTGAACTAATAGGATCTACCCTTTATAAAGAATATTCTTCAATTTTATCAATTTTTCAAAAGGTCGGCTGCAAAAGTTTAAAATTTTGCACCAATTTATTGATAAAGCCTATGAATGCACATTTATAAGGGTTAAAGCTACGTAAGCCATTTATTTTTCTGTCATATTGAACACATCATTTATTTCTGCTAATGCATATTTGAAAAAATAACCACAAAAAGTTAAAGGCATCACATGATGACCAAATGTTTCATACGCGGATTCACCTTATGATATTAAAATATCAAAGGAAACTGCCAGGGTATGGGTGTTGAACCTCAAAGATGACCATTAAACATGAAAATACTGTGAGGGAAGAAGACGATTCTCGTCGGAACATCGAAATATCTGATATAAAAGTCGTCAGAAACAGATGCATAAAAAAGCAACGTCGATGACTCATGGTCCTATACATGGTCTTATGATATATAGTTTGTGGAACAACACCTGGACGTCTTTGTATTCATACCGCAATCGGAAGTCCTCGTTAATTACAGTTATCCTGCAACAGTCGTGAAAAATGAGGTGTTTCGAATGACTCATATCATATGCTTTATTAGATACATCTATATTTGTTGCAGACAAACTGATATAAGATCTAGCCACGTTTTATCATAACAATGAACCAGTTCAGCTACACATGTTTTCTGTTTATTTTGTCATTTCCAAATGTACAATACAGTTGGTATCGTATACACGAACCCTCTATGATGCTTAAGCAAGAGGAAAGGGCATTATTTAATGGAGATTAATGTTATAAAACATTGACTGTGCTTAACTTGAATGTAAACTCAGTTTATTGTACAAAAAATCGCTCGAGTGCCTTTTGCAAGGCTGACTCGTTGTATACATGCCAATCAATAATGAAACTTTCTTTGCAGGGTTTATTATCTATTTTTTAGGGGTTTTTTACGTCCTAAATCTCAGCTTTCTATGTCTCATTTAAGAGGAAAAACACGTTATCCTAACGTTTTTACATCTACAGCTTATGGTTGACGAGGAATATATCTATTGCTTCATCTTCGCATACAACGGATAAACCATAACACATATTTTTTAGTAGGACACGTTTTAAGATATAGACAACTGAAAGCTGACAGACTTCAATAAGACTCGAATTATCTTTAATTTAATAGTTACATCTAAGGGTTTAAATTGGATCCAAATATATTAATTACTAATGGTTTCATGTATATTGAATACTCTTTAATTTGATACTTACTTCTAAGGGTTTAAATTGGATCTAAATACATTAATTACTAATGGTTTCATGTATATTGAATACTCTTTAATTTGATACTTACTTCTAAGGGTTTGAATGGGATCCAAATACATTAATTACTAATGGTTTCATGTATATTGAATACTCTTTAATTTGATACTTACTTCTAAGGGTTTAAATTGGATCCAAATACATTAATTACTAATGGTTTCATGTATATTGAATACTCTTTAATTTGATACTTACTTCTAAGGGTTTGAATTGGATCCAAACACATTAATTACTAATGGTTTCATGTATATTGAATACTCTTTTATTTGATACTTACTTCTAAGGGTTTAAATTGGATCCAAATACATTAATTACTAATGGTTTCATGTATATTGAATAGTCTTTAGGTTTAAATTGGATCCAAATACATTAATTACTAATGGTTTCATGTATATTGAATACTCCTTAATTTGATACTTACTTCTAAGGGTTTAAATTGGATCCAAATACATTAATTACTAATGGTTTCATGTATATTGAATACTCTTTAATTTGATACTTACTTCTAAGGGTTTAAATTGGATCCAAATACATTAATTACTAAAGGTTTCATGTATATTGAATACTCTTTAATTTGATACTTACTTCTAAGGGTTTAAATTGGATCCAAATACATTAATTACTAATGGTTTCATGTATATTGAATACTCTTTAATTTGATACTTACTTCTAAGGGTTTAAATTGGATCCAAATACATTAATTACTAATGGTTTCATGTATATTGAATACTCTTTAATTTGATACTTACTTCTAAGGGTTTGAATTGGATCCAAACACATTAATTACTAATGGTTTCATGTATATTGAATACTCTTTTATTTGATACTTACTTCTAAGGGTTTAAATTGGATCCAAATACATTAATTACTAATGGTTTCATGTATATTGAATAGTCTTTAGGTTTAAATTGGATCCAAATACATTAATTACTAATGGTTTCATGTATATTGAATACTCCTTAATTTGATACTTACTTCTAAGGGTTTAAATTGGATCCAAATACATTAATTACTAATGGTTTCATGTATATTGAATACTCTTTAATTTGATACTTACTTCTAAGGGTTTAAATTGGATCCAAATACATTAATTACTAATGGTTTCATGTATATTGAATACTCTTTAATTTGATACTTACTTCTAAGGGTTTAAATTGGAACCAAATGCATTACTTACTACTGGTTTCAAACTGATTCATTCAAATAATTTGCGGTTAGGGGGTAATAGATATGTTGGCCACCAGTCAAAATGCAAGAGGAAGTCTTATTTTAATTAGTTAACCCTTGACGAAATGACAAGAAACAAGAGTCCCGAAATTGAATTTGCAGACGACAATTTGAATATGAAATAAAATGGACATTCCTCGGATGGGCAAGACATTGTTGCTGAAAATAAAAGAACATTTTCTGAAATCGAAGTAAACACTGTAAGGCACTATTATTTTTCTTTGTCAAATGTGTTCTTAACCTTTTACCAAACGCCAAATTTCTGACTCTTCCAAATTAACAGAGATTGCAGACGGTATTTCGAATTGTAATGAAATTAAGAAATACACTTCTAATAGGACAGAAAACAATATGGGAAAAGGAAAAAATGTTCGTTAAGAGCAATTTCTCCTTTTCCCACAATGTTTTCAAGTGTCGTTTGCAAAAAAACTGGTCAAATGCCGTTATTGTTTTGTTATGGGATAAGTCGTCCGGAACACTTGCATCAAAGCAAGGGAAGTATCATTAATAAGGGTAATATATGTACATGAAAGAGGTATTGTTCTTGTTCTACAAGAACGATACCCTTGCACAACCCCCTTCTACGCAATTCGTACCAAGTGTCGGCTGCATTTTAGTGTTTGTCACGCACACTAGGAGACTTAATTATCTTTAATTGGATTCAAATCAGATCGATTTATCTGTTTTCCCCATCCATGCTTGTTCTAAACGCTCATACAGAAACAACTGTGAATGAAAGGTAAAAATACTCGTTTCGAACAGTTTATCCATATTGTTCCAATAATTTTAGCCAAATTTTGTAAAGAAAATGTATTTGCCATATCTTTGATACCGGTGTTTCCAATTTGCCTATAATCTTTTATATATCACACGATCCAAAGTTGGTAGACGAGTACAGTGTTCATGTATTACCTCAGTGCGGTTTTGATCCAGACAGGTTGTAGTTGGCAAACCGAAACGTTTCAACTTGTCTTGATTGATTTATACACAACCGAATGCTTCATTTGTTGAACCCTTGGCTGCGAACGGAAAATTTTGAAAATCTAACACCGGTTCCGACAATCATTTGTGGCGGACGTTCACTTGATGACATGTGACACCAGAAAACGAAATAATTATCTAATAGGTCTGGGGGCATCAGCGCATTAGCACATTTATTAACGTACAACATAACTATTAAATACCGATACAACATCATTCTTTTGGACTGTGATATGTCATTCTTGAAAGTCGTTTAACATGTGATATCCCTATTTCCCAGAATGGACCTGAGTAAAATCGAACGGATGCTGAAGTCATTGGCTAGTATTATAAATGAATAAGTAAGTTTGGGCATCGTCGGCTGACGAAGACTTGCGTTTAGAACGTTTAAATATATCCATATGAGAAAATGGGTTCATTCTGGCATAATCGGCTGGTTAAGTCTTAAGTAGCGTTTAGATATATATATCCATATGAGTAAAACGCTGACATGGTCGGCTGATAAAGTGTCCAGCTTAGAACGTTTGGTCTAAAGTTATCCTTGGGCCAGCAGACTTAGTACTATGTAGTATAGTATTTTCATATTACATAGTACTAATCCCAGGATAACCATAGAATCCTGTGCTGTATTCAACACTCTATATATTTTCAGCTTATCCTTGAAATATCCTATTTCGTTTGAATTCTCTTCCAAAACATTTCATAAAGTTTATCTAAGTACATGTACCTGTGTTGACATCTTAGTGTTTACGTCTAAAGGTTCGTCTCATTATACTAGATAACAAGTATGCCCTACAAAAATATTTACATATGTCAGGTTCAAAATACAAGTTCCTTGTGCGTGTTTTGTTTCTTGAACCCGGACTCACACCCAAATAGGCATTAAGAATGGGAACCAGCTCCCAAACGTCAATGTGCACATCATTTCTCGAACGATGCTCCGTATTTGGTTGACCCACCACCAACAGTGACAATGTGCGATTGTTTACAAAACATTGCGTGTCATATGCATGGCCTGGTTTGTATATCAATATCTAGGTCATTGCCATCGACACTTTTCGATGGCACATTGCATTATCATTTAGGCAATGTCAAGGTCATGTGCTCAATGAGATATGTGTGATACCTATGGTGCGGTAACTGTAACGAGTCCCTTGTTCCTGGCCAAGTGCCGGTAAACATACCAAGGTAACATGGATGGGTGATCTTTAATGCAGTTAGTATAACTTCTAAAACGATAAATATTGTAATCAAACTACGAAGTGTTCTTAGGCTTATGCCATTGATGGCACCGTCCCATTTTTTACAAAAGGATGATAATAATCATAGCATTAAGCCTTAACGCAGAAAGTGTTTCTTTTTTTATTTCAACAAAGTCGCTAGCAAGACCACCTATTCTAGATTGTAAAGGAACATCTGATTTGCACTATTCGAATAAGAATAGAACAATGGTATTTGTTGCAACACTCTCGCAATTACTCTGCAAATGTTGATCTGATGCCATACATTTGCAATAAAACTTCACATGCCGATCTTATTCCACACAACTGCGATTACACCGTATGTATGTGTGGTGCAGAACAAACACGCACTTCATGCATGTTTAATGTATTGAGCCAATGTTGTGTTTACCTATATTTTGGAGGTTGAAAGTGCTGAAACTGAACAGACTTTAGCGACACTCTAAAGCGCACCTGATACGAGTTACTTGTTGTATTACCTTTGCAACAATGTTTTTCTCTCGCACCTTTTAAACCTTTATTGTGCGGATTCATAAAAATCGGCCCGTCAATTAAGACATATCATGATATTTACCAATGAGACGTGAATTTTCGAATAGTTTGTTTTTATAAGGAAAAAACGAATACAAAAATCTTATTCAAGAAACCCCTTTATTGACCAATATACAGCCTAAATACATGTAGCAAAAAGAACAGACCAGGACCAGCCAGATTCGTGATACATTACGCAAGTCTGGAAAGGCACAGATATGTTTTGCTTCTGATGCAAACTAGGCTAGGCTAGGCTAGCTCGATATACACTGTTTATAGTACATCATGCATAGGTCGCGTGCCTAGGCCATGAAATGAGTGGAAGGCCAGTCAATATATAAGGCACAACCCTTTCTACTTTACGAAATATTTACGTTTCATCATCATATGGGATCATGTGACTTTTTAAAATTCAAAGCAACAGCAAATGGTGGTGATAATTGTAGCTTTGATAACCCGTAGAATGCTGGGTTGTTTTCTGAAAGTAGATTTTTGTGTCGTCTGTTTTTTAAAACCTTCAATATCTGCTTGATTTTGATGAGGAAAGATACTCAACGTGTCATCTGTGTATCAAGAACGTTATTATCAGACATTTTTTTTTCAGGTATTGTGGCATAAAATCGAATAATTCAGTATCGTACTTAGACTGAGTGAACATATCCCGATGGAAAAGCTCACTGGTTCTCATTTTGTATAGGTCACAACCGCACAACCATCCGTTTTATTCAAGGTAGAACTGGTTACTGAGACATGCAAGATTCGAATGATTACTGGAACGTACAAGATCCGACGTAAAGCAGTGTAGCAAAAGGAGAAATTACTTGTCACAGGGATTTTCTTCTTTTGGCACAATGCTTTTTAAATCTATTCACATATCACAACAGCAGAACTGAAAGGTTTTTCAAATATATACAAAGCTTCTTTAAAGTCGTCTGCTTCGAGTAAAGAAAATGCCATCTGCAGGTGGTAAAGATTTAAGATTCGACATCTGGTTCTTCAATAAACGCTACTACAGTAGGGTTCTTGAATCAAACGTACATGAGGAAAAGCCAAAGCCAGCAATTTGAAATAACATCATTTAACATGACATGTTTTCCACTATACTGTCAAGCCAGATTGATTACATTTTAACTGCACGTTTATACATCAACCTATTTTTCACAGGGTCATTAAACAAAAATTTGCATAAATCGTATCAAATAATTAAACTGTCTTTTCAGCAAAGCATTGCTGTCTGTTGTGTATTGCATGAATCAATTAAGCATTCTTTTCAACACCATTTCGTCTCCACTTTCCAACATGTTAAGACCTACTTTTTGCGAAACCGTCCCTTTTGCAGTATGGATTGTTTGCACATAACTATATCGAAGGTCGCTTGATAAAAAAGGTCCAATGCCAGGCTGTGGGAGTGATATTTGGCGAGCAGAATTTTTATCCCATGGGTTATCATTTTAAAAGTACTTGTTACCGAATTTGGAAATGACATATTCAAGTCGATCCCTCGTTTATACCCCATTGATCGAATGAAAGGCCCGTCTGACAGTTTGGTCCAACAATAGTCACGTGTACGCCATTCGATTTTCTCAAGAGGATGTTATATTAGTCATTTTCTATGTCTCTACCCTCATAGTGCCGGAACCGACTTCATCCTTGTGCAAACAGGTTAGATCCAGGCCAGCCGCCAAATAATTGGCGGCTGGCCTGTGATCTTACCTGTTTGCTACTCTGAGTATCTTTCCACAACAAAATGAAGCAAATATTTAAGGTTTCGGAAAGCAGACGACCCAAAAAATAATTTTTAGGAAAATTACCCAAAATTCTAAGGGTTAAGGTTTCTCGGTCAGCGGTCAGGGCCACACTTTGCTTTCGGAAGTGTCAATCGGAACTACTCGGGTATTTCCGTGAGCTGGATAAACGATTTTCCTGTTAAACATACTGTTCACGTAATTAAAGGGGTCCAGTATGAATTATCGTATTTTGTGTACATATATGTGGTTTTTCAACCATTCTGGATCCGTTTGCGAAGACGGTAACCTTGTGGCAAGACGGAAGAATACTCCTGACTGTGCAATTTCATTATATATCGTGGTGACAGAACCATGTTTGAATTGTTCATTCGCGTTTGGAGTGTGGAAGGACATGTTTTTCGACATCGGCTGCTATTACGTCGCCTGTCCTCTAATTAGAATTTTGCGCTTTGCTAAAAAATATAACATACGCCAAATGACCCATGCACCCTTACAGCCGAAGTCAACATGGCACCACGTACTGACCATCGTGGAGGGACAGCGTGACCACTCAGTTTGTGAAACATTCACGATGAGAACGTTGCAAAAAAGACGTTAAAACCAAGAAAACATGTTTTTGGTTGAACAACATGTTAAATAGTTGTTAAAGCCATTAAATATCACGTGAATCAGGGACACGTGTTTCTATGTGACACATTTCATGTAACTTTACATTCTATTAACAGCGTCAAAGGGACCATGAATAAATGAGTCAAATGTGTCCACAAACAACGAATATGACTTCTCAGAACATCCAAACACTTGTTCTCCTTGCTGGCCTGTGAACAGAGTCATCGACCGGGTACCAGCACAGCATACATCGGCAATATCTACCCAGGTTCATGTTCCATTGCATTTTACGATGAGAACAAAACATACTGTGGAAATATCTACCAGTGTTCTTGTTCCATTGCAGTCCACGATGAGAACCAAGCATATTGTGGAAATATCTACCAATGTTCTTGTTCCATTGCAGTCCACGGTGAGAACCAAGCATACTGTGGAAATATCTACCAATGTTCTTGTTCCGTTGCAGTCCAAGATGAGAACCAAGCATACTGTGGAAATATCTACCAATGTTCTTGTTCCGTTGCAGTCCACGCAGAGAACCAAGCATACTGTGGTAATATCTACCAATGCTCTTGTTCCATTGCAGTCCACGCAGAGAACCAAGCATACTGTGGTAATATCTTCCAATGTTCTTGTTCCATTGCAGTCCACAGTGAGAACCAAGCATACTGTGGAAATATCTACCAATGTTCTTGTTCCATTGCATTCCACACTGAGAACCAAGCATACTATGGAAATATCTACCAATGTTCATGTTCCATTGCAGTCCACGCTGAGAACCAAGCATACTATGGAAATATCTACCAATGTTCTTGTTCCATTGCAGTCCATGGTGAGAACCAAGCATACTGTGGAAATATCTACCAATGTTCTTGTTCCATTGCAGTCCATGGTGAGAACCAAGCATACTGTGGAAATATCTATCAATGTTTTTGTTCCATTGCCGTCCACGCTGAGAACCAAGCATACTGTAGAAATATCGACCAATGTTCTTGTTCCATTGCACTCCACGGTGAGAACCAAGCATACTGTGGAAATATCTACCAATGTTTTTGTTCCATTGCATTCCACGCTGAGAACCAAGCATACTGTGGTAATATCTACCAATGTTCTTGTTCCATTGCATTCCACGAAGAGAACCAAGCATAATGTGGTAATATCTACCAATGTTCTTGTTCCATTGCAGTCCACAGTGAGAACCAAGCATACTGTGGAAATATCTACCAATGTTCTTGTTCCATTGCAGTCCACGCTAAGAACCAAGCATACGGTAGAAATATCTACACAGGTTCCTGGTCCATTGCAGTCCATACGGACTAATCAGCATACTGTAGAAGTATCTACCCAGGTTCTTGTTTCACTCCAATCCACGACTGTTTCTCAGTAATTAGTGTGAATATCCACACGGGTTACCGTTCCAATGCAATCCATGGCTTCGTCTCAACATGCAGCGAACATAATCACCGGGCCCAGACTCCCTTGTGATCAACGATGAATAGTGAAGGAGAGGGACCTTGGAAAGAGCAGTACATATGTATGGACAAACAAATAAGTCCGAAACTGTTGCAACAGGTTGTCACATCATGAAGCTTCAGAAAGACATGTGTCTCGTATACCAGTGCAATTTTCCACTGTTTTCAAAGCATATCAGTTTTCATGTTGCCATTACAGATTTTCGATATATTCTTCATTTTCGCATCGGTACATTGATATTCTACAACATTGTTCCTTAATATGGACTACATAAGTTAGATACAAGAACAATCTTTCAGATATGAAGGGAAATTAGATTATTCGTGTCAAACTAATGTAATAATGTTTTGTACAAAAGAAAACCAAAAAACGTCTGAGACATTTGGCCGACCAGGATTTTGAACTCAGAACCGCTGTATGTCTAGCCTCGATTCAAAAGCAAGTAGAATGCGCTAGTTTTACGACAGACAGAGATTGCCATCTTCCTTGTATGCCTCAGACGACGTTGGGAATGTATTTTCTGGCTCCTGTCCAACAACTCAGCTGTTTCCCATGGCAGAGATTGACTGGTTGTCGGCGCATTTGAACCCACGTGTTGCGGCCTTGAACTTGTTTGTTTTACTTTGGGTGTAATGCCGTTTTCAGCACGTTTTCAATTCAATCGCTGCAATAGATCACAAAATACATTCTTTATCCCTAGAAGCCAAAACAGATACCTTTGTTGTATGCAATCGGCTTTTCAAGAGCTATGTTTCCGTGTTACGCGGGATGTGATAGAACGAAGCAAATACTACGAGTGTTCGTCTCGTCGGTAACAGCATGTGTCTTGAGCCAATCAACAATCTCCCTTTCAATAACTCTTTAACTTGAAGGAGCAGAACTCAAATAACCGGACACAATGCGAAATAATAGCATTTTACTTTAAAATATCTATCCTGCATCCATTCTGAAAATGATTGCTATAGTTAATATCATACTACTGGTGGATCCAGAGAAGCTGTATAAATCACAGGCATAGGCCTTTATCCTGTACCAAACGGTAGCCTTTTAATATTAAGCACATCCTATGGTCTTAACTATTTTGATAAACAATTAATAAGCACTCGCCCCTGAATGCCGACCAGTCCTTCTTTTCCATGGATTCGAACACAAGACCTTTGTATCATTTGTGACCCTCGTCCGACCTGATTACAGGTACGACGACTTTGAAAAAAGAGACTTGTCCTTCTTGTCCAAGGATTCGAACACATGACCTTGGTATAGTTTGTGACCTTCGTCTGTTCTAATTACCGCTACGAAGATTTCGAAATAGACACTTGCGTGGTGCGATATACATAACGATATATCATGGAGCTGATTACTAATGACATACGAGGAACAAACTGTCATTTGTATGTGTTAATGTGTGGAATATATCTGTCTCGTTAAGCATACATTAACTCATTATCTCATTTTGGGACTTTGAGAATGGTTCAGATTGGGAGCAACAGCAGAAACAATTTCAAAAGAGTGAAAACAACATTTTATTATATTTTAGATGTGGAAATAGGTATACGGTAGACGTCATTGTCGAAATAAATCGCTTCCCGTTAACCATTTCGCCTTTTGTCCCATTATTTTCAAAAGTGTTCATTGGTCATGTTGAACGGTGTATTACGTCATGCTGAACGGTGTATTACGTCATGTTGAACGGTGTATTACGTCATGTTGAACGGTGTATTACGTCATGCTGAACGGTGTATTACGTCATGCTGAACGGTGTATTACGTCATGTTGAACGGTGTATTACGTATACTTACTCCTCATACATGTACGGATAAAGCTGTACCCATTTCTCACATCTGTACTCTTTAAACGACCCAGGATGGCGATTTGAATAACAATGTGAGGGAATTCGTTGCAAAAGTAAAAACCGACACGTTATTTTAGGCACCTCGGAGAGACGATTCTGAAGACGTGTTTCATTGCAAAAGTGATTTTCTCATTGAAATAAGAGGGAGTAACGTGTGTTGAACCTATGCAACTTCTTGGTGTAAGATCTTTAGTAAAACGCTACCATCTAGTAAAAGACATAAAGACTACAAATTTATGCTTCTACACCAGAGGGCAAATGGACACAGGGTGGCGGAAAGAGAATATGCCATAATGTGGCCGATCAACTACAATTCCTTTATACCTAGGTGCATGCTCCGTTTATTTGGACATGAGGCACCTTTTCTTAGCAGAGGCTTGCAACAAACAAATAGGAGGCTGTCAAGGGTTCGCTTTTAAAATGGATTGAGTTGAATTACATGTATTCAAGCTTCGTGAGGATCTTTATATCAACAAACAGTAAACTAAATTTCTGCATGACAGACCGTACGCAATTACAACTTAAGACACATTTGCATGTATTTGCATTTAATGTTTGTCATAATAGAAACATCATCTGTCGACAATTGTACAGTAATCAACTACTTATACATAGGCGTAGGAGCCGGGGGGGCCAGGGGGGGCCTGGCCCCCCCAATATCCAGACTGGGGGGGCCAGAGTATACTTTGGCCCCCCCAATATTCACAATGGAAGATGAAGATTTTTGGAAAGAAAAATGAAAGAAATGGAATTTAACAGCAAAATTAATATAAAAGTGTATTTTGTGCTTTATTTAATACAAATTCGCCTTTTGTTACGAACAATAACCAAAACATTTTGACGTCATCATCGCAAATGGCAATCTGAATACATCAGGTTTATCGAATGAAAGCTCAGCTCACGGAAAGTAGTTTCGACTAACGAAAACAGTGATACAAAACGTACTCTAAGCAGTCAGACTCTATATTCTATTTTAATATAAAGTCATTTTGTGATCGATATTGTCGATGAAATCGTGGCTGTGACAGCATGGTGGCTGTCACTACTGGTAGGCAACAGTACAATTCACTTTCCGCGTGGGTTCGAGTCTTGGCCAATCCTATCTTCTTTTTCTTTTGGTTATTTTGTCTTAACTAAGATACACAATTTCATACGCTTTCTTTTAATTCATTCAATGATATTGAATTTGTAGACGCATGATTAGTCATGAGAAAGTTTAGGAACATTTATTCTTAGACCGGTCCTCATCTGAAGTTGGCCCCCCCCCAATGTTGAAAACGCTCCTACGCCTATGTTATATCGAGGGTTCAGTGCAATACCATGGCAAGTCCTGTACTTTGCTTTTACTGAATCAACGATATTGGTTCTGGGTAAAACAAGAGTGACATACGATGAGATTTTTATGATAAATCTCCTTTTGGCATGGTGCTGTTCTTTCTCTAATTCTTCCAATGCTTGCAACTTTAAACGTGTAAACTGATGAAGTAATAGTTTAACAAAGTGTTCAGTACTTGATAACTTTGTATTGGGTTAGGGTGGGGCAAAGATAACGACACTTGGCTATCTTTAAAATAATGCTGTGTATTTTTTATTTCTATAACAACATAATTACATTTTCTTTGTACGCAACAACACAAGCGTATTTTCATGTGTACAGTAACAACAAAATAGCCAACACACAGCCGCGTTCTATACAAAAAGACACTCGTCCAAATTAATATGTTGTCAAACAACACATTCTACATAACAACTTCTATAGATCAGTATGTAATGGTAATTAATTAGATATTTCCCTGTGGAGGATTGTGACTTGCTCAAACTTAAGGTGACAGCAGACAACAATTATACAAATCTTCTGCTGGGGATGAGTTCAAACATGTACCTAAGCATGCGCAAGATTTAGGAGGGGAGGTATCTATCCAAAATTTCAAATAAACTTGCTTTAAAGGTATTTATTCACAGATGTGAAAAGATTTTGAAGTTATACATTTTTTTTTAAAGCTGCACAACAGCTGTACTGTTATATGATATGCGCTAAAAATAGTCATTGGAAGCAAAATAAGATCTTTAAAACATATTTACAGTGCATAAATATGTGTTTAATAAAACAAAAAGCATGGCATTGCTTTTGAGATCTATCGCATATAATCTGTGCATTCTTAGATAAATTGACACTTCCTGAATTAACTATGTTTTCCAAAAATACTTTAAACTGTATATTAAACAATACATAAACTGTATTGTTTCAATAACATTTATTTTGACTTTCAAATTTTCTCGTCTGTGAACAAGCACCTTTAATGCAACAGCAGCGCATATACATTAGAAACCAAAAATACAAGTCAAGAGCATGCCTGTAGTGTATTATAGCTTTACCATATTTGCAGCTTGCATAAGTTTCTGAATACATGTAACTTCTTTTGAATCAATGACTTTCTTCCCAATGCTAGAAATGTCATTTGCTGTTGCCTTTTATTTGGACCAAGCAAAAGTCTCATGAAGGAAAGGGTGAGTCCATTGTTTGGAAAGGATCAAAAACATGTTATCACTTGAATGCTTTTAACCCTATGAATGTTGGGTAATTTTCTGGAAATAGATTTTTGTCTCATCTGCTTTCCAAAACCTTAAATATCTGCTTAGTCAATTGTGATGAGGAAAGACACTCAGAGTAGCAAACAAGATGGATCCAGGCCAGCTGCCAATTTACTTGGCGGCTGGCCCGGATCCAACCTGTTTGCAGAAGCAAGAAGTCTGTTCCATCACAAAAAGGGTTAAGTGTCCTATTAAGACGACAAATCACAAAAGTATGTTAATACATCTGATACTATGTACATACATAATGTTGTTTTATGTATTAACTTAAGTCAATACCATCATACCATCTGTGATGGTGCATTTTGGGAAGCCATTGCACATAGATTGATTCATAGGCATTCATATACGAAAAGTAATTGACTTGCTTTAGTATTGCATTTTAGACTACAACTTAATGCCTGTATTCAAAAAGGAAAATATTTGGATATTTGTTCTAAACCCTTTTTTTTTTTATATATGTTTCCCTATCGAAAACACCATCGAAAACACCTTTCACAACGAAAAGATTAGAAAGGACCAGATCATTCTGTTAAACACTGTTAGTTGAACTAAGACAAGATGTACAGAGTGAGGCAGAATGTTTTACAAGACATTCCCACAAGCAAAATGAGAGATCAATGCAATATTGCAATAAGTCCTTAGTGTTTGTAAAAAACATACTAAGGAGTTGCATGAAACCTTCCATAAAGCAGACATTGTTTTGTCTTATGTCGAATTATTATACATTAGGCAACAATCCGATCTGCAAATACTCCAAGACATAATCTTTTGGAAAAATAAGAAAATAAATGGCACAAGAAAATATTTGAACATGTTAAATACATCTGTACATATACATGATGTCTCGTTAATCCGAACATGTCCGTTCCCAACAAAATGTCCGGATTACCGATTTATCCAGACTTATTAAGTAGGGCATGTTCTTATACACATTAAGACATAAACGGTCTGTATGTACGTGTATACTTATAACACTTTAGCAAACGCCAAATTGTCGACCGTCCCAAAAATAATCTTCTGATATGGCAGAAAACATTGTGGGAAAAGGAGAAATTGCTCATCACAAGCAATTTCTCCTTTTCCCACAATGTTTTCAACAGTTGTCTGCAACAAACTGGTCAAATAATTCCGTTCCCTTTCAATTTTGTTCGGATTGCGAGACATTCGGATAATCGGGGTCTGGATAAACGAGGCTTCACTGTAGATACAAAAAATAGAGATATTATTAAGCTCCACCTATCAAACCATTCATACAAATAGCTTGCTGATCTTTATCTCATCCTTCTCAGAGAGTATTTACATAATTATGGCATTATTTTTTATCAAACTACATTTGATCATGGAATTCTACAAGTTATCATTTAGATTGACTAAAGAACTGTTCGTCTAAAACATTAAGCAGCAATTATTCACACTATTTAGATGTGTGTTATATCAAATTATGTGTTATCCAATTCCTACCAATTAGGTGTGAATTGATTTATTGGTAGTTAACAACTTGTTTAACTCTTTCCCAAACAACAAATTTTTGACTGTCCCAAATTGAAAGAGTTTGCAGACGACATTTAAAAATGTGATGAAATTGGAAAATAATCTTCTGATAGGGCAGGAAACATTGTGGGAAAAGGAGAAATTGCTCATCATTAGCAATTTCTCTTTTTCCCACAATGTTATCTAAAGTCGTCTGCAACAAAGTGGTCAATTGTGGTTATTGTTTTGGAAAGGGTTAATATGTATCAAAGCCCTAAATGTGTGAAAGAATTCAACAAAACAATAGTTGAGGTGATAATAACAAAGCCATAAGCTTAATTCATGTTCAACACCATTGTGTAATAGAACAACAATGGATGCACCAATGGATTTAATTGACTTCAACTTGTAACAAATTAAACTATTTACACAATAAGATTAGATTAAAGCTCTTTCACAAATTGGGAAAAGAAATGCCTCTTTCAGCGCAATATCCTCCATTTCAAATGCAAGAAGACAGTTTAAATTCAACCTTTAAAATTAACATGAAGTTAACTTTCGACATAAAAAAACATCATACATAAAACATTAAATTTGTCTACATCAGTTCATAGTTTATTTCAATCTTTAGCAAACCTCTATGTATAAGAGTTTCCTTGACTGAAATTTCAGTACAAAATCTGCCGTAGCAAGTAAAATCTTACAGTTTTAAACTGTCATTAATGCAGATTTTTTTTTTGTGGTTTCAAGAAAGGGTTGATAAACAACAAAGGAGTCCATTACAACTCCACTTTCTCTAACAAAATTGATTACAGTTTTACCCTTTGGGGTATTGTGGCTAGATCTATATCACAGATACTATCTACCAGATACTATCTACATGACTTTTCAACAAATAAAGTTTAAGCTAACAAGATGATGCAACCTTAATATAAACAGTCAAATAACCCATTCCTCTGTATGAAATTTGGCGTCTAGTCAAAATTGAAAGCAACAGCATACACAAAATATCATTATATGAAAAAAAAATGAAAATATCTCTTGTTTGAGGTTAGATTATGGCAACAAAAGGAGAAATTGCTCATGGTTGGCAAACTTGCCTTTTGTCTCTTTTTTTTAACCTACTCCTTTGGGTATTCTAAAATGAGACTATATGAAGTAAACGGTTTAATCCACTGAAGAAAGGAAACAATCTATTAACCAATGACTCTTACAAATAGTCCATCATAGTTTGTTAACAGTCAGCCCTTTGGCAAAAAGCAATATGAGGGTTCAAAGCAAGACTAGAGCAAGTACTTCACAAACATGAAGCACTTGCTATAGTATTGCCCTCAACCCTCGATTTGAGTTTCAACTGTCTTAAATATGATAAATATGGTAGATCTACATAGAAAAATACTAAAAAGTAATGGTTGGATGAAAATATTTTGGGAAATTGAGACAACTTAAACAATGAAAATGAATGGGGTCTAAAAATCCATGAATTATTAATATACTTATATGTCTGCTGAAAAGCAGTAAGGTTCACTATCAGGTCTTTGTGAAAAGAAAGCAAACAAAACCACAACAATGTTGTTTTTGTATTGACAAAAAGGTAATGTGTACATAATGCAATACTTTATCTTTCTCACAGTGATTGCAAAAGGTTATCACATAAGTGGCTCTTAGCTTTTCCTTACAAGTGCTTAGCTTCCATACAAACCAAAACGTTCATCTTGTAATTCCATCCCTTATTGCTAAAGTCTATAGTTTTTCTTTTATCCTAAAACATGTCAAAAATATATTGTTGTTTGATGAATATTCAAACAAATAAACAACCCAAGTCAAACGCAAATAAAGGATTTACAAAAGAATGCCCATTAAAAAGATAATAAAAGATAAAAAAGGTTTGTGTATTTCTATCTTAATACACACTTCTATGTATCACTTCTATCTAAATAAACAATACTATGTATCCATTAAATAAAAAGGCTGATCAATTTCCCCCATGAAGAATTTGTAACAAGTCCAATTTGGAAGTATAAGAAAATGACAATGATGAAGTTCACAACTTTGGAAAACATTGTGGAAAAAGGAGAAATTGCTCATGATGAGCAATTTCTCATTTTCCCACAATGTTTTCTGTCTTATCATAAGACTGTTTTTCAATTTCATCACATTTTAAAATGTCGTCTGCAAACTCGTTCAATTTGGGACAGTTGAAATTTTGACATTTGGTAAAGAGTTAAAGCAATTACAAAAATTACTACAGCTAAATTGAATTACTCTTCAAGTATGCAACCTCTAGTTTCTGGACGAAATATATCAGTTTACCTGTATCAGAGTACAGACGGCATCTAATATACCGAAATATATCAGTTTACCTGTATCAGAGTACAGACGGCATCTAATATACCGTTGCTTAAGTGCACATACACTAACGCATAGGTATATGCCTAACCATCATGCCTCAAAACAGGCTATTTATAGCTCTTGAAGGTGATTCAACGAAGAGGTATCATGGTTTCTGAGGTTCAAAGTTCTACCATTAGACATTGTGTACGTGACTTGAAACAAAAGCTGGTATGGGGCAAGCATCTCTGTGATCCATACGGTAACATGTAGAGTCAGGGTGGTATTTGCATAACAAACATATAGATGCTGAACAGAATTACAAGTAGCCGATCTACTGTCTACCAATTTCTGGTGTTGACTGAATAGAAACTCTTGGCACTCAACTGAAATTTTTCAGTAAAAAACATGAAAACTTGCACAGTTTTCAAATAACTTACAATTGCTTTCAACCATAAAATCGAAACAATTGATAGAAGAGTTGAAAAAGTAAACCACCCGTAACACATATTTACACGATTGGCAAAAAGAAGCCATCCATTTGAGAACAATAGGAGTCCGACCTAAGACCAACTTTTTTAAAAATATATTATTGTATTCTCTAAATACTTTGTTATAGTTAAGGTCTTTTCATATTTCAAACCTTACAAATCCATAACAAATTATCTCAATCACTTCTAAACCTATCCTCATTCTGTCTAAAAACCCACCTTCAAGGTCAAAGTACTGTTAACAGATTACAAGATTAGAAATATTTTCAAATATGATCTTTACTTTCTTTAATCCCAAATTTCTATGCTGTGGGTTCTGAACATGAAACAAATTGTTATAGTAGTTTTAATAGTTTAAAATTAATGAAACTATTATGGATAAAATCATCAAAACTTCCAATCTAGAATTTGCTCAATCACTATTGAAGTAATTGTCCGTTATTATCATTTATGTTCTTTCGCATATTACTTCTAACCATGTAAGGAAAAAAAGGTTTAACTTACTGCCTACGTGTCTTATGAAATCCGGATAACTGCTACAAATCACATGTACAACAAAGGGGTTTCTTGAATATGAAAAAGACCATAAAAGTAGCTTAATTGACAACTTAAATCAAAGCTCTCTGTGAAAGGTACAATAAACAAAAATAAATACAGAAGGAAAAGGGTCAAGTGGTAAAGGTTCATTGGTTTAAGTCTTACATGACTAGAGAATTGCTGAGGTCAGCATACTGTCCGCTAAAGGTTAAACCATTTGCTCCATATAAAGCTCAAGCTGCCTTTCAATTTAGAAAGCATTTCAATTACAGGAATGATTGCTCATAATCAGCAAAAGACAACAACAAATGTTTCACTTAAAGTCTAACCCATTTAAAAATAAGTTTAACATTAAAAGCGCATGCCATGAATCATCACAACCTTCATATAAAAGGATAATAGATTTGTTGTCTTTTAATCAACATGACATAGGGAAAGCATCTATTAACCATTTCCCAAACAATAACTACATTTGACGTGTTTGTTGCAGACGACTTTGGAAAACACTGTGGAAAAAGGGAAAATTGCTCATAATGAGCAATTTATCCTTTTCCCACAATGTTTTCTGCCCTACCAGATGATTATTTTTCAATTTCATCACATCAAAATGTCGTCTGCAAACTCTTTTGCTGTTTGGTAAAGGGTTCAGAAACTTGAGGAAAGTTTTTTTCATATATATAACATCTTCATATATCATGCTTATCCAAAATAAGCCTTTACAACTGTTTCTTTTTCGAAAAAAAACCTTCATCTGCTACTAAAGCTTCAAATATAGACAGGTTACAAACAGCTAGATTTGGCATTGTGTTATCTGACACCCACTAGTCGATCCCCCCATGCCTAGTTGGAGTGGCATAATACAAAGATTAATTGTCTGATTCACATTGACTGATTAACTGTAAAATCACCCAACAAGAACATGTCCAAAATCTAACCCAGGCCAAAAAAAATTGGATAAACAATCTTTAACACACCCTTTGCTCCATTATAACTTTTTATGAAATCTGCAGATAGTTTATATTTAAAAATATATATAAACAGTTAACCTTTTATTTCATAAAATAAAAAAACCCATACAATTTATCAGAACAAATCAATCAACCTAATTCAATAAATTAACATGCGACAAATGAGGGAAAAAAACTCTTAGTAAAAAAAATTCTTAAATCAAGTGTAGCAGGTCGTTTGAAAAAAAAAATTCAAAACAGTATAGTTGTTTCATCAATAGCATTGGCAGAGATTTCTCAATGTCATTTGGGGTTTGATCAGTCTATATACAAGACTGTCTAACCTTTTTTGTAATACAAACTCATCAAAAGGACACAAAAAATGAAGACATCATGTAACAAAAGGGAGAATTTGCTCAGCTCATGTGTGTAAACATTTAATGCTAATGAACAAATGATTTTCTTTTTAATGAATCAAGAAAAACTTTTTGGAAAAAAAAATCAAGAGGTAACTTCCAGTTTTATTTATATCAGGTTTATATGGCTTCAACATTATTTTAGTTATGTTGCGCTGCCCGACTCTTAATGATGGAGGGAGACCCTTTACTCAACTGCCTATAAAGACTTGTCAAGCTTGGTAGAACCATCGGCATTCTGTAAGTCTGTCAGGAGACTACCTCACATAAAAATCCAGTAAATTCTAGTAATCTGGTGCAGATTACAGTCGATTTTTCAAAATATCCCCAATTCCTGTAAATAGTGTAACCGCTTCATGGGGAATGGACAATATCTCACAACCAATAAATACTTGTTTTGATATAAATTTCTTTTATTAATGATCAACAAGCAAGGCAATATACTCTCCAAAAGAGTGTACACCTTTAACACAATGTATACATATAAATGGCAATTTCATTAACTAATGTACAAAAAAGGAAATTCATGTATCATTCAGAAGAAAGTATACTTTTCAAAAACTTCATATTCAATATAAAGATCAACATTGAAGGGAAATTTTCTTCCAAACAATCCACATTTTTAAATTATATATATATAGCCCTACATCGTAGGTTTTAATAGAAAAGTCCTTTGGACATTTTGACAAGTATTAACAAAATAGTCATGTAGACCTTAATTTGTTTTCACTTGGCTCAAACATATACTGGCCAATGAAATAGTTTCATTCCGTAAATTCAGTAAAGCTTTTTAAGTTACCATTCTAAACCCTCTTTTTGAAAGTTTTGTTTCAGTTTAAGTGCAGTATGTATGTAAGTTATAACTATGACATCACAATGACTTTATTTATTTCTATGATTCCAACAAATGTCAGATTGCTCTTGTTGTGTTTCTCTACAATTCCTTACTTCATCAGCAAAGTTAAACAATTAACAATCTGAAACAATGATAGGGTTAATAAAAGGATGCATGTGTATGCCATGGCATTAAGGATGCATGTGTATGCCATGGCATTAAGGATGCATGTGTATGCCATGGCATTAAGGATGCATGTGTATGCCATGGCATTAAGGATGCATGTGTATGCCATGGCATTAAGGATGCACATGTATGCCATGGCATTAAGGATACATGTGTATGCCATGGCATTAAGGATGCATGTGTATGCCATGGCATTAAGGATGCATGTGTATGCCATGGCATTAAGCATACTTGTAATACACATCTGACAACATGCAGTCTTCCAAAGACTAAATCAGAAGGGGAACTGCTTTTGAATGTGTTCTTAGAAAACATTTAACCCCTTTCTAGAGTACAATGAAATATTTTCTTTCTTTTTTCAAAACAACAAAACAAAGAGTTGACAAAGAAGTATTAAAAACAAATTCTCTTCTGACACAATCCAATGGCTTGTGTGAGTTTATCTCCCTTCTCCCACATTATTTACAGCAAGCTTGTAATTGTTTTCATAAAGGGTTAGAGCGTTTTCTTAGAAAACATTTAATTTTAAGTTTCATGCAAAACCTTGGTTAGTCCTTCACAAAAGTAAAAGACTTGACAAGAAAGTTTGAAGAAAAGATTAATTTTAAAATTATAAGGTGCATTTTATTATAAAGACAAAGAAAACAATGAATCATAGCATCAGAGGATAACTGAAAATTCACTGGAACCATTAAAATAAAACAAAATTTGCTCAGGAAAAGCAATTCCTTTTATTGTCACAATGGTTTCGTAATTTTACAGCATAGGCTGTTGAATGAAAAAATAAAAAAAAAAACAGACTATAAAAAAAAGGAAAACAAAATTAACATGACTTTACAAGGAAATCTTGCTCTCAATCCATTACTAGAATTTATAAACATAACAATCTTTTATTAAGAACAAGACTCAGCTCCCATTTAGCCTTGAAATTTGTTGTTTTCCTTCTTTCATTGAGACCATGTGTTTATCTCATGATTTCTTTGAACATGTAAACAGAATATTTAATGCCCTAAACAATTTCACAAAATGTGATACCATACAATACTAATGTAAGCCTGTAGGGATAATGGAAGAGTTAATATTAAGGGTTCATTGCAAGACTATAAAAAGTGGTTTACTTACTATAGTCTTGCATTGAACCCTCCATCAACCAGACTTAGTCATCTTCCATCTTTTTTTTATATCACGGTAATTAACACAAATTATATAAACAACACAAAGACAAAATTCAATGCACCAACTAAATAGACAAATTACAGAAACCATTGAGACAATACAAGGAATTCCATCAAACAAGCAAATGTCTATCCTTTCTATGCCAACATATGCTATTCCTTTTCAAGAGAATGTTTTTTTTTTGTCTCTCATTCTATCATTGACATTACAATGTTGGCAGACACTCCTTACAGTATGAACATAACATTTTGTTCAAATTGAGATGGTTAAGAGAAAATTTTTACTTGATGGTATAATGTTACACAGGGAAAATTTACTAATTGCAAGACTAAAGTATGTCATCTCTAATAAGTATATTTGGAAGGATATCACCCATACAGATTAAAATTGTTGAATTTTCCTTGCAATAACCATAAAGTTACGGACTTTTGGTGTTGATAGCATTTGCCTCTCAAGTTACTATCTAAATATTTTCGGAAGAACTTTCCATTCTTCTGAGAAATATAAATTGTAAATAACAAGGGCAAATTCTAGTATTGTTACTCACAATAATAGCAATTCATCTGCAGTTTGCTTTCAAAATCCTGGGATTGCTCACTTTGAATGAAATAGCTTTTTTTTTCCAGACAAAAAAGCCAAGTTGCTCACTATATTGGTGAACTTTACACACTTTAAAATAAAAGATAACTGAATAATATTGTAAACATTAACCATCAATAGTAAGGCGCAGACGTATCAATGTGATTCCAACATCCATAACTGCCCCATGTGTCAATGTGTGGTGTATCATGTGACGGCCAGCAGCTGTCGTGTTTTGGGTGAGGCGCATTAAAGTCTGTTGGCACTATCAAATAGTTCTCCCCGTTATTATTGTCCCAGTGCTGCTTTCCCGGAATTTCGAAGCACACCGCAAACTGTATCACATCAGTTAAATGAGTTTCAATGTCGAATTCGAATGAGAACGTGTCCATGCCTGATTGGGACATGCAGCCCACAGACGAAACAAACTTGGCTTCAAAGTCTTGACTAGATTTCCAGGAATCAAAAGAGCACCGAACGAAGACCCGCTTCTCGAAACAAACGTTTTTCACTTTCACTGTGCCAAGGACGTTGTAGTCCCGCAGGATAACGTTTTCAAGGGATACGACATTCTTTTCGATTTTGTCACGAAATGCCATATAGTCTGAAGCTGGCTGACTGAAGCGCAACTTAAAGGGAGGTAACCCTGTGACGTCTGCTTTAGCACCTCGATTGATACTGTTGAGAATATCCATTGTAAGATTGGGAGGCTGATCCGAAGGTTCTTTCATTATTCGCACTGTGGCCAATGCGTAGCCTCGATGGTCTGCAAACGACACCTTTTTGCCGAGCTTCGGAGAATAAGGGCTTGTAGGTGTATTATTTCCCGAAGTGTTCTCCGAATTGTCTACTGATTCTCCATCACTTAACAGGTCGTCTTTCTTGAGAATGATTGGCTTCAGGCGTTTCCTAGCCGCCTTTGGCATATCAATGTCTGTTAACGAATCATTTTCTTCCCCTTCCAAAGTGTCATTGCCACTATTTTCATTGTTTTTGTTGTCTTGGCCATTTCTCTGTAATGACTGTGACCATGTTTTCCTGGCGTTTTCGCTGAATGCGTAACTCAATAATTCAAGATTGGAGGCAGGTGGGCTTGTGGACAGGAGGTAGGTAGCGAAATCCATAGGCATCTTCTGAGTCATTCTCAGTCTCTGGGGCGCTATCTCTAGCATTGGGAAGCCTGAAATGACACATAAAAGGTAACAGTTAGATAAAGTGTTTCAATGTCAATTCCTTTTTTGAACAGTGTTTCCAAGAAAAGTTGAAAAAAGAATACTGGTTCAATGAGCAATTTCTCTTTTCATCACATTGTTTTCCACATTCTGATGATCATTTTTTTTTTTTAACTTACAATTTAATGCAACATTGTTAAGGCAATAAAACTCTTGAATGAGAGGAAAACATATTCACACAAGGAGTTATTATTTATGTCTTCTTTAAGACATAATCATTCAGGTATTATACCGTATACTGTTTTCTTAACATATGGAAGTGAGAGTTTCAACTCATTCTATTTAAATCGCCTTTTCTAACATATATTCCAGAAAGAAAACTGCAAATTTTACTTAACTTTAGTCAAATGAACTGAAACAACAATCAATCACATTTTGCACTTGACTTAAGTGCTTATTTTTTCAACCTTTCTTCCGACACAAGATGTTAAGCTATAACAAAACATTAATCAAACACAGCCAACCATAATTTATTTCCATTATAAAATAGTACCCTTTTTTCACTACGCTCCTAATGCAAGCATTAACATCTCAGTGTCTTTCACGATTAAACGAAATTGACAAAGAAAAATTCCCTTCCCTTCCATACGTCATACACTTCAACTAATGACTGTGCACCATCCCTCTCTACATATATGAGGATCTCCAATAGCTATTACATGAGCTAAAACCGTCTCTCAACATATTGATTTTTGTTTGTAATCAAGGAACAAGTGAACCTGATGACAAACTGTTGTATTCCTTACCTTGTTAGAAACAACAAGAAATGATTATAACAGAAGACATCAGGTTGAAAACAATGGGAGAAAGTGGAAAACTGTTCATCAGGGCATGCGAAACATAGTTGTAAACAGTGTTCACTCATTCAATGATGTTATGTGGCTGATACAAATTTACTCTAGAAACCACTGAAATTAAACACTAAGAAAGAAAACACTTATTTGCTCAAATTGAGCAGTTTATCCCATGTATTCGAGTTACATTTGATTTTTTCACTAATAACTTGATATTCTTTTCCTACTTTCTTATCGTCGTCTGCCATTGCTTTTGATTTGGACCAGTGCAGAAATTTTTCATAAGGGAATGGTTTAATAAAGCAGATTTTATGATGTTTATAATAGATTATTTCAATATTGTCTGCTACACATTACTCAGAATGTCCAGGAAAAAAATGACAAAAGGAATTATAAAACTAAAGTGGAAAAGAAATCCTACATTAATCATTAAAATTCAATATAAACTGAATGGTGGTGATCAATTGTAAATCAACCAACTCTATTAATCAATATGGCTGCACAACCATTTTCATATTTTATGCTGTTTTGCAACATCGATCTGACACCTTGCTTTCTGTCTGAGCCTAAAAGCTTCATTAATTTCCCACTATCATCTTTCAAAAACAACAATGCATCACTTCCTTCCTGCCCTAGTCAAGCGTTCATTATCAATCAATGTAGCCGTTTTTCGTGTGTAAAGCCTTTTCTACTCTAAAACAGAATCAAAATTGTTTAGAGGAAAATAAATAAAAGTAAAGACCTGATTAAATTGAGAAAAGCTATACATGAATTCACCCATTGTAAGTAAATCATCCTCTGAAAATGTTTTCAAATCTTAACTGGTTTCAAAGCAAAAAAGAAATCTTTACATTTGATTAAGTGTGAAGAATTAAAATTTCTGTGTTTTGTAATAGGATCAACATTCCAGAACAGCTGATTCTATTTTTTCCTTTTAAATCAACCCTTTCCCTCATGCACAGAGAATACCTGCAGCAGACTACATAATTATCAATAATCAAATATTATTGTATAATTAAAAAAAAAAAAAAAGATTGAATAGATAAACCCTTTATCATCATTGTTATTAAGAGGATATGAGCAAATTCTCCTTCAATCATGATAATTTCTATAGAAGTCTGTCCAGAGCAAAGATGTCTTCTGGATTAAGGAATTAGCGTTATCTGACAATATATATATATAACAGATGTATTTACCCTCATATATAGTGACTGCTTAACGGGCCATTAAACCCCAAACTATTCAACACATACTTGTCAGTGAAGTGAAAATATTATTTCATACACAAGTGAAAATATCATTTAGAAATTTAATGATCTACAGATCAGTACACAAACCAAACAGCTTAACCCTTAATGTGGCTTTATGTTTCAGCAGACTACTTTCAGTTATTATGAATAAAGAGCATTTTCTCATATAAATATAAGGTTTGTAAAGAGAACAGAATAGAAGCGATCCCTGCAGGAAACTATTCAAGAAAATGGGATACATCATGTCCAGCAGAAAGATATCTCATTATAAATTATCGATTAACTGATAGAAATGTTGGTCGTCCGCTCTCACTATGCTGCTCAAGTTCTCTCCAGAGCATCAAATCAATAGACTGCCTACGTGACTTCTCTTAAAAAAAACCTGAACCAGATATCACTCTTTTATGTAAAAGCAATATCCTTTTTAACCCATTTGCCCATATTTGCATTCATAGACTGATCCAAACTCAGAGAATTACTAGACAACTCAATGAATTAAAAAATCGTGTTTCCTTTATGATTTTGGTAAGAAACTTTAACAAATGTCGCAAAAGAATAAACTGTTCAGTATAAACAAGTTATCCTTTTGACATGGTGGTTTCTTTCAAAGACCAAAAGTTTGTAACTATGTCAGTTAAAGATCCTTTTATCGTCCTATCATAAACAATTGGCTATCTTTAACATTCCTATACCCTTATATCATAAAACTCTTCAATAATTATTTCAATATTCAGTGTACTGGCATAAGAACCAACAATACTCCATAATTAATACAATAAGGGTTCAATGAAAAACTATATAGTCAACACTTCATTTTTGTTTATAAATAAAACCCTGTGTCCAACAAAAACTTTGATAGTTGTTTCTTAACAAAATACATGATTGTTTTGCAACCATTGTAAGGATTTACATTTCTAAACTAAGCTTAAGTATTGTTACACAACAGTTATAGTCCTGTAGAAATAACAGCCATTAGGAAGATTAACTTAACCTTTTCCCCAAAAGGCAATTTTTCATAGGTCCAAATTCAAAGCATGAGCAGAAGGGGAGCATAAAATAGCAGAAACAGTAGTTTCTGTACTGAATTTTCTTCTTTACATAATTCATGTACAGAGCTCACTCTTGAGTATTTTAGTACATGCTCCCTCAAAACCTACCATTACTAGGCTAGGAAATGTGTCTTGCCAAAGGACACTCCACGGTGAAGAAGATGATTGCCATCCAGGATGGAACCTAGCTTGGCAGGTCTCTAGTTCACGGCGCTAACCATTATGCCACTGTATTGAGTAGAAAGCATTGTATAAAAGCAATACAGACTGCAATTGTTCATTTCTTTTTTTCACTTGTTATTTTGAATATGTCTACTACAGACCTGTACATTGAACATACCTTTACTGACGTAAAGGATTCAAATTTATGACTTCGACCCTCTGTTCAACCCTTTATCTCAATCCCATCCCCATTATAGCAAATGACAACTTAGATATGGACGACATTGGTTCAGTGGTAAAGGGTAAGCCTCTTGTATCACCTTTTGAACTAAAATTCACAGGATCGATCCCTGATAGGTAAGGTGAAAATAAGCATGACAAACCCACAAATCGCTGTGAGTACAGGCTTAGTATCCAGCAAGCAGTCATTGAATATCGCAAATGAATTGAATAATCTTCCAACAAAATCCAATGTAAAATATTAGTAGAACCCTTTCCCAACAATAACGACATTTGACCACTTTGTTGCAGAGACTTTCATAACGAGCATTTTCTCCTTTTCCCACAAGGGTTTCTGCTCTATTTAAGAATATTTTTCAATTTCATCACAATTTGAAATGTCGTCGGCAAACTCTTTCAATTTGGGACAGTCGAAAATTGGATGTTTGGGAAAGGGTTAAACCAAGAAGGTAATACTTAAAACTATAAAGTAACTCAAATATCCATGTATAAATATACTAATTAAGATCTATTTAGAAGTAAAAATACATGACATTTGGGAGTTATTCATTGATTCAAGCCCCTGTGTTCTTCATGGCGAGTACTTTATCCTGTTGTCACACCGAATTAAATGTTTTCATAAAGTTTCTTCTCGCTCGGCAGATTGGGACTGATCAAACTTAAAAGCCATATAACAGAAGACAAACATTATGTAAGAAAATTCAATAAACACATAGTTTAAACACACATAATATTACACCCTCTAAAAGACATATCGATCGATCGAAAACGAGGTTACGTATGATTACAATGGTTGAAAAAAAACGATTTTTCTAAGAATTAATTATGACATTTATGTAACAACGTAAGACAATGTGTCCAGACTAAGCAGAATCACGCGATCGTAACTGACCACTGGTCAGACCGGTGAAACACGTGATTTATGAATAATTATTGTACCCTGTCCAAAAATTTTGACATGTCAATTTTGTCATCTTCACAAATTTATTTTTAAAGACACATCAAACACACTTCATTTCCGATTAGATCAAATTATTAACCACATAGTCACAATAAATAATGAGTATTTACCTACTTTTGTTTTCCAATTTAAATCAAATTCAAGACGTTCGAAATAACACTGCTCTGTGTACGTATGCTCATCACGAATAGAGAAATTCCGTCAAGTGGCATAATTGGTTGGTTAGCCTAGCAAGGTCACTGTCAAGGACGTTCGGTGACTGCTCAAGCGCACCGCGAACGAATATCACGACCCAAGGGCCAATGAAATCGCGTTTATCTTTACCGTCCAATGAAACGTCGGATACTTAAATAATCCGCGTGATCTGCTCACGTGTACGTTATTTGGGTTAATATACAAGCTAGCATGGTATTACAATAAACTTTACATGTCTCTGTTGTCAGTTTAGCTTGGTCGTAAATCTACCTGCTACCTTGTCAAGTGCCGCGGGTGTCACGCGAGTTTTAATTTCATAAACATTAGCTGATAGCTTACAAGGTTGATTAAGAACGTGATAAATTAAACCTTATTGACTAGAACGATTTTTGTTCTTAAGTTGTAACTTAAAATCATTTGTTCATTGACGAACAGTTTATAGTTTTATCACATCCATGTTTGCACAAGCCGTCTGATGAAAAGTGTTGCGTTTTTCTGATGAATTTTGAAAATGGATAACGATCAAAGTTTACGTTTCATTCGCATTTAGACTATAGCAGAGGCTTGTGTACACACCAGTGACGAAATCCGATAAATGATGCATTACTAAAACCGTCCGCTTTATCCATTCCCCCATGAATTGATTACAGGAATGTTGGACTGATCCAAACTCAAAGCAACTGCAGACGACATATACAGATGGGCCTTACGTCTTACATATTTCGGTTATATAAGATATAAACCACAGTTTCTTGTTTCATATTATTGGTTTCGCGTGTAATTCACATAAGGCAAGCATACACCAAAAAGAGTCACTATTCAGCAAAGATTTAACCAATTTTCAAGCGTGTACTTTACCCAATTTAACGCAGCAGCAGCAGTACGCTGGAATACATTGGAAATGTTTTGTGATGAACAATTTCTTACAATAATTAAGGGATAAAAATGATTTAAACACAGTATTTGCTGTCAATCATTATTTGAACAGGGTAAAAACAAAATGGAATGAATGAACCTTTTCCAGGAAGCGTTCATTCATCCAAGTAGGTACAGCTTATATGCGGTAGATCTCAAAAGCGATGTCACACTTTTATATCAATTCACTATATACACACTTTAAAAAATCAAAAGCGATATCATTTTGCTTTCAATGACATTTCTTCAGGGCGTATCAATTGCAAATACAGTTATAATGTGCAGTTTTAACGAAATTTATTTTTAACTTCCAAATTTTCTCAGATCCATGCACAAGCACATTTAAGGAATAATTGCATCCATGGCGGTATAGTGAAGAGCGGGTTTATCGACATATTTTCTTATTTCGACTAAAGGTACAACTGAACAAATAACCTGCTCCGACTTACCGTTGCTATAGCAACCAATATATCTGGTAAGAATGAAGTATATACTGATTTCTCGTTCAATGTATGTTGAAAACAAATGATTGAATGTATGTATTAAATTTCAAGAGTATACATTTATGCTTCACAAAGACATGACATCTTTTTACGAATTTTCCGAATATGCCCAGTACATATAAAGTAATTGGTCCAAACCTATTTTCTTTATCATATTTAAATTGTGTTCGAATAAGGTTGAAAGCAACAGCGGACGAAAAAACAAAATGATGAGTAAAATCAATCTCGAACCAATAATAAAAAAAGGTCATAGACTCTACGAAGCAATGTATTCCCTTGTCTGCACACATGTCCGTGCTCCTGGTATTTCCTCACAAATAATGCACCATACTCTTTCAAAGTCTCTTCCATATAACATATGGGATTAGCTGAACATAGCAAGATGCCTAAAATAAGGTTGCCTCGATGTTAAACTTTAACCTTCAAACAACGTGAATAACAGATCGGCATATGGACCTACTAACCCTTTACCAAACGCCAAATTTTCGAATGTCCAAAATTGAAAGAGTTTGCAGTCGACATTTCAAAATGTGATGCAATTGAAAATAATCTTCTGATAGGGCAGAAAACATTGTTGGAAAAGGAGAAATTGCTCGACACGAGCAATTTTTCCTTTACCCACAATGCTTTTCATAGTCGTTTGAAACAAACTGGTCAAATGCCGTTTGGTAATGGGTTAAAAGTACACGCTTCTTTAACATGTATTGCACCAGCCCCCTATTTGAATTGGAGGTTCACCCCGCGTTCAAGGACATTTCAATAAAATCACGGCAACTGTTCACCTATTCACGACCCCTTGGTTAAAAACCAGGACAATGTTGTTTGATATAGTGCCCCGTCAACGGATATTTCTCGAAATGTACATAATAATGATATCTTGTTAAAACTCAAAATTCTTGCTCACCAGTTGAGTATAAGTATAAGCTTCGTAGTTCGGTGGTGAACTCGATGAATTCGTTCTCAACTTTTTTGCTCAAACTTGATTTTAAGTAATGATTTTGAGTCAACCTCCAGTGGCGTTTCAATTGCTCAAAAAGCGACGTAGTACGAAGAAGGACACGGATCATCCTTCTTACTCAGCTAAGATAGATAACCGTTCCTGTAAGTTTAAGCACGAAAATGATCAGTTTCGAGAACACAGGCTCTAGTCTTCTTGGCGAAGATCCCGGGTGCTTATCATTTCCATATAAAGATTCGCTACTGCTTCAAATTGATTCGAATCTCCTCCACAAAACGGGACGTTGCGACAAATCCAAATTCTCAAAGGTATTTGGTAGAAATCATTGTCACAGCATAACGAATATCTAGTTTCTTTTACAGTGGTTTCCAAATGCTTCTGCCGCAGAAACGACTTTAAGTTAGGTTTTATGGAGTACTGCGTTAAAACATCGGTCCCGGATCTATCAACTCGATTTTCTTATTGGAAAGAAGTTGTGCACACAACATTTTCAACAGTTCTTCATTGATACCACGGGCCAATCTCCTATGCAGAGTTATCAGCCGTGGGAGCGTAGCGGGAACCAATTTACTCTGATAGAGATTGAGCACGGGCGTGAACTAATCGGGTTAATCCAATGAAAACAGGTCACAGATTACCCGAGTAGTTACGATTGGCGCGGACGGTGACCAAAACCATATTTTCTACGAGGTTCGAGCGCACTTGGCAAACTCAGTTGTCATCGCGCCTTAAAACACCATTTATCACGAGGTCCGCAGAATATAGTTTCCAGGTCACAGATCCTAAAAGAGTCGTGTTAACCCTTAGAATGCTTGGTAATTTTCTAAATATTGATTTCTGAGGGGAATGCTTTCCAAAACTTTAAATATCTGCTTTAGTTTGATGAAGAAAGATACTCAAAGTAGCAAATATGTTCGATCACAGGCCAGCGGCCTCGATCCAACCTGTTTGCATAAGCATGAAGTCGGTTCCAGCACTATAAGGATTAAACATGTATTGACTTCCTGTGCGGCCTAGTGGTCAACGTGGTTGAGTTACCTGGAAATTCCGGATTTGAGCCCTACCATTACGGCTGGTTTTGTGGGAGTATTCTCTAACAAGACAATCCAGAGAACTATCTGAGCATTGCCTAGTATCCAGGAAATCTAGGACCTTTTCGCGTAATATGACAGGGACATCGTTCAATCGACAGTCTTTATACAACACGGTTATTGAAAATTTGCATAACGTTCCTCAAACACAAAAGAAAAGTCTGTTGGAAATGGATAGAAATACTCGTCCGAGCATTTTCTTCGTTTTCCAAGATAATATTTACTGCAAAGTGTTTATTGTAGCGTCAATAGTTTTTCTTTTTTTTCCCTAAAAAAATGTTCTGCATTCTGCACCTGCAAGCCCCGAATCGCTTAACTGGTACATGGGAAAAGAAGCCATTTTTCCAACAGCATAGTCCTATGGCCAACTTTGAATTGATCCAGATTAATCTTATCTTATAGACTAAAGAAACTACAAAGATCAATTTGGTTACTTGCCTTGTATATCGAAAACTTCGTAGTTATCCATCTTTGACAGACTTCGAATCGACAATTCAGGCTCTGTCAAATATATACATAACACCGTATGTAAGTTCTGTGTTTGGGAATAACATCACTTTCTCCGTAACGATTGCCAAATTTCATTGTTGGTGAGAACAGAGTCAACGTAAGAACGGCGTCTCCCTATTACACTGTTGCTGAACACCGGTACAACACAATGTCGCTGAACTCCGGTACAAATGTCCCCAGCCAGTTTGCAGAAGCTCGCTCCTAAGCAAGAGTACCTCCACAAGCGTTGTCGTGTATAAATTATACTTGACGTGAAAGTCCGAAATGTTAATGCCCCCTGGAGATAAACGTGAAACGTTGATAAAATAGATTTACCGAACATTTCACTCGTACACATTTCGGTCAACGTACCTGCGACTAAAGATTTTAAGAAACCATTTTGACAAAAGGAGAAAATGGTCGTGCCGACCATTTTCTTGACGTGTCACAATTGTTTTTAGATAACACAGAGAAACATGTTATTTTTCAAACATCATAATCGTTATCGGCTGATGCTTTCGATTTGATCAAATCGCAAATCCATTTTACAAAAGTAAAGGGACATCCCAATAAAGAACAAAACGTTGTTGCAAAAGAGACGACGGGTTAAAACAATACATCTGACAAGAAAACGAAAAATGCAAAAGTATAACAAACCAAACGAGATGGTACAGTGGGAGAGCGTCGGCCTCTTGAACCGAGGGTCCCGGGTTCGATCCCCGTCAGTGAAAACTATCGGGACTAATCCACAAATCGACGCTAGTACTGGTTTCATAGCCAGTCACAGAGAGAAGATTCAAAAAAAGCGCCAAGCTTCCATCACAATCGATGTAGAATGAATAAGTTTAATCTTTTAACTAGATGACCGAGGACATAGTATCAACGATAACAATAAATCATTTGCCGCTCTTTATCTGCTTGACCGACCCCGCGACTTCACGTGCACCTCGTGCTTATCAACAGATCGTAACGTTGATATGTTGATGTCACGGGGTTAGCCCTCGACTTACTGAGCAATTTTCTTAAAATAGACTTTTGTGTCGCCTGCTCTCCAAAACCTTAAATATTTGCTTCGTTTTGTTGAGGAAAGATACTATGATTAAAAAACAGGTTAGATCACAGGCCATCCGCCAATTTATTGATCTTACTGGTTTGCATAAGCATAAAGTCAGTTTCAGCACAATAAGGGTTAACATCGTTTTCAACTTTGTCACTACAAAAATCGCACTGACATTTTAAATATCCATCATTCCTGGATTAATGCCAGTCATACATGCTTTTTTAATGATAACGATAAAAAGCCACCTTTTGTCTGTCCGACCGAGGACGTATGCCATGCTGTAAGACAGTTTATATTCGTTCTGATGTCTATCGCTTGTTTGTATTGGGTTTAAAGCCGTTTTCTGCCAGTATAGAGAAGCACATCCCCTGGATTTTAACAGGTACTCTCTTGGAACTGATTTTCGAGATATTGCCAAAATCACATAGAGTGTAGATGGGTGTTTCTCGCATTGAAATTTCAAATGTTTCGCATGACCAAGCACAGAATCGTTATTATTGCAACTGCAAATCAATATATGGGAAATTCAAATTTGTATACCCCAAATATATATATATTAATAAAGAGTCTTGCAACTTCTTTTTTTGTCACATCACTTTCCATGAAATATCACACAAATGTAGTGTTAAATGCTGTTCTTTAAAACGAGCAGTTTCTCCTTTTATCTGCCCTACTCCAATACATCACCAACCGAAGTCTGATGCTTTCAATTTGGAACAATCACAACTGCAATACTATTCAATGTCTTTTATCCTTCACTCTGTGAAGATCGCAGAAATACGCACCAGAAATATTCTTGATGCAATAAAGTCCCAGAAAAAACTCTGTGTTGATTCAAATATCAATCAGCATCTACTATTAAGAAAATCGTAATAGTAGCATTCCATGGCGATGCACCTGGCTTTGACCTGCAATACTAATTTTGAATTCAACAATTGTAAGACAATTAATACCTTTTAATAGCTATAGAAGCACTTTTCCAGTAACTCACTCGTTCGTTTGTTTACAAAGACTATAATATCCCCCTACGTGCGTTGCAATCTCTATTTAAAGTGCAAGCATAAGTTAACGCATACAGCGATCCGCCGTACAACAAAACGGAGACATTGGGAACCGGTATACGCCAGTGTTATGCAGGCACACTTGTCAATTAACTAATCCAAGGTGGTGGCGAACGAAATGGAGTGGTGTCCCCGGATGAATTATATTTTATAGGACGCTTTACCCATTTCCCCCTACGGAAACTTGCAGTTGGTCCAATTAGATTGCAACAACAGACGACAAAACGTTATACACAAATCCATGCCATGTATGGTATTTAGGACGTAAGAACTACAATGTATTGCGAAAAATTTATATATTGCTCCTTTTGACCATTGCTCCTTAATTAGCAATTAACACGTCTGTTCAAACGGTTTCCAGAACTTCTGCAGCAAAATTGACGAAGTGAGGTGTCATGAATGTAATTGTAGTAAACACGTATCTTAGATAACTAGGCCAAGGTCGTCCTGATTCAGTAACATGGAGGACTGCTGGCAGTGGGGTTTAGGGCCTATATTTATCAACACTCGAAGTTCCGACTGTCCCAAATTGAAAGAGTTTGCAGACGGCATTCTAAAATGTGCTGAAATGGAAAAGATAATCTTCTAATACGGTAAAAAACATTGTAGGAAAAGGAGAAATTGTCTCCTTTTCCCACAATGTTTTCCAGAGTCGTCAGAAACAAACTAGTCAACTGTCGTTATTGTTTGGTAAAGGGTTAAGGCCTATATTTATCAAACAATCGAAATTTCATGAGATGCGTGTTTGATGGAACGCGCATGGGTACATGGTGCAGACATTGTTTGTGTTTGTTTGGGCAAAACCGCGGCATCCGTAAAGGAGCTGCAAAAATGAGTGCATCTTTTTTCTTGTTTGCTGTCTGAATTTTGATCGCAACACTTACAAATCCCCTTTTATCGAAGGCTCGATTTATGGCCATAGTGAATAGTGAACTAGTAACAATAGTGAAAGAGCAACACAGTAGTCCTCCATCGAACCTAGTCTGGATTACCTGCCCCTTGACATTACAATTGTGAAAGTACGACGGGAACCAGACGACACAGAACCCTCGATAAGAGGTACGATATGATGCCTATGTCCTTGTTGTCCTGTAAACAAACATCGCATGCAATAAAATGTATTGTAATAGTTCAGAGCAGTCGCATTGAAAAGGTTTTCGTTGGCACAGGTAAAGTATACTAGCAAAAGATGAATGGTCGCAAGTTCGACGCCGTCCTTTTTTGTTATCACTAGAAACAATCCGCTTACACTAGAAACATCACGATTTCAAAATCAAAACAAAATCAGATGAACCACTAGGCCCTACTGTAAATCGGTAAATTAGAGATTCCGAGAGACTGCGAATGCATTGATTGCCAAATCGACGGGGCTGCTGTCATTATCTTCACAAAAAGCCCTTAATTTTGAACGTAATGTGTTAAAACAAAGGTAAATGTCTCATATAGTTCAATATTTATTCAAACAAATTGAAAAAAAACAAAAAAAACCTGACCTCCTTTTGTCACGGTATTTTCGCATTTTACGCTATAGGCAGGTTTGTAGAAATATGACACCGGGCGTCGGTGGCCAACTGGTTGGACTACAGAACATGATTGATTTTACCTGGTCCCTTACAGTCAAGATCGACTGTTCCGACGTCTTTAAATCTAGGCGGAGGTAGGCATGAATTTGCATGCGAAGTTCTTTCGCGACTGACTAACGCATTGCCGATTGATATACCCGACATGATCAGCACTTGAGATAAGCCAATCATAGGGTTAACTACATCTACATAGTCGGATATCGCATTATAACTGAAATACTGTTGACTCGATGTAAAATCATAACCAACAAACAATTTCATGATCAAAATCGTTAAACGTGGAGTCCCGAAAAATCAGGAAAATCTTTCTCTGGTATTACTCCGATCAATTCCCTCTCTGATATTACTCCGATCAATTCCCTCTCTGATATTACTCCGATCAATTCCCTCTCTGATATTACTCCGATCAATTCCCTCTCTGATATTACTCCGATCAATTCCCTCTCTGATATTACTCCGATCAATTCCCTCTCTGATATTAATCCGATCAATTCCCTCTCTGATATTAATCCGATCAATTCCCTCTCATGGCTTTTCTACTTCCGTAATCCAAAACGATACCTTAAAACCAATCCCAACGTTCTTAACAATTATGTTTAAATTTGCCCAATTTAAGGAGAGATTTGAGAACTCACGAGATATTTAATCCCCTCAAAAAGGAACTTTGAGATACGTCCGAATTCAAAGGACCGGCAGACGAAAATCATAAACAATTGTAATTGACGAAAGCATATTCAAATTATCACTGTGGAAACATATAAAGCATTCCGGCAATATTTTGAGCGATTTCTAATATCGTCACGAAGCAATTGTTTCAATCCCATTGCTGTATGCGCTTTAACCCTTTACCAAACACCAAATTTTCAATTGTCCCAAATTGAAAGAGCTTGCAGAATACATTTCAAAATGTGATTAAATTGGAAAACAATCTTCTGATAGGGCAGAAAACACTGTTGGAAAAGAAGAAATTGCTTGTTAAGAGCAATTTCTCCTTTTCCCACAATGTTTTCCAGTCTCCTGGTCAAATGTCGTGATTGTTTGGTAATGGGTTTAAGAGCATATACTTGACATTTTTTTACAAATAAAATTTCTCTATTCTGTACTAGATTTGGGGGAGGGATCACAAGAGAAAGAGAATGCACGATGGATGCATGCTGACGTAACATGAACAATCGTGATGTGAAAACGCGCGCATGAACCGTGTTCCAGTTATGTGTTGCAACATACGATTACAAAGTAGGACATAACCTTTTCAACCCAGTCTCAACATACAGCAACTGGTGACTGCTCCACATCGAAAACAATAGCGTACGACGAAGAGAAATTACCCGAAGAAAATATAACGCCTCAATTATCTGGTTATAACTATTGAACTCTTTGGCTATAACGACTCATATCAGTTATCCTGTTATATATTGCCATTATTATCTGGTTAAAACCACTTCATTATCTGATTAAAACGATTTTATAATATCGCCATAAAGATTCTTCAATTGTTATCTGGTTATATCGACTCAACAGATTCTCAGGTTATAACGATTAAACCCTCTGACTATAAAGATGCATATCAGTTATGCGGTTATAATGCCTATATTATCTGAAAACTATTACATTATCCGGTTATAACGATTTATCATAAGGTCATAACGATTCTTTAATCGTTATCTGGTTATATCGACTCAAAAGATTATCTGGTTATACTTACTTCATTATCTGGTTATAACAATTAAACTATCTGGATATAACGACTAAGTTATCTGGTTATAATGACTTTATGATATTGATGTAACGTTTAAATTATCAGGTTATAACGATTTCCCCCCGCCCCCAATATCCAGACCGGGGGGCCAGAGTATACAGAGCCCCCCCCCCCTCACCCCCCAATATTCACAATGGCAAATGAAGATATTTGAAAAGAAAAATGACAGAAACGAAATGTTATAGAAGAATAAAATTAAATGTGTATTTTTGTGCTTTATCTTCGAATACCAATTCGCATTTTGTTACGAACAATAACCAAAATCTCAATATCGCAAATGGCAATCTGAACACATCGGGTTTATCCAATGAAAACTCAGCTCACAAAAATACCCGGGAAGTCTTGAATGACGAAAACAGTGATGTAAAACGTGTTCTAGACTAAGAAGTCAGACTCAATATTGTCTTCAATTGTTAGCTAAAGCTTGAATAATAAAATAATAATTTGACTGTTTAAAATAGTTGAATCCGTGGCTGTGACAGCCTGGTCGCTATAACTTTTTGTTTAGATCAATACATTTGATTTCCGCGTGAGATCAAGACCTGGCATATCCTTTTTTCTTTTTTTCTTTTATTTTTATTAAAGATACACATTTTCATATGCTTTATTTTAATTCTTATAATGTTATTGAATTTGTAAATGCATGAAAGGTCATGAAAAAGTTTAGGAACATCTATTCTTAGACCGGTCCTTTCAATGTTGAAAACGCTGCTACGCCTATGTAATAACGACTTACAAGAGACTAAATCAGTGGACGACTGACAAACTTATAACACGTAACACGACTAGCTACTCGTTATAAACATATAGGAACATATAAAGATCTCACAAATACACGTAACCGCTCTTCCATCGTCCTGATCCGAAACGACGTGTTTCGTAGAACGAGGAGACAACCGCGGGTCTTGGTAATGCTTAGGGAAAACATTTTGGTGTACGACGTTTACCGTTTTGGTAGGGAATAAAGGCCTAAGCCTTTCACTCCTGCGGCTCACCTGGATCCACCAGTACTGTGCTAGGGCTCTGAAGTGACTTGCCAAAGGCCACTCTCACGAAACCAGTGGTGTGGATGGGGCTTGAACTCGGACCCCCCCGAGTTCTGAGTCATTTACCTTAATAACTGAGCCACGCAGGACCATTTCTATTGTAAACAAAGAATATACCATATAATAACAATCCTTCTGTAGAATTACCAAGTTAGATATCATATAATACTGATAAAACACATACAAAACAACAAAACTCGAAATACTAACGTGCAACAGGCTTGGATCACACGTTCTGACAACATTAGCAGTTGGCCTGTTGTAATCAAAGCTAATAGGACCTTCTACATAGAAAAGAATGTTCCAAGGTAAGATTATGGCATGCTGTGATATGAAATTGAGGAAACGTTGAAAAAGCCATTCAACTACAATTACCTATTTTTTCTCAGGAAAAATGAACAAACAGATTGGTAGCCAGTCTTTCTTTTCAGGGGAAAACTTCCCATATTGCGTATTAGTTGGCGGGTGATTAATTGAAATGTCTATCCAAATGAGACATTAGTAGTCGGGAAAATAGACAATAAGCCGGGCCATACTGACACCCATCGTTCATGGCGAATTCACTGATAGGAGGAAACAAATCTCTGAGACGATCTAAACAATTCTGAGTTCTGATCGGTCAATAATCGACTCAGTCGATTTTTGACCAATCAGAACCCAGAATTGTTAAGCGAATCGAATATCAAAACCGTTTTTATTCGAGAATAACGTAATTACATGTCAATGGCTTTCGTATAATAGTTTTGGCCATTCGTATACGGATTTAGTAAGCCCCGTTGAAGTGCGTTTGTAGTATTATCCACGTTGGAAGGCCTTGAGAAGTACTTACCGGCCCTGACCTTTGAATATTCCTTAAGCCAAAAAGTGAACTGTTTTCGAGATATATTTCATTTCTATTTTAAAGGTGCTTGTTCACATTAGAGGACAGTTGAAAGTCAAAATAAAATGTAAAAACAATACCGTTTTTGTATTGATGTTTGATATACAATTCAAAGAAGTCATCATAAGCATAAATAATTCAGTAAGCTTCAATTTATCTTAGTATGTAAAGTTTATAAACGGAAAATCTCAAAAGCGATGTCACGGTTTTGGATTTAAATATGTACATGTTACCGTTTAGACCCTTTAAAGAACGAAAATCGATCTCATTTTGCTTCCAATTACAATTCTCCAGTGTTTATCATATAACAGTTCAGCTGCTGTGTAGTTTAAGAAAAGTAGATATACAACTTCCAGATTTTTTTTACATCTTTGAACAAGCAATAGTTAAACAAGTACTTAACCCTACCCATCATATGAGACTTTTAAGTAAATACGTCGCCATAAATAAAAGCTAAGCAAAAGAAGCAGACGACAAATTTAACCGTCCTATATTTGGTCCAATGATTTTTTTTTACACCAGAGCAAAAACGAAGCCAACTTAAAGAAGTATACCTTTACCCTGAAAACCTGATAGATAACATTAAAATAATTTCAAAAACCTAAAATAACCAGATGAACAAAATTGGATTACTTGTGACAGAAACAAAATAAATATATATAGAAAAAATAATAAAGTAATAAACATAATATAAAAATCAAATAAAAAAGAAAATTATTCCTGCATCACCCAAACCAAAGACTTTGCACACACTTCGAAAAGTCGTCTGATTCGAAGGTCGTATAAATGTCGTTTGTAGAAGTATAAGGGTTAATACAGTTTGCAGTCGTTATGATTAACATCCTGACCGCTAGTTCACCTCATAATCGATCCAACAGTACTAAAAAAAATCTCCAGCAAGGACTTTATGTAAAAGGTTCATGTGAATAACCTCATTGTGGAACGCTTTACCGGTCCAAGTTGGAAGCAACCATATACTGACCTCAACATACAAGTTAGGAAAAGTAAATTCTTTTAATATCAAGAAGACTATATTTTGTTTATATAATGCATTACTTTTAACGATACATTTTGAATTTGACGAAGGCTTGTAGGTCTGAAAGAAAAAATAATAGACAAAAGAAGGAAGACACCCCACCTAAAATAACCAATTAACAGGGCATTGCACCCCATTATCATGTTCACATTGCGATCTACTGCATTGCATAGATGCGTCCTGTAAAGGCGAATGATCGACCTCTTAGTAAAAAGTCGGTACTTATTTGGTCTCCTTCCAACGTCCTTGAAGTTTTTTGTGAACAACGGAGATATCTTTTTTTTCAATTTGATGCATTTTTCCATTTTCTGACAAAATTGGAGAAATTAACTTTTTTTTTACAAATTCGAATTGAAATTAATATCGTCTTTCGACCCTCCGTCTATCGACCCTCCAAGTTTTTGACCTCAAAACGGTCATATTGTTTGGAAAAGGATAGTTTTTTCTTAATAGGAGCGAGTACGACAGTTCGTAACTGAAAAACAAAACAAAACAAAACAGCGGATGACAATTTTGCTACCAGTATGAGAAACGACTGGGGAAAAAGAGAAGAAAACAATGCTTTCGAATTTTTCATTTTGCTTTAGTTCCCTATTATTTCTATTCAAAAAGTCGTTGCATAAAGCTAAGTATGTTTGAAGAGAAGGGAAGAAAAGTTGGCCTGTTCGTAAACGGGGTCACACTCGGTCAATGACCGAAAAAATTCGAGATCACGTTCTCATAGGTTTTTCCCCTGTAACGTCGATACGAACCCGTTCGTATTTGTTTTCTCTCTTCTCTAAATCGCAGATCGATAGATTTGGGTCGATATCTTTCCTCCATAAGAGATTTTGTGGATGGCCAAAATGCAATGTATCAGCGGACCAAAATACCAATATTTAAATAAATAATTTGAATGGGAAAGAATTCAATTTATCTAAGAAGAAATGGCTCGTTCCTATGAACATGTAACTGCAGCAAATAAAACACTAAACTGTTGTGGAAAATAAGTTGTTTTGATAAAAGAGTTTATCACTAATATTTCAATCTTCATACTTCAGCTGGTTTTAATTAGCGAAATAAACTCAAGCTATGTTCGTTTGTGGAAAACGCCAATATCTTATGTTAAGCAAATTATTTAACTGGAATAACATTCATCAGTTCCCACACTTTGAAATGAAGATACATTTCTCTCCACACATCAACTGTTGCGAACGAGCATAAATAATTAGATTACGTAAAGAGTTAACAAGCATGTTATATGATATAATATCAGTTTGATGCAGAAACGATAGATGTACATGTATGTGCTTTATAAAGGTATAAGCCATCATCCAAAGGCTCCGCTACCCCTTTACTAAACAATCCCGCATGTTACTGATCCGCTGCAGAGGTGCACATTGGCCACTGTTAGACAAGGATGAAAGCCAATAGCATGCATTCCATCCTTGTAGCCAACCTTGTGGTAATTTAAGGCTATGATGTCTTGACAAATGTAACTCCCGTGGAACCAGCGGTGCCTGTTAAGCTCGAACCCGGAACCCAACAACCTTAATCACATAGACATGTAGCACTCCGGTACTCATTTAACACCAATCTAAACACATCGGGTATATCAAATGTATTCCTCAGTTCACGCATATACCCAACACATATAAGAAAACCCTACACGCTGCATGCGTAAGATGTTACAGGCTTATTTATATGTCTTTGATGTTATTTCTTTTGGAAAACTCGCAAAAACCCATATAAAGGATAGAATCAAATTCTATGGTAAGGTAGAGAGCACTTCTCTACACTCCTAAGTAAGCAATGGGAAAGGTGAGAATTTGAAGGAACGGGATTTAAGCAAGGTGATACAAACAAGCCTTATAATTTATTCATGGTATTTAGCGAACTGAAGAATATTCATATAGCTACCTTACCGGTATGACATAGATAGACAGCAGGGTTACACATGAATAAATTTACTTTTCACAAACAAGACTGTGCGCCTTGAAAACATGTTAAATAATATTGTTTACAAAGGGAATTATGTTTCCCTATTACAAGTTATATGATTAGGCAGATGGCATTACTATCATTTATCAAACTGACGCATAACGCACATATTTGATTAAAGAACGTTTGAATTTTTGTGAGCACAATTTATTTCCTATTCACATGTGCTTTACATCCATCAACGATTTATGTTGCATTGTCAGGCTCACAGTGATGGTAGAAGACCCCCGAACTTAATTGCCAGTCAAGCCGGGTAAAACCAGCAGCATTCCGTAAGTCAAACGGGAAACCTCAAATGAAACATCAAATGCCGACAAGGGATCTGAACCAACGGAGAGAGAATCGATGTGGTTTGAAGTGTTGTGCTCGAACCACTAAGCCGCGGACTGGATCCAGTTAAAAAAATGTTTTCAAACAATACATATGCCAGCCGAATCCTTCTTTAATAGGGGATGGAATACCAAAGTCTGAACAAGTGACTTGATTAAGGAAATTCTAGGAAATGAAAAATAGCAATGGGAAATACTCACCCAGAGCAAGTAATTCAATCATGCATTTAGAAGTCACTCCATCAAACGAATATAAAGTTTCCATCACTTTCAACAGCTTCCAAGTTGTATAAATAACATCTAATTATATAGTATTGAACATTTTAACTAAAAATCAGGCCTACTTCATTAAGTGATTGCAATTAACATGCGGCAAGTAACATATAACCAACGGACGAACGAACCTGAGATACGTTCAGACAAATTAACTGATCTTATGAAAGCCTTCAAAACAGCGTAGGAAACCACCTTTCAATATTTCCATAGAACTTAAATTCAACAAGAGTCATATCATCAGAATACCGGTCCATTGAATCAGGTATTAGTAAGAGGTTAAAACAAAAGCATAACATCAACAGGATAATGACATCTTAACCTTTGAACAAACAATTTCATATCAAATTTATTTCCACCCCATGTTATTTGCAAGATATACTCCTAAATGATGAAACCTTCAGGAAAATCGATAGGTTGTTAGCTTCAATTCACCCAATCCTATTCAACATATTAGCAGGAAAATGCGTAGGGAATAAGGTGGCGCGAGCACAATTCTAGAAGTATCTGCAAGGGTGTGGGAAGAGAATACTCATTGATCAAAAAACCTATCATACAACAGCACATTAGAATTTCCATCTTCTTGGCATCGTAAAATAGTCTTCACTCAAAAGGGGGACGTTACTGCTTAACATCTGCTTAATTCTATTGAGGAAAGATACCAAGAGTAGCCAACAGGTTAGATCACAAGTCAGCCGCCAATTTAATTGGCGGCTGGCCTGGATCTATCCTGTTTGCATAACCATAAAGTCGATTCTAGCACTACAAGGGATAAACTACCGACCTCCTTGGCATTCTGCACACAGAAGGGGGTGATTCTGTTGAAAAGCTGGCATGCCTTATAGAAATGGTTTAAAGCATGCTTGTAACAGGTGGCTCAAAAGCTTATGTAAAATTGTTTTTCGCAGATATGGGACATGCATTTCCATACTACGGGCAAACTGCCATTCACGTTGATCTGGAATGTTATAAAAAGTCTCAGCAGACTACTAGCGCTAATGGTAAGATGGCTTGAAGAACTTAGGAGGGGAACGTAGGGAATGGCTGATAGACTTGTTGGGATTGGCTTGATAGACATTAAGGTGTGCGTGTGTGTGTGTGTGGGGGTCGGGTGTGATAGATTTATGGGTAAATGGCTTGAAAGACTTATGAAATTGATTTGATAAGACTTATTGGGGGAAAGGTTTGAAAGACTATGTGGAAATGGTTTGATAAACATAGAAGGGAATGAATTGATAGACTTGTTGGAAATGGCTTGATAGACTTGTTGGGAATGGCTTGATAAACATTTAGTGTGAATTGTGGGGAATGAATGGGAATGGCTTGATAGACTTAAGAAGGAATGCCTTATAGACCTATGAAGAAAAGATTGATATACTTATGAAGGGATGACTCAATAGACTTAGAGAGGTGGCATGATAGGCCTATAGGAACTGGTTTGATAAAACTGATGTCAATGGCTTGATAGACTTATGACTTATCGGGAATGGATTGACAAGCTTGATAGACTTATGAAGGGATGACTTATAGACCTAAGGAGAAAAGCTTGATAGACTTATGAAGGGATGACTTATAGACCTATTGAGAAAAGATTGATATACTTATGAAGGGATGACTCAATAGACTTAGAGAGGTGGCATGATAGGCCTATAGGAACTGGTTTGATAAAACTGATGTCAATGGCTTGATAGACTTATGACTTATCGGGAATGGATTGACAAGCTTATTAGTTTAACATTTAGACGTTACAAAGAAAATGGTGGACATGAATATTATCTGCCTGAGTCTTACTATTCTTATTCTAAATTCAAAATAAGATTTCATTTCCTAACTTTCACCTGTAACACAATGCTCTGAATCATGATATTTATACAATTTTCCAGCGTAGTGTTACACACAAAAGGTTAAAGGATGTTATAAAAAAACACATTGTTAATGCCAAAATACCAAAGAACAATTACATACGACTTAGACAGGAATTTGGGAAGGTTTGTGATAAAACACACTTATTCTAACAATAGCCCTTTTCCTGCTCTAAAATGTTCACAGCAAGCAGCATTCAATGCATGGTGTTTAACACAGTACCAAATTTCTTTTCAGTTAAGTAGCAGCTTTCCTGGATCCACCAGTACAATGCTAGAGCTCTGAAATAGCTTGCTAAAGATCACTCCCAGGAAACTAGAGGTGTTGGTTGGGCTCAAACCCAGGACTCCCAGGACTCCCGAGTTCTTCGTCTGTCAACTTAACCACTGGGCCATGCAGGATTGAAACAGATTGTAATCCATATACACTGATTATAAAAAGAACAAGGGGGCCTCCGTGGCCTAGTGGTTAGAGTACAGAACTTGAAATCACATGGCCCCTCTCCGCGTGGGTTCAAATCCTGGGAGGGATATGGATTTTCATGAGAGGCAGTACGGAATGCCGATGGTTCTAGCGGCCTTGACCAGCCCCTATGGGCAGTCGAGTATGGGGCTTTCCTCCATCATTAAGAGTCGGGCATCGCTACATAACTGAAATAATGTTGATGTGATGTAAAACCCATATAAAAAATAAAATAAAAAGAACAACAAATAAGAAGACAATGGTTTAAAAAGGAAATGTACTTATAGTGAGCACATATAGACATGATTCATAAGGACTTACTTTTGTCCTGCCTTAAATACTTGACATCCTCTTTTTGTCTCAATGTTTTCAAGGAACTTCATTCTGAATAATTACCGGTCACACATTCAGTGTTAATTTTAGAAATGAAAGTTATCGTGTCCTTTTGGATACACATCTTTTGAAACTATATGTCCAAGGGTAAAACTATGTGTCCGAGTACCAATGATCCAAGCTATAAGACCATGTCAAATAGTATAACACTTGTTATTAATGATAATCTTAGCTTAAATGACTCAAAACAATGCAGATTTGATAGAAAGAAAGCATGAGACAGCATGCTTTATGATGTTGACTACATTGTAAACATTACTTGTGCTGATGAGAATGCTTCCGACTGGACACATATCTTTCGAAATGATGTGTCCCCAGCAATTTTTATGTGTATATGACGCGGGACGCAGAGATAAAATTATCACTGCACATTAGTCAATAGGTTAGAATAACAGGAAGAAGTTCTCTCCTTAATGGAATTGCTAAAAAACCATTCCACTGAACCATAGACATAGGTAATATGTTTTGGAGATTATAAAGACTTATGGTTTAATTTCTTGTGTTGAGTGATTTCTCTTTGTGCTTTGATGGTTTCAAAACAAAACCATTGAAGATTGAACATCAATTATGCTTGATTTTTTAATTGTGGTAAACTGTTACTTATAAACTGGCCACTCAAAAATGTCAATAAGAATGAAGGAGTAAATTAATGGCAAAAAAAGTTAATTGTACAAGCCTATAAAGCATAAAACTGCTGTTTCCAAATGGATTTGCACAGAATCTAGAGTACTTTAATGGAGAAAATCACTTAGAAGAAACATACCCACACCAAAGCTAATATTAATGAGGGAACTCATGCTGTCCCCTGAAATGGTTACATTTTAAAGACAACTTAACCCTTAAAGTGCTGGAACCAACTTCATGCTTATGCAAACATGTAAGATCACAGACCAGCAGCCAAGTAAATTGGCCCCTGGCCTGTGATCTAACCTGTTTGCTACTCTGAGTAACTTTTCTCAATGAAATTAAGCAAATATTTAAAACTTTTGGAAAGCAGACGACACAAAAATCTTTTTTAAAAAATTACCCCGCATTCTAAGGGTTATATACCCACATATCAATTTGCTCATCATGATATTTTGGCATGCCGCTGATTCAAATTGGTAAATGTGTTTGTTTAATTATGGTTAAAAGCCGTTCTGAACAATCTATTGGTCTTATTGAATACTGATCACTAAATTGTGTTTAAAGGAAACTGCTAGCCAACATATGCAATTCTGAGCCCATTAAGAACACTCACATTTATCAGAAGGCTTTCAACTTTTTACTGGTTATATATTAACAAATTCATATTTGGTTACAAAGATTTTGATGCTTATAGTTCAACATCCAGTTCCTTATAGCAGCCAAGATAAAGCAGCAGCAGCAGCCACTCTTTGTGGGCAAAACATCTCTAGTCACAGTGGTTTCTCATATGCTTGTAAGTTAAAACTTTTAACACTTCCGCAGCCAATATCGCCAATCAGGGACATGCTGTGGAGTGCCCATGTTGCCAAATGGCGACTAACACATGCAGGTTACTGCGTTGTTTGTTACCGTATTTTGAGAAATAGCCTCAAGGTCAATGCCATCCAGGGTCAAGGTCATCTTATCAGAATGTGCGTCCTTCAGTATGTTATTGTACAAAACAGTTCATATGCAATCTTTGTTTTAAGTTTCAACTTAATCTATGATACTAAGAGAAATTTGTAGAGTTTTCCCTTTGATTTGGAGGAATTTAAATGGCATTGACAAGTTTGTTTTCAAAGAAAAATTGGCACAGAAAAGCTCAAGTTAGAAAGGTTCCCAGAGTATGAAGGAAAGCTATAAACCTCAAAATACACACACAATGTATTAGAAAAGTACAAATCATGAAGGAACAAGCAAAAACAATCATAAGTACATCGTAATAAATAACACTTGCAAAAGTGCCAGTACTGCAAATGTTCGAGAAGAATGCAAATATATCTAATGGCCAAAAAAGAAAGCCCAGACAGAACGTAAAATTGCATGATATGCGCATGTCAGACATAATCATGTTATTTGACGATGATGACATTTGACCAGTTTGTTGCAGACGACTTAGGAAAACATTGTTGGAAAGGAGAAATATGCTATTCACAAGCAAATTTCTCCTTTTCCCACAATATTTTCTGCCCTATCGGAAGATAATTATTCAATTTCATCATGTCTTGAAATGTCGTCTGCAAACTCTTTCTATTTCGGACAGTCGAAAAATGGGGTCTTTGGTAAAGGGTTAAACATGACTATGCTATTTGACAATGATCCAACCCTGCAAGAGGAACAAGACGAATCCAAATTCTGATTTCACTCTTAACCCTTTCCCACCTATAGAATTTAGGGACTGATCCAAATTGAAAACAACAGCAGACAGCTAGTATGTTTTATGATGAATTACATTTTCTTGATCATATAGGGAAGAAGATGTGTGATAAATGGAAGCATTGCTTGTTGTGATACTATTGCTTTTATTCGTTTTTGTTTAACATTGCTTTCTTTTGGGAAGTGCTTTCTTTTCTTATCTGATTTCTGCAAGCTTTATGCTATTTCAGACCTCTGCACAGAGACTATTTATCTCAATTTGACTCCTATAGTGTTACTGGAAGAAGCATTTGTATGCATGTCATTGTTTCAAGCAGAAAATATTGTGGAACTATAAATTTCTTCTTTTGTACTTGTAGTTTTACCTAATAATGATTGTGAAAAGTAGACACTTAGCAATCGATAGAGAATTGAGATATTGTTCATTATGTTATAAATCAAACATATTAGAAATTGAAGATGAGCTACACTTTTTCTTCGAATGTATTTCATACAGACATATAACTAATGATTATTTTATGCCATCTTGGCTGATTGATAAGTCTGCTGCATCGTTCTATACAATCATGTCCTCAAATAAAAAGTTGAAATTATAAGAGTTACCAACTTCTTGTTCCATGCTTTTCAGCTGAGATAGGATCTCCTGAAAGAAAATGGTGCATGAGTGGGCATACTCAATTTATCATCTTCTTTTAAAAATATATCATTAATCATAATATATCATACATGACACAATCTTAACTATGTTGTTAGGTTACTCTCTTGTTAACAACATGTATGTACAATTTGTTTAAAAGGCCTGAGGCCGGACCTATTGAAATAAATTTTTGTATCTAATAGGCATTGTGTATCATATCGAGGGTTCAATGCAATACTATAGTAAGTGCTTCACATACGTGCAGCACTTACAAAAGTATTGCACTGAACCCTCAATATTCCTGCATCAAAATGAGTCTAGGGATACGTGGTGAAGTGTATATAAAAATATTTGGCAAGTCTAGAAACTGGTGCACAGCCTAATCATATTGTTTTCATAGAAGCAAAACATGATAATTTAGGGTCTGTCATGGAATCAGCAAATATCAAGTTCACATGTTCTGTAGGCATGATAAATGTTTGCTTAACCCTTTACCAAATGCTAAATTTTCGACAGTCCCAAATTGAAAAAGTTTGCAGACGACATTTCAAAATATGTGGAAATTGGAAAGTAATCTTCAGATAGGGCAGAAAACATTGTAGGAAAAGGAAAAATTGCTTGTTACAAGCAATTTCTCCTTTTCCTACAATGTTTTCCTGAGTCTTCTGCAACAAAGTGGTCAAATGTCATTATTGTTTGGTAATGGGTTAAACCATTCCGACTTTAGAACACTGGCTGTTCCAACAGCAGCAGACAACAAAAAATATAAAAAAATATAACAAGAGGGCCATAATGGCCCTTTATCGCTCACCTGAGTTCTGTTTGAAAAAGAGGTATATTTAAGACAGAGTGGTTGGTATGTTTCAAACTCTTCTAAGTGCTAATTGCATTGAATACTCTAAGCCAATGCTCTTGCTTGTTAACATTTTTTATGTGTATTGTATTTGTCTTCTTGAGTTAATGTTCACCAAGACAAAGAGAATTCAGATGAAGGAAATTTAGGTTTGTGAAAGCAGGGACAGTAACAATTGGTTGGGCAAATTAAAATAATAACAATTGGAAAATGTATCTCAAAGTCGTTTATTGGTTTCGCCAAGATTTCATTGAGACAATCATTCTGACCAACTTTGATAAAAATTGGACCATAATTGTGGTCTCTAGAGTGTTCACAAGCTTTTTAAATTATATGACCTAGTGACCTAGTTATTGACCCCACATGACCCAGTTTCAAACTTGGCCAACATTTTTATTGAGACAATCATTCTGACCAACTTTCATCAAAATTGGACCATAAATGTGGCCTCTAGAGTGTTCACAAGCTTTTTAAATTATTTGACCTAGTGACCTAGTTTTTGACCCCACGTGAACCAGTTTCAAACTTGGCCAAGATTTCATTAAGACCATCATTCTGATGAACTTTCATCAAAATTGGAACATAAATGTGGCCTCTAGAGTGTTCACAAACTTTTTAAATTATTTGACCTAGTGACCTAGTTTTTGACCCCACATGACCCAGTTTCGAACTTGGCCAAGATTTTATTGAGACAATCATTCTGACCAATTTTGATAAAAATTGGACCATAATTGTGGTCTCTAGAGTGTTCACAAGCTTTTTAAATTATTTGACCTAGTGACCTAGTTATTGACCCCACATGACCCAGTTTCGAACTTGGCCAAGATTTTATTGAGACAATCATTCTGACCAACTTTCATCAAAATTGGACCATAAATGTGGCCTCTAGAGTGTTCACAAACTTCTTAAATTATTTGACCTAGTGACCTAGTTTTTGACCCCAAATGACCCAGTTTCGAACTTGGCCAAGATTTTATTGAGACAATCATTCTGACCAACTTTCATCAAAATTGGACCAAAAATGTGGCCTCTAGAGTGTTCACAAACTTTTTAAATTATTTGACCTAGTGACCTAGTTTTTGACCCCACATGACCCAGTTTCGAACTTGGCCAAGATTTTATTGAGACAATCATTCTGACCAATTTTGATAAAAATTGGATCATAAATGTAGCCTCTAGAGTGTTCACAAGCAATTGTTGACACGCACGGCACGGACGACGCACGGACGACGGACATCTCGGTATCACAAAAGCTCACCTTGAGCACTACGTGCTCAGGTGAGCTAAAAAATAAGTCATTATCCATATGAAATGGGTAAAGCAATAGTGATATAGGGATGAATTGCTCATTAAAAGCAAATGTTGTCATAGAAATCTCTTTAGGACACCAAGCAGACGCCTCAATATGAAGTTTCATGAAATAAAGAGAAAAATGCTATTAAGACTGTACTTTAAAAAAGCCTTGATAACATTCATGTAAAAATGCTGTTTTATAACTGACCCAAAAGCAAGACAGAAATGACTGAGACAAAACACGAAATTGTTTGCATAAAACATATCCTTTTACCATAATGAATTTGACACAATATCACAGCAGAAAAAAATCATTTGTCACACCAAAACCTTAATTTCCCATTTTTCTTTGGTGTCTGCAGTTTAACTTCCAATTTGGATCAGTTACAAATTTGAATATGTAACAAATGGCTAACTTCAGACCAGCAGCAAATTCTGCATGGAAATTTATGCCATGCAGTGCCTATGTTGCATGATCGGCCTTGGATACTTAGCCAAACAGGCGTCAAAAAGAAATCAAGGCCCTTATCAGCTCAAATGTTTGTGCACACCTCAAGGAAACACGCAGCAACACAAATTTATTTCGGCAGACAAAAAACAATTTTTTATTATGTATACAATTCAAAACTTACAAAGTTTACACCATAACATATTGGAAGGCATCAATGTAGGACTTAAGCGAGACTTTTTTGGAAGAATCTGTACTCTTTACATGTTCTTCCAAAAAAGTCTCGTTTAAGTCATTAATTCTTGCAGCAGTCTGGAAGAGGGGATGTTAAAGGTTTTTTTTATAAGGGGTCTCTACAGTATTTTAGATAATGTTCCAAAAGCAATCCTATTTCATGGGTACTCAGTAGAATCGTCTCAACAAGGTGATTTTTTTTTTTTTTAAATAGGTTTTACATCACATCAACATTATTTCAGTTATGTAGCGATGCCCGACTCTTAATGATGGAGGAAGACCCCATACTCAACTGCCCACAAGGGCTGGTCAAGGCGGGTAGAACCATCGGCATTCCGTAAATCAGTCGGGAGACTGCCTCTCATGAAAATCCATATCCCTCTCAGGATTTGAACCCATGCGGAGAGGGGCCATGTGATTTCAAGTTCTGGGTACCGTTTTACTAAACAATTTACGCTTAAGATTTGCGTAAGTCTAAATCACCAATTCCGCTTTTATCCATATTGGGCAAAGCAATATTGCAAAGTAACACATCATTGGAATCATCTCTCCAAGACGCTTGCAATGACGTGTCACATTACAATATTGTTTTTACATTGAAGATACTATCCATGTTTATCAATTATGACTTGCGCAAATATTTTCCGTAACTTGTTTAGTAAAACGGACCCCTGTACTCTAACCACTGGGCCACGGAGGCCCCTACAAAGTGATTCTAATGAGTACCTACAACATAGGATTTAGAGTAGCAATAACAAAGTCTGCATGGGGGAACGCATATAATCTCCACCTTTTTGTTGATGGCTTTTTGTTGATTTATTTATTTGACAGCAAAACACCATCCCCACATAAACATCCGAGACATCCTTGATACATCGTAATCTGAATACATTGCAGCCAGGATGCAGAAATATTCAGACACAACAATCCCATCCCTAAAGGGATGCAATCATGTCCATTGTATTTTGATTTCCCTGCATACAGGCATATTTATTTCTATCAGGGAATCACTTTTCTCCCATTGCTTTTCAGTGATAATCTTAACATTGCTGGATCCAACATCATGCTCATGCAAACGGATTAGATCCAGGCCAGCCACCAGGTAAATTGGCAGCTGGCCTATGATCAAACCTGTTTGCCACTCTGGGTATCTCTCCTCAACAAAATTAAGCAGATATATATATATATAAGTTTTTGGAAAGCAGATTACACAATATTCGATTTTTAGAAAATTACCCATCATTCTAAGGGGTATAACCAATGGAGGGCAACCACATGCATCACATATGGTGTATCAAAAGAAACCCTTTCGTTATATTTGGAACAAACTTTTGTGATAGAAGAATAAATTGCTCATGATGATTCCTACTCATTATCATAGAGAAAATCATAATTTTCAGACTTAATTGTTTCTATCCAAGTGTTAAAATCCAACAACTGATCACCCATTCAACCCCTAGAGCCATATGCTCACCCAAAAGCCATTTGAGAAACTGTGCGGGACACAAGCAGAAGTTGGCTGTCACAAGATTTTCCATTTATTACAATGTATCCTATAAATATTTAGTATTCAAACTGAGCTTTTTATCTCTATCTCAGCATAGTTTGTTCAATTCCTAATGCTAAAAACCTACATTAAGTTGAAAGACATATTCCATCTTTTTTCATTATGAAACAATCAATATTGTAAAGTATTTTATCCCAGAATGATGCTTTAAATGATGATTTACATGACAGTATTGCATATCGATTTAAGATCCATACATATCAGTTTTGACCTACCGGTATGCAATTACTTTCCCCAAGTCATTATGTAAAACGCTACTCTGCAGATGTAATGCCAAATTACAGCTTCTCCCATAAAAAAGAGATTAATAGGTATTTCTGAACACATTATCTAGACACAATTCAGATAGCAATGCGTTTTTAAGAAAATATCTAACTGCATTATCAAAGCAGTCTGTCTATTTCCAGATAATGAAGCTTCTTTGGCTTTCCTTGCCAAACTGTAATTTGCCGTTCCTTTCACCACAGTGATAAATGGTTGTCTTGAATAGAATATAAGCAAAAATTGCTATATTTGTCTGCTTCATTTGTTAGCAAGCCAACTTCCTTTTTTTTTGTTTATTCTTATTATCATTCAGATTAAAAGTATACAATCCCTATAAATACAGCTTTATATGACCTATGAATAAACAAATTTAAAAGACTGCAGAACTGATAAAACAGGGGTAACACGTTTTTTGATTTGGTATCTGTCAAGTTGGTTGGTTTATTTGGGGGTTAAGCATCATGCCAACAGTTTTTCAGTTTTGTTATGGCTTTCCTTGAATCACCTGTACTATGCTAGGCTTAGAAAGGTCTTGGCAAAAGGCACCCCCACAAAATCAGAGACACTGGTGGGGCTTGAACCAGAGACCCTTGGTCCTGAGTTTTAAGACCACCTCTTTAACCACTGGGCTACATAGGACCCTGGTGTTGGTTCTAAAGACCAATCAGTAAAACTTATGTTCAAGTTGGTCTAAAGCTCTAGACCCCCTTTTCACTATAACGTCTGAGATGTTGAGTCTCGGCAACGTTCTTAGATAATTTTCGGAGAATAAATTAAGATGAACGAAATGTTTCATTGTTTTCAATTTAATAAATTCATTTAACTGCAAATTCGCAGCAATTCTCAACCAACATTCAAAGACAAAGCATGAAATGTCTGTATTCAATTGTCTAAAACAATTATCTGAGAATTTTATAAGTTTGCTAGACTAGTAACTAATAGGGGTGTGAGAAAAATAATTATTGGAAGAAATGAGAAATACTCAGATTTCCCTTTCTTCCAAAACAGATTTTAATCCTGGATTGATATCTTCATACACTTGTGTTATTTCTATTTTGTTAAGTCGGTCCAGTATAAGATTTAAAGTATAAGAGCAAAAAGAAATACCTGTCTCAAGACCAGATTCTCAAATTTAATGAGTTCAAATTAGAACAAAAATATCAATCTATCTATAAACAACATATAAATAGTCTCTTTTATGAACCTTCACATTCAGATATGCATAAAAAGCAAATCATTAGACAAAACCTATGCAGGTATTTTATAACCAACAGAACTGTCTTGATGAAGTTCTATTAATGATTACCCACAATAAAGGGTTTACAGAAATAACAAGAACCTTGGGAAGGAAATATACTTCAACAGGTAACTTCCAATTTGGTCAACTCCAATTTCGTCTATGATTTTGACAATCATTCCCGTTTCGTCCACCCCTGTTTGGGAAATTTTGTCTACATTTTTCTTCATTCAAGTTAAAGAACAAAATAATCTATACTTAATATCTATTTCCCGTCACACTGGACCACTGACCTTCCTAAGAAAGTAGTATATGAATTGCATGTTATAGAGGTAAAGGCCCCGTTACTCAAATAAGAACAACAGCTCCGGAATTGACGAGTGGTAGGATTGGTCGATATCTCATAACATGCTGGTCCCCCTTCTCCAAATCCACAATTTCCTCCCTGAAACAAACAAAAAAATAAACAAGTTTGATTGGTCGATATCTCATGACATGCTGGTCTCCCTACTCTTAATCCACAATTTCCTCTCTGAAAAAAACCCAACCCAACCAAGTAAACAAATTTGATCGGTTGACGTCTCATAACAGGCTGGTCTCCGTTCTCTAAATCCACTTCATCCATGAAAACAACAACAACAAAAACAACAACAACAAAAACAACAAGTTAACATTAATCTAGAAATGAAACAATTAAAAAATGTGATGTTTGCGTCTTTATCTAAAACCTATGCAGCCAGACCGGGACTCAGCATAAACCATGCACTGTAAATGTGCATATAATATGATCTACAATTACACTGTATAATTATGTACATTTACAGTCTAACTTGTGTTAAGCAGCAACCCTTTTAAGCAGCCAACCTGCCTTCAACAGCCACTACAGAAAGTCCCATTGTTAGGTTTATAGTATACATCAATTTGTGTTAAGCAGCCAACCTGTCTTAAACAGCCAATTGACTCTGTCCCATAGGCTGGCCTCTTAACACAAGTTTGACTGTATATATGTGTATATGTAGAAGGCTAATCCTATTTGAAATTCCATTTTTCTTCACAAATGCAAATAGCTACTTATAAGCAAATTGTTAGCTATTGTTTCTGGTGTTGATCTTGTACTAACCAGAACTGTGCTAAGCAATATTGTAGTTTGATTGGAGAGAAGTCTACAGGCAAAACATTGCTTGGTTGTTTTACTTACCATTACAGTACTAAATTGCAGTTTGATGAACCGCAAATATATCCTGCATTAAGGCAAAGCAAGACAATGGTTTTATTGAGGGTTAATTACTTGTGCACTGATGGGCCCACGGCCTTATGTATCAATAACATATCTATCTATCTTATAACCTATATATCTTTAATGTGATGAAATGGGTCAAGTTGAAAGATTTTTCTTTTTAATTAAAGGTTATATTTGCTTCGACCCGACACAACTTCTGAGGTACAAAGACCTTCTGTATTCAACCTTTTCCCTGTTTACTGCAATTTCCAGGAGATTACATCATAACCTTAATCATGAACCAACATTATAAATTACTTGCAAAGAGGTATTTTTGGGACGTAAGCAAGTAAAGTCATTGTTACAAAAGGGGACTTTTCTCATCATGAGCTAATTCTCCTTTTGTCACAATGGTTTCAAATGTTGTTAGCTTCAAAGATACTCAAACTTCACTTGTGGTGGGGAAACATCAAAACTACTGAAATTGGCATAAAAACTAATTTCAATAAGCCTCCAAAACGATTTATCTTATGTGATTTCAACTATCTAAATATTACACATTAATGTTTATTGCTTCCTGATTTAAGCTAACACTTCACTAACCTGTATATCACAAAGAATAGCTTTATTTTTTTCAAACTTTGATTAAGGTCTCAGTGGTGGCAAAATCTATTGTTCGTAATGCCCAGAAAACCGCTAATGAGCAACTAAACTCTTCCTTAATTCTAATATATAACCACTATATGGAAAAGTGCAGTAAAAAGATTTTCCATTTATGGACAAGTAAATCAAAGTCATATAAATAAAATTCTGCAACACCTGGCTACATGCTGTTGCTTTCAATTTTGAAAGCATGCTGCACCAACACCATAAGAAGAAATGGATAAAATGCAAAAAGATTTCTCAACAATTCTGTGTTATGATACATTTGAATTTCATATAGCCCGAAAAATCATGATGGTGGTTTTAGCAGAAGTTGAGAAAAGCTGCCTTTTCCTCTCAGGGCTTTATTGCTTTAAATTGGGAAAAGGCCGAGGTCTGTTAATTTTGGGAAGTTTTGTTGCTGCATTTGTTTTATTGGGAAACCAAAAAAGCTTGTGTGACTTTGAAGTTTTGGAAAAACTGCATGATCATAAAGAAATTTCCAAATGGGAAGATGCCTTTTATAAGCCTCTGTTATATATTTTGCAAAAAGCTCTCTCTGGTTAACTTTTTTATTGCTTTTACTAAACCAAAGAGACAAGGGTCCTGCTTGGGCTCAGTGGTTAAGGTGGTGGACCCAGAACATGGGGGTCCTGGGTTCGAGCCCCAACGAGGCCATTTAGTTCAGTGGGAGTGGCCTTTGGCAAGTCACTTCAGAGCCCTGGCCTAGTACTGGTGTATCCAGGAAAGCCGTTTCAGAACTGAAAAATGTAGGTACGGCCCTGCCGAAGAGGACCCATATGGGACCTGTGTCGGATAATGACTCTAAACTAAACTAAACTAACCCATCAGATTTTTCAGTGCAATAATCCATATGAGCATCCATAACAAAAGGGTTGATCTATCAGTTTTTGAAATCCTACAAGTAACCTATCTAACCTCCTTAGACAAAAGAGACAAGTTGGAACTGGTATCTTGCAAGGGTTTTCAGGGTGCAGATTTTATCTGCTGATTCAACCAAAAAAAGTTAATGTTGATATTTACTTAAGTCCTAACAGAGGTAGATAACCTAACAAAAGCACTTCAAACCACTCACGAAAGGTCTAGTTAAAGGGAATTGCATCACATACTGTGTCAGGGAACAAAAAGACAAGAAAGGCTTAATGAAAAGACTTGCAACTAATTGCAATTGTTTAATTAGAATTAACAACAGAAGGTAAAGTTATCAGGACGTACTGGATAAAAGTCATTGAAAATAAAATTAGTTCTTATTTCAGTATAAGGAGCCCAAAAAAATTAATCAGAATGTATTCAGATCCAAAAGTTTTGCAATGGTTTTGTGTCTATTGTATAATGTCTGCATTTACTAAAGATACATTGACACATTCTCATGCAATTTTGCATTCAGTAACTAATTTCATTACAATTAAATGGTATTTCATCAACCAACTATTCTCTATCTCGACAATTAAATAGCCCACACAAACACCAATATGCTCTTGCACCTTGTCTATGTTCCTTTCAGATTTTACTAGCCACAAAAACCCATATAAGGGAATAAGTCAAAGTTTTGAAACCTGCTGACCAAGCTGTTACATGTAAACAACATCCTCCATTTTTTGATGCCACGCAAAGCTTATCTATTGAATGGACAAGGCAATTTACCTTAAACCACCTTTACAACACAGGCTTTCTTCATTGATAAAGTAATTCACCTTAAATCACCTGCACAAACAAGCTGGTTTTCATTCATAAAACAAGTTGTTTTTGTAGACAAATTGTCCCAGTTTGCAACCCGACACGTCCTACAGCCAGCTATATATATCTCTATTTGATAGAGTTTATCTCTTTGAATGACCTTGAACTTTCCAAGGCTATAATTCAAGGGTTCAAGGCAAGACTATAACAAGTGCTTCACAAACGTGAGGCACTTACTATAGTATTGCGCTGAGCCATCGATATGCTGTTATTCAATCCCCCCCAAAAGACACATGCCAGTGTTGACATTACAAAAGTTAAACAAAATGTTTGGGTTCAGTTCAGGACTATAGTAATGGCTTCAAATCTGTGACTGACATACTGTAGCCTTGCACTGCACCTTAGTAACAACTGAGCTTTTTATCTTTAAATATATAAATCATTCCCATGTTCCTAGTTAGTTTTTTGGGGTCAACGCTACTATATTTTTTTTTTATAAAAATGTTTACTTTGCACAATTTCTCTATCAAACAGAAGAAATATCTATCCTGAGAAAATTCTCTGTTCCCATTTAGATCAAGGAATATAAGGTACACTTTCAGACTTTTAAAATTGTTGTTGGCAAACCTTTTAAGTTTGGGTTGATAACAAGAGGTTGATAACAACCATTTCAGTTGTTAAAAATTTGACCTATCCTCAAATACAGAGTTTTGTGACTGGTCCAAATTGGAAGCAAGAGCAGACGACAATTACAAATAAAACAAAACATAGTTTCCTGTGTGATTTTGGTTCCAAACTATTGTAACACAAGGAAAAATAGTCCCTAACAATTAACTTATCATTTTGTCACACTAGTTTCTTGTGCCATTAGCAGCAGGTTTAACAAAATCAGTATATATAATAGGAGAGAAAGACTTCATATGATACAGTATGTTACAATCTGCACGTGATCGCTTTAAACGTGACTAAAACACAAACCCCAAATGACTGACATTGATAACTAAAGACACATATAATAACACTGGCTGCCAATCCTATGATCCATGAACAATTAATTATGTCTATATTCAAGACTACAGTAATCCTGAAACAAAGCCTACCCAAATAGTCATTGTGAATGAATCAATCAAACTATTAAATGAAATACAATCTGTCCCTAAACCAGTTAAAAAAAACATGTAAACAAACTTTTAAAAAGAAAGACTTCATTGAAAAATTGAATGTTAACTACAAGGAGCGTTTCATTTCAAACATCTGCATAACTTCCCTAAAATGTACAGTTTGGGTTCCCATAAGAATTGCCTTATTGAAGACAGTATTAAAGAGGTTCTGACAGAAAGGATTTAGAGCAGTTTTTTTTTTTTTTTTTTTAGAAACAATGCATGCAGAAGACCCCATAATACGTATAAGCTTATGGACATCAGGCATGCTGTTTGACTATTTATGGTAAAGGTTTTTTACCATGCAAAATTTGGAACAAGTTCAAATTCTCTGATCAATTCAACAAAATGAACTGTCTTGATTTTGCTATGCTCATTAGTCAATACCAATTCCTTATCTCTTTCCTTTTTTACAACTCATTCTCCCATCTTGATTGTTTTAATTATTTATATGGGGTTTACATCATGTCAACATTATTTCCGTTATACTGCCATGATGATGGAAGAATACCCTATACTCACCTGCCCATAAAAGGGCTGGGCAAGCCATATAGAACCATAAAATCATTCTGTTAGTCAGTAAGAAGAAGACCACCTCTCATGAAAATCTAAATGCTGTCACCAGGATTTGAACCAAGGGGGAGAGGGGGCCATGTAATTTTAAGTTCTGTACTCTAACCAATAGGCCAGGAAAGATTTTCGACAAATACCCTTAAACTGGATATGGCTGTATATATCTTTAGAGATGCAAAAGATGTCTGAAAAACTCTCGATCTAACGCCCCCTTCACCAGACATCTCGGCATATCAATTATCAAAAAGAACAAAAGGTTACCTTTGATCAATAAAGATAACTCAGCGACAGTTATGATGAACCAGACATACAGATAACATCCTCATCATTAGTCTTGTTAATGATCATTGATGAGTTCACACAGTATATAGAATTCAAAGCTCCATTTGTCACAAAGCTTTGTAAAAATTTGACTAGAGCTGCCTTTAAATCAAAGTACAGGGAGTATGGTATACTCATACACTCAATAAATATTTATTTCTGCTTATGAATTTTATATTGGGTCAACATTTTTTCAGTTATGTTGCAATGCCCATATACTTAAGATGCACCATACACAACTGCCTAAAAGGGCTGGTCAAGCGAGGTAGAAACGTAGGCAAGTTAGCTGGGAGACTACCTCTCCTGAAATACAAATCCTGTCAACGGTATACACTCAATAACTAGATCTGATCAATTCATCATTTTATCACAATGATTTCTACCAAATACCATAAGAATTCATTTTTTACCATGTTAGTTTTAGTTGTCTGCTGTTGTTTTCAATTTGGACCAGTTTCAAATTCAAGCATTGGTGAAGAGGTAAATAACCATTAAATGATCAGATAAGTCAAGTTGGCTTTAGTGTTTCTTTTTGGGCTTTGGTCTAACAGCTATTGCATTACATAAGGTATATAGAGATTTTGATCACAAAACTGGCCCACCTTTATAGATGACAAACAAAAACATAGTTAATGTAATAAACAAGATAGCTTATCTGATAAATAAAATTCAATGCAAGACTGTTGTAAGTGCTTTACAAAAGTGATAAGACTTATTATGGTCTTGCATTGAACCTTCAAATGTATGTGGATGATATGACAATGCAAACTAGGAACATGACATTTGCATATCGTATGAACCCACCCCAACAAGTATTGAACTCAAAGTGATAATCAAAGTATTGTAGTGCAAGACTATAGATTACTGCACTGGATATGTGATTTTGTTGACAATTTTTCTGTTACATTATGGCTTTCCTTGGATTTACCAGTATAAGGCTAGGGTTTTGAAGAGTCTTGGCAAAGGACACTCCAACAAAACCTTTGGTCCCAATCATGAATTGGGCATGAAACAAGTTTCCCCTTGATTACAAATCCACCACCTTAACCACCACAGGGCCTGATTGCATACATATAATTGTGTGTGTGTGTGTGTGTGTGTGTGTGTGTGTGTGTGTGTGTATGCGTGATTATGTAGGTAAAATTCTAGTCCTACATATCAATTAACAAGTGGTTTCATCAGTCAAAAACATTCTTATTGAAACCTCTCATTGATTAATTGTACCAATTATGGTAATCATACCTAACAAGGTTATGTTGAACCATTAATTAAGAACAAAAATCCATTTCTAGCACCTTGCTTCTATCACAATGTTTTAAAATGGCATCTGCTTTAATGGTAGTATTTGTAAAAAGAAGGATTCATAAAAGAAAACTGCAGGAAAAAAAATTGTTTCAATTTTACTAAAATAATAATCTCCTATTTGTTGCTTTCAACAGTCAGCAATTATACACCAAGTATATTTGACAAGCAATTCTAATTTCACTTGAAAATTGAGCTCTTAAGATGACAAGAAAGTGCTTACAACATCCAACTGAACCATTTGTCATTCAAAGGTTTCTGGCATGACATTTTGTGGAGCTGTCATCTAACATAAAGATGCTCTTATTTCACAGGATATTTTAAGCACAAGTAATAAATCAATTGCAAGCTGGCTTTCCAACCCAATATTGAATGAATCACATGATTATAACACTATTTCATTGTTTGACCTGGAATTCACCCAATTGAAAGTCAATGAACTTTTCAACTTTTCTAAATCTATCAAGTGAAAATGGAATTGCTGAATATACAATTAAATAACTACCTTATAAAACAGTCATCTGTTAAAGTGCAAACACATTTTTCTTTCATTATTGATGTTTAATCAAATTCTTCATAGATGCTCATTTGTAATTTCGCAATGTACCATGGTCTAAAAATGGTTGGAATATATTTGTATGGAGATAATAGTGTTGCACTTTGAATTTATATGGATGGAGATAATAGTGTTGCACAAAGTCTTTTTACCCAATCATTGGAGACAGTCCATGTTGCTGATTGCTTAACCACACATACAAAATTAATCAGTGGTGAGAGAACCCCTTTGAAAAATTAAAAAATGTACTCATGAACCAGTTTTTGATGTTCATCAACAATTCAAGAAAAGCTTTGTGTTTATTAACAGCAATTTACTGTTCTTGGACTGTTCATGAACCAGTTCTTGAATCCTTCACAGGGGAAATAAACCATTCTTGCATTGACTTGTTGAAATTTCAGAAAGACCAATGGTCCAAGTGTGGTCTCAAAATCAAGACCCCTGTATTCAAAGTCACATAACCTACCAACTGAGCTAACAAGGCTTGGTTTGAAATGAATGTATAATGAGGAAAATGCCTAGTCATGGTAAATTTCACCTAGGGTTCATTTTCTCATGGCCTTAAGTAATTCCGAATAAAGTGCCTTGGTGGACAAAAGTATTTGACGATACAGTTCATATGAGGTGAAGATAGCTGATAAGGGACTTTATTTAGAGTCTCCCTCATAAGGCAATTTGTGACAGGTTGATGGTTTTCTTTGACCCCCACCCAACTTATACAGTGAATGACCCCCAATTCCTGCACATGACCCCTAAGGCTCGTTAGTTAGTTTTACCATGATTGTGAAACAAGTTCTTTTAACTAAGATTAATCACTCTCAATTCTGCTTCGTGAATCATAACCAGTACTTGCACCTACTGAAGATTAATGAAAGGTCGCAAGGCGTAACTCACTCCTAATGGGATTCGAACCCATAGCTCATACACAGCAAATTATCTTTTTGTCACAGTTGTTTCTGAAGACTTCTGAAGCAGATGTGTTAAAAAGAGGTATTATGGAGAATGGGAGAAACCTTCTGTTGCAGGTATAAACAATAACCTCTATTTACAACCCTTTTACAATAGATTCCCTGAGTGTTTCGGGTTCTCTGCAGATTATTAGTGTTGGGAAAGTAAGAGTTTGTCAAATGGGATATTTCTCCTTTTTTCAACAATATTCCTGATCCTATTAGTTGTATTTTCTATGTAACATCACAAATTCAAGTTGTTTCTTGTAATATTAACTCAAAAAGGAAAGGCCAGGATTTTTCATAGATAGAACCACTAATAAGCTGCAAGACGACTACTATACTTCTCTTAAGTCAAAATCCAAAATGTCTTTAAAGCAGCTTGAAAGGTATGCCTTTCAGACGGCATGACTAATCTATAAATAAAGTGCCTTGGTGGCCACCAAAACGAATGATATGGTTCATGTAAGGTGATGATAGGTGATAGGACGCTATAATTAATATTCTCACTATGACACATCTTACTAGATGACCGATAACATTACACACAGGATAAAAATATTTTTATATAAAATCGTGAAACATAAAGGAATATAATTATTTAGATTTAGCATTTGAAACAATCACCTGATACCTCTTTCTTTTTTCTCCCAATGCTCTTTTTAAATCTATAACAAGGAAATTAGAGAGAAACACTTATTTAACTCACAAGACAATTTCAAATCTGTCTTCCATCAACTTTGTAGCATTTTCAAAGAGAAGGATCTTTTTAAACAGTTAAATAAAGTGTCGAAAATGGTGATAAGATGTCAGTAGCCTAGAGGTCTGTTTGCTCTTCTAATCCATTTTACCCTTTGAATGTTGTGTAATTTTGTAAATATATATTTTTGTGTCCTCTGCTTTCCGAAACCTTAAATATCTGCTTAATTTTTATTAGGAAAGATACATAGAGTAACAAACAGGTTAAATCAATGGCCAGCCGCCAATTTACTCGACAGCTGGCCTGTGATTTTACATGTTTGCAGGAGCATGAAGTCGGTTCCAGCACTATAAGGGTTAACCTTGTCCATGCCCTTTGAAATTGGCAGCAAACAAACATCGTCCCATTCAAGTACATATGACCTATAATGACTGAACCCAAATAAAACTTCAATGGTGGCTTCACAATGGCTCCTGGCATAAAGTTGTGTTCAGGGCATGGCATTCATTTCTATCAATGTCACGTAAAGAGAAATATAAATGTTTACTTTTCTTATCCATGGGTCATTTATTTTTTATCTGATCAGACCTACCCAGGTTATTTAGCCACTGCATGAGAGAACATCCCATCAATGCTAAAGGTGCTTGTTAAATGAAAGTAAAATTTGAAAGTCAAAATAAAACGTCATTGAAACAATACATAATTTTGCTTCCAATGACTACTCTATACACCTGTTGCGGAGTTTTAAAACAACTGATTTTCTACTTTCAAATTACCACACCTGTTGTGGAGTTTTAAAACAACTGATTTTCTACTTTCAAATTACCACACCTGTTGTGGAGTTTTAAAGAAACTGATTTTCTACTTTCAAATTACCACACCTGTTGTGGAGTTTTAAAGAAACTGATTTTCTACTTTCAAATTACCGCACCTGTTGTGGAGTTTTAAAGAAAATGATTTTCTACTTTCAAATTACCACACCTGTTGTGGAGTTTTAAAGAAACTGATTTTTTACTTTCAAATTTCCGCACATCTATGAACATTTAGCACCTTTTTTTGAAAATCAAAATCATCTTGCTTTAATACTGCATTAATGTTAATCAGCATCCAAAATAGGCCTGGTCACTGTGCAGGGAGTGATCCTTACAGCTAGCTTTGCACCATAGAACATTGCCTTTAAAGGGACAATATCGCAGCTTATGCTTTGTGAGTAATAAATGTTAAAAGGTGATTTAAACAATACTTGTCCGTAAATAAAAAAACATTTCAAACAGCTTTATTGAAAAGATGCCGAAAACCAGTGTTTTAATCCAAATATCATGAAATGAGCATTAGCTCCTTTCAGTAGTTTGATGGAAAGCTAGGCTTATAAATAGTAATGGGATTGATTTCTGACGTGTCACATGATAAATCATCGACCAGTTTCGTAGCTTAAGTCTCAATCGGAACTACTCGGGTATTTCCGTAAGCTGTGAAATACACCTCGGATATAAGTGTAGGGTTACAATTTTTCGGGTAAATCGGCATCCGGCAATTAACACATTTTCTAAGCGTGCATGATAAGTAGTTCAATATGTATGAAAGGGTTGGACATCCTTTTAAATAATCTTTTTATCAATAACTCATACCAAATGGCAAAATTGTGGTTGTGACATGTAAAGTTGTTTCCTCAATTAAATTTAACAACTTTTTAGATTTCACATTTAAGATCTATTTTTAAACACGAAAGTGAAGTGACGTAATTCCGCTGGGAACCAATATGGCGTCATCCCTATTATTTCAGAGGCGTTTTCATTTGATAAACCCAATGTGTTCAGATTGAAACCCGATGTGTTCAGATTGAAACCCGATGTGTTCAGATTGCTTAAGTCTCTGACACTCCTACTCTGTTGATTTTAAAGGATGGAAATAAGGGAAGATTATGTAAAAAACAGTTTAAACAGTTTACCATATCTGCCAGACAAAATATGCTAAATATATCTACCAAACAGTCATGGACAGGGTTGAGAGATTTATCAAATATCTAGCTGTATGTAACTTTTAGACCTGTTCTGTCATCATATGGGTAGAAGACATTTTATTTCAGAAAGGTCTAAAATCTCAGTCTGAAAAACAGTTGACTTTTTTTTCTGCCAAACACTCTCATTGGCTATGACAAAAAAGAACAATAATCAATGATAAGAATTGGAAAGTGTCCCATTTTTTAAGTAGATTGTAAATAACATTAACTGATCTTATTCTATGGGCAAGCATTTAACCCATTACCAAACAATAACGACATTTAACCACTCTGTTGCAGATGACTCTTGAAAACATTATTGGAAAGGGAGTAATAATTGCTCATTTCGAGCAATTTCTCCTTTTCCCTGAATGTTTTCACCCTACCAGAAGATGTTTCTCCAATTTCATCAGACTTCGCAATGTCAACTGCAAATTCTTTGAAATTGAACAAGTCAAAAAATTTGGCGTTTGGTAAAGGGTTAAAGTACTTTGGTCAAGGGCCAACTAAGGTGAACGGCTGAATGAGACAGCAGATTAGATGATATACTGTCACTGACTTCACTCTGTAGAGGGTTAACAAATATAGACTCAACAATTCAGATTTACTCTTTTAGCCCCTTACCCCATATTGGCAAGACCAAATTAATCTTCTAAATGACATTTGGAAGAAACGATTGTTATGAAAGGATAAATTGCTCATCAAGAGCATTTTACTCATTTGCTAAGGTGGTTTTTGAAGTCTTATACAGCAAATAGTTCAAATTAAATTCTATTACATCAAAGTACACCCAGAATCAAATGTATAGGATCATTCAACAGTAAAATGACTACATAGAATCTAACCAAATATTATTTATAAGTAAATCTTGCTTAGTTATAGGAATTAGGGTAACAAGTGAAATATCAATTATTGTCCTCCCTATTTAGAAAAAAGTTTGCATACTACTAGTATTTTAATTTGAAGTTATTGTCTGAAGACATTCTTAATATAGATAAATTAATACAGTAATTGCAAATCTGCTATAGATATATAATTAGTCAATTGCTTATAATCATGTGAAGATGCTTAAAACATACCTGAGATCCTGAGAAAGTTTTCCATAGGGCTAGAGTGGAGGAAGGCATTAAGGTTCAGTATAATGCTGTAGTCAAAGGTTAATTGTCCATTTTTGTATTGACATAATGCATACTAGCAATAACACAGTTTTCTTTTAGATTCTATAACGTAGACTGTCACTTTTCTATTACATAGACTTAGATTTAGAATGGAGGAATGGTTTTTTTTTTTTCTGTAGTCTGTGATACAAGCAGTTTCGCATTTTATCATGATAATCTTAAAAGCCACTTGCTGCAACCTCATAAAATCGTGGGTCAGTTAAATATTTAAATGTGTATGGTAATAACGGAGGAATGTGTTTGGGTTCTATATATAGCCCAAGGTTACGTTGTTTATTTGAAATAACGATAGGACTTCTGTTGTCTGGCCCTGTTTCAGACAACAGCTTTATTTTCGGCAAGTTAGTACCAGTTATAAATACTCCAACATTGCATGAATACATCCCCCAGTCCTATCATCTTACTGTGAATCCACTTCGTTCACTGAGTTGGATACATCTGTGCCCAAGTTTTCATATTTGTATATATTTGCGTATGGATTGAGGCAACTTTCAACTTTTATTTGAGGGAGGGATTTTACTTTCAATGATTATTTTTTGGACTTCGTTTCAAATATCAATACCTTAGAGTAAAACAATAATCTAATACAAAATGGATGATTATTCTTCAATGATATTTGTTAAGCATCATGCAATTTCATCATTTAAACCTTTCACAATTGATACATCTATTTGAGCTTGCAAGAGTTTGTAAACAAGCAGTTTTTTCTTCTTCTATATTTCAATATCTAGCAACATTTTCTATTTATCAAGCTGTTTATTTGAATTGGTGAAACAAAGTCTTGAAACAGTACTTGTTTTTGTTTATATTATTTATTTCCATGCAAGACCACACATACCATTTAAAGATAACCCCAAAAATTATTCCCTTTGTCCCATGACCTCATTCTAAATCTAGGGCTCAAGTGGAAAACATCTGCTTTGTTTGTTTGGGTTTCAAAACCATGTCAGCAGTTATTTATAAATTATATGACCAAACAATTGTTTGTTTTTATGCGGTCTAATGCAAAATTTGAATGTTTTCTAAATCTTATTTGTTTGAATTCCGCTGCATTTATTTTTTAAAGATCGGTTTTAATTCGCATAACCATTACGTAATTCAATTTAAGTAATGGTTCCCAACTCTGGTTCTCCATCAATGCATACAATGTGCCCACAGCGCTTTATTTTTGTCTCACAGCCAGTCAACTTGACTGTGACATTGTCTGTTATATTTGATTTGGACTAAAAACAGCAATTTTTGTTATTTGTTTACAAAAATACATCTGAAAATTCACCTTTTTAGGATGCATATATAAAAATATTGACAGGGGAAGGGGGTATCTCCCCTGTTCCGCACACACACACCCAATCCTAGGGAAGACCCAGGGTACTGTTTTACAAAAAGATTTGCGTAAGATCAAAACAACTTTCCTTCTTCTCTTAATATCGGACTTGGCAGTATTGCAAAGTAACTCATCATTGGAATCATTTTTACAAGAAGCTTCCCATTATGTACCGGTATCACATTGCAATATTGTCCTATAGCAATATAGATACAATCCAAGTTAATCATTATTGTCTTACGCACATACTTTCATTAAAGTTTCTGTGCGTCATAGAATTATTTTTTGAAACTTTTGAAAATAGAGGAATATAGATTAATTTAATATTTCAGCAGAGAAACCAATAGCATATAAGATGAATTTTGACATTTTTCATTTCTATAAAAATCCAACATAATCTAAATATAGCATCAAGCTATGAACAACCGGTCATGTGATACTAAGACTACATGCTGAAAACAAAAATGGACGCTGACGCTAATATCTTCTAAGTTAGGTGTACATCGTCACATGACAGGCACTTGACAGCCCACTTGACGTAACTAATTACCATATAGCTGTAGTTACATACAAAAGTCGAGGCTGTGGGTTTTTTTGTCAATATCTTCATTTAAACCGCTATTTCAGCGATTTTTTTTAATGAATATTTGTTAGAAGCATAGCTGAATACCATACGCAACTTCTACTTTGTTTCTATATATATCTAGTGTATGACGTCCAGGATCTGTAAGTTGTTTAGTAAAACGGCGCCCTGGTACCCTTATGGAAATTTGAATTAAAAGCGTAGAGTGACTAAGGCATTTAAGTTTTGTCCTCATGACTAGGCCATGGATGCCTTCTAAGTCTGTATCAAAATGATCTATGCTATTATTTATAGGGTTTCCTGAGACTGAAATTAAACCAGGAAAAACTAAAAATGGAGAAAATTACAATCCCAGATTTGCCAGAGCCATCTAAAACCACTTGCAGGGTTTCACCATTTCTATACCATTTCCTTAATTGGTAATCTAAATTATGGGATGATAAAAAGTAAAACGTGATATACTCAGGTGTTGCATGAAACTTTAATGTCATGCCCAATGCTTTGATACTACAAGCAATCAAACCATTCTTACTAGATACCAGTAATGCAATTCTTACAACAAATCTTTGTGCAAAGAAAGAGTATGTTTAAATATATGATAATCAGGACCAAAAAAGTAGCATTTATCATAGGCAAACATCTTAACCCATTACCAAACAATAACAATGTTTAACCAGTTTGTTGCAGACGACTCTGGAAAACATTGTGAGAAAAGGAGAAATTGCTCATAATGAGCAATTTCTCCTTTACCCACAATGTTTTCTGCTCTATCAGAAAAATATTTTTCAATTTCATCACATTTTGATATGTTGTTGTGCAAACTCTTTCAATTTGGGACAGTCTAAAATCTGACGTTTGTTAAAGGGTAACAGTAACCTTTTAATGGTGCACTCAACCCTTCTAATGAGTACCAACAACATAGAATCTATCACATATCATTTGAAACAAAACACAAAAATGTCAATTATTATATCATCTTAAGTTAAAGTGAAAGAATTATCTATTTTAAATCAATTGTAAAACATGATTTTACAACTTGGATATATCACTCTTGATTCTACTTCCTGGAGACATAACCAGTACTCGCGCCAAATGTGGATTAATTAAAGGCCGCTTAGTGGACCCCGCTGCTTCTCACGGGATTCAAACCCACAAGTATCGCAGTATATCTCTCATCTGGACCTGTGGCCATTATATCAGTAGGCCAGGAAGTAATGTAGCCCCGACCTCATTGGCGGAGATAACAGGTGACCCACTATGGGTAAAGTTAACAAGTAAACAAATTATAAGTCTGTAATCCGGAACGAGAACCAGTCAAAACTGCTATTTTGAAGATTCCCCATTGCAATACACCTTGCACTTAAAGCCTTAAGATTGTTTATCTGTAAGATGGCTATGCATCAAATGACTTCAATACTTCTCTTGTAAAGTGCAGTTTTGCAGCAGACGATAAAAAAACAAAAGAGAGAAAACCGTCATATCTAATTCAAAAAAATACCAACAGAACATCTGGTGATTGATAACTGAGCTAAGAAATATTTTTAGCAGAGGAAAAAATTTCTATTTGCTCTTAATCATTAAGATGATCTCAAATGTAACCTGCTGCAAAAGTGAAATGATGTCCTATCGTTACTCCAAAGAGTTAATTTAGTTGACATCAGAGCTAATGAATCAAGCAGGGAATATGAATAGGTAAACTATATGTCCATGCATTGCAAATGAACAACTTTTTTCCATGTTCCAGATATTCTAACAGCAGCATGTGGAGGGAGGACAATTTCCCCACTTCCATGAACGTTTTTCTAAAATAACGTCTGCTGCTTCTAATGGTGCCCCACTAACTTCATAATACCTAACTTTCATGCATCTGATCTGAAATGCTTTAGAAACTAATGGGACTTAAGGATGAAATGCTGTAGAAACTAATGGGACTTAAGGATGAAATGCTCACCAAAAACAATTCATTCTTGTGTAATAATGATTCCTACCCAGAAATATACTGAAAAATGGGGTGTTTATTTCTTGATTGTTTTGTCTTCTGTTGAGGCTTTCATTACGGACCAGTCTCTGACACACATATGGGAGAAAAGGATCAACACATTGCCAGACGCCAAATTTTCGACTGTCCAAAATTGAAAGCATTTGCATTGCAGACGACATTTCAAAATGTGATGTAATTGGAAAATTATCTTCTGATAGAGCAGGAAACATGCTCGTTATGAGCAATTTCTCCTTTTCCCACAATGTTTGGTCAATCCGGGCAAAACCATGGGCATTATTGAGATCAACTGGGGACTACCTTCACTGAGATTTGGGTCTACATAGAAACAAGACATTATGTTTTGAGTTCTGTACTCTTACAACTCGGCCGCAGAGGCACCTTGTTCCAGTACAAGGATAGGAAAAAATGCCTTATCAAAAGTTACACAACAATGGTCTAGATTTTAACGTTCAGGAATTGCAACCAGCTAGTCCTAAGCTTTTAGTGATAGAACAAATCAAATGCAAATGGTCTGCTGTAATCAGGTTAAAATAAAGTGTTCCTATCCTTCTCAAACCAAATAATGTTAAAAAGGTTATACTCTTCATAAGTCTCCTATCCTTCTCAAACCAAATAATGTTAAAAAGGTTATACTCTTCATAAGTCTCCTATCCTTCTCAAACCAAATAATGTTAAAAAGGTTATACTCTTCATAAGTCTCCTATCCTTCTCAAACCAAATAATGTTAAAAAGGTTATACTCTTCATAAGTCTCCTATCCTTCTCAAACCAAATAATGTTAAAAAGGTTATACTCTACATAAGTCTCCTATCCTTCTCAAACCAAATAATATTAGTGTCAAAAAGGTTATACTCTTCATAATTATGTGGAGGACAGTCCGAGGGTTCAATGCAAGACTATAGTAAGTGCTTCATAAACATGAAGCACTTACTATAGTATTGCATCGAACCCTTGAGTCAGTGGTCTAGGGGTAGCACAACGGCTTCAGGACACAAAGGTCGTGGGTTCGAATCCTGTGAGTAGCAGGATGCGCCTTGCAACATTTCATTAGTCCTCATTTGGCACAAGTCCTGGTAAAATATCCAGGAAGCAGAATCAAGTGAAATTTATCTAAGTTGTAAGAACTTGTTTCACAATCAATGTAAAAGAAACAAGTTTACTAGTAGACTAAACTAAACACAACTAAGGATTAACACAAAACATTCTTGATATAGGATAGAAACTATTGATGAACACCTAGAAATTGCAAACAAATGAATGATGAGCAACTTTTTCCTTTTCCAACACAAATTTCATCCCTCAGCAAAATTACACATGTATTTGGGATCTTTTGAAAAAAGGGTTCATAAACTTGCAAAAGCAGGATTTCAGTCTAGTCTAGATGACCTTCGTAAAATTATTTGTAAACAACCATGGCCGCCTTTCTAGCCACATGTTCAGATAATTCAGGCACACATCTGTCGTTTACGTGTAGTCCTTGGAAATGAAAACAGCAATCACTGTATTGTGGGGACTCATTAGAATTGACTCCTTAAATGACGGGACAATTCTAAAGAGTCCCAACAATATAGGGTTTTGAAAAGAAATAAAGAAGTTAGCAAAGATATTGGGCCCTTTACCTGGATTATTTTCTAGCACACTAAGTCGTCCTTTAAATAGGTGAATGTCAGATGACTCTTTCTCAAAGCCAAAAAAAAAAGATATTGTTCACCCAATTCTCACTATATATATATATCATAGTTTTCATTTTTAAATATAATGCATGTAGGAATACAGTGTTCCCAATTTAGAACAGGCCACAGGCTAAAATGACCCCTTCAAATTATGTTTTGTCCTCATCAAATGCACAGAGATGTTAAGAACCCCCGTCTTAACGAGCAATTTTCCCTTTTCCCACATGGCTTTCTTCCCCTTTCAGAATATTATTATTCAATTTCATTACATTTTGTAATGTGGTCTGTAAATTCTTCAATTTGGGACACTCATTTGGCATTTGGTTAAGGGTTTAAGCGAGGTACTTTGGGCTATTGAGTCAAGTGTTAATTCTTTATCAGCACAAGTATAAAGGGAAGTAATCATGAATTAAAGGGAAACAACTTTACGATTACATAGAAGCTCTATGTCTAGGATTAATCTACCTACTCCATTGCTGTGACCCCAGGTGAGATTTTCCTAAATAAATCCTTATCAGCAATTTGCAACAGATGTGATTTACCCCTTTCTCAATAATACCTTACTACATAGCAACTACTGCAAAAGAATTAAGAAAACAATGCGACAAAATGATAAAATTGTTCCTAAGGAGTAATTTCTTCATGTCATGTATAATATGTCCTTTATAATGATTTTTGTTTCAAGCTGTTTCTTTCCATTTCGGTTTGTCAGAAATTACAGTGGCCATTTTTTGTTCATGTCTGTTCATTAGCTTCATGAACACAGTTCTTGAATCTTTTGCAGAATGTGTCTATGAAGAAAGGCTTCAACTGTTTGCAACTAGCATAGAAATGAAAGGATAAGTCAACATTATCTAAGGGCAAAGAGGTCAAACAAAGTTCATGCCTGACCAAAATTTGGTTTTTTGATACTTTTTCATCTGTCAGCATAATCTATATGTATTATCCAGGCTACTCCATGGCGTCAATAAAGGAGAGGGGATAGCTCACACTGTTAGCCTATTTCCCCATTATGAAAGAAGCAGGGGGTTCAGTGCAAGACTATAATAACTCTTTCACAAACTTCACAAAATGGGTGGACTTGCTAGAATCTTGCATTGAACTCATAATGCTTTAACCCTTTACCAAATGCCATCTGCCTTGCAATCTTTCATTAATACACAAGCAGAATCGAGAGTGATTAATCTAAGTTGTAAGAACTTATTTCACAATTGATGTAAAATAAATTAGTTCAACCTAACCAAACGCCAAATTTTCGACTGTCCTAAATTGAAAGAATTCGCAGACGACATTTCAAAATGTGATGAAATTGGAAAAAATAATCTCCTGACAGGACAGGAAACATTGTGGGAAAAGGAGAAATTACTCGTTTGGAGCAATTTCTCCCTTTCCCACAATGTTTTTCAGAGTTGTTTGCAACAAACTGGTCAATTGCTGTTATTGTTAGGTAATGGGTTAAAGGTGCTTGGTCCCAGATCTAGACCATATACTCCATTAAATAAAAAGACAAATTAAAGGATAACAATGTCGACTCCTTTACACTTAATGCCTTAAAAAGGATTTTTCCCCCATTCATTTCAGTGTGTTCACCGTTATTCTAAGTCTTAATCCATTCCTGACACAACCAGCATTAGGCAATACTGTGATAAAAATAGACAGGATTTCTCAGACATTGAGAGCAATCTTTCGTTGATCATATGTTATATAATCGGAAAAAAAGAATTTTTAAAAGAATCTTTATTTTTCTCAAGTCCCTGTCCAAAAACAATGAGCAAAGTCAAAACTGCACAGGATGGAATTCTGCTTTCCCATCATTATATTTTGAAGCACTTTTTATTCATTTTTCCATTTTCTCATCTGCGACCAAGCAATTTAACAGGTAAGCTATGTATAAAATAATATGAATACAAATTAATGGGTTTAGGTGTAACTCATTACCAAACAAAAACGACATTTGACCAGTTTGTTGCAGACAACTCTGGAAAACATCGCGTGAAAAGGAGAAATTGCTCGCTAAGAGCAATTTCTCCTTTTCACACAATGTTGTCTGCCCTATCTGAAGATAGTGTTTCGACTTCATCACATTATGAAATGTCGTCTGCAAACTCTTTCATTTTGGTACAGTTGAAAATTTAATGCTTGGTAAAGGGTTTACAGGTAATTGTTGGTACATGTATAAGGTACTATGTCTAGTGGTACACTGTATTTCATTTGGCTTGCATTTTACATCACTTTCAACAACATTATGATCAACATGATCAATTGACCATGAATTACATTTCCTTTTTTAATGCTGGGTAATTTTCTAACATAGATTTTATCATACAACAGTACAGCTGGTGTGCAATTTCAAAGAAATTACTTTTTTTTTTTTATATGGGTTTTACATCACATCAACATTATTTCAGTTATGTAGCGATGCCCGACTATTAATGATGGAGGAAGACCCCACACTCAACTGCCCATAAGGGCTGGTCAAGGCGGGTAGAACCATCGGCATTCCGTAAGTCAGTCGGGAGACTGCCTCTCATGAAAATCCATATCCCTCTCAGGATTGCGGAGAGGGGCCATGTGATTTCAAGTTCTGTACTCTAACCACTACAAGAAATCACTATTTAACTTCCTAATTTCCTAACATCTGTGCACCTATAAGATAGACAGTTTAAACCAAGGGTTCAATGCATTATTTAAGTAAGTACTACACAAACATGGAGCACTTACTATCATATTCCACTGAACTCTACAAATGCACTCGACTGCAATTTAGACTCTTTCTGAAATTGGATCAAATTTACCTACAATGCCCTACATATAACAGACTTCACTAGGTCATATTCAAACATACCCTTTACCAAAACTAGAAAAAAAATCATCTGTCCTTCAATTAAGAATTCTAGACTTTGGTTGCAGACAACAAAATTTTAGAATCAAGGTAAAAGTTCCAAAATGTTTTTCAAATAGGATTGAAATATTCGTTTGAAAAAGGAGAAATTGCTCATCATGAGCAATTTCTCCTTTTTTCAAACAAATATTCCACAAGCCTTTTTGCAACAATCTGGTATAGTAATATAAATGTAGATTGGTTCGAACAAAGGGATCAGCCATGCAATACAGCTGTGGCAGGCATATCTCTGAACTTGACCTACTAACCAAAAATAAACTCTCGTGATATGTGATTCATAAGCAGTTTTCAAGGTTAACTAAAACCCAGACACCAAAGCCTGTAATTTCTGTACTGCTTTTCTTTTTTTTTAAGTACACACCTCTCCAAAATTGAATCAATTAATTCAGAAGAGTTCAGGTCATGAACTGCACTGGTAATGTCCCTGACCAGTGATATTTTTCTAAATTAGATCAATGAGGTTTTTTTACCAAAACTTAAAATCAATGGGTTTTTCTATAGAAAAATGATTAAAATGAATGAAAGTAATGAGTTTTTGGGAAATTTAGTGAGATTTTTTGGGCCAAAAATGACTTTTTGGGTCAAAAATTATCACTGCTGACTAACAATGGAACCAGATACAGATTATTACATATAACTTTTCTAAAAAAGAAAAACCCATCAAATTCAAAAGTATTCAAATTAATCTAACCCTATCATCAGTAGATACAGTCTAACTTGTGTTAAGCAGCCTGCCTTAAACTGCCACTATAGCAAGTCCCATTGTTAGATTTATAGTGTAAATCAATTTGTGTTAAGCAGCCAACCTGTCTTAAACAGCCAATTTACTCTGTCCCATAGGCTGGCCTCTTAACACAAGTTTGACTGCATATGCACTCTAAGCACTTGGTTTATTTTGTAGCTTAACATTATACATGTACTGTTTCAATACAGACAGTCCTTGTTTTAAACAGGATCACTACTAAAGCATGTAAAAGTAAAATGTTTATTCATTTATACAGTTTTAACATCGCATCAACACTATTTCAGTTATGTTGCTATGCCTGACTTTAAATGATTGCGGAAGACCCCTACTCAATTAGTCAAGCCGGATAGAACAATCAACACTCCGTAAGTCCGTCGGAAAAGTGAAATGTTGCTGCATTTAAATAAAGAAGTAGTTGAAGACAGACTTAAATCCATTTGTTTTTGTTAAATAATCACTTAAAGTAGAAAAAAAAATATTAAGGGATTAACATATCTCAACGATTTATCAGTCATAATATGGCAATCCTGGGATTCACAAGTACTAAGCCAGGGTTCCAAAGAGTCTTGCCAAAGCCCAAGGTACACGCCAACAAAACCAGGGGTGTTGGGACCCCTGAGTTTCAAGCTCACCACCTAAACCCTTTACCAAATGCCAAATTTTCAATAGTCCAAAATTGTTTCAAAAGAGTTTGCAGACGACAATTCAAAATGTGACGAAATTGGAAAATAATCTGATAAAGAACAAAACATTGTGGGAAAAGGAGAAATTGGATGTTAAGAAAAATTTCTCCATTTCCCACAATGTTTTCCAGTCTTCTGCAACTAACTGGTCAACTGTCGTTATTGTCTGGTAATGAGTTAATCCTTGGGCGTCTTAGTTTCTACCAGCCAGGACTTCATGGTCTCGTGTACTTATCAAGTGATCACGCGAGGTCATGTATAATCAGGTCATTTAATGACCAACTGACCATTCAGTGGTCACTGGTCAGTGAACCCTTATTCATTTTTTAACTCTTTCACCTCTTACATAATTTTCTTCTGTCACAAAAAAAGGCTTAACCCATTACCAAACAATAACGACATTTGACGAGTTTGTTGCAGGCGACTCTTGAAAATATTGTGGGAAAAGGAGAAATTGCTTTAAACAAGCAATTCCTCCTTTTCCCACAATGTTTTCTGTCCTATCAAAAGATTGTTTTTTATTTTCATCGCATTTTGAAATGTCGTCTGCAAACTCTCTCAATTTGGAAAAGACGCAAATTAAATGTTTGGTAAAGGGTTAAGAGACACAGACCCAACGCGGATTGTGATTCCTTCATCTATGAATCTAATATCACTATATTCAAACAGGAATAAAACAAAATATCACTATATTCAAACAGGAATAAAACAAAATATCACTATATTCAAACAGGAATAAAACAAAATATCACTATATTCAAACAGGAATAAAACAAATCTCAGCATATACTTGCAGCTTTATCTTGTCATTGGAAATAAATAAATAAAAAGCCTCAGTGACAAAAAGTCCAAATGCTGTCCTCCAGATTTGAACCCACAGGGGCCATGTGATTTCAATTCCTGTTCTCTACTAGACACTAGGCCAAGGAGGCCCCCAGTCTGAAGATCATATGGGCCGCGTCACGCGAAAAGGGGCACTCGGACATATAAAAAAAGCGCTGACTCAGCTCTATCTTAGCGCTATTATTCCAGCATCTAGTCACGAAAGTTATCACTTGTATTTATTTAAAGGTATAACTGGATGTCCTCTAAGATGGCAAACAGTGTAGCCCCAGACCAGCCGCCACGTCACTGACGTTGCGGCTGGTCTGGGGCTACAATGTTTGCTATGTCCGAGTGCCCCTTTTCGCGTGACGTGGCCCATATAACGAAATCCAACTGGTATTGATATAAGATGAATACAGAGTTTAAGATTTCCAACATATCCATATAATCTTAAACAATTACCACATATCCATAGCATTAGGACTGTGTTCCAGGAGTAGAGTGTCAGACTCTTGACACAAGGGTTATAGGTTCATATCCCATGAGAAGCAGGTTCCGCCATGTGACATCTTAATTAATCCACATTTTGGGAGAGTACTGGTTATGTTTCCAGGAAGCAGAATCAAGAGTGAGTACTCTAAGCTGAAAGAACTTGTTTCACAATCGATGTAAAAAAATAAGATTAAACTAACTAATATTCATAGCAATATTATCTTAAACAATCCCTGAACATTCATCGTAATGTAATATTCAGTGCAATCAATTTTTGTAATATTCAGTGCAATCAATCTTAAAATGATTCCATTTACTCACAATAAAAACCTCCCCAAAACCAACAAATACAATATGACTTTGACTAATTTCCCTGAAATTCATAATAACATGAAAATCTTTAAACCATATCAAACATAATAAAATATAAGACAATAGAGTCTTACCCAATATCCATTGTTTCTTCTTCAACAAGTACACCATCTGTTGATTCAAGAACTTTCAGAAACACATATTTATCTAAATTTGGCCGGGAAGCTGCAAAGATGAAAACAAAGTTATTATGTATTATTATGTTTTATAATTCAAATATTGTTTCAAGCGTACACTCTTAAACGCTGCAATGAATTTGAGGCTATCTTAATACAGCACTCAAGCCATTCTGAAAGCTCCTAAAGAAAATTTTGGAATAATAACGAGTTTTTGGAATGAGTTGTGTATGTATTGAGCTGTAAGTTGTGTTAAAACCCTTAAAAGTTATTCATTTCAAACTTTCCAAGTTTGGAGAGATCAAAATTTAATATGCGTAGTATTGTAAAAAGTTAATTCTAATCTAAAGAAATGACTTTATTACCTGTCTGTTTTTGCTCCAAGCTCTGCAAGTTCTGTGGCATATGTCTCAGTGCCATGCTCTGTAAATGTGCTTCAACGTTTTCTGCATAACTAAAAAAAAAAACCATATCCAACAGTGTTCATTTTGGAAATGAAAGTCATTGTGTCCTTTTGGACACACATCTTTTGAAACTATGTGTCCAAGTGGAAGACTATGTGTCCGAGTACCAATGATCCAAGCTAAAAGATCATGTCAAATAGTATAAAACTTGTTATTCATGATAATCTTAGCTTAAAAGACTCGAAACAATGCAGATTTGATAGAAAGAAAGCATGAGACAGCATGCTTAATGTTTACTACATTGTAAACATTACTTGTGCTGATGAGAATGCTTCCTTTTGGACACATATCTTTTGAAATGATGTGTCCCCAGCAATTTTTATGTGTATATGACGCGGGACGCAGAGGTAAAATTACCACTGAATCCAATGATAAAAGTATATGACTCAAGCAAAACCTTCCCAACTTGCTGAATTTGTTTTAAAAGCAGAGAGTTTTAAAAAATATGCATTGTTTAAATCTATGTCATTAGTATTGATATTCTTCTACAGCAAATACTTGGAAAAACAAACAACCAGCCAAAAGCTTAACATTCACCTTTATAGAGAGATAGTATATACGCAACCTAATTTCTATCTAATAAGATAAGGGTAAGCCATAATGCAGATATTGATAATTAACTTTAATTACCGTTGCTACATATTGCATAGTACAAAAAAAATTTCTCAAATGCATTCTTCTAAAGCAATATAACATAATTATTCAATTAATATTTTACTTTATTTTGTATATTATACTTATCTAAGGCCTTAAAAGAAAGAATGTGTCTAAATAATAAGTCAATCTCATTTTCTCCATCCCAAACTAATCTCATTTTCAATATTAACAGTTCATTGCTTAACTCTGTGAATATGCAATTTTTTCAAATTAGTCTTGGTATTGGCTTTAACATTATCTCAATAAACACTCATTTTTGTTACAGCTTTCCTGCTACTACCAGTACTTGGCAAAGGGATTGAAATGTTAGCAAAAGTACACTCCCTTGAAATCAGTCGATCAAACCTAAAACCCAAACATTACAAGTCCCCCACATTAACCAATGAGCTATGCAGGCCACCAAAATAACTTAGCAAATTTGCTCCTTGCTAAATAACTGAAGGGAGAACATCATCACCAAAGTGATATATCTTCTATTCATAAGCCAGTAAAAGTTACTTCCCTTTGAAAATTGTGCAAGTTCAAGCAAAGGACATCAACATTTTCCTTCATCCATAGTAATCAGTCTTGCAAAACAAAAGTGTGAAATACATGAGAAACTGGTCATAATGAGCAATACCTTCTTTTACCACAATAGTTTCCATCCAACATTTGGATGGTAAGGTGATTTTTCATACCTCAGAATGTTAATTGGTTTGCTTGCAATTTCAACCTGTTTAAAAAATTTCATAATCGGCTTGGACAGATTATCAAGGCAAAAGCAATTGAATCAATACCATTATAAACAGTTTTTCTTTCTTTTTCTTTTTAAACAATAGTCTACACTATCATTTTCTGCATATGCATCAAACGTTGAGTCCAAGATTAACCCTTTTCACCCTCATACACATAACTTAGCATTTGTAAATACACCTCAGGGCTTTCCTTGACCCCTAACTTTATTTCATTCACAGTTCCATAATTAAGTAGGTCAAAGGTCTCAAAAGTAAGCATAAATCAAAAGGTCAAGGGAAAACCATGCATCTGAAAATGTACATTCCTCTTAGTTGAGGGACATCTTAAGTTAAATGCGGTAGGAGAGTTCATGAAGGAAATAAATACAATGAAACAAGATAGGATAACAGCCCAAGATTAGAGGTTTTTATGATCTCAGTTTTCTTTCATTAATTCAAGGGCATTATGCAAGACTACAATAAGCAGGGTTGGCGAAATTTGCTTTTAATTTACTGGTCCATAAAAGCTCAATCTTTTCCTACACTTTTCTGTATAATGGTTATATGTAACTTTTAGTAAATTCACTTGTCTGTTTTGGATAATGTTCAAGCTGAACAATAGTGACAATTGATTTTGTTTGTCATCCCTGATAAGTACTTTAATATTTTTTCTAGGGGTTGAAGACGTATGAAGGGTTTTGGGCCAATTCTCAGACCGATTGGGATTCGGAGATTTCTTGATCCCTGCTCTAGGTATACTGGTTGGTTTATGTTATACTCTATTATAATGACTCCAAAATGTCCCTTTAGCTTTACTACTGTTTGTACTTACTCCCGCGCAAATGTGAATTCTTCCGGGGATAGTTTGGACTGGTCTTCATCTTTTCTTCCCTGTTCTTCTTCTAATATGTGGCTGGTGAACTGTTCTATCTGAAGAGAGAAATTATGGTGACTAGATTATCTATCTGCAGAGAGAAATTATGGTGACTAAATTGTCTATCTGCAGCGAGAAATTATGGTGACTAAATTTTCTATCTGCAGAGAGAAATTATGGTGACTAAATTATCTATCTGCAGAGAGAAATTATGGTGACTAAATTGTCTATCTGCAGAGAGAAATTATGGTGACTAAATTGTCTATCTGCAACAGGAGAAATCATGGCTAATGCTAGTATTTGAATTGTTTCCTTACCATATATCATGTAAACAATGTCTGTGAATATACATTTACTCCAATATTTTAGTCTGCAGAAGATTCAAAATAAAGTTAAGCGAAACATCAATTTTTCAAAACACAAGGGTTACCGTAACTTATCCTTGGATGAAATTCTTTAAAGAAATCATTTAAACATGCCTAGACGTTATGCTGTATTCTATAACAACATGACTTCATGGAAGATTAACAGACTCTAGGCTACATAATTATGTGGTTAGAATAATAATGTAATATGGAGAAAAGGGTTAACATCTTTTACATTACCTTTTTTAATCTGCAGCGTAAATAACTTGTAATCACATATCTTATTCTGTCAATCTGAAAAGAATTAAAAAAACATCATTATAATTTGGCACTGAATTTGTAAATTTAATTGAAAACCTATACAAGAGACCTACAGAATGAAGTTACCTGTAACAATGTCAAAGCAGAAATACCTCAACACAAGTAATTAGTTATTTTAAAGAATTCATTCTTGTAATTATAACTTGTATCAGTTTTGTTAACAACCAGGGTGGCAAAATAAATTGTTACTATTGCCCGTCTTGTCTAAAAGCCATAATGGACAAGTGAAATTTCATCGAAATTTCCTAACCATTATACCAACAAGTATAGGAACAAATTTGGCATTTACAGACAAGTATATCAACAGGTATTGAAAAATATTTTTAGAGCCACTCGCCCTACAGGGCAAGTGGTTCATGGAATTCACTCGCCCTGCAACCATAGCCACTTGCCCTGCATTTTCAGGAGAAAAAAAAAAAGAATGACTCTGCTAACCTTGCCTGTTTTATTGAATGTGAATAAAATTGTGGAAATAAAATTAAAACATTGTTTAGTCAACTTTATCATTTATTGAAATTTCTTCACATCTTTTGATGAACTTGTCTTACTACCATTTTCTTCTTCCTTTTTTTCATGGTCCCTACCTCCTTGGAGAAATTTTAGTATCGATCCTTGCATTTTTGAAGACCAAAATATAAGGGCTGCTTGTTTGGTAACCAAGGTTTACTTACCATGAATCAGAGCGATCATAAATTTCACCATTTCGCCAAGCAAACAATGAAAGAGGTGTTTTTTAAGAGTAGACACAAAATATATAGAGTTTAATTTCCAAATAATTGTGTGCGTAGGTTTCACTTTTAAAACAACCGACTTCGCTATAAAATGCGGTATTGATCGACTGTTTTGAAGTGTATTATATTCTCCGTGTTACACAAATCAAATGCATCCAAGTAACCACAGTGCCCGTGACGTCATCAGTTGTCTACATTAGCGATGCGGTTTTATATATTGACAGATTTCTTATGATCGTCTGTCAAATTTTAAGCCCTTTCTGCTTGCGTATCATAAGTTCACTTCTCAGTATCAGCTCTTGATTTCTATCCCCGAACTGTAAAAAAAGCACTCGCCCTGCAGGGCTTGCGTTGTCCAATTTCCGCTCGTCCGACCTCGAAGTTCACTCGCAAATGCAAGCGGGCGAGTGGAATTTTCAACCCCTGTATCAAAATCAGATTTCGTCACCCCTAACACCTTGGCAATATTTTATTTTGTTCTTTTATCATTTTGATCTTTTTTAAAAAATGTCGTCTGCAACAAATAACTTATGACAAAAGAAATAAATCTTATCTGACCCACCTCCATACTGTGAAGACTGACTTTAAAATCCCCTTTCTTAGCTCTCTGTATATTCTCTTCCATCTCGGAAATTTGTTCCAGCATACAGTCCACCAATTCCGTTTTAGCTTCCAGCAATTCAGGTGCAAACTTTTCATTTAACCATGCCTGTAAGCAAGATTATTTTCTTTAAATAGAGGTTTGTGATTGAATGTAGTTATGCTATTGATCTATGTGAGACTTTATTGAACACACTTGTATCAATGGAAGCATTTTTTGTATTAACATTTTGGAGAACAGCTATGAAATAGAAAGGTGTCACAGTGACCTGTCAATGTCTAACATGGGCTTTCTACATCACTAAAGAAACCTCTCTTCGGTTAAAACCACAAAAACTGTTCAGTATTTTTCGCATATGTATTGAATATTTTTCCCTTTATGGCTATGTGCAGTTCTGACATTCTGTGATATTTTGGAAAGATTTAAAGTTGCAAACATTTCGTTATGAAAGGCAAGACCCCATTACTCTGAGAGTTTAAGTAGGACTGAACTGAACACTCTCTTCTTTGTTTATGTAAAAATCTGTCAGACCAAGGAGTGTCTCTGTCAGAACTCAGGAATTTCAGTCAGTTAATGGCCTAGGAAGCTTCGTGATGTCTGGTGAGACTTCCATTACTGAATCGGAATCCTTGGTGAAATTAAATTATGCCATGGCGACGCATAGGCCAGGGTTAATGGCATTATGAACATGAAATCAAACTAGTAACGGTTACAATGTCTTTGCAGAAACCGCTATGGTCACTGACATTTTGGTGCATCTACCAACCATATTGAGCAAACGACAAGTTTCTCAAAACCAATGTTTTTCTACCTCCTCTAGCTTTTGTAACACATTTGCAGCGGTCATTGCTTCCACATCTTCATCGCTGTCGTTTTCCATTTGGTCTAGAAGGTCTAAGGCAGATGACATCTTTATGAATTGTAAATAAATTGCAATTAAACGTCAAAATAGATGGCATATAAAATGTAAACAACGCTTTCCCGCGAAATTTGTATTTCATAGGCGGTGCATGGTTTAGTAGTTTTCATAATAAATACTCCGCAATTTTTAATCAAAGCGCTGAATTTGCTGGTTGGCTTCATTGTTTAGAACTACTTCCAAATTAAAATACTTGGTAGAAGCATTTCATTCACAAAATCACAATCCATTTAACATCTATTGAAATTTTTGGCAAACATTGTCGAAATATATATTATTAGGACTATTCCCTTTTTGCCACACTTGATTTTTAACAGTCTTGATTGACAAGGTAGAGTTGGATGTGTAAGTGGGCCGAATAGTTTAGTCTGTAGAGCGTCCGCATGGCTTGTGGAGGTTCCAGGTTCTAGACCCAGTCTGGCTGCATGTTTTCTCATCTTTGTTACATTGGCGTCCAACGTAAATGACCCACAAGAGCTACAGTGATAGAAGCCAAAGATCCATTCCCAAAATTAATGCTGTTCCCTGGAAATTCAAAACAAATTTAAATTGGGTGAGGGAGTATGTAGTAGGGGTCCAGATTTACAAGGTAGAGTTAAACATGATGTAAGCCTGCCGGATAGCTCAGTCCGTAAAGAATTCACATCTTTTGAGGAGGTCCTGGTCTGGCTTCATGTTTTTCTCACCTTAGTTACACATATATACTGAATGTTATTTACATTCATGGAAATTGGCAAGAGCTTCCGGGAATCAGAGAAAGAAGTGTGTTGATACTCCAATCATGTGACTCTAACAATGAGCATCAAACACAAATTCATGACTATCTGTGTATTAAGTTCTCTAAAAGGTACTGGACGGAGTGAAGAAATTAAGATGGACATTAGCTCAGTGACAGGGAGTATGGAAACCTTAAGAATGCTTGGTAATTTTCTAAAAATATATTTTTGTGTTGTCTGCTTTCCAAAGCCTTAAATATCTGCTTAATTTTGACGAGGAAAGATACTCAGAGTAGTAAACAGGTAAGAACACAGGCCAGCCACAATTTACTTGGCGACTGGCCTGGATCTAACCTGTTTGCATATGCATGAGTTAAGGGTTACAAATAAATCATCTATGTTGTGATGCCACGCTTACCCCTTTATAATGTTTCATACTCACAGAACCAAATTTGTTTGATAGTTCTTTTGATGTCTTCTACCTACATAGGGAAAATGTTGGCTGGAGATATCCTTTTGGAAAAGGAAATACTTGTAAAATAGTGTGTCAGTGTCAAAATCTGATTGTTATTCAAATTTTCATCAATAATGTTTGGTCATCATAGACAAAGAAAAAAAGATAATTTCACCTTGTTTTATTAAGTAACCAGACATATTTCTATTACATTTATAATAAAAGAAATTATCCCACAAATATGAAAAAAAAGTACTACACTGTAACAGAGAATATAAATACTATGTCAAAAAACAAAAGAACACATATAAATGATTAAATGTCTTTTTCAATTGTGATAAAAATTACATTTGGCAGTGTATTTTTAAACCATCTGGAATGTTTTTCTAAATACAGGATTTTCTAAAACATAAAAGCAGTGCAAGCAGGTTAACTGTTCAAAGTCTTCAATCAATCAGGTATATGAAAAACAGATTTTCAACATTTGTAAACCTTAAATTGTTTCGTTAAATTATGTAATTTACATAATATCAAAATATTTAATTATTCCTTCATTTGACCATGCCTTTCAATTGTGCTTGTTACTAATCCAAGTCTAAAGCAATTGTATGAAATATATGGTCATTAGAAGTTGAGATAGAAAACTGGTACTAAAAGCAGAGATTTATTGTCAAACAAACTTTCTTTTTTTCACAATGTTTTTTTCAAATGTTTGGCTTCAGAGGTGTAAGACACTCATATCATGGTAATCCATACCAAACAACATAAAAACAATAAACTATAACAAAAGATGAAAACTCACAAAACAAGTACAAGACTTAGTAGCTTCAGTTTTGCACAATGTTTTGTACTCATTTCAAAAAGTTTTTTTATCTTAATATTTCAGGATGATCTCATACTTGAATAATTCGAGCAAGTAATATTTAACATAAAAGTGAAATACTATACAGCTGGATTATTCAGATAAGGTTATCATCTGCTTGTGTAATATATGAATAAAAAAAGTACTATGGCAAATAACACATATCATACAAACATACTTCATCATCATGATTTACCCACAATAAGCTTAGACAAAAACAAAATAACTCCCTTTGCAGTCCAAAATATTGAAGATTTTTAGAAACAAGTGTGATTAGGTGAACATACTTGACAAGACTTAGTGGTGAGAGTCTAAAATAATTTCAAAAATGATTGCTAGGTGAGCTAGGTCTTGAGCTTGGGTACCCTTTATTCAAAGTTGGCCATGCTACCTACCATCTGAGACTTGACTTATATGTATAAACATTCATGAATATTTAAAAAAAAAAAAAAAAAATCAGGATGCAAAATTTATTGTAAATGCGTTACAAGTGCTTCATATGGAAAGATACAATCCATAAACAGCTTTGAATTTGTGACTCAAACAGATATCCATGCAAAGAAGTTAACTTAATGATTTCAGATACCTTTGATATATAAGTATTGATGATACACATTACAATTTTTATGAAAGCACTTTAATGCTGAAAAGGTAGAGATTGCAGATGAAGAGATTATTCATTTTCAGGTTCACCAAATTGGTGTCTCAAAGATTTTGGAAAGTTTTCTAAGCTGATCAAAGATTTTAATAAAGTGTCATTGTAGACTTAAAAATCTCACAGTTTTAATATAAGACTTTAGCAAGTTCTTCATTGTTGAAAAGGACTTCTATATTCTTGCACTGGACAAAGTGTTAAACCTGAGAGAAAGAACTGAACTGAATCACTTTGCATTTTCAGAAAGAATCATCAGAAAAAAGGAAATACTCATTATGAGCAACTTATAATATATCATAATATTTTCTTCATGATGTATGACAAAGCAAATGATGGTTTTATTTGTTGCTCCTTACTAAATTGTTATGTTGTTTTCTATTTGAACCTGTCAAAAATACAGTCAATTAGTAATTAAGCTTCCAATCTAACCAATGCATTAAAAGCATCAAAATCTGATAACAAAACACAAGTCATGTAGAAAGCTCTAGTATCAAGCTGTTAATTCTAAAATACATGTTTATGACCTCCTTAACATGATCACTTTATATAAGATCTACTATATGTCATACCAAGAAACAGGTTATGCCATGAAATAAACATCCTATGGATACATCATGCTTTTGCCGAGGAAATAGAGTTCAATATCTTCCAATGATTTCCCTTTGGTTTCTGGCACCTTTCTCCACACAAACACGGCACTGCAAACACAGGAAAATGAGAACAACCAGAATGTCATTGCAGGGCCCAACAAGTCCTGAATAAAAAGGAACTCCTTTGTGATGATGAAAGCAAGTGTCCAGTTAGTGAACATAGCGATTCCACTTGCTGCTCCTCGAACACGGGAAGGGAAAATCTCTGACATAATCAGCATAGGGATTGGACCCCAGCCTAGTGAGAAACCGATGATGTAGAGAACAAGAGAGCAAACTGCCAGCATGCCCCAGTCTTGGGCCAAGTCCTTGTTGTAGTAGTAAACTCCGAATACGAAGCATGACAGAGCCATGATAGAACCTGCAATGATCAGCAAGCGGCGGCGGCCAGTGCGGTCCATCAATAAACATGCAACAAAGGTCGCGACCACTTGAACCACCCCTATCAGAACTGTTGCCAGTTCACTGTTCTGAATTCCAGCAGTTTTGAAAATTGAGACTGTGTAGAACATGACTGCATTAATGCCGCTGGTCTGTTGAAAAACCAATATGAAGACAGATATCATTAGTGGGCGGAACAGCTCTGGTTTCTTAAACTCCGACCACGAAAATGACTCCTTTACATCAAGACCTTCAGCAATATCTCTTATTTCCTCTTCACAATCTGCATGCGGGCTTCTCAGTTGTTGCAAGGCCTTAATTGCTTCAGCCTTTTGATCATTCAGCAGAAGCCAGCGCGGAGTCTCAGGTACAAGGCACATCGCCAACATGGTTATCACAGAGAAAACACATCCAAGTGCAGCCATGGAAGACCAGCTCATTGTCATGCCAAACGCGTAGGAAGCAAGAATCCCAACCGTAATTGTGAGCTGAACACACGAGCCGAGAAACCCACGGAGAGAGTTGGTTGCGATCTCAGCGATGTAAACTGGAACACTCACAGTGATCATACCGCTGGACACGCCACAAAGAAACCGTCCAATCAGCAACAACGATGCAGACGCGCCTGTGGCCAAACAATACCAGCCGACGAGGAAGGGGAACGAGGTGAGATTTATGGTCGCTTTTCTGCCTAATCTCTCGATGCTATATCCGGCGATAGGGCCGCCGAATAACGCTCCAACCGTCATCAGCGAGGCAAACCATCCGCTGAGGTCGCGGTCCAGAAGCCCGGCGGATTCTAACGCTGGAATGGCGGACGAGCTGTAACCGATTACGTATCCGAACGAAAAGGAGCTCATGCAGGCGCACATCGTGCAGAACATCAGTCGACATGCCGAACCCTCGTGTCTCTTGCTGAAATACCTGGGAGAATCGCTGCCCTCGAGTTTCTCCATGTTGTCAAAGATTCTGACACATCATCGATCAAAACAAACCTGTCAAACGCTTGCTTTAAAACAAGCGTTTATTTGGTCATTTGCTGGTGCGCGAATTACCGTAAAATGCCGATGGCACTTTCATTAAATAAGTTCTGCATTTAATAAGACGAAGCTTTATGTTTTTTTTTCCAATGGTTTTTCTTTTCTCTCATATTTTAGGTTCCTCACGTTGCCTGCGAACGTGACCATTTTACCCGTTTCATGACCGATCGCGCGTGATGTTTCAAAGCAGAGTGTTTTTATGGTCTAAGGAAAACAACTCTTACTCATCTCTGATTTATGAATGTAACAGTTATTTCCCTTTGACCACCAATTCTTGATGGTCTTTTTAGTGAATGAACGTAACGTCCGCCTTGACACTTTTTATCTCTCTGATTTACCCCTTTCTTTCCCCCTTTTCCTTTTACCACATGTTCTCAAAGTTGAAATGTCATCTGATGACACTATTCAGAATGCGGACATGTCACAAAATAGGCTACTTTGTCAAAATGGGTTAATTGACTTGATAACCGGCACTGTTTGCTGTCCATTCAAAGGTCAACAAAACTTTTCCACAAATATGTGAGTTGGTATATTAGACACCCATGGCGGAAGAAGTTGCATAAAAATATGGCGTCATATGTCATTCTGGGCCATTTGGGGTCATTAAGTGTGACACTAGATTTTCATTGGCAGACAAGAGAGATTCGTTTGTTCGATAATTGATATGAAGCAAATGTAACAACCTGTGTCGTTTTGCAACACATGTCTCTTAAGTTATTACTTACAGTAACCTTAGAACAAGCAAACGTTACAGTCAATTAGCGTCGGCGACTAGAGACCGATAAACCAGGGTCGGTTTCCCAATGCAGCCATCTATTTCACTGACTGTGGAGTGTCCTTGGGCAAGACGCGTGTCCTAGCCTAGTACTGGTAGGTATTCTAAAACACTCAAGACCGAGTCCTGTACATTATTGGAAAAACAAACAAACAAACAAGTACTATGTCGGTGAAGAACCGCAACCCTTAACTTCATACAAATTTACGTTTCCACGCATTCAAATTGTGTTTGTGAAGAAATCTCTGTGGCAAAAGGAGAAATTGCTCGTGAAGAGTGATTTCTACAAAATACTTCAACTTCAACGTAATTGTCCTTACTTTATCTTATCTATCTGCCGATTCCTAATTTCGTTTGGTCACATTCACTTTTCTTTTAGGGGATGAGGGGGGTAGGTAAGGTCATGACACGCCGGGCTGGGGTCATGACCTTGGGTCAATGGGCTTAAGTGGATGCCAGAAATGTGATAAACCCTTAAATATTTAAACCAACGTTTAACCTTCATTAACCTTTTCATCGTGTACATACTATACATATAAAGTGTACACCTTTCCCTCATATATTAGTGCAAATTAGTGCACATTTCCTTCATATATGATTATAAACATATTTCCTCTTAAAAAACTTTTCCCATGATAAATAGTTAAACATATACACATGCCGCTCATATATAATTATACATATACACATTTCGCTTAAATACATTTGAATATTTGATATACCTATACACATTTCGCGTAAATACATTGAATATTGATATACATATACACATTTCGCTTAAATACATTTGAATATTGATATACATATACACATTTCGCTTAAATACATTTGAATATTGAATATTGATATACATATACACATTTCGCTTAAATACATTTGAATATTGATATACATATACACATTTCGCTTAAATACATTTGAATATTGATATACATATACACATTTCGCTTAAATACATTTGAATATTGATATACATATACACATTTCGCTTAAATACATTTGAATATTGATATACATATACACATTTCGCTTAAATACATTTGAATATTGATATACATATACACATTTCGCTTAGATACATTTGAATATTGATATACATATACACATTTCGCTTAAATACATTTGAATATTGATATACATATACACATTTTCCTTCTAGATAGTTATACATACAGTGATATCTCGTTAATTCGAACACGTTCGTTCCCAATAAAATGTCCGGATGACCGAATCATCCGGACTATTGAAGCAGAGCATGTTCTTATACACATTAAGACATAAACAGTCTGTATGCACGTGTATACTTATAACCCTTTAGCAAACGCCAAATTGTCGACCGACCAAAATTGAAAGAGTTTGCAGGCGACATTTCAAAACGTGATGAAATTCAAAAATAATCTTCTGATATTGCAGAAAACATTGTGGGTAAAGGAGAAATTGCTCGTCACGAGCAATTTCTCCTTTACCCACAATGTTTTCAAAAGTCGTCTGCAACAAACTGGTCAAGTAATTCCGTTCCTTTACAATTTCGTTCGGATTGCGAGACATCCGGATAATTGGGGTCCGGATAAACGAGGCTTCACTGTTTACGCATGTCCCTGATACAAAACTATATACACAAACAAATTATAGGCACATTTCCCTCCTATATAAGTGCATATATACATTTACATATTTCCGTCATATATATAGATATTATTTACATATGTCCCTCATATATAATTATACATATACACCTTTTCCTCATATTTTTATACATAAACACATTTCCCTCAAATGTAATTATATATATAAAAACATTTCCCACACACATTGTAAATACTTATACATATATACACATGTCCCTGATATAAAACTATACACAAACAAATTTCCCTAATATATAATTGTACATGAACATATACGCATTTCCCTCATACATGATTACACATATAGATATTTCCCTCATACATGATTACACATATAGATATTTCCCTCATACATGATTACACATATAGATATTTCCATCATACATGATTACGCATATAGATATTTCCCTCATACCTGATTACACATATAGATATTTCCCTCATACCTGATTATACATATAGATATTTCCCTCATACATGATTACGCATATAGATATTTCCCTCATACCTGATTACACATATAGATATTTCCCTCATACCTGATTACACATATAGATATTTCCCTCATACCTGATTACACATATAGATATTTCCCTCATACATGATTACACATATAGATATTTCCATCATACATGATTACGCATATAGATATTTCCCTCATACATGATTACACATATAGATATTTCCATCATACATGATTACACATATAGATATTTCCCTCATACATGATTACACATATAGATATTTCCCTCATACATGATTACGCATATAGATATTTCCCTCATACATGATTACGCATATAGATATTTCCCTCATACATGATTACACATATAGATATTTCCATCATACCTGATTACACATATAGATATTTCCCTCATACATGATTACACATATAGATCTTTCCATCATACATGATTACGCATATAGATATTTCCCTCATACCTGATTACACATATAGATATTTCCCTCATACATGATTACACATATAGATATTTCCCTCATACATGATAACGCATATAGATATTTCCCTCATACATGATTACGCATATAGATATTTCCATCATACATGATTACACATATAGATATTTCCCTCATACATGATTACACATATAGATATTTCCCTCGTACATGATTACGCATATAGATATTTCCCTCATACATGATTACGCATATAGATATTTCCCTCATACATGATTACACATATAGATATTTCCATCATACATGATTACGCATATAGATATTTCCATCATACATGATTACACATATAGATATTTCCCTCATACCTGATTACACATATAGATATTTCCCTCATACCTGATTACACATATAGATATTTCCCTCATACATGATTACACATATAGATATTTCCCTCATACATGATTACACATATAGATATTTGCATCATACATGATTATACATATAGATATTTCCCTCATACATGATTACGCATATATATATTTCCCTCATACATGATTACGCATATAGATATTTCCCTCATACATGATTACACATATAGATATTTCCCTCATACATGATGACACATATAGATATTTCCATCATACATGATTATACATATAGATATTTCCCTCATACATGATTACGCATATAGATATTTCCCTCATACATGATTACGCATATAGATATTTCCCTCATACATGGTTACGCATATAGATATTTCCCTCATACATGATTACGCATATAGATATTTCCCTCATACATGATTACGCATATAGATATTTCCCTCATACATGATTACACATATAGATATTTCCATCATACATGATTATACATATAGATATTTCCCTCATACATGATTACACATATAGATATTTCCATCATACATGATTATACATATAGATATTTCCCTCATACATGATTACGCATATAGATATTTCCCTCATACATGATTACGCATATAAATATTTCCCTCATACATGATTACACATATAGATATTTCCCTCATACATGATTACACATATAGATATTTCCCTCATACATGATTACACATATAGATATTTCCCTCATACCAAATTATACATGTACATGTTCGCAATTCCCTCTTTTATAATTATACTTATACACCTTTCCCTCAGATATAAACAATTGGAAATACACGTGCCTGCATATTTACAATTTAGACAAGATTGAAATAAATGGGTAGAAACTGATCACGCGCTTTATACAAACTTTAGTAGGTTCTTAATTCATTTCTCCATGATAACCCACCTTTACAAACATTCAGCAGTCTACATGAGAGAAAACACTGTGACAAAAAGGTACACTTGATTGTAACGAGTAATCCTCCCCTGTGAGATAATTGGTCTTCGCTCAGTCATCCTCACAAAGAAAATGTTTTTTCCCAAACTTTACAACTGTCGATCGCTAACATTGCTATAAGCATGGACCGGTCCTGAAACCCTAAATGTAGAATACCCATAATCTATCATTTTGAATATCTTTCTTTCGGCGTAATAGGCCTTAATCGATCGTTCTCAGAATACATCGATCGTGGCCGGAACTCTTTGGTGCAAAGCGAATAGTTTCGGCACCGACCAATGTTTACCGAGAAGGAACAAAGTATTCCGACTAAAGAAAAGGTTTCAAAAGGCGGATTGTGGGTATTCTGCTTAAAGTGCAATTCGTCTAACCGGAACAGGAGAAAGAAAACGCAACGGGTGACTCTTATAGCCCACGCTGTAATTCAAATATTGAAAAATCTACGTCTGAATCATTCAGCGTACGCAACATTGGCTTTTAAAACCGTATGGTAAATGGAAATTTTTCCGGTGATATGGTTATGGTTCTGTAATGTTTGATGTCAACACAATGGTTGGAATTTATATCGGTTAAATCATATTCCCCTACCATGTTTTGGTTATTCTAAGGTCTTTTGATTCTTCTCGACCGAATCTAAGGGAATGTTTTTATAAACATGCGGGGAATCACGTGACTAATGTTTACGATCTTATATCCGAACTCGGAAGAGAAACCGCAGCCGAAAACTGACTGTTTTGGACATGCGCACCCGTCGACTTAAATCCATCTGCCGAGTGTAAGATGTTACGCCGTTATAAAGCATGAGTTATCATATACCACAAGATCTGGAAAGCTGATTGTCAACTCATGCAGGGTACCAACTGTGGCTATCATAGGCAAAAGTATGTGAAAGAAGTAAAATTACCTGGGTGCAACATCTTGTTCGGACATAAAATCGTAAACATTGGTCACGTGATTCCCCAAACTGATAAATCCTCATTTCATGTTCTCTCCTATAGAAGTATCTACTGACTTAGGAAAGAATAACAAACATTTTAGCAAAAAGGTGATACTTTTCTCCTAGAGATCAATTCTTTTTGATAATTTCCCCCCAAAGATTTCTTTCTAATCTATCTTTTTTTTTCAAATTTATGTATGATATACTCTTAGAAGCTGTTGACTTATGTTGCGTTTAACTTGAATCAGTCACAATATCACATATTAAAGAATGAGTAATTTAACTTTATGTTGCTCCATTGCATGTTCCAACAGTCGACTACTAGATTTCTTAGTAATCTATTGCATGTTCCAACAGTCGACTACTAGATTTCTTAGTAATCTATTTGCATGTTCCAACAGTCGACTACTAGATTTCTTAGTAATCTATTTGCATGTTCCAACAGTCGACTACTAGATTTCTTAGTAATCTATTTGCATTCTTCATCATGAAAACGTAAAACAAAACAAAAATCCATTCGGACCATTACTGATACAACGTTCTCAATGTAGCAATAGAACGAATACATCGTGAACTCATATATCGATGAAATGGGGGTTGAAATAGTATGTCCACAAACCCTCTTGTCATGATAAAACATCCATAATCCACCATTTTGAAACTTATTCTGTCGTCGGATTTCTTCGGTCGTTCTCGGTAAACATCGGTCAAGGCCAGAATTTTTCGGTTTATCGCGAATAGTTCCGGCCACGACCAATGTTTACCGAGAACGACCGAAGTGATCCGACGAAAAAATAATGTTCAAAATGGCGGTTTATGGGTATTCTACCTTTTACCCCTTTTCCAGAGGCCATAGATTTAAAAGCACCGTGACAAACGGATAAACTGCTTCCCATCAGCAATATATCCTCTAATCACAATGGTTTCTATCAAATATCATAAGGAAAAAAATGTTTTCCTTATGTTTGACTATACACGCCATAAACTTCCTCATGTAGGAATGGGTTAAACCAACATGACACAAGGCTTCCACAATTGCATACGAAGATGGAATCTTTTAATGTAAGTTTCGGCCATGTCATCAGAAATTAACTGATTAATGAGTGCTGTGGACACGCAAACTTACGACCGATTGAAGTCGTAGCTTACGTTTGCAACAGTTTTTACGTCCGAAAATCCGACTAACGTTTACGTACGTGTTATATTTACGTTTGTTACTGGACTACCGCTTACGTATAAGTTTGAGATTTGTTGGGCGAGGCACTTTCTATGTACGTTTATGTTTGCACTGAAAATTGTTTGACGAACCTTTGTGAGTCAGACACTAGGCAGTTTGTTTCACTGCGTTGTTGTGATTATTCTTATTCCATATAATTCTAAAAGGTGTTTGTGCGTATCTTAGGGTTGATTATTTCCAATGCGTTCAACAAGTCTGTATTTATGTCACCTATGTATGTTGGATTTCCAATTTTCAGTCAGGAGATTGATATATTGACCTCTACTAAGCTAAGTGGTTCTGTGTCTATGCCATGAATATTTACTGAAAGTTTGATTCCAAATTCCTTAATTGGATATTCGCGGTTAAGTCACTTTTGTTTTCAAAGTATTTTAAACTGAACGCATTCGTTTATAAGTAAAATACGGTATGACTTTAGCCGTTCTGGCTGAACTATTAACTCAAAATAAGAGTCAATGTTTCAGATTCGAGCTTCTTTATTAATTTGATCTATACATAGAGGTCATCATTCAGTAACTTATTTTAAACATTGAAACATTATTTTAGATTAATTAGTTTCGTTTAAACTTATCTATTTTAAATCGATTGTGAAACCCTTTCTTACAACTTAGATTAATCACATAGCCAATACTCGAGCAGAATGTGGATTAACGAACGGTCACAAGGCAGATCGCGTTACCAACAGGATTCGAACCCAGACTCTACCCCAACCCCAGGACCACCTTTCTACTTGGTATTCGAAATGGCGCGATGTCGAATGTGCAGCTTGCATAATTTGACTGAAGATGGTTTATCTCTGTGTGTAAGAAATGATTTTTCACTCTCACTCAACAATGACAAACGTCCCCTTTTTAAAAAAATACCTACATCGAAAAATCAAAATTCACAATGTCGTACAACGCAAGTTCAACAAAGATTCCAGGACCAAAATGCAAGATAAATGTGTCCCATTTCGATACAGACGTTTTGACTGGAATATCCATAGGTCTATCAGCGAACTTGCTTGTCCATACAAACGGGGTTGTTAAAGGAAATATTTCATGCACCGACAAGTCAAAGATGCTATCGGGCATTTCATACTGGTGCATTGGACTGGTTGCATTTGTTCCGATGAAGATATTGTGACATGGTTTGTCCATCTTTCGATTCTGAACCATTTTGTTCTATTCCTACTACATGTACGAGTATATATGATAATAAAATGACTTTTGGCTCATGTACTTTATGCTGAAATAGAGTCATTTTTATTGGTATATTTCTATAATGCTATGTTAGCAGAAGTGGCATGGAAATGAAAGAAATACATAGAGGAAGTGTTAAATTGCAGATGTTAACAAAATGCCTGTCCAATGGTCCATTGCACCCCTATTGTCCTTATTGCCCAGCCTGTCCGAAAGCCTTAACGAACAAGTGAATTTTTATTGAAATTTGAAGAAGAGGGTTTGTTATTTACTGACATGTAAATCAAAATCAGATTTCGCCAACCCTGCTTACCGTTAGTTTACCCCGGAGTCTTCGTCAATCGAATACGAATCGAGCATCGCAATACAAATGGACTACTGTGGACGAGATGAAAATAAAGCATGAAAAACACATACCTGCTCAAATGTTGTAAGGGTTTTAGACATTTAACACTTAGAATGCTAGGTAATTTTCTAATAATAAATTTTTGTATCGTCTGCTTTGCAATAAATATCTACTTAATTTTGATGAGGAAAGATACTCAGAGTAGCAAACAGGTTGGATCACAGACCAGCCGCCAATTTACTTGGCTGCTGGCCTGGATCTTACCTGTTTGCATAAGCATGAAGTCGATTCCAGCACTATAAGGGTTAATTGCATGCGCAACTGGACATGGAATGTACTAGAATCTGGACAGTACCGACAACGAAGACCCGTGGAAAGAATTTTTATGTCTTCACGTATGAATCTACGATTGACGGAAAAATTCTAACGTTCAGCAATGCAACGCCTTGGGCGATTCCGATAGAGTCGGAGAAACGCACTCATTATAAACATTTCCCCGATATCTTTCCTCTTGAAAAAAATTTAGTAATTACGCTGTTTCTGGTCTGGTGAAAATTATGATAGATGTTGAACCCTTATAGTATTGGAACCGACTTCATGCTTCCGCAAACAGGTTGGATCCAGGCCAGCCGCCAATTTACTAAGCTATTTGCTTCTCTGACTATCTTTCCTCGTCAAAATTAAGCAGACCTTTTAGGTTTCTGTTTCGGAAAGCAGACGACACAAAGATCTATTTCTAGAAAATTAGCCAGCACTCTGAGGTTTAATCCCATGATGTCCCATCCAAAATCTGTTTTTAAACTGATTCTTGTTTTTTTCTCAACATGTGTAGCATGGTAAGGCGGATGGTATAATCGATCTTATAATGTCTTACTTTTTTATTGGCAGTCGAAACCTTTGTTGTTGGTACTTATCGATATCATTTCGAAGAGACGATGTCGATAAGTACCAACAGCATAGCCTATCGCTTTTTGTTTTCAATCCATTGCCATGTAAAAACAATAAACGCGATATCCCAAGTTCGAATCTACGGTTCCTCGCGTTCGTGTACGCCTCACACTATAAACGGTACAAAGGTCGCTTTATTTATGTTTTCCGTCCGAAAACTAGGTCAAGCAGACGATATGCACAGTACAGACGACGGGCGGCATGTGGGATATTTTAATTTTACCGTAAATTTCCCCTCTTACCTGAACGTACTCCCCTATCGGTATTATTCCATCCCGTCATGTCATGACAAACTTTGGTGATACATCCATGTATAAACACCCGCCTTGCCCCCCGATCGCGATTCGAAATCAAAGAGTCTGTTGGCACCGGATCAGTGAACAGTTCAGTCAGTCTGATCCTAGACTTCACATTTTGAACCATTATGTCACTTATTGAATCTCGTTAATACAAGAATTGGTCCATTTCAAAAAAGTGTTTGGATCAGACCGATTTTTTCCCCAGGCGCATCCGAACCTTTTATTTTGCGCACGCATGCCGTTGCGCACGAGGTTGAAGCTGCTTTTCTGATGAATTAAATCACTTTATAAACAGGTGACGCGCAACAATTTATGTAGACATTTGACGAGAACCCGACAACATTCGAAGTAAGTTTTTTCTTTTCTTGCCTTACATTAAATTACAATTTGTAAGATCGTATTTTCATGCTTTATTAAAATTAATAACATAGATAACATACTATAATCGAAGTAAATATTTAAGATTTTTTTTATTTTTAGCTTCTTTAAAAATCAATGAAAGATTTGTTTAAAAAAAATATAAAAAAGAAAATGTTTTTAACTAAAATAAAACATTTATCAATACATAAGCCAATAAATCGAGTTTTCATGTATCACTGTAGCGTTTAACTTAAAACTATTTGCGCTAGTGAAAACTGATATATATTGATAGCATCATAAATAAAAGTACACTATTGTAATGTGACACGGCGGAGAGACCATTCCATTGATGTGTAAATTTGCAATATTGTATACCTCATTTTTTAAATAAAGAGGAAGATTGTTTTGAACTTGCACAAATTCTTAGCTTAAATTGTTTGCTAAAACGCTAACCTGTACCTTTGTTTCTCCCCTAACAGCCCTATAATCATGAGTGCTATGGTAGATACACGCCACCAGAAGGCGACCGGTGCCTTCATCCCCACCTTCTCCCCCCAGGACGTGGTGGAGTATTATACAGAATGGGCCACAAAATACGAAACGGTAAGAAATCTTTGTCTGTCTGTCTTTTTGTCTATCAGTCCATATTTCTGGTCTCGAAGGCTATTGCTATATTGACTGACGCCTTCAAAGAACAATACATGTCCAAATGTTGAAAAAACCTATCATTATTGAGACTACTTTGTCTGTCTGCTGGTCTTTGTCTATGTCGTTTAAACTGTCTTTATTTCTGATGGACACCCCTATGTCTTAACCTTTAGAGTGCTGGAACTGACTTCATGTTTGTGTCAACGAGTTAGATCAAGGATAGCCGCTTAGTAAATTGGCACTCCTCTCGCTGTCTCACTCTCCTCTCTCTGTCTGTCTCTGTCTCTCTCTCTCTCTCTCTCTCTCTCTCTCTCTTGCCATCGTATTCTCTCACCATCGTTTCTCACTCTTGCTTTATCCAATATATCTTCTCAGTTTCACTTTCGCCTCTTCATACTCTCCCACCTTCTCCCACCTTGTCTCAATCTTGCCCGCGAACACTTTTACTATCGCCCCCGCTCGTTCCACTCTGTCACATTCTCTCTGTCAATAAAAGATGCATTCATCGATCGAAATATCCAGCGAATTCATACTCTATTTCTATTCTTATAGGAAATTGGAGACGAGAAATTTTACAAAAGCCCTGACTACTGTGCTGACACACTCTGTCAACTCTTCAAAGAAAACAGAGAAAATGTTCGCGTACTCGATGTTGCATCCGGTACCGGATTTGTCGGAGAAAAAGTAAGTTTCGTTTCTGCTCTAGCTCCCGTTTCTTTTGTACAAAGTCAATATTGATGGACCCTCTTCCAATGACGTGTCACATTGCAAAATTGTACTTTTATTGAAGAAAGTATCCATGTGTATCCGTTATGACTTACGCAAATATTTTCCTTAAGTTGTTTAATAAAACGGTACCCTGGAGTAATATTTTTGCCTATTCCAGCTCTATGCCCGTGGGTTCCGTAAATTGGCCGGCCTTGATCCCTGCGAGGAAATGTTGAATCTCTGTAAACCCAAGAAGATCTACGAAGACCTGATCTGCGAGTTTATGACTGATAACATGCCCACCATGAAAACAGGTACGTTTCTGTTCTAGTTTTGTATGGAATGAAAGGCTGTGTAAAGGTCTCTGCCAGGGCCTCCGTGATCTAGTCGTTAGAGTGCAAATCTTTCAGATCTTCTCTGTGTGAATTTAATCTCGGTGACGGCATTTGTTTTTTTCATGAGAAGTACTCTCCGGACTGACTTACGGAGTACCGATGGTTCTTCCCGACTTGACCAACCCTTATGTGGCAGTTAAGGAAGGAGTCTTCTTCCATATTCAAAAGCCACATTGCAAAGTAACTGAAATAATGCTGACGCAATGTAAAACACGCATAACCGAGAATATATAAAACTTATATGAATTGCTAAATGAAATCTGACACCATTAGCCTAGTGCGAGTACTGTCTTTGAGCATTCCTTCAAACCAAAAGGTGATATTCACATTACATTTCGATTCAATTTAAAGCAACCCTCCCGCTCTCCCACTCGGGCAAGCCCGTTCATTTATTTGTTTGTTTATCATTTCAGATTCGTACGACTGTATCGTGAGTAGCGGTGGTATGGGAAACGGACACATTCCCAGGAGTTCTCTTAAAGAGATGGTCCGAATAGTTCGACCAGGTTAGTGGTCATGCCTACCCCGCCCTTGTCTTTCCTACGGCGGTACAGAGCAATCGTAACTAATCGTAATATTCCATACGTCAGTAGACAGCTGACATGTGCATGTGTTTTCACTCGCGTTATAATGACGTACTATTGACGATACCAGTGTCTTTGATTTCTTGGAAAACTTCTTTGGCAAGAAACTTGAAGCATAATAATTGTACTGGTGAATCCGGGAAAGCCGTAACATAAATGAAAAATTGTTGACACGGCGTTAAACCACATATAACAGTGAATGACTTGCTAACTTTTATGCAACTAAACGAAGATTAGACAAACAAATATGTACATACGTAACCTCTGTGGCACATTTCTTCCCGGTTGTTCTATTCAAAAACCCTATAAATGTTTATATCCAATTCTTGATAGAAAAAAGATTTTGGCTTCTAATTTTTGAAGTAATGCACGATGAAACACACTCAAACGAGTACATCCTTTGGCATAGACCATTGGTGTTATATCGGTTACTTTTGGTCCTTCTGTATTCTATATAAAAACAGTAATGTTGGTCCCTTCACTATGTAATTCCTGACTGGTCTCGCACCATTGTAACCGAATTTGGTTTCCTTAAATACTGAACTCAACAAGTGTCGATTTTCTATTGCAGGCGGTTATATCTGTATCGCAATGCGAGAAGAGTTCCTCACATTAACCGATGAATACAACGAAAACAAACTCGAAGGATTGATGGTCGATCTGGAAAAGGCGGGAAAATGGCGAAAGGTGGAGAGGAAACGAATTGACTATTTGAGAAATGCCGTCGGCATCATGTTCTTGTATCAAGTGTTGTAGTGTTTCTCGCTGTTAATCGTTTTAATTATCTAATCTCAAGCAATATATGTGTCGCTGCATCAGCTAGCCAGATAAGGACATTGAATAACCAATCACTTGAACAATGCAATCGTCGCCTAAGAGCACACTGTTCCGGCTGATTTTTCGCCACAGTTTGCTCCTCACACAGTCTTCACGCATAAAAGATGGACCAACATCCGTTTCCTGGCAGACCTGTTCAATTTGAAAGCAAAACCAGACGACAGAAATGGAAGATTTCGATTTTCCTTTCTTTCGCGCTTTTTGAAAGAAGGTTTTGTGGTCAAAGGAGAAAATGATCTTTTAGAACAATTTCTCCTTTTACAACAATGGGTTCTTAAACAAGTTGAAGAAATGTGTCAAAATTACCAGCCAGACCAGCTAATGCAAAATTGCATAGTTTGATCCAAGACTACACAAATAGCGAATATGCATTTTGAGCTCCGTCACCGTTATCATTTTCTTAAAAGTTTATGTAAGTGTGTTGTATCAAAACGTCTTACCAAATATGTATTTGGCAAATTGTTACGACATAATTATTAATCTTAGATATTATGCTTTTAGTTCAGTGTTTTATATATAGATATTTATAGTCCAAAAGGTGTTGAACCCCGAAATCGGCTTAATGCTTCTTTGGTGGGACCAATTACCGTTGTATTCATCACTACGCATATAAAGTAGTTCGCTAACAGGATTGAATAAAACATATTCATCCGATGTTATACATTCCTGTAACCGTGTAGTCAGAAACATAGTATTTGAAAGTATTCTTGTTTCCTTATTGTTATGATCTGTAATATGAAAATAAAAGAAATACAAATAGAACTATTTTAATCCTCTTTTGTTTTTTTGCTGAAAGGTGTTTAAGTTGATGAGATCATTATTTAAGCTACTCCATCATGGATGCCTCCCTTTTCCGCCACCATAGCCTAGTTGATAAAATGATTGTGTAGACATGAGCATTCGCAGATAGTAAGCAATTTCTCTTTGCTCGGTTCATGATTATTCACTATTTCCATTCAGGAAAGCCATTTTCAAAACTTAAACATTACCCAACATATTATGTGCTAAAAGTCGCGAATCTCAACGAAATCGAAGTGTTCCAGATATAGAACGTTTTGAAATCTTTCGGCCAATCCAGTTTTTCAAAACCGCATGTTTCACCTTGGTTTATACAAAGAAATATGATTTGTTTAAAGACAGAAAGAGGTTACCCAGAGACATTTTTGAACAACCTTTTCAATTTTATCTATTTATACGCCCCTGCAACTGGATTTAGAAAAAAAATCATTGAAATGAAGAAATGCTATTTAGCCTCAGTGATATAAAGCCAATGCAACAACGAATATGTATTTTATCCTTGCTTTGTAAAGTCTGCTGACGCTTAATCCTAACAAACGTTTGAACTTAAGGCGGAAATAGGTTGTCACACCCGAGGAATTGTATAGTCAGCTCCAGAGCGCATCATGTTTAACCCATATTAGTTACGGTTATAGTTATAGCAGTCTACTGACACAGTTCCCATATGGGTCCTCTTCGTCAGCGCCGTAACAACATCTTTCAGTTTTGTAACGGCTTTCCTGGTTACACCAGTACTAGGTTATGGCTCTAACGTGACTTGCCAAAGGCCACTCCCACGAAACCAGAGGGTCCATGACCACCGAGTTCTGAGTCCACCACCTTAACAACTGAGCCACGCAGGGCCCTATTAAGACGGGCTTGACCTGATAGATTCGACCTGTTCGGCGATTTAAACATTATGTTTGCCATATTGCTGCTTTTGGTGCACCTATTAATGTCCATGTTCGACTGCATACTACATCGGCATTAAATACTTTCAATATACAAATATATATCCTTAAAGGGTTTGGCTAAAAAGGGAGATAAAGAAATAAAGAACACGACGCCAAAAGAGTACACGTTACCTCCCCTGAATATTAAAGCGACGTAAAGATTATTGTTTACAGACGTGTAGAAAATTGGGAGATAAAATAAGGAAGCGCTTCCTGAGTTAATCATGCGGTAAAAATCTACTCTTCGATTATTCATCACACATCAACACATAAACTGTATTGTTTCAACATTTTATTTTGACTTTTTTCTTCTTCTGTGAACAAGAACCTTTAAATCCTTATCAATATTCAGGGTTTTCCCTTAACCTTCTGATTCATGCAATTTTGGGGGAGTTTTGACTCATTATATGTAGAATTGCGAATGGAAAATAATGGGCTTTAGGGGTCATATTCAGGAATTGAGGGTCACTTACTATATAAGTTCGGGGTCAATGAAACTCTTAATACTCATGTACGCTTATCATGTACGCTTATCTCACTCTGATGAGTAAGCTAGACAATGGCGCACATTCTCTTTACGACAGAAGACATTTGATGTCACTTATGCAAAATTAAACTGTATCCCCTCCTCCCAAGAGAATGAAAACCCATAACACATTGAGTAAGGAATGTAAAAACCAATTTACATAACTATATTACATAACATGGTTTCGATTGATATTTGTGAAAAGAGAGGGAAATTCTATGAATAATTGCATAACTTTTCTGGAATGACTGCTTTAGTAAGCTATATCTTTGTTGACGATCAGTCCGCCGAAAAGTTTCCTTACATCGACGATTGCGAAAGGCTTTTTGTATACATGTATTGTGTTAAGACACCGATTTCAACAACATTTAATATATACCGCAGCAACAATTCATCTGCTCATATTCCCCTAATCCCAACCGAAACCAGCACTTCTGCAGGCAGGCTTCTGTAGGCAATTGTCTTAACCCTTTACGAAACTCTAACTTTTCAACTGAAGCAAATTGAAAGAGATTGCAGACATTTCAAAATGTGATGAATAAATTGAAAAATGATCTTCTGATATGACAGAAAACATGGTGGGAAAATGAGAAATTGCTTCTTAAGAGCAATTTCTCATTTTCACACCATATTTTCCATAGTTGTCTGCAACACACTGGTCAAATGTCGTTATTGTTTGGTACAAGGTTAAATCACCACACATTTATATTTTGTGAAGGACTATAGTTTTGCAATGAACCCTCGATGTGATAATTGAACAGCACGAGTTTACAAACAAAGAGTCACCGTGAATCTCTGCATATCCTTTTATACGGTGATTATTCTACATGAAGATATGACAAATATGAACAGTGGAACATTTAACAACCAACTTAAATACCGGTGGAAGATTCGAATCTTTATCAAAATAGACCGATCTAATCCGATCGTATACGATAACAAACGAAACGTGAATATAACATTGATTTCTGTAGTATACTAAGCTTTTTACACTCCGATTTTGAAGTACAGTTTACTCAATAACAAGAGGGGCAGTTCACCTTCTGATATATACATGTATATATTATTAAATTCTTCAAAAGCACGACAAAATCAGAAACATGGAAAACCCGCACAACCCATCTCAGTTTCTACAATTTGTGTAAATGAAGAACCACACAATCACCTCATTATATGGATGTCTAGAAATTGTTAAAGCTTCGACAATCAGAAGTTCGAGGTATAGTTATTCTAGTGTATCATGAAATTGATTTCGTTTGGGACCAGTCACTTACTCTCTAGGAGGGAACGGGTTGAGCGGGTTTTCTCCAGCAATAGCCCGCCGTATAAAAACATCAAAACCTAAAAAGGATAAATGCAGAGGCGCGGGTTTGAACCAGTCGCCCGTTTAGAACCCATTAAAGACAAGTTAAATCCCCCGCCTAATGCCTTTACAAATAAAGTCTATTAAAAACAGTAAATGTGTACGGGATCTCAATACGGCGCGCTGTCAATTCATCTTATTTCATTAAATGTTACAAATCCCAAAACCCTTCCACAAATTACGTGCACATTTATTGTATTGGCTTTATTTACGTTGTCGCAGGTAAGCGGATGACATTTTTTCACTATTCTTTGTGGTAGATAACAATAGCTGCTCATTGTTTGGTAGAAATAATTTCGAACTTAAATCACATGTTTGAGAGAAGTGGACTATTAGTAATACGTTTAAACTTATTCATTTTACATCGATTGTGAAATTAATACCTTTGCGTCGTAGCATTTGGAATTTATTTCTATAACTGCAAGTAATTCAAACTTGAATGCACCTTGTTATGTGAACTCAATAACTTGTTTACATTTAGCTCCCGGAATTTTCTTTTGTCGTGAAAAATTCATAACCTTTTTCAACATTGTTCCTGATTTTAGGAACTCATTCAAAGAAACAATATGTTCAAATTGTTTCGGATGCTGTACAAAGGAGCAATGCTATAGTTCAGGCCATCGCACACAAACTCTATGTCCAGCATGTCCGTGGCCTAGTGGTTAAAGTACAGCGGCTTTTCCCAAAAATATTCGTTTCTTTTAGTTTTAAGATTACAAAATTGCCGTAACCCTTAATTCCTAAAGGTAAATTTACCTTTGTGAATAAAATATTGAAATACGTTTAAAACTACGATAAAGATTTCACAGGTAGGACTCAAATTCTGCTCACGTCTAAAGTCACGCTTTCCTGAGGTACTCCTTTCCTCATTTTGTCATGTTACGTTGAAACCTATCGTGCGAGCCTTTGTAAGACAGTGCCCTGGGGCCCGTTTTACTAAACAACTTACGGAACATGTTTGCGTAAGTCATAATTGATTAACGTGGATAACATCTTCAATGAAAGTACAATATTGCAATGTGACACGTCATTGGAAGCGTCTCGGAGAGACGATTCCAATGATGTGTTACTTTGCAATATTGCTTTGCCAAATATTGAAATAAAAGGACTTGTTGTTTTAGACTTACGCAAATCTTAAGCGTAAACTGTTTAGTAAAACGGGCCCCTGAACTTTAAATTATGAAGCCCCTCTCAATATGGATTCAAATCACATCATGATTAGATTTGGATTTTTATGAGAGGTAGTATACCGACAGACTTAATGAATGCTACGATGCGACTACCCGGCTTAACCAGCCCTTATAGACAGTTAAGCTCTGCGTCTTCTTCAATTTACAAAGGTCTCGGTATCGTTATGAAACTGAAATACTGTTGAACCGATGTCAAACCATAAAATAAAGATGAAAGTACCCATTATGATCAAGGAGGTACAAACTATAACTTAAATTGGCGTTGGAAATGATATTTTAACTAAAGAACAACGCACATCTATAATGCAATAATGGAGACATTGAAGACGAGTACCATTTTGTTTTGAAATGTTCACAATATATCTCTATAAGAAAACAATATATACATGAGTTTTATTATAAAAGACCAAGCATGATTAAATTTATACAGCTTTTAAGATCATGCGATAAAAATTTAGCAACATATCTCAAATTTGCTTTAAAAGAGAGAACATCTTTTACGCATAATATTACTTGATTATTAATATAGTTCATCCACATTGAAATAGATGAAATTATTTAAATTGTATGTAATTGTACTTTGATTTTTGACCAGTATATATTGCATGTTTATATGTTTTGTAAAAAATGACTATACACATAAGTGGTGGTCAAATAAAAGATATCTATCTATCTATATTTTAAAGATGTCTAAAGGTGTAATTAAAGCGGTCCTTACTGAAATCAGGAGTAGATATTAGTAAGTGACCAAAAAACACATCCTAGTAATCAAAATGATGCTATTGATGAGCAAATTTTCGTGTCGGTTCAGTCTATATTTATTTAAAACTTTTTAAAGAGAGACATTTATTATCGGAGTATATCTAAACAGGTTGCATTTTTGTTGAAAAGAATGAATGCAATATTCATGAAAATACATGTAGTTTGTATAATACACCCCATCACATCTCGTTTCATCTTTAACATTTCATTTAGTTAAGCAGAATTTATAAGTAGTTTGAAAAGAAGCATGCTCAGAGTAGCAAATAGGTTGGATCACAGGCCAGCCGCCAATTTACTTGGCGGCTGGCCTGGATCAAACCTGTTTGCATAAGCATGAAGTCGGTTCCAGCACTATAAGTGTTGAACTACCAAATTTCCATACATCTGTGAAGAAGCTCCTTTAAACGAAAGTGATAAACATGTACGCATGAAGGGTCCCTGTGTCTATATGTTTTGTAAGATAAGCAAACTCTTCAGGGGGATCGAGAGGCTATCGAGAGTGGCCTAGTGACAATCGTGTGATAAAACAGAAACAAAGAGGGGAACAAATAGTTCCTTATTTGTTTTTTGGAGGGGTAATCTGCTACCTCATAGCGAAAAGGAGCTCACCCTTCGTTATAACAGCGAACCACACTGACAGATTAAAACAATATCACCATAAGGGTTAGGGTGTAAATTTCACTTTGATTATAGGCCAGGAAATACTGATGACGCGATGTAAAATTCGAGTAGTAAGAAAATAAGACGAAAAGATTAATTAGAAAATGAAAAAGGAAATGAAGAAAAGTAGCTGTCTTGTTTTGAAGGTTTATGGCATGGTTTTATTACGACTTTTCATGTCTTATTAGAACCTTTCACACCGACTTTGACGTTGAGTTAAATGTACAAACCTTCAAAGTGTAATTGGAAAAATGTAACCTTGAGTAATTACGTTTTCAATAACCCTAGATTTTTAAATGCCTAATATATATACCATTCCCACATCAAACATATTCTCTAAAAATAGATATATGCAGCCATATCAATTCAGGGGAGAAACTAACAAAATAACAGAGGGGGAAACGAACCTCATGAAAGTTAATCATTAACAATGCAGCAACATAAGCTAAAAGGTTAGGGAATCATTGATATGAAAGCAACAGTGAGCCGTCTTAATGAATTCCAGCTCCTGAAGTAAACATTTCCATTCAATCCAATATAAGTCTGTGTATGCCGTTTGTCATGTATGAAAATCTTCGCAAGCGGATGCCTTAACGCTAAGCGCTTAGAATGCTGGGAAATTTTCTAAAAATAGACTTTTGAGTCGTCTGCTTTCCCAAACCTTAATTATCTCCTTAACTTTGATGAGGAACGATATTAAGAGTAGCAAACAGGTTAGATTACAGTCAATTTACTTGGCGGTTGGCCTGGGTCCAACTTGTTTGCATAAGCATGACGTCGGTTCAAGCACTATAAGGGTTAAATTAAAACAAAACCCTGTATGTATGAGTCGACTCTACAAACACGACAAAAACTAACATTCATTTTCGAGAAATTCTTATACATGAGGGAAACGAAGAAAACATAATATATCCCGGTTGGTAATTTACTACCTAATGCCTGTTTAAATACGCGAAATTATAGATAATTCTCTACTCACCTTTCTTTTTAAGGTTGTTCGGGAGAAAGCTATACAAATAAGAACAATCATTCTATTTCACAAGTGTTGTGTGTGCTAGTTTGAAAAGAAGTGACATTGGAGAAAGGAATGTAAATCCAATTTCAATAATAATAATAATGATAAAAAAACTCCGAAACAACAACAACACCGCTTTAATGGATTTAGAGGTTTATACGTTATGAGTGAGTTTTTAATCGTAAGCTATATTTAGTATAACGATTTCGATTGTTATGCTGACAGCTATTTCATCGTAATCATTTTTACTTTTGCTTTTTCATCATGTTTTCATTTGTTATGACATATAACCTTTAAATTATTTAAGAAAGACATCGGATAGTCTAAAGAAAAAAAGAATATGCTCCTTGCCGGTGAATCATTCTCTTGATACGATGGCTTCTTAAAACGCTGAATATTTGTTACAATGACTTTGTAAGAAAAAGGCATTTGGCACGCTGCAGTTGAATAGTATCAATAATGTTTGATACGAACTACGATTAATTCGTTTGTTTATACATTGAATACTCATTTAACACAACATGAAAGGAACGACAAAACTTTACAACTTGCATGTGTCATATCATCTTACTTTTACCCACACACTATACCAGCTTTCGAATATAATCGTTTTCTGCGGCCGAGCAGGTTCTCCTTTTCCCAACATCAATATTTATATTATGTCGTTAGTCTGTGTATTTGAAAAAAAACCCTACTAATTGGTATACATGTAATTGAATGTACATGCACATATATATGTTATCATAGTAATGTACCAGAGACATTGTAAATTTGTGTTATTATTGGCCAGAGGCCTAAGTTATCTAATTAAGCATTGTCATTGTAATTGTCAGTATTTAGCCGCACACTGACACAATTCTGTCTGCGAGGAACGTGTCCGAGTCACAAATTAACCCACTACCACCTTTAGCCATAGTTTTGCTTCGTGCAGCAAACAACTTTCAAAAAGCACTGTGACAAAAGGAGAAACTGCTTGTCACAAGCAATTTTTCCTTTTGTCACAATGCCTTTTCAATCTTTTCATTATCACAACAGAAAAGCAGACAGGCTTTTCACACGTTTACAAAGCTTTTCTAAAGTCGTCCCCTTCAAGTAAAAAATGTCATCTGCAGGTGGTTAAGAGTTATCTCTATTGTTATTGTCGTTACTTTCAGATGTTATGCCCTTAAGCCACGTCCATGAAGAATCTGAGAAATTCCCGTTTTACTAGTGAAGCCATCCACGTATGCCGGAGACGGATATTCCTAGGGCCCTCCTTGTCGTAAATGACGGAATAAACCCGACAATAACTCCACCGGGAGTAGGATGCGGTATGAATTGGCTCATTAAACTATTACTCAATAGTGCCTCATTTTTGACGCATCAAATACAAAGAAGCTTTTAGGTATCGGTCTTACAGGGCAGTCCATCATATCGTTACAGTGGTTTCTAACTAACATCATTAAGGAAATATTATTATTGTGTTTTAATTGCGAATTGTGGTTTCATCTGCCCTGACTTTCATTTGGACCGATCGAAACTTTTCTTTCGGGGTATTGGGTTTAACAGTTTTCCTGTACCATGTTATTTAGGGAACAGAACAAATCATAGAGACAAAATAAATGCAGAAAAACATTAATGGAAAACGCAGTTCAAACTCATTCTGACAGGATGCGGATTTTGATTTTTGAATGATGATAGGTAAATTATTTGCTTATCTGCATTTGATGAATGTTGTCTGCTTCAATTTATTGGGTTTGTCTGCAATTTTGTTGGTGGAAATTCCAACTTTTTTCCTGGTGCAGTAAAAGGAATTTTATGAAACTCCATAGTGCTGACAGAAGAACATGCTCTAGGCGCGAAAATGCTCCTTTCGACATATTAACAGCCGTGCTTCACAACACACCATTTTATATATCCTTCTTGATAAAACCAATCTCACATGATTAGTGCTGGCCATTGAAATATTTACCATTTCTATTGGTTGCACTTCTAAATATACGATTTCTTCGAATTTCAGCTAAAAATATACATGAGTTTTGTTAATTCGAGTATTTTACAGCTTGAGTGTGTGCCTAGCTTCGTGTATCTAGACTCTGGCTGAATCCCTCACTGCAAAACGCATCTGTATTAGGTCACACAAGAAACAATTGTGCTGTAAGACGCACACATCCACATCTTATTTGGTCACGAATGTTTCTAACTAATGTTACAGATTACGATTACATGTACATGTACTACTTTCTGTTTTTATAAAGCTGGTGGTTGACGCAAAAGCCAAAACGGAATTCTCTATGATGACGTCTTACGGAAAATGACTGGTGTGAGAGAAATAAAACCATGTTTATCAACACCATGTCTCAGACTAGCCTGTGTAACTTCTGCAAATCATCAAACTTTGACTTTAGACAGATAACTTATTATCAACTATAATAGGTGATCACCAACTATACTCCGGACAAACGTGTTAACTCTTTAAAAGATTGCTTTATCAAAGTTTGTGCACCCGTTTCAATGAAGGCAGCGGCCTAATGCTTCGTTGATGGACAACAGAAAGGATCATGAAGTACTTTTTCAAAGCATAGAGAGAACGTCGCATAAACTATAAGTTATGCATTGATTTACTTGCTCAATACTTGACCAACAAATAGTAATCATATCAATGCATCGCTACCAAGGCACAACTACGGGCAACACCTCCGGGTTTGGTACCGAGAACTGTCTGTCCCGTATAGCCATCAGAGCACCGAGCCCAATAACGTTCTGGAAGTCCCCGTACGCCAAAGACCGCCATAGCATATTTAACAACACACCTAACATCACGGGATACATAAGATCGCAAGTCACGGTTGCGGCCCCTGCAATCCATCACCCACGTCCATTGTCTCGGGGTAAATCGGCGGGAAAAAGCATCCTCAAACGCCGGGACAAAGACGGTGGACCGGAACCGGAAAACGTGTCCATTAACGAAGAAAACTCACCACGTGGATCCTACAGAAAGCTGAATCTAATTACTACCGGGACTGGATCCGGAAGACCCCATGGCGCGAAAGACCGGATTCAGTCTGGCGAAAAGCACGTCAAGTTCGACCGTCTACCGAAACCGTTCACAGCGGCCGAAACTCGCGCTTTGGTATCGGGAAATGGTTCGTTGCGCGGAAGTAGGACCATATACGCCAAGCAGAGCGCATCGACCGTTCGAAGGCTCGGATCCGGACTGATGACCCATCGGATGCCAGCCAAAAATACGGCTGTCGTAACACTGAGCGGGGGCGAGTCCCATATCAAATCGCAAATAGAATCATTTGTCAAGAAACTCCGACTTTCCGAGAGTGCAAGACTCGCAAAGATGGTCGAGGACAAAGACTCGAGGGAAGAAAACCCGGAGAGATTTAGGAAATCGAGACCAAGCTCAACAACCCGGTTCTTTCACGATTGGGCCGAATTCGACCTTGACAATGTTCCGGATGAAACCGGAAGTAATCAGGAAATAGACACAGACCACATGACAGACAAAAAACGAAACGGAAGTGATGTATTATCGGACAGAGTAAGCCTGTCCTCGACGACGCTTGACTTCGCGGACGAGCGCGCCACGACGAGAACGCTGAAACCCAAACCGACGGCTTCTCTGAACACGAAGTACAGACACATCACGACGAATGACGTGAATCTGCACAAGTACGACGACCTATACCAGCAGGTGGTGCTCGGCAGGAAGGAGGTGGTTTATACCGGTAAAAACACCAGTCTCTACCACTGCGATCCTCAGAAGGCTAGCGATATCATGGGCTGGCTGTCGGACGTCGAAAAGGCCAAATCGAACGCCGGTCAGACTTGATCACATCGTATGAAAATTGAATCTTGTCGCACAGCATACTTTTATGTCGTATGTCTCAGTATGCTAACATCGCGGTAACTTAAGAGGTTGGTTGAGTTGCTTTTTCCTCCAAGATGAGACAAGCGTGAATACACAATTTTAGGGTTCAGCGACGGGACTGCAACGCGTGCCCCTTTAGAACCACTACACATTGTACCCAGGATTCGAACCCATGCTGGGTGTATGATATCAAATTGATTCAAATCAAGAGTGGAACAGTGACAGTGTTATCAATTATACAAAGGCGAACGATGCTTATGATGATCGCTTTCGTTTTGTCAACACATTTATTCCATTTTCATTTAGATATTTTGTAAACAATAAACCTATAAAATACTGTCTGGAATTCTCAATAAAAGCTGTTTCCTCTTTTTAACAAAGTGCTAAAAGAGCCAGAAATAGAATTCATTAGTACCTCATACATTCATGGCGCACTAAAACTGCGATTTTTCGTCTTGTGTTATGGTGGCATTTTGGTTTGATGGTTATCTGGTACTAAAATCAAAAGGCACCTACTATAGAGCCACTGAGATTCCTTTGTTCCAAAGAATAGGATGCTATAGGAAACGGGTGTTCTGCAATAACCACTCATTTAACCCAATCAACCTAATCAAAGATTAATCGTTTTCCACTTCGTGTTACGAATGCGTGCTCATGCAAACAGGTTCGATCCATGCCAGCCGCCCAGTAAATTGGCGGCTGGCCGGTGATCTAACCTGTTTGCTACTTTAAGTATCTTTCCTCGTCAATTCTAAGCAGAAGTTTAAGGTTTGGGAAAAGCAGACGAAACAAAATTCTATTTCAGACAATTACCCAGAATACTCTTAGGGATAACTCCTGTTTATCTGTCCATTATATGGGAGCCTGATTTTACAAAAGGTTGAAAGCCATTACGTTTATGGAATGTCGGCACACTTTTAGGAAAACATGTCGCAGCCACACCTTCTGCCACGCTCTGTGATTAATTGCATACTATAAATGGAATGTTTTCATGATCATATAAAACAAAAACAATACATCATCACCTTTGTCTCGACGCTTCATTGGTAATGCTACCACTATTCTTTTTGCTGTAAGCTAAACGTGGGCAACCGTCACACACCGTCTTCAGAGAATATGGTTTTAAGAAAGAAAACCACAAGCGACCGTCAGAGATCTCACGTTGTATCGGTGTCAAATGCCGGTTTCAACGCCGTTTTAGGTATATTACTACAGAGAATCTAATGCACGTTCGCTATGAAGTCACGTTTTTGACCTGTTACTGGTTTTTGGTAAATCTTATTATGGCGGATTGGTCGGATCGTGGAGAGACCATACAATGAAGTTATGTGCTGTATTGGGTGAGTAACCACGTGATCCCATCCTCCAACACGTGATGTGCCAATAGAGGGCGCTTTATGACAGCACGGAACGGATGCTTCATTAAGGAACACGTTGGAATCATAGGCCCTGTTCTTTTTTGATCTACGAACTACCCCCGATGACCTCTGATCATTGCTTGCATTGAATTCATTCGCAGAACACAAATGTCAGTTACAGACATAAGCCATTGTAATTGTTATTTTATCTAGACACCTTTGTGAGAAAGGAGAACTATTCATCTCGACAAATTGCTTCTTTTGACGCAAAATTGTATGGATAGTTTTCTGTACATGTATATGCGTTGATAATAGGGAAAGCGATAAGAAAAATAGATAAACAAATGACTGTCTATATTAATCATCTCAACAGAGAACGTGTAAATGGACCATTATCTCATTGCTGTCTGGTTTGTTTTCGTTTTGTTTCATACACCCTTCCTTAATAGGATCTCCAAACGTTATTGCAATCTTGGTGTATAGAAAAGAGATAATCCACCCTTGTCATCCAGTAAGTCTTTAAGAGGCATTATTTCTGGTAATCTAGTGTAAAGTGAAAACAAATGACTCAGGATTCCAAACAGAAAAGAAATTAGAAGCAATAGACGCGTTTTAAAGCATAAAAAGAGATATTCTCAAATTATCATTCAGAGACGCAAAATACTTTTTCCATTTCTTTTCTCGGAATATTTCCGGGACTAAACCACAAATTGGCGCGAGTACTGGTTTAGTATTCAGGAAGCAGCCATCGAGAGTGGCTGTGAATAAGCTTTAAGCTTCCTTCAAATCGATGAAAAACAACTAAAACAACTAAGGTAAACATACATTTTTCTTGATCCTTAAAATACGAATACTTTTCATGATAATGAGATAATGAAAATATGGTATCTTGAGAGGGCGGACAAATCTTCAACATGACATCTCAGTGCCAACAAGGGGGTTCCCTAGATCATGTCTTTCTTTAAATGAATTAATGATGAATAAATCACAGCAACCCAATCCCCAACGGAGCCAGCTAAGTGACTTATATGTCATGCAATTAGTTCTTATTGGTCTGATATGCCACCCATGCGTCTGATATGCCACCCACGCAAGCTTTCGTTAATCCTTTACCAAACGCCAAATTTTCGACTGTAACAAATTGAAAGAGTTTGCAGACGACATTTCTAAAGGTGATAAAATTGGAAGATAATCTTCTGATATGGCAGAAAAAATTGTGGGAAAAGGAAGAATTGCTCGTAACGAGCAATTTTTCCTTTTCCCACAATGTTTTCCAGAGACGTCTGCAACATAGTTATTAAATGTTTTATTCTCTATTAATGGGTTAACCAATGAATCAACGTATATGATAACGCTTCTTCTAGACAACCGGACATCTCCATCCTCAATATGGGAATTGTGAATTAAAATTAAGAAAAAAAAAATACGATAAAAAAGATAGCAAA